>OY735879.1:12407500-13607500 GCA_963506565.1 Tachystola acroxantha
GTATTTCTAAAATCTACTAATTTTATTATCCTTATAAATCCATTTCTAGAAGTGAACACCATAGTTATAATTTATTCGATTATGGTTGTAAATGATGCATTGAAAATAATTATTTTGTACTTGTACCTATGTATGTAAATACAGTACAATTAAAGGGGGCGTGAATATATATATTTTAAACCGGGGAGTCTCAATTCAAAAAAGGTTGGGAAACCCTGCTATACACCGTATTTTAGTAGTTGCATCCCCGTCCCGAGGCAGCATCATTACCCTCAGTAGTACCTACCATTGAATCATAGAGTTACACTTAAAAATAATAAGTTTAACCAATACAATCGTTTTAGATCACTTAAACCCAAAACTAATAAAAATAACACAAAATAAAACTAGGTTCACCTTATTTTAGTAGGTATTTAAAATTGTTTAGGGTAAAATAAATCATGAAGTGGTGGCAAGAAGAACTAATTGGGAACGGGTAATATTTAATCACATATCAGAAGAAGAAAAAACAATTTTCTGATATGCGCGTTCCCAAGTAGGTACTTATAGTTTCATTCGCAGAAGGTTTAAGATTCTCAAAATGTCAACAGGTTTGCATCGGCAGCGCAAGGGGCTTATTGATTTTCGTATGCCTAATTGTTATGCATTCTTTGCTTACATATCTATAAGTATTTGTCTAAACAGAGTACCTAGATATATCTATATATTCAATTACTTACAATGACTAACGTATTTTGTCGCAGTGACACCTGTAATGAAAATAAAAAATTAAAAGAATATTTTCCCAAGAATTCTAAAAGGTAGGTCGGTACTAATCATGTCTGTTCCCAGAATTCGATGCAAAAAGCTTATTGAAATCTTGCTACTTATGAGTAGGTACAGTCGAAGACAGAGATAAGTATACAGGGGGCCTCTTAAGGTTGAGATTTTCTCAAAAACTACTGGACCGAATTTAATAATTATTTTACAGTTAAGTACATAGTTTCAACTTTTATCTATCAATCAGTGAAAGAATTCTAGCAATAGGTCAATTAGTTTTTGAGATCATCTTAACCTTAAAAACTCTCCTGTACACCTTTATCTGTGTTCCACTGTACATTAGCATAAGTCTGGTAAGTACAGAGTAGGAATAAGTAATAGGTGCGTATTAGTGAAGGGTTCGTAGCTTAGTTGTCTTGAGTTGAAACATGAGATTGAGACGGTCAGTAAAGATAGTTATTCAACATTTGGCGCGGCCTGAACCAGGATGGATTACCGCTGGACTGGAGGCCATTGTCAAGCCATCGCAGATGTTTATAGGGGGTCTATACACACAAGCTACGTAGTGAATGGGTATGAAATTCAATTACCAATATTACTTATTATATATATATTATTCACTTACCATATTAGGTCGACCTGCTCTGAACCGAAGCCCAAATCAAGTGTCTTATTTTGTAAACGAAAACTACCCTACCCTACTAACATTTTAAGCTGTTCTGTTATTTTCACATTATTAGATCGGATCACTTTATTTTCACAATGATGAACAGGTTCAATCGATCGGTTCTTTCAGTGTTACGTCACAACAGGCAGGTAATTAGATGATCATATTTGTTTACGAAATAAGACACTTGATTTGGGCTACGGTATCTATTGTACTCGTACGGTCTAATAGAGAGAAAGGTGTACAGGAGAGTTTTAAGGTTGAAATTTTCTCAAAAACTACTTGACCTATTGCAATAATTCTTTCACTGATAGATAAAAGTTAAAACTATCTCTGTAAAAGAATTTTTTAAATCGGTCCAGTACCTAGTTCTTGACAAAAACTCAACCTTATTGAGGCCCCCGGTATACTTATCTCTGTCTTCGTGTGTACATAGATAAAGCATAGGTTATAAATTATTATAGATAGGTACAACATTTTCTTACCATCGTCTTCCGGATTAGCGACCTGTAACAGATGAAATGACAATCTTCAATTAGTGCAATCAACCGAGTAACCAACCAGGTACCTAACATTATAATATGAAAGTGGTGTTACTCCTTCACGTGTTACTTGGGAGAAGTGAGACGTATCGGAGCTGAGAGATATTTGACCACGAATATGATGCGCCTTAAGATTTTTAAGTAGCCGGACGGAAAGTGGGCCTTTTTGGAAGTGGTTATTCTAAGATTTGGTCCTTTTGGGAAATGGTCATACTGGGAAGTGGTTGTTTTGGTTATGGTCATTACGGGATGTGGCTCTTTTAGGAAACGGTGATTCTTGGATGTGGTCCTTCTGGGAAGTGGTCATTTGAGGAATTTAGTCAGGATATCAGTTATTATGATCGAAACGGGCTGATTCAATAAATCTTTTTTCACCGCCAAAGTATTTTTTTTCTTTTTCAAAACGATTTTCTAACATGGGAAACCAACTACCCATAAAGGCCTGGGGCCTTTGATAGGCTTCGCTTTTTGCAGTTTTTTGTTTGTTTGAACTTGTTATTGATGAAACCTACGACAATGAAATGCACTAATATGGCAGCGATCAGCAAAAGACACAGGATAGACTTCATGGTTCCAAGCTTCGTGTTCGAAGTTAACGACTGATGAATGCAGATTGAGTATGTTCTTAAACTTCCCGCTTTATATACTATAAGCAACACAAACTATGACTCAAAACACAAACATGTCTTTATTGTGCTTTTCGGAAACAGCTAAACAAATTATCTAGTACTTGCGTGTACGAAAGTATTAATTTATTTTATTAATGGACCTCAACGATCCACGCCATCTTTGAGTCTTTGCAAGGAATCCTTGCTAAGAGCACAAAACTTCACAAACATGACTTCTTTCGAGCATTCCAATTAATAGAAACGTTCGCGGACATCTCATTATTTATTTATTTTATTAATGGACTCGACAGTTCGTCATTTGCCAATGTCATGTTACAGAAAATTCAATGTGTCTTCTATCTTCCTCCAGGGGAGTCGCCGTAGCGTCGTCACCCTGGGTAGCCGCGTCTTCTTGTCTTCATCCACAGGAGACGCCGTAGCGTCATCACTGTGGACGAAGCAGCTCGACGGTCACGTTCACTCCCGAGCTCGTAGTGGGAATCTTGACCATGGCGCCAAACTTCAGATCCTGCTTGAATTCTCCAATAACTTCACCATACTGTCATTGTAGAACATTTTCTGATTAAATTAACGTGATATTAAACACAAAACACCCACTGGTCACGGGTTCCAATCCCGGTCGTGATGAAAAAGTTTTTCTCCATTTATAATGTAATAAACAAGGTTAGCCCGTGCATTGATGCTCTTTAATTTTGAAGTGCGAAGACTACGAAGTCGAGGAATCAGTGTCATCTACCCGAGCTAGCAGTGCTATTTTTGTTTCTTAAATGTCACTTTGAAACCCCCTCATTGCTACCAATATAAAAATCAAGTTATCGTCTATTGGCGCCCACCGTGGGACATACATATAGTAGGCGCAGTTTCAATTGGTCGATGTGCGACAACCTTTAATCGTACCGAAGGTATATTTTTGAAAAACGTTAAAATACCTGTTTTGATAAAAGATTTTCAAGTTTCTATGATTGTTAATTAAAAGGCAACTAAAAAAAGATTCAGTAGATGCAGAAGATTTTGTTTTATTTCAATCGCACTGAATATTACAGTATTATTTCCTTAGGGGGTACGACTTAAGCAACCTTGGCCAGTATGTGACCAATAAACTAGACGCCACTTTTTAATCCATGATAAGGTCATGCCACACAAAAAGGGGTAGCTGTCAGAAACCTTCTCGTTGAAATTCACAGTTGAGAGGTTTCGTAATTATTTCTTCGTATTTTTACAATATTTTTGTAAAAAGCAAGTTAAGTTATAGTTAAATGTTTAGTTTTGTTTTGTTAAATGCAAGTTGTGAGACGCATTGTTATTTGAAACACTTGTTTATACATACCTATGTACGTCAAACGTAGTTAAATATAAGTATAAAATGTGATATTTCTCGATATAATCAACTCGCAATTGTTATGATAATGAATGTTATTCATTATTATGCTCTACTACAGGGTGGCCTTGAATTCATTCGACAAAATTAAATGGATTTTTAGGCTTGGTACATAAATCAATTCTGCACAGCGTTTAAATTAAACTATTTGAGGGAAAAAATATTTCCAAAAAATTCAACTGCTTATCAAAAAAATTATTCATTTGATGTGCGTCGTTACTGTGCTTTAGAGTTTTTTTTTACATTTTAAGGTATTTTGAATTTTTTGCAACGATTTCTATCACTGGTGTTTGACCTAATGGCCATGTCTAAGGTCATTGTGTGACTTGTGACGTAAGTACTTAGTTATTTTTTTTTGCAGTTTTCATTTACTAAAAAATCTTACCAATTCAATATTAATTATCATGAGTACAACTTGTCAGCCAGTTTCAATTTGTCGAATGAATTCAAGGACACCCTGTATACAGGGTATAACGGAAAGGGTATATGAAGCTGAAAGGGTGTTCCGTATCGATAACTGAACAACTTTTGTTCTCAGACTTTAATAAAACAACTTCATACTGTGGTAGTTGCATGAGTGCCATTTATTTACGATTGAGAAGAATTATTGCGGAGCTATGACTAACCCAAAACTGTATCATTGAAGTAAATAACCGGCGCGGTGTCTGCATGTTGATGAAGATAGTTAACCCCATCCTTTCACACCACGATCTTTAACAGAAAGAACATAATTTAATAGAAAGTATAGATAAACTGTCATCCGCCCAATTTTTGCTGAGCGTAAAATTAAGTAAATTCATACCGTCAAAAATAAAAAGTACCAATCATAAGATCCAGGGGGGCTAGCCAGCTGGCCTTTTTTGTCCTGTCAATGTCTGCGCGAACGAAATTTTTGTACTAATTTTCGCCATAAATCTGACATTGACAGCTAGTAAAAATCGACGCGGCTCAGCCCCCAGGGGAAGCAACATAGGACAATATTTTTTATAGAATTTTTAAAGGCCTTTAAGTTTTTGCTGTTTCAATTTAAATTGCATTTTTAGTAAATAGACCCTAGCACCACTGTGCAAGATTTAACACTAAAAACCCTTTTTTAACAACTAAAGGGCCTTCCATGAGCCAACTAGCGTCGCCAATCTTGAAAAAATAATATCTTACTAATTTTTATTAAAAAAAAGCTATGTAAGTAAACAATCTTTATTACGATAAACACTATTTTTTAATATACAATACATGGCATAATTGCGACAAGCTAAGTTGTAGTTCACAAATGTGCCAAAAACGGCCGCTTTTCGCAATTATGCGAACTACAACTTACCGACATTGAATCACGTTATTAATAAGCATTTAGAAAATAGTATTTATCGTAATACACATCATGTACATAGCTTTTTTTTAAGAAAATTGATTAAATTTGAAGATATTATTTTTCAAAGATTGGCGGCGCTAGTTGGCTCATGGGGTCTTCCTAAAAAATAATAAAAATAGCGCAAATTTAAACTAGGTTTACCTTATTTTAGTACTTAATTAACATTAAAATTGTTTTTAAGGGCAAAAGGGCCTGAAGTGGTACCTACGCATGAAGAACTAATTGGGAACGGTTAATAATTAATCAAAAAACAATTTTCTGATATGCGCGTTCCCAAGTATAGTTTAATTCGCAGAAGGCCTAAGATTCTCAAAATGTCAACAGGTTTGCATCGGCACGGCAGCGCAAGGGGGCTTGTTGATTTTCCTATGCCTAATTATTATGCATTCTTTGCTTACATATCTATAAGTATTTGTCTAAACAGAGTAGATCTATCTAGGTATAGGTATATTTAATTACTTACACGACCAGCGACCATTACCGTATTGACGACAGCTGTAATAAAAATAAAAAGTTAAAAGTATGTTTTCCCAATAATTCTAAAAGGTAGGTACTAATCATGGCTGTTCCCAGAATTCGATGCGAAAAGCTTATTGAAATCTTGCTACTTATGAGTAGATACATTAGCATAATTCTGGTAAGTACCTACAGAGTAGGAACAAGTAATACGTACTAGTGAAGGGTTCGTAGTTTAGTCATCTTGAGTTGAGACCTGTGGTTGAGGTTGAGACGGTCAGAAAGATCTCATCACCGAGCGCTGCGCTCTAAACCGAAGCCCAAATCAAGTGTCTTATTTTGTAAACAAAAACTACCCTACGCCCTACTACATTTTAAGCTGTTCTGTGATTATTGCAGTTATTTTCAATTAGATCTGATCACTTTATTTTCACAATGATGAACAGGTTTAATCAATCGGTTCTTTCAGTGTTACGTCACAACAGGTAATTAGTTAGATGATCATATTTGTTTACAAAATAAGACACATGTCTATTGTACTCGTACGGTCTAATACAGAGAAAGGTGTACAGGAGAGTTTTAAGGTTGAAATTTTCTCAAAAACTACTTGACCTATTGTAATAATTATTTCACTGTTGTAAATGAATTATTAAAATCGGTCCAATACCTAGTTCTTCTTCGAAAACCTCAACTTTATTGAGGTATATACGGTATACTTATCTCTGTCTTCGTGTGTACATAGATGAAGTTTATAAATTATAGATACAACATTTTCTTACCATCGTCGTCCGGATTAGCGACCTGTAACAGATGAAATGACAATCTTCAACTAGTGCAATCACAGACCACTTACCCCATAGACCTGTAACAGTAGGGCGCCCGTTTCTGTATGCACATGAGCGCAAAATTGAGAAAAATTAACTAATTGCGCTTATCGGTTGAGCAAATTTGTACCGATTTCATGTCTATGGGGTAAGTGGTCTGTGAGTGCAATCAACCGAGTAACCAACGAGGTACCTAACATTATAATATGAAAGTGGTGTTATTCCTTCACGTGTTACTTGGGGGAAGTGAGACGTATCGGACCTGAGAGATATTTGACCATGAATATGGAAAATCGATTTGAAAAAAAATACCACATTACAAAACCACAAGAAAAATACTTTGGCCTTCGGCCGTGAAAAAAGATTTATTGCATCAACCCGTATCGATCATAATAACTGAAATCCTGACTAAAATCCTCAAATGACCACTTCCCAGAAGGACCACATCCAAGAATCACCGTTTCCTAAAAGAGCCACGTCCCGTAATGACGATAACCAAAACAACCACTTCCCAGTACATCCATTTCCCAAAAGGATCAAATCTTAGAATAACCACTTCCAAAAAGGACCACTTTCCGCCCGGCTATTTAAAAATCTTAAGGCGTATCTTACTGGGAAGTGGTTGTTTTGGTTATGGTCATTACGGGATGTGGCTCTTTTAGGAAACGGTGATTCTTGGATGTGGTCCTTCTGGGAAGTGGTCATTTGAGGAATTTAGTCAGGATATCAGTTATTATGATCGAAACGGGTTGATGCAATAGATCTTTTTTCACGCCCGAAGGCCAAATTATTTTTCTTGTGGTTTTGTAATGTGTTTTTTCTGACAACGGTTTTGTAACATGGGAGGCCACACCCATAAGGGCCTGGGCCTATGATAGACTTCGCTTTTCGCAGTTTTTTGTTTGTTTGAACTTATTGTTGAAACCTACGTCAATGAATTGCACTAATATGGCAGCGATCAGCAAAAGACACAGGATAGTCTTCATGGTTCCAAGCTTCGTGTTCGAAGTTAACGACTGATGAATGCAGATTGAGTATATTTTTAGAGTTCTCGCTTTATATACTATAAGCAACACAAACTATGACTCAAAACACAAACATGTCTTTCTTGTGCTTTTCGGAAACAGCTAAACAAATTATCTAATACTTACGTGTACGGAAGTATTAATTTATTTTATTAGGGGCCTTCCATGAGCCAACTAGTGCCGCCAATCTTGAAAAAATAATATCTTCCAATTTAATCAATTTTATTAAAAAAGCT
The DNA here is from genome assembly GCA_963506565.1 of Tachystola acroxantha. Lineage (NCBI taxonomy): Eukaryota > Metazoa > Arthropoda > Insecta > Lepidoptera > Oecophoridae > Tachystola > Tachystola acroxantha. The sequence goes on from OY735879.1 coordinate 12,415,386, forward strand.
ATTTACAAAATGTTTATTAGGATGAATATTATTTTTCAATTACACAATACATGGCATAATTGCGACAAGCTAAGTTGTAATTCACAAATGTGCCCAAAAAGGCCGTTTTTCGCAATTATGCGAACTACAACTTACCGAAATTGAATCACGTTATAAATAAGCATTTAAAAAATAGTATTTATCGTAATAAACATTTTGAAATAGCTTTTTTAATAAAATTGATTTTATTGGAAGATATTATTTTTTCAAGATTGGCGGCGCTAGTTGGCTCATGGAAGGCTCTTAATTATGATTTTCACTAAGAAGTAGCTAATGGCGTTTCGCACGCTTCTCAAGGAATCTTTTGAAGTTGATAAATAGATGGCGCGGCAGGAAGTCACTAAAATACACAGGGACCATGAAAGAAATATTTTTTTTTTTTTCAATCTATAATTGTTTAGGGATTTTTGTACACATAAAGTGACGATGCCAATCCCATCGTACCTATTCTAAATTAACTTAAATTTTATAAAAGATCGAGAACAGCATTTTAGCTGGGCCTAAAGTTGGCTCAGCTAAAATGCCGTGGAATATACCTACATCTAATTTGCATAAACCTAAACTATTGATAACATGCTCTCTTTTAGTCGCGTACCGGACACATTCCATCAAAATATGTTGCAAGTCTTCCTTGGTCCCACAATCTTCGCAGTTGGGAGAATCAACTTTGCGCATTAGGAATGCAAAAGATTGTGATGGAATATAAATATTGTTAATATCAGCTAACTAATTTTTTTGTTTGTTTGAGTAATTTAAAAAAGACATTCAATTAATAAACAAGTTGTTGGAAATAGAGCGTGCCACGGAATGGCGAGGTCACGGGTTCCAATCCCGGTCGTGATGAAAAAGTTTTTCTCCATTTATCATTTAATAAACAAGGTTAGCCCGTGCATTGATGCTCTTTAATTTTGAAGTGCGAAGACTACGAAGTCGAGGAATCAGTGCCAGCCATCTACCCGAGCTAGCAGTGCTATTTTTGTTTCTTAAATGTCACTTCGAAAAGCCCTTCATTGCTACCAATATAAAAATTATCGTCTATTGGCGCCCACCGTGGGACATACATAATGTAGACGCAGTTTCAATATTTATATGTGATATAATAATAGGCTAGTTGCCTCATATCGAAATTCAATAAAACAATATTTATTTCATATAGTATTTTACGTTAGGATCCCAAACATATCACTTTTATTACATAAAAGTAGAAGATGACTGTAAAAAATGAAATTGAAATAATTACTCGTCTTTTCCGACGCACCAAATATATAGTCGGCCATTTTCGCGAGGTTCGTGACGTCACTGGGGGATTTTAGGGATGCCAGATTTTTTTGATTTATCGATCTTATGTAGGTTTTGGTAGATACATTGAATTATTAATAATAATTGAAATTTTAATGACACGAAAATGATATATTTTTTACCAATTAAATGGTTATGAATACATTTGAAGGCTCTGTTATAGCTAGATTTAACCAGGTATTACGATGATCGATTTTTGCTCTTAACATTGATTAAGAGCAAAAATCGATGTTTTAACGTCATGTTTTCTCAACATTGAACATCCCTAGTTTATTGGGGCAGCAGTGACGTCATGCCACAGATAATCATGGCGGACTCTGTTTTCAATCGAAGTTGAAGAGTCACATTTTAAATTAAAGTTTTTGGTGTTTTAAAGGTCTCAAAAAATTCTGTAATTTTTTGTACGGTGTAATAGAACGATTAATAACTATTTAAGACCAAATTTTTTTTGGGTCAACTCGCCTATTGTCGACTTACCTGTATAAGCTGGCCCGGCCCCAATTAACGTCGTCATGCTAGCTTATACTGGTTACGTAATCGTTCGACTGTGCTCGATACAAATATCTTAGCTGGCAGGTCCAGGTTCAGCATGGGCACTCGCTTACCAATGTCGGTATAGGACCCGCCTTAGGTTGGTCTCATGTCTCACTCTGTCGCGTATTTTCATCATACCTTTTCTCATTATTTGTTATGAGATATAAGTGACCTTGACCTCCTACAGACGCCCACGCGAAGTATCAATCACGTAGGCAATATACAGTCTACCGCACATCAACCAATACAAAACCGACGCAATCTACACTGTATTACTATTAAGTACATGTGTATTCTTGAGTTTTGCCGACTGTAACGACAATACTTTTGCAATGACTTTGTGAATTTATTTATCTCAAAGGTCGTCGGAGAATCTCTTGGTGATATGATTACCGAACAATGTTGTTTTAAACAATGTCGATAGCTGTAGGTACGGTGGAACACAAAGAAAGGTGTAAGTAATGGAGAGTTTTTAAGGTTGAGATTTTCTCAAAGACTACTTGACCTATTGCAAAAATTCTTTCACTGTTTAATAGATAAAAGTTAAAACTATGTAACTGTGAAAGAATTATTAAAATCGGTCAAGTAAGTACCTAGTTCTGGAGAAAATAACAACCTTATTGAGGCTCCCTGTATACTTATCTCTGTCTTCGACTGTACGCGGTTTCCGGGTTGCCACACTGTATGATATTTACACCTAGCTATTTATTTTTAGCCGTACGGACAATAATTGTAGCTTTATTTACGTCATTATATCTGATTTGATTGGCTTCGGCTGCGACGCGCTGCAAAAGCGGAGCGGGGAGCGGCATAAGAAGAAGCACCTATCTGGAGTACGAGTTTCATTATATTATATGGACATTTTGTATAATGACGACAATGTGCTTAGATACCTACTAGCGTATCTATCCTGAGGCATTTGATTTGATTTTGAATTTTTTTTATTGTATAAAAAAAATATTACAAAAGACAATTAAAATCGAGGCTTACAAACTCGGAACACATCCTGAGGCATAGAATATATATAGGCAAAATCACATAAGTATAAAAATTATATTAATATATTTATACTTATTAAGCAAAATTCTGTTGGACGTTAGATGAAGTGTTGTAGCTAGATAGAGGATGCGATTTGGGTATAACCAAGCGAATTATGACAAAACCAAAACAAAAGGCAACTGGGGTTTTTGTCAAATGTATCTTTTCAGTCCCATGATCAAGATCATTATATACCACGTAGAAATCTACGTACTAACCATTCACTCCATGTCCCATCTATATAAATGTCCCGGCTATATAAATCGCCTCATCGCCTTTCCAGTACCTACCTGACTCTTGATTTTACATTTAGCTGGATATTTTTTCTAATTTCTAGGAGAGGCATCTGTCCCTACCTGCCCCCCCCCCCCCCCCCCCCCCCCCTGGCGACGCCCTTGGTAACATACGCTGTAAGTCTCCCGAATAAAATAAAATAAGATCACAATGTATTTCTTCCTGAAATTGAAAACTCAGTTCTCGCGGCTATAAAGTTAATGGCAACGATTCTTCGGTCAATTTATTAATCGAATCGCTACCAAGCACGGCCTTATCCTACTATCAGTTTAATTAAACAATCGAATTATCGTTAAAAAATAACGTTATTTATATCGCAATTTGTAACATATATTGTAAGGTGATTGGCCTGCCGCCTGCCGAACAAATGATTTTAACGCGGCCCTGATATTATACTCGCTGAAGATAACCTTTTCAGACAATTCTTAAAAATATTTAATACCTACCTAGTTTGAGTAGAGACAACAGCAGAGCAATGGTAACACTTGCAGTAGGATTTTAAATCTTACGACGCAGTTAATAAGAACGGTCCAAAGTGTTAGGTACACTTGATCGTCAGTTTGAAAACCCCTCATTGCCTCTGAATCCGGCCTCTACGTTAAGGCTTCGCGTGCGCGGATTTTCAGATAGAAGACTATTGAATATATTGAATTTTCTGTAATTGACAAATGACGAACAGTCGAGTCCATTATTAAAATAAATGAATAAATTAATTCAGTTTTTACTTTTTTTATGAAGGCTACGGCACTAACTACCAAAATTAAACGTCTGATAAAAAATATGTACTTACCTACTTATAGCAACCTTGGGTTGTCTATTTAGGGACTGATTAATACCGATACACGATTGGGCAAACTTCGCTCGATAGAAAAAAATCGCAAACATACCATTTTCAAGTCTTTTAAAATGAAAATTATGTCTAAACCGAAATAGTTACTCATACAAAATATATAAGAAACTGTAGGATATTATGAATACGAGAGCTTGTTTTAAATAAAAATTATACCTATTTTAATTTCCCTGCTCAAATTCATCCAAAATAACAAAAATACAAATATGCCGTGCTCTTCACTCCGCCGCTGCAAGACATCTGTCTCGCGATTGAGTTTGACAGCTAGTGGGCTTAAGATGACATATTTATTTATTTTATTAATGGACTCGACAGTTCGTCATTTTCCAATGTCATGTTACAGAAAATTCAATATATAATAGTCTTCTATCTTCTTCCAGGAGATTCGCAGTAGCGTCTTCACCCTGGGTAGCCGCGTCTTCATGTCTTCATCCAGAGGAGTCGCCGTAGCGTCATCACTCTGGACGAAGCAACTCGACAGTCACGTTCACTCCCGAGCTTGTAGTGGGATAATACTCTTGATAAAAGCTTGAAACCCCAGATCTTGCTCAAATTATTCAACAAATTCACCATACTATCACTCGCGAACATTTTCTGATTAATTTAACGTGATATTAATCTCAAAATAACCACTGTAGATAATAAAATAAAAATTATCAATTAATTTTGCAACCGTCGTTTCCCCTCCATTTTCAAGAGAACCCTTAAGATTACTTTCTAGCTACGCAATAAATCATATAACAGCTGACGTATATAATGGTTATCTTTATCTATGCTAAGCTAGTAGGTGGCTATCTACAATTGATATGTTTCCGATGATCTGATGTACTTAGATACGTCAAGTGTGAGATTGTTTACACGCACTGGCCATAAAAAGAGCGGCACGGGTCAGTCACAAGCAAGACACACCCACCACGTGCGAATATACCTACCTACTTGTATACAGCTCGTAATATGTAGGTATGTATAACAAGTAGAAATTATAAAAACACAAAAACCCGACTGCATCATTACTATTAAAATACATTGCCACATTTCAATGGAGCTTTGCCCCACCTACAAAACTACGTGACCATTTAGGCTGTACCTATGATTTTGTTGGGGACTTATTACAGATTTCATATTGCATAATCATAATCAGTATCATTTTCTACTACTCTCGCAACTCATATAGAAGAATAACAAAAAACAATGAATAAATCGCTTCGATTTCTTACTATTTTCCGAATTCTTAAATAAGCTGTTTTTTTCGAATCGCAACTTGTACAAAACTTTATTTTAAACCAATAATTTTAATAAAAAACGGAGATATTTTTACATTTATTCGTTATGTTGTACAACTTGCGGTTGATGGTGGGGCAGAATCTGGCATTGTCATTTTTATAGCCTGTCACCTCCTTCAATCAAGACTAGGCGAATCTAACGACATCTCATATTATGTTAAAATAAAATCAATCAAGCCGTTTAGGCTATAGGGCGTGCCAAAGAATTATACATACATACACTCGAAAAACACAACCCTTCTTTTTGCGCAGTAGGGTAAAAACTGACAAGGAAAGTTGATGGTACTGCTGGTTTTCCTCTTAATTATTGCAGTGACATAACAATAAACAAAAACAAAGTGACGTAACAATAAATATAAATACAGATGTCGGCCCGAGATCATTAAACATGAAATAGGTAATCCACGGTTTGCTAACCGGCTGTTAACTTTTGGTTTAAACGGCATTTAAGAGCGTTCATAGAGCCAACTAGCGCCGCCAATCTTAAAAAAATAATATCTCCCAATATAATCAATTTTATTAAAAAAAACTATTTACTAAATGTTCATTACGATAAATACTATTTTTCAATATACAATACATGGCATAATTGCGACAAGCTAAGTTGTAGTTACAAATGTGCCAAAAACGGCCGTTTTTCGCAATTATGCGAACTACAACTTACCGACATTGAATCACGTTATAAATAAGCATTTAAAAAATAGTATTTATCTTAATAAACATTTCGTAAATAGCTTTTTTAATAAATTTGATTATATTGGAAGATATTATTTTTTTAAGATTGGCGGCGCTAGTTGGCTCTATGAAGGCCCTTAAGCCAGTTAACTGACATTTTATTATGAATACTGATTCTGAGTTAACTGCAAGTTTAAATCGTTTAACGGTCAGTTAGGTTGGTTGTTTGGAAAAAATCGCTTTTAGTGATAAGGCCGCCAAAATTATACATGAAGTTTTGTATTTGTGTTTTGTAATCGTTTGTGTATTTTTATGTATTTTTGTCATTTTTATGGAATTGAATTGAAACATCATAAGTTATATTATGTACCTACTTAGTATTCATTGTATGTTCTTTTCAAGGTTAAACCTCATTAATCTCATTACACGTGGTTAGGTTCCAATACCCTCTAAGCTGGGGAGGCTTCGGGTCACTATAACTTATATTTATTGCTACGATTATGATACAATCGGATTGACAATCGTACGATACCTACTTAGAAATAGATAAGGGAGGTTTATCGGGTGCTAATGCCTCATCGGATCACTGATTTTATCCACTGGACACTGCTTGGCCGTCGATAATACAGATAACAGCCTACATAAGCCTTTATTTGCTTGACTACATAATAAGTATACAACACAATCATTGCTTTATTCATTCCTCGTCACAAACAATAAATGTAAATTGCTGATAGTAGGACGGGACATAGTTAAGTAGCTTTGCCTTTTGTTCTGCCTAAGTCTAGAGACACATTATGCGGAAAGTACGCGACGGAATTCACAAAACTCAAGTCAAAAACAGAACTTCTGCTTATAGTTGTAACGCTGCTTTTAGCCTGTAGCGGTGGCTTCATAGAGCCAACTAGCGCCGCCAATCTTAAAAAAATAATATCTTCCATCATAATCAATTTTATTAAAAAAGCTATTTACAAAATGTTTATTAGGATGAATACTATTTTTCAATATACAATACATGGCATAATTGCGACAAGCTAAGTTGTAGTTCACAAATGTGCCAAAAACGGCCGTTTTTCGCAATTATGCGAACTACAACTTACCGACATTGAATCACGTTATAAATAAGCATTTAAAAAATAGTATTTATCGTAATAAACATTTCGTAAATAGCTTTTTTAATAAAATTGATTATATTGGAAGATATTATTTTTTTAAGATTGGCGGCGCTAGTTGGCTCTATGAAGGCCCTTGCGGAATAAAAGAAAAACTTATGGGATTGACATTTTACTAACCAATAAGCAATCCTATAGGTACCTAGTAGATACTTAAGTTAGGTAGGGGTACCTTAGGTACGGTGGACACAGAGAAAGGCGTACACGTGACGTACAGGAGAGTTCTTAAGGTTGACATTTTCTCAAAAACTACTTGACAGATTGCAAAAATTCTTTCACTATTAGATAGATAAAAGTTAAAACTATGTACTGTAAAAGAATTATTAAATTCGATCGAGTAGTTTTTGAGAAAATCTCAACCTTATTGAGGCCCCCTGTATACTTATCTCTGTCTTCGTTCGACTGTACCTTACCTACGTACATTTTCTTTCTATTCTATTTAAGGGCCTTCCATGAGCCAACTAGCGCCACCAATCTTAAAAAAATAATATATCTATACCGTATTTATTCGATACAAATTGGAAATACAAACATCAACATTGCATTATACGGTAAATCCCCGGTGTCGAAACTCGTCAAAATTATACAACCAGTCTTCGACAATGAAATAAATACGCAATAACTACTTAAATACCGCCAGCATTTTGGGCACGTTGCCGGACAACGGGGATCGGTTGAACTATCTGTAATGCTAAGCCATTCAGATAGTTCAACCGACCTACTGTATATATAGTTTTTAGTTTAGTTTATATTTTCTAAGTTAATATTATAATAGTTACTTTTGATTTTTATTGTTTAATGAATAAATGACAATGCCAGATTCTGCCCCACCATCAACCGCAAGTTGTACAAGATAACGAATAAAATAAATGTAAAAATATCTCCGTTTTTTATTAAAATTATTTGTTTAAAATAAAGTTTTGTACAAGTTGCGATTCGAAAAAAACAGCTTAATTAAGAATTCAGAAAATAGTAAGAACTCGAAGCGATTTATTCATTGTTTTTGTTATTCTTCTATAGGATTTGCGAGAGTAGTAGAAAATGATACTGATTATGATTATGCAATATGGAACCTGTAATAAGTCCCCGACAAAATGATAGGTACCTACAGCTTAAATGGTCGTAGTTTTGTAGGTGGGGCAAAGCTCCATTGAAATGTGGCAATGTCTTTTAAAGAATTTGTACTTAAATGATTATAATGTTGTAACTTATATTGTAACAAGTCAGTACTGACCTGGCACAAGCATTATTATTATCTGAACAAATGTTTCTCACGTATGAGATAGCATTCTACGTGGGCTATAACTTGTAACTGAGCTCGAAACTACGACTGCCAAAATTGTATGAAAACTGACAGTTTTGAGTCTAAATTCAAACTCCACTTATACTTAAAACTATCTATAACTATCGGCCTATGTGAGGCTATGTGTAGCTAACAGCAGATCAAGTGTAACATATTGGACTTTGGACTGTTCTTATTAAAAGTATTTATATTATAAAATTACATTAAATTAAAACCTAAAATAATAAAGTGACTAAAAACTAACCCTAAAAATCTAAAAACTTAAACTATAAATAAAATATGTCCTCTAGGAGGGCATCGGGAGTCACGGTGCCCAGAAGGCTGGCAGCATTCCCTCTCTGTATTGCCAACGCAATACGTTGGCAGAGGTAACTGTTCTTATTATATGCGTCGTAAGATTTAAAATCGTACTGCAAGTGTTACCATTCATCTGCTGTTGTCCGTACAAGACATCTATCAGTGAAGACTGGACCTAATTATTATCATTTCGACACACACTGTGTAATTGTTTGTTATTCTGAATAAAATAAAAATAAAACTATCAATTCTTGTGCATTCACTGTTAGTGTTCCCAAATTAAATAAAATGTGTGGATTTTTACATATCATTAGCCTTTTCGTTAGGTGTTTTATTAAATTATTTTTATGGTAACGAATAAAATGGAAATAGACAAGATACTGTTTAACCTCTGATAGGCAAAGGAACCCAAAGAAGCAGAAGTGAAATCTGTGAATAAAACCTTCTTCTTTCTTTTAAAATTACCTAAGTACTTACTTAATTCATTTCATTTTTATTGTCACACGACCATCATCCGATTCCAATTAGACAACAGTAACTACCAATTATAATACCCGCTACTGACTGATAAATGGCTGGTCTGATAGCTGCTTAGCTGACGACATTGTCCCCAGGGCGGGGTAACCCGACCCGACGTGCCTATCATCAGGTAGAGATAGCATGATACGAGTCTGCAGCCAAGTGCTGGCTGACTGATATCATTCATCACTGATTCCGGGGTGACACACCCCATAGGTGACGTTTACACATTGATATTTATCGCGATACTGTGATTTTTTGGACACTGGAACCAAATTTCTGGAGTTTATTCTCGACTGTACCTACTTATTACCAAAAGCGGCTTGGTAGGGACGAGTGGAAATGAAATTCCATTCATCCCTACCAGTGAAGGTTTGGTAGGGATGGGTGGGAAAAAAATTCCACTCTTCCCCCCTAGGGGGGACAGCTGGTAGGGACTAGTGGAATAGACCGACGTTATGAGGTCAGTGGCTGCACTGAATAAGTAATGAATACCATTCACTACTTACTCGACACTTGTCTTTTTAACAATAGGGACATGTGGACTAGTTTTTGATATAGGTGGTATTATTAGGTACTTCTACTAAATTCAAGATCCTCGAAAGATAAACATTGAGGGAAATCTTAAGAAGCCCCCCAAAAAAACCTGTGGTTTTTAAGGGTTTAGTGATAAGTGCATTCAGAATTAACAGCCCAATTTTGTATCAAATTCAGCGTTTTTGGAAATACCTAATCCAAGTTTAGGTGAAGATATTTATAATGGTGGAATCAGAATATCAAAAGTTTTAAGTAAGCTAAGTATAAGGTGGTTCATAGACAGTGAGCGCAAGTTAGGTACCGTGAGCTCACGCTAAGTTCCCGCTCAAGACTGTCTCAAGACGGTCTCAGTCTCAAACTCTCAATATCACTTTGGATATTGTAACGTATAAGGCCGGTGCTGCTGCGGAACAGGCGCAAATACTCAAGCGCCGCAAATACTCACGACTGACTCCACATCATGAGTTTGCGGTGCTTTCTGTAGAAACAATGGGCCTATGGTCGACAGACTCAAAAGATATCATCCACGAGCTGTCTACCCGGTTGGTCCACATCTCGGGTGATCCCAGAGCTGGCAGCTACCTCGCTCAGCGTTTAAGTATTGCCATACAGCGAGGAAATGCTGCCAGCGTCCTGGGCACCATGCCACAGAACGGGGACCTCGACGACGTGTTCGTTCTTTAGTTTGTAGTTTTATTTCATAAGTTATTTTTTAGATATTAAGTTAGTTTTATTTTGTAGTAATTAGTTTTTTTTGTAACGTATTGATTATGTTCCGTTTCAGGGCTAATTTAATTCAACTATCAAAATAAGTAACTTCATTTTGCATGCTATATTAAAGGCTTTTAAAGTTTCAAGATTTGAACTTGTTGTTGTATAAAAAACAAGGTAGGTAGCAAGTATATATCCGAAAGACATTAGATGGTATTTCGGCGCTGTTGGATTTTTTATTCTATTCTCTGAAGAGGTCATTGCCCCCGGCAAAGTAATCCTAAAACAGGATGTAGGTATAACTTACCTAACGCTAATTAAGTTGATAAAAGTACAGATATAATCTAAGAGACTATAAAACTTAATACTTTATCAATACATATTTCGCACTTGGAATGCCGCATGTGATGCGCATGTCCCACGCTAGATTTACCTAATGAGGCGATGCAAATTAAGCCTCAAGATAAAATACTTAATTATTTGTACCTTGCTACTTAATTAGATTTAAGTACAATGCGTGATTTTCACACGTACAGAACGTGAATCTTTCGATTTGGTGAGTATGAAATTTTTCGATAAACTTTCGTCAAGCGTTTACTTAAGCATGTATCGGTAAGCTCCTTCCTTCCGAAATACCCCATGCATGCAATAATCTGAATGACGTATATGGACATAGTAACAACCACAGATTAAAGATATAAGTTTTCTATGTAACAACTCACATCGCTCGCTCGCTACCTCACTCACCCCCCTGAATAGGTACCTCTTCGACGCGATTCGTGACATATTCAGATCCGCTAACAACTGACGTAATTTGCATATTTAAAAAAATGTAATAAAGAACAACAAACTCTTAGGCCGTTATTCATAAACGTGATTTAAAGTTACGCCACCTTGTAGCCACCCTTTTTTTTCGAGGGGAAAATCCTCATGGATACCTCTTTGCCACGGGGAGGCGAAGAGGTTATGTCGGACTCTTACCGACTAAAACCCCTCGGTGTTCCGTCGCGCCGCCTTACGACGGAGTCACGGGGAGACTTGCGTATTACTTCCGCGACTCCGCCAGCGGGTGTCCGGGGGACCCTTCTCGTGGGACTTTGACTCCCATCCGGCTGTTAGTGGCATGCTGGAACACAGACACGCCGACCAACTCGAGGACCTGTTACCGGGCGTTGGACTACCCCGTGTCCACTCGCCCGGAAGCCCTCATTACGGGGGGAGGTTTCGGGCATACGCCAGCCTCCTCCGCCCGACTCTCCTGCGGCGGATTCTATCGGACAAGGGGTCGACCTTCCTTGCCCTCTCCGCCGCCTCCTTCTGCGAAATTACCTGTTCGCAGAAGGTTACCATCGCATCCCATGACCTGTCGCTGTCCACCTTGTAGCCACCCTGTCCCTTTTTATCTTAACCTATTTTAACGAAGTGTGAAAAGGATAATAACACGATTTAAAGGAAGTGTTTAACTAGGTTTATGAATAACAGCAAGAGAGCTCGGTGGAGCTGTGCAGAATAATGGACTTCCGATACGGAGGCCCGGGATTGAACCATAAGTAAGTCATGAATGAGATTTCCTCGGGTTTTTTTTTCCAATGAAAAACCGAATGTTGTAAAATCGGTGAAGGAAAACACCGCGTGGAAACCTTTACCTTTTAATTCTTTTACAGTTAAGTATCTACATAGTTTGAACTATATGACAGTCAAATAATTCTTGCAGTAGGTCAAGTAGTTTTTGAAATAATCTCAACCTTATAAACTCTCCTGTACACCTGTCACTGTGTTAGATAGTACGGTGGAACACAGAGAAAGGTGTACAGGAGAGTTTTTAAGGTTGAGATTTTCTCAAAAACTACTTGACCCATTGCAATAATTCTATCACTGTTAGATAGATAAAAGTTAAAACTATGTACTGTAAAAGAATTATTAAATTCGGTCCAGTAGTTTTTGAGAAAATCTCAACCTTATTGAGGCCCCCTGTACACTTATCTATGTCTTCGACTGTACAACTGTCACTCTGTTAGATAGTACATACCCGTACATACCTAAAGGCTTTCCGATGTTTAGTTGCGATAACGATTTTATAGTGGAGCGATTCTCGGTTACCCTAAATTGTCTCTATCACACAATTCGGACCGGAACTTTAAATGCTTCATATAAACCGAATGTAACCAGTTTCAACCAGATTTGAGAACAATTTGGTTAGGTAACATTGTATTTGTAATCTCATGTAGAGCTGTGTTGTGACTAATGCGTGATTCGATTATTTCGGCATGTTTGATGTAGAATTCAGCAAGTGCTAAGTTCATATTCCACTGTATCACGTTATTTAAAGCCAGGACCACACTTCTATTCATAGACAGTTTTTATAACATCATCTTATTTTATATTTTGTCTGACGCTCCGAAACTCGGCCTTAATGTTTGGTTTTTATGGAATCAGTTGTAGAAGATTGTACTTTTTATCTCATTAGGCCAAGGTACCTACATTTAGGTAGGTATGGTGGAGCACAGATAAAGGTGTACAGGAGAGTTTTTAAGGTTGAGATTTCTCAAAAACTACTATTGCAAAAATTCTTTCACTGTTTGATAGATGAAAGTTAAAACTATGTAACTGTAAAATAATTATGAAATTCAGTCCAGTAGTTTTTGAGAAAATCTTAACATTGTTGAGGCCCCCTTTATACTTATGTCTTCGCCTGTACGGTATATACTGGAGTTTATGTAGATACTTAGGTACGGCTTTTATATATCGACTTGAGACTCCATAGCATCTTTCACAATCCGAAGTTCAGTAAGTAAATATGTTTGACCCGAGACGTATTTCACCGGGGTTTACCTGTTAACCTAAATCAACTTTAACACGGGGTTATTTCAGGCGCAAGATTTTTTTGAGATTTGATAAGCCTGGGTTATCTATCTCTCTCTGCACCAATGGCCTAGTCTGTAGCGCCTCTATCATATCAATGGCTACGTGATCTTAGCTCACAGACAGCTGCCGATTATCGTTAATACCTACACCTGTTATCATTATCATAATTAGTAATAATTAAGACACAAATTAAGATAAAGCTCGCACCTGATCTGGCGTTAAGATCGACGATAAAATGGTTACGCTCAATGAAGTTTGATATCTATAAATAGACTTAAGTAGGTACCTAGATATTTTATTAAAGTTTTGTCTCGTAATACGATTACGAATTACCTACACTCAAACGAAGGATCTGCCTGTCAGTGGTGTGGCTGAATCCACAAATTCGGCCAAGGATGGTTTAGGTATAGTAAGTACGTAACTTTAGGGCCAGTATTAATAGTCTAGAGCTCAAACCCGCCCTCAAGAGCGAATTCAGCTGATACACTCTCAAGACGTGATCAACATCAAGTTTGTCATTTATTAATAAACCAATCTTGACGTATCACGTGATGTCTTTCTCAAGTCGCGGTTCGCCTGCAATCAGCAAATACGTTCTCAAGTGTGAGTTTGACAGTTCTCTTGAGAACTGAGTTTTGTTTATTAATAGGAACGCCATCTTGAGGTCGTTCTCAAAGATTGACTTTTGAGCTGAGAGTGATTTATTAATACGGGCCTCATTTGAAGTCCGGCCCTGACCAGGGATGCTATAAATTAGTATCAGACCTCAGCACAGCTACATTTAATAACAAATTGACCAAAATATTGTTTAAGGGCCTTCCATGAGCCAACTAGCGCCGCCAATCTTAAAAAAATAATATCTTCCAATATAATCAATTTTATTAAAAAAGCTATAACCGAAATGTTTGGCTAGTTGGCTCATGGTAGGCCCTTAAGTGCACCATGAGTTCGTTTGAAATCGCTTTGCCTTGGGGTTTCTTGTGAACTTTATACAGGTTTTAAGGAAACCACCATTGGAAAACTTCGATGAGGAATGTGTGTAGGTATTTCCCCTGTTTTTAGGTATGGTTGTTGGTTAAAGTTATGGTCATCTTAATAATTTACTGTGCTTTCCGAATGTAGGTAAGTAGCTACATTTACTTACTTATAAAAAGTATTATTTAAAAATTTCAATTGATTGTTGTTGCTGAAAAACAATTAGTCTTAGTAGCCTAGTCGCTTGTTCCCAGTCGTTCCTCCGAAGCCCAAATCAAGTGTCTTATTTTGTAAACAAATATGATCATCTGATTACCTGTTGTCATGTAACTCTGAAGGGACTAATTGATTGGACATGTTCATTATTGTGAAAATAAAGTAATCCGATATAATTGCGACCGTTGCGAGGACACCACATGACTGCACCACCTTCAGCACCAATGTCGCTCGTCACTTCCTGAGCAACAGAGTGGTTCAGGCCTGGAACTCACTTCCAGACGACGTTGTCTCTGCCGTCTCGGTTAACGCATTCAAAAACAAATTGGACAATTATTTAAAAACCATTAATCAGAATAATACCACTAAGTGATAGACTTTACAAACACTGTGAAATGGACATATCAGCGTTGAGCTGCCTGTACATAGTTAAATAATAATAATAATTATGTGAAAATAACTATGCAAAAATCACAGAACAGCTTCAAATGTTAGTAGAATACGGTAGTTTTTGTTTACAAAATAAGACGATTTGGCCATCGCTTTACCTTGTAACATTTTGGGTTATTAGTCTTTGTTATTTTTGCCTGTGGGTTTTTTGTTTACTAAAAGGCTAGCCGGCTGGCCTTTCTTGTCCTGTCAAAGCCTGCGCGAACGAAATTTTTGTACTAATTTTTCGCCAAAAATCTGACATTAACGGCTAGTAAAAATCGACGCAGGCGCACCCCCCAGAACATTTTGATTAAGTACCAATATCGATCAAGTTATTAGTAACAACTTGTACCTACTTATTGGGTCAGATCCTCCTCAATTAGGCAAGAAGTAAAGATACCCTGATGTATTTCAGTTTAAATCTTTTAACACGCTTTCTCATTGTGAAAATACAGGTATGAACCAGTTCCAGTCACTATTTCATCACCTTTGTAAAATCTATTTTTAAAATTTGAGTTCACGCGAGCAACTTGAACGAATGTTGCGTCATTAAAGGTCGTTATCGTTATTGGAATTTTTTGCCAACTTTGACACTGAAGATGTCTTTTACGCAGTAATATTGCAACGACTTTTTGTATTAAATTACAATACCATTTGTATTCGATAATATAGTATTAGATACCTACCGATATAAGGAATCCGTTCTAGTCTATCCCAATCAAAGGAGATTGACCGATCCAGACCCAGCCTTTATAGAGCCGTACTGTTATTGAGACAATGTTCAATATTCTTTCCGTATTTTTCTACCTCCAGTTAGATCGCAAAATTACTGGGAATATGTTCAATTCATATTTGCAAATAAATTAGTTGTAAAACTACTTTATTCCATTTTCAAAAATGGGCAATCTCCCTTTCCATGGATGTAAACAAACATGGCATATGAAAGTTCACCGAAAACAATATTAGATTAATTAGTAATTGGAAATTTCGATCGTTTCACTCTGAACTGACTAATTGAGTCGAACTGGTCAAATCTGGCTAAAGCCATGGATCGTTGATCTTGATGAAAAATGAAACCAATTTACAGCAGTTATAATGAAAACAAAGCTAGAGAAACTTATTGTACCGAGTGGTAAAACGATTTGGGGGGATTGGCCCCTCCTGCCTCCTACTTTCGCGGTCGCTGGTGTGGTTAGTGTTTTTTTATCTCCATAGAAAATTGGATTGGGACAGACTGTAGATCTCGTATGGATTAAAAAAATTAATACACAGATTTACTCTAAAATATACTTACCTAACCAAAAAAATTCCATGATGTGTTATGATGATCATGGAATTTTTAATATCGATATAAAGCTTTTACTTGCATAGTAGGTATAATCCGCAGGTGTTGATAATAAGTAGTCACAGGTGTTCAATATTTTAGTCGATTTAAAATAACGTTGCTAACTAGCTAATCACCTGCATTCGATAATTTAATTCTATGGTGATACTAATATGGTCCATCTTTCTAAAAATTCGTTTATAATGGCAGCTTCAAGTGTTGATCTCCTATAAACAACTAGGTACACAGTCTGCCTTCTAAAAATGTCCGAGCGCAAAGAAGGTCCAAACGGATGAATGGCTCATTTGCTTTATTGGACATTATTTGGACATTAACAACGGATCCTTATTTGGACGTTTTTTAAATTGTTTTAGTAACACCTTTGTGTATCTAGTTGTTTATAGGAGATCAAGGCTTGCAGTGATATTTCTCTGCAGGGTGACCGCGACTTCCATCGGTATCATAATCGCTTTCAATTTGACACACGCTATAGGTACATTGCTGCTTTGTTTTGTAAGTTTTAACAAACGACAACGAAACGCAGCAATGTATATCGTTCAAATGGCAAAATGAAAACGATAACTAAAACGATTGAAGTCGCGTTCACCCCCCTGGTTAGAAGTTTATATCCGAATTCTCCCAGACCACCAATGGTAGATACAACTGGTTCCGCCCTACGAATCCATGATAGGTATATTTATATTGTATTACTGTGCTAGTTTTTAAATAATATTCGACGAGGTCCAATTTGATTGAGCTGTCCCACTAGAGCTTTGACATTAAATGGCGCTAGTTGGGCCGCCATCACACGGACTGCATCGCAGCGACCGCGCGCGGTCGATACATTTAACTGCATGCAGTTGTACGTTCGACTTCGTGCGGTTATGGTATCAACTGCACGCGGTCGGCTGCAGTCGAGTGAATTCAATATCAACTGTATGCAGTCGTGCCTTCAACTTCGCGCGGTCGGCTACAGTTGTGTATTGTCGCCGCATGCTGTCCACCGCGGTTCGCATGCAGTTAGTCTAGGAGAACGTACGTCGGTGCGTCGAACGGTTTGAAAAATGGATTTCGACACCGACTTCTTTATTTCTTTAATAAAAAGTAAAGTCAGCATATGGAATTATAAGACTCAAGAATATAGTGACCAAATAAAGCGCAATAAAATATCATAAAGGCATATAAATCACCTTCCGTATGGCAATTTAAAAGCAAAGGATTAATCCATATCCTCGCTGCACGTTGCAGTTTTTTAATTCTATTACCATATCGCTGCCGGCGGCGGCGCCGTATTAATAATATTAGGAGAAGTAGTGTCTGTGCTTCCATTTCGACGTCAAACCAAACACTGAGCTCCTGGTCTACATGCTTGGCGTCAAATACGGAAGTCAGATCCAACTGCAGACAACTGCATGCAGTTGAATATAGCGACCGCATGCGGTTGCGACTTCGTGCAGTTGTTGTGGTGCAGTCCGTGTGATGGCGGCCTTATTTATTTTAGTTATAGTTTCGTTTGAACTTTCGGAGTAATAATAATTAATTATATAGACCTCGTCCTCGATACGTAGGGTAGTAAATTATATTCTATAAGTGATAACGATCGATGGTCAGTCAGGAACCTAGTTGCCAACCGGAAGTCCAACAGCTGTGACCCCGAAAACATTTTTATTTTCATAATAACATAACTATCAATAAATTCCAGTAGCCGTGGTTAACCCAGTTAGATAAAAGGTACAGGGGTTACTCTGCGTACGTGTTATTTGTAGCTCGTAGCCAAGGACTTTAATTCTCATTGACCTAATTAATGCTGTATTTACGAGGTGTGGGTAACAGATGATATTATCGTCGCAGACGAATAAGGAGAACGCATGAAGCTTTGAACAAAAAGCAGAAATTATTTCAATAAACCAAAAAAACGACTGCAAAAAAAACTATCCCCTTTTGATTAATTTTTTATACCCTATGACACTCCCGTAATCAAGACGAATTTAACGATACCTCATACACCAAAATCCATCAAGCTGTTTAGGCTACATGATGGCAGGAAGGAATGGACACATACACTCGAAAAACATAACCCTCCTTCTTGCGCAGACGGGTAAAAATGTGAACGTGACAGTCGAGCTGCTTCGTCCATAGTGATGACGCTACAGCGTCTCCTCTGGATGAAGACATGAAGACGCGGATACCCAGGATGAAGAGAAGACGATATGACATTTTGAATATTCTGTAACATGACATTGGCAAAAGACGAACTGTCGAGTCCATTAATAAAATAAATAAATAAGTAGGATCTAAAAGTTTCATAGAGTATTTTTCCTGGTGATGGACTTGCTTAGTTATTTTCTGTTAATTGTAGATATTTCCTTATTCCGAGATTGCGTAGAAGAGATCATTTTGATCGATAGTCGCTATTGTCAAAATTAATTGTACATTCGAAGATAGAGATATACACCGTGAATTTTTAGTGGCTTCGGAGCCGAAACGTACCTATTCTACCCGATGTATACTATTGATAAATACTATTAATTTAAAAAAACGAGGTAGAAAAAAACTAAAATGAAGACAAAATAGTATGTTGGAGAAATGTCCAAATTACTAGTACTCGCTGCAACATTTGAATTGTAAACTACTTACGAGCCGCGTGACCTTGACATTGCAACACTGCACCCCTCCACTCCGACGCACGCACGCAACACAGCCCGCACACACACTAGTATCTAATTTCTTCATTGATAAAATACGATCTTCGAGCGCAGCAGCTGATAAATGTGGATGACCCCGTCCTTGGGCGTGTGTAGGTATTCTAAATTGGCCATGATCGAGAATACAAACGCTGTGTTGCTGATAGTATCGTCGCTGTAGCAGGTATTTGGGGTTCCAAAAAGGTGCTCTGGCTGGGCGTACAAGCGCCTTGCCTCTTCCAAGTTATTGTTGGCAATGGCATAAAAACGTACTATACCTAACCACTCCACATTTGAGTACTGATAATGAGGGTTACTCATTGCACCGATAACGAAAGAACTTCAGGGCTTCCGGGACCCGTTCCGTAATTAATTATGCGACGCGGACACTCGCTCGCTTGCTTCCGGTCGACTGATTGCGGAGCGGCAAAATATTAAAGGGGTGCGATGTGGGCGGGATTTCGGATGGCGCGGGCGCATGTCATTGGTTTATTGTATCCTTTACTAATGCCGACAGGACATTGAAGCCGCCGCCGCTTCACTTGAATGAAGTGAGAGTATACACTACAAAATCGGACTATTTAATAATGCCTAATTATTTTAATTTACGTATTTTTAATATTTATTTTATTTATTTTTAATAGTATGTATCGATAGTATACATCGGGTAGAGTAGGTACGCTTCGGCTCCGAAGCCACTAAAAAGTCGCGGTGTATATAGGGGGCCTCAATAAGGCCGAGATTTTCTCAATAACTACTGGACCGAATATAATAATTCCTTTACAGGTCCATAGTTTTAACTATTAGGTATCTATCTAACAGTGAAATAATTCTTGCAATAGTAGATAGTTTTTGAGATAATCTCAACCTTAAAAACTCTCCTGTACACTTTTCTCTGTGTTTGACTGTAACCTACCTATTACTGAAACTTTATTTTCTATCTACTTACTTATTACTGAATTACTAATTACTTATTACAGAAGAGTAAAGCTCTAAAATACAGGGGTCTCGACACCCTTTACCATTTTGTTGCTTTTGGTGTCGAGACCCTCCGCTTGGTCGCTTTATAAAGAGCTTAGCAAACGAGTAGTAGATGCCACTGGTGACCCAAGAGCTGGCAGCTACCTCGCTCAACGGATTAGCATCGCGATCCAGCGAGGTAACGCTGCCAGTGTCTTGGCTACTCTTCCAGTAACTAAATTTTTAAAAAATAGTTTAGATTAGGTTTTTTTAAATATTGAATGGTTCTTTTTTATTTTATATTGTACCTTTTTGAAATAAACAATAGTTTAATATTTATCATGAGTACATTCTTCATTGTGTAACAAAAAGTCAATCTATTTATAGGTATCACCAGCGTGTTCATTAGCTTAAAAGTATAATGTTACAATTATGACAATATTTATATTTGCGTCGTTTGTTGATAACTACGGTTGATAATGATTGATAGAGTTTTAATTCTTCCTTTTACCGATATCTCAATAATTATCTACGTATACAGGGTGGCCTTGAATTCATTCGACAAAATTAAATGGATGGTTAGGCTTGTGACATACCTACATTAATTGTGCACAGCGTGGAAAAATAAAAAAAATATTTACAATAAATTCAACGATATTTTTTTATTTTATTTTGCAACGATTTCTATCACTGGAATTTGACCTAATGGTCATTTATAAGGTCATTGTGTGACTTGTGACGTACTTAGTTAAATTTTTTTGCAGTTTTGATTTACTTACTAAAAACCTTAGGTACGGTGGAGTGGAACACAGAGAAAGGTGTGCAGGAGAGTTTTTAAGGTTGAGATTTTCTCAAAAACTATTTCACCTATTGCAAAAATTATTTCACTGTTTGATAGATTAAAGTTAAAACTTTATAAAATATAAGTAAGTAAGTATATCTATGAAATCCTCGATTAATTTAAGTTCTATTTATTTTAAGGGGCTCGTAGGCAAGTTGCGAGTATACGTTGAAAACGATCGTACGGTGGAACACAGAGAAAGGTGTACAGAAGAGTTTTTAAGGTTGAGATTTTCTCAAAAACTACTTGACCTTTTGCAAAAATTATTTCACTGTTTGATAGATTAAAGTTCATCATCATTATCATCAGCCCGTATCAGTCCACTGCTGGACGTAGGCCTCTCCCAAAGCGCGCCAATCAACCCTACTCTCGGCCCTCTGCATCCAGTCCCTGCCAGCCATTTTGCGAAGGTCATCCCTCCATCTGGTCGGGGGGCGTCCCACACTACTTTTACCCGTTCGTAAGAACGTCCGTTCGTTAGATTAAAGTTAAAACTATGTAACTGTGAAAGAATTATTAAATTCGGTCCAGTAGTTTTTGAGAAAATCTTCACCTTATTGAGGCCCCTTGTATACTTATCTCTGTCTTCGACTGTACCAATTCAATATTTATCATGAGTAGAACCCCCAGTTTCAATTTGTCGAATGAATTCAAGGGCACCCTGTATATGATTTAGGTATGCCTACTTAGGTATTGTTCGCAGCAGTGGAATAATTGTGTAAGTCACGAGACACAAACTTACACATCTTGTGATCTGTCTCACATGATACCTAAACAAAAACCAAACCAAGCTAATAAACAGATTGGAATTGTATTTTGAATATGACGTAAGTATTTATTGAATGCCTGCCCGTGGAATCTTCCAGCTGCATAAAGTTTCCTCAATGCCTCTTTTAGGTACCTACCTACCTACATTTCTGTACAACATAACTATTGAAATTCTTTGCACTACCAAATCAAAATATCTTTACATAATGTAGTCTGCAATATAACTTTCTTTTTCTTCTTTTCTCGTGTGGTTTAGGGACCAAACATATTTGTCAAAGTTATTCAAGCCGCCCGTAACTGTAAGCTGAAAAGCGACAACAACCGGGACAAACTGCTTAACGTGCTTTCCGAGGCACGAAGGGCTCAGATGAAAGTGTCTCTAGCGGTCACCCATCCAGGTCCCGACCTCGCCCAACGTTGCTTAACTTGTACGTCGAAGACAGAGATAAGTAAATAGGGGGGGGGGGGGGGGGGGGAGGGGGTAATAAGGGGACCTCAATAAGGTTCAGATTTTCTCAAGAACTACTGGACCGAAATTAATAACTCTTTTACAGTAACATAGTTTTAACTTTTATCTATCAAACAGTGAAATAATTTTTGCAATAGGTCAAGTAGTTTTTGAGAAAATCTCAACCTTAAAAACTCTTCTGTACACCTTTCTCTGTGTTCCACCGTACGATCGTTTTCAACGTATACTCGCAACTTGCCTACGAGCCCCTTAAAATAAATAGAACTTAAATTAATCGAGGATTTCATAGATAGGTATACCTACTTACTTATATTTTATAAAAAATAGTTTTCTATGATTTTATATTAACAGAAATCTATTACGGAGAATAATATTTTAAACTTTATTTAAATTGGCAGTCAAATTGTGCCTAGAAATTCAGTAGCTATCAGTAAAGAAATTAGTACCTACTTAATAAATATAATACTGGCACTTAAATTTTGTAACTTGTTTCTTAAAAAAAATTAAAATTCAATAAACGTATTTGGAATTTCCGCGCGCCAAAATGTTGTTTGGGAAAAACAGGCTGCGGTTTTGGCCGAAAACGCTGCGCAGACGCACGTGGCCCACAACCTACCAATAGTGTGATAATTTTACTATTGAATGAATGAGTGACGAGTGACATTGGCGCACAGTCATCGAACCTGACCATGCTATCACAATTGGGCGGGTTATCTGGCGCGTGCATGATAACCGCAGCCTCTACCTATATAAACGGAGAATCTTCACAGAATCTTTAGTTTACATCGAAGCGCCAAACAAATAAGAATAATATAAAAATTTCATGCGCTTCCTATTTACAAATATCGAGTAATTCGACCTTGTGTGCAGTGAAACGGTTAAGTCGACCGACTGTTTTTATTTATTTATAGTGCAAGCAAAAGTTTGACAATGCGTTTGCTACATTTAATCCTGATGGCCTTGACCTCTGTACTGCTGTTGGGGCGACAGACCGAGGCACGTCCGCGGCAGAATCACATACACAAACGATCGTCCCTCTGTCTACTAAAACTTTGTAGTTACTCACCGAGACATCACAGGGTACACAGAGTACCCAATCTTTAATAACGCCTGCAATTAAGGTGTCTAAAGAAGACTTGGAACGCATAAGCAGATTTCAGCTGACGGCCGAAATTCGTCAAAGTTAATTGCTGAACCTGTAGTAAAGCCGATGAAGATTAAGAACTAGCTTATGCTGTCAGCTTTATGAAGGCTGAAGTCCGTCCAATGCAAGCATCCATCTTTTAAAATTGCTCAATTGTTACCTCAGATGGTTACAAAGAAACGTTCGCGTGCAACGGGTTGACCGACGCGATTTTCCAAAAGAAGATGGATTATTCAAAATTAATGTATTTATACGAGTATTTACTCGGTTATAACGACCTATGTTAGGTCACTGCCTAGTAGATGTATGATCTGTACTTAAATTCAACTTAAATTGTGATTAGATAGTATTGTTTTGTTATTTAGTTGTAAAGTATTTTAATAGGGTAGAGTCCCACTATTTGTATAAGATTTTTTCTACCCCCAGTAATTACCAAATAAGTAGTATACGGTTTAAAATGTGTGTCATGCATGTAGTCTTCAGGGAATTACTTAATATTTAGTAATTATTCTATGAAAAAGAATGTAAAAATTGTTTCCTTTCCAAACGGGTAATCAAGAAGACTTTTTGGGGTAATTAACAATGATGAAACGAAACCCAATTTAAAGATCATTGATTGCTCTGATTAGTAATATTATAAATTTTTGCATAATAAACTAGTTATGGTCTTTAAAATAGGGTTTGTTTACTTAGGTATCTCACTTATATAATCCTGCATGATATGATCGTAGAAGATAGAAAATAAAAGTTAGAGATTGGATTGCTCAAAGGTCTAAATTATTGCATAATAGTTGTTACAATGTCACTAGTATTGTTATAGATTAGCAAATTCTATCTAAATATTTATTGTTTTAAATGTGATAATAAAATATGGTTTCGTAAAAATAACATCTTATCATTGAAATGTCGCTACTCATCTCTATTTTATAAATAATCACACCACCTTTTTAATATTACTTCAATACAAGCTTTTGTCATGATAAAGACATTCATTCTGGGAGGCTCGCTACCTACAGGTGTGTCCGAAATTGTCTAAAAGCTGATAATACTTTTTGTTAAGGCGCTGACATGAGCCAACCAGCTCTCCGCCAATTTAAAAAAAAATCATATCTTAAAATATAATCAATTTTATTAAAAAAGCTACGTTCACATTGTGTATTGCTATAAATATTATTTTTTAAATGCTTATTGTTTGTAACGTGATGCAATGTAGGTAAGTTGTAGTTCACAAATGTGCCAGAAATTGCCGTTTTTCGCAATTATGTGAACTACAACTTACCTACATTGCATCACGTTACAAATAAGCATTTAAAAAATAATATTTATAGCAATAAACAATGTGAACGTAGCTTTTTTAATAAAATTGATTATATTGGAAGATATGATTTTTTAAAGATTGGCGGCGCTAGTTGGCTCTAGGAAGGCTCTTAACCAGAAGTTTTATAATTTTGAGATATGGGGGAGGGGGATCCCCATAATAACGTAGATTAGGTACGGTGGAACACATAGACAGGTGTACAGGAGTTTTTGCGGTTGAGATTTTCTCAAAATTGACTATTGCAAAAATTCTTCACTGTTAGATAGATAAAAGTTAAAACTATGTAACTGTAAAATAATAATTAAATTCGGTCTAGTAGTTTTTGAGAAAATCTCAATCTTATTTAGGCCCCCTGTATACTTATCTCTGTCTTCGACTGTTTTAATAGGTATCTTACTTAACTATACTGCGTGAAACATTTGCAACGCCACTTTCTATGATTGGTCGATCTCTGAAATTGTGGCGATAAAAATGCTTTTTCTTCTGATTGTCAAAGTAGCTTAAGAGAGTCTTGGTCAAATTCTACTTCAAGTACAGCTAACAGCCAGCAGATCAAGTAACACTTTGGACCGTTCTTATTATCTGCGTCACAAGAGTTGAATTCGTAATGCAAGTGTTACCATTGATCTGCTGTTGTCAGTACCTACAAACTATTGACCATGTAGTCACATACTGGTCGAAACGCGATGATCGATGGAGTAAGTGCGTTCTAATGTGGAGACCCCGGACGGGTAGAAGCGTGGGCAGACCACCGGCCAGATGGTCCGACGACATCAAGAGAGTTGCTGGCTCAGTGTGGACCTGACAACCTTGGGATTGGGCCACATGGAGGATTCATGGAGAGGCATCTGGCCAGAAGTGGGCTGCGGTATGCTGAGGATGAAGAAGTCACATCCTGTATTACTATGAAACATACGAAATACATACCTATTAGGTATAGATAGAACAATAATAAGTAGATATACTTAGGTATCTATTGAGTGAGATAAAGCTGGAACGTTAATGTTTATTATTTACATGATCGATTTAGGTACTTACCTTAATAAACGGCAACTAGCTATTCGCTTCGACTTCGCTTGCATTTTCCTAGACTCTTTAGGGCCAGTTCATTCTAGTGCAGAGTTGAAGCTCATCGAAGCCTCAATCTAATGAATCTTGCAGGTCCAAGTCCACAATCAAAATTCAATTTTTCCTTGGGAATATCTGAAAGAATGCTCAAATCGCTGGGTCAATATCGATTCGACCCGATCCCGACTCCACCCGTCGCGTTTCGACCCGAAAAATTATCTGGCTTTTAATAATACTTTATTAGTCGGTACAGTCAGGGACAAAGCCACAACTTATACCATTTATTGTCTAAGAAATGTTTATTGGAGTTATTTTTATAATTTAAATTTTTATATAATTATAAAACAAAGAGAACGAGTTTTTACTAGCCTAGCACCCCACACTAGGATTCCCTGTGTTGTGGGGGCTAGAGAGTAAGAAGAGTAAGATAAGAATAGTACGCCGTATGTATGTATTATAAAATCTCTGACATTATAAAAGTCACAACTTCTATCAATTTTAATATCACAGCAATTAATTAGGAAAACAGTCACACTTTTGGAAAAAGATCTTTGGTTTGTTAAAGATGAAGCACAACTTCTGAAGCTCAAAGCTACCTAAGCAAGCTCAATAAGCTCTTGTTTCAGCCAAAGCAGCCTCCAATGGATTGTTAGTAGCCACTATGACGTCATCAATGTAAGTATTGTTAATTAAAGCTAGCGTCTTTGCAAGCTCAATAAGACAGCGAGTAGCTAAAAAAGCAGAGCTGGTAAGCCTATATGTAATAGTTTGAAGTTGAAGATACCTCAAACTTGTATTAAAAGTTATCATAGCAAATTCACCACACGGATTGACCACACACTACGAAGGCAAGACGGAAATATGGCTCGGGTCGCTTTTGAGTGGAAGCCCGGCGGCAGGATGAGGCCAGGTCGTCCTGTACACAGCTGGCGAAGGTCGGTGACAGCCGAGTTGAAGAGTGTTGGACTCACTTGGGAGGAGGTGACGGAGGCGGCGCAGGACAGGGAAAAGTGGAAGAGTACATCGGCCCTTAGTTCCACCTGGGAGTCATAGGAACACATCATAGCAAATTCACCTTAATACATATTTTTTCTGAGATAAAAAAAACATTCGACGGAATATAAGCGTGTAGGAGCAAAATAAAGGCGATTTAAAGTAATTCCAGGATTCAAGCCTTCCGTTCCTTTCTATTAACTTAATGTGTTTAGGGGAAGTGAGGTTTAACAGCATAAAGGTACAAGTCCGAAGCCGACTGCAGGCAGTAGCAGAAGACGACGCGCGACATGACATTACTGGTTTCTATGTAAGTATTTCTAAGAAATACCTGCGTATCCCGACCTACCTACTGTAGCCCGACAGCAGATCAGTAATTTCGCCGACGCTCGAGCGACAAACATCGCTCATTCATGACTACAGCGACATGACGTCACGACGTGTCACCGCGACATAACTCGGCGACTGCTTCTTGACGTCGAAGACAAATAAGTATACAGGGGGCCTCAATAAGGTTGAGATTTTCTCAAAAACTACTGGACCGAATTTAACAATTCTTTTACAGTTACATAGTTTTAACTTTTATCTATCAAACAGTGAAAGAATTTTTGCAATAAGTCAAGTAGTTTTTGAGATAATACCAACCTTAAAAACTCTCCTGTACACCTTTCTTTGTGTTCCACCGTACCTACCTTTAGCCTTAAGGGCTGTTTGTTATTCATAAACGTCATTTAAAGTTACACCACCGTTTAGGACCCCTGTCTATCTTAACCTTTTTTAACGAAGTGTGAAAGGGATAGCACACGATTTAAGAGAAGTGAGGTTTAACTAGGTTTATGAATAACGACAAAAATGTTCAAAGCATTCAAATCCCGAAATAACCGCCCTGACTTGCGTGACAAAAGGTAGGTATTGACGTAGGCGCCTCTATCTCTACATATCGTAATAAGGCTCGCCTGGCCCATAATACAAAGAGTCATTTGCACAGAATTGTTGGATTTGCGATCGTACGATATACGATAAACTATCACCTTATTTAGATTACATACCTACGGAGAATATAAAAGTTACGACTAAGTAATAAAGGTACAATAATTATTTATTAGATTCATTAAATAATTCATTTCATTTACGTAGGTAAGTAGGTGGATAATTGATTAATAATCCCAATTACGGTTTGTGATTTTTAAGCTATCTCACTCTAGCGAGCTAAGTTTGTGAATGATAGAAAGAGATAGAGTTATGGGCGAAATGATGAGGTGTAAAAGTAAGTCCAAGCATTGTATGACGTCACTAAAACAGTTTATATTATCTATGTTCAGTAAAATAAATCAGTAATAGAGTGTTTGAGGAGAAAATTAGTAAGGCAAGAAAACTTTGCTAATGTTCTTAATTTTACAGACATTTAACAACTACGCATTTCGAAATTTTTTAACCGAAGTTGTTTGTAAAGAGGGGTTTTCAAAGTGACAGTTGTAATAAAAAACAAGCTTTTTAAGTTGATTATAGATGGCGTTGCACTGAAGTGTGATATCATCGTAAAAAAAACAGCACCATGAAAAAAGTTTCAATGTCTGCTGAATAATTTATTTTTATTGGCTTGTTTGTGTAACTTAATCAATACAGTACAAATTAATACTAGATATGAAATACGAAAAGCCCAAGTTACAAGCAATAACAACGCATTTAATGTTGACATCAGACCAGTCAGTGCCATCTACCGGGGCTAGCGGTATTTTCTGTCTTTTTTTAAATGTAACCTTGAAAACCTCTGACGGCCACACACAGACGTGGAGTTTCATTTTAATATGTAGATAAATAAATCTACATAAATACTTTGTAGCTTATAATTACATTGTTATGTTATCATTATCAATTTGTTTGTCAATAAATATTTATTTTATCACTTTAAAATCTTATCATAATTTAGTTATTTCGATCGGATTAATTCGTTACAATCGCTTTGATGCTATGTTACCTATATATTTAAGTGAGAACTTTCATCGAAGTGAATATTTACAATAGCTCGATAGCATCTCGATCGTGACATATTCGTGGTCATATTGGTTTGATATCGTGCAAATCCTTCACAAATACAAAAGATGTACTGCCGAGAGATTTTTTGCCACTTTTTCTCCTCAGCGTTGGCACCTTTTCCTTGTGGTGTAAATGTAAATTCAAAAATATGTTGACGTGCAAAAATGTACACAACGTGCTTACTTGCAATAAAGTAATTTGACTTTGACATACTACATTTTTGTGTTACTATTGAAAACCAGCAATGGATAGAAATGGGATAGGTATGGTATAGAAATGGGAATGGGTTTCCTGTCACCAGTCGCTGTCAATTAAGCCACGCCTCCTGCGACGTGTTACCGTGTTACGTAACCGGTAACATGCTTCGGTAACCGATTTAACAAAGGAAAATTGTTACGCCACGCCCCTAAATCATTTGTTACCGTGTTTCGTAACACGGTAACACGTCGCAGGAGACCCTGCTTCACACAACGACGCCTGTTTCCATAGCGATAGACAAAGGCGAAATAGGAGTTTCTCTTGAAAATGGCGGGAAACGACGGTTGCGAAATTATTTGATAATTTTCCTTTTAATGTCTACAGGGGCTATTCTGTGTTTAATATCACGTTAAATTAATCAGAAAATGTTCTCGAATGACAGTACGGTGAAGTTATTGGATCATTTATGCAACATCTGAAGTTTCAAGCTTTTATCAAGAGTCCCCGCTACAAGCTCGGGAGTGAACGTGACTGTCGAGCTGCTTCGTCCAGAGTGATGACGCTACGGGCACTCCTCTGGATGAAGACATGAAGACGCTGCTACCCAGGGTGAAGACGCTACTGCGACTCCCCTGGAGGAAGATAGAATACTATTGAATATATTGAGTTTTCTGTAACATGACATTGGCAAATGACGAACAGTCGAGTCCATTAATAAAATAAATAATAAAGGCGATATAGGTCATGTAGGTACAGGCTTGATCTTGATCTGCCGTTAGCTGTACCGTACAACGTTGTGTCTATGTTTTGGTTTTCTTGCATTTTCACACAAATATGCGAGAAAATGCGACATAAACAGCCATATTTTTTGATTGCGTTGACGTAGAAGTTTGATTTTTTCACGGCTGCATGAGGTTGCAGATCCTGAGTATTTCGTATTAATTTCAAATTGATACGTCCACGCGTTTCTGAGGAAAAGGTCTTGACAGAGACAGATGGACAACAAAGTGATCCTATAAGGGTTCCTTTTTTCCTTTTGAGGCACGGAAACCTTAAAAACTTTAATTTAAAAAAATCCTCTGGGAACTATGATAAAAAAATCGGCTGAGGCGGTCGAGAAGAGTAAAGCTCTAAAATACAGGGGTCTCGACACCCTTTACCACTTTGTTGCTTTTGGTGTCGAGACCCTCCGCTTGGTCGCTTTATAAAGAGCTTAGCAAACGAGTAGTAGATGCCACTGGTGACCCAAGAACTGGCAGCTACCTCGCGCAACGGATTAGCATCGCGATCCAGCGAGGTAACGCTGCCAGTGTCTTGGGTACTCTTCCTGCTACTAATTTTTTTTTAAATAGTTTAGATTAGGTTTTTTAAATATTGAATGGTTCTTTTTTATTTTATATTGTACCTTTTTGAAATAAACCAATACAATAAAAAAATTTATAAAAAAAGGTATTTGCAATGTTTACGACTAACAGCGACAATGAATCACACACAATCATAGACAAGATGTCTCTAGACGACAGTGCTCTTGCACCGACGAGTGCACACGTTCTGATAGAGTTTATGCACGATTATAATACTCTCTGTTTCGCTTATGCAAGTCGTATTTTTGCTGCGTATGTTTTTGTAACGTACCTATAATAGAATCGATATGTTGTAATTATGACGCTCGTGCCACAATACATGACCCGAAGCGCAGCTTGAATGGTTTACTGTTCTAGAATTCAGCAATTGGTTGCTTATCTTATCGTTTAATGGAAAGTCGCATTTGTTACTTGATTTTATCATCTCAGACTCCCGTGTAAAATGTGTCTTAAATAAAATAAAAATATTTTTATCCATCTAAATTTAAAGTTTTGTTAATTGACGTTATGAGTTTGTATTTTATTCAGCACAATTTCGATTTAAATAAATAATAAAAAATTACAGTTACTTAAATCACAATGTCAAAGTCTTTCTTTATTGCAAGTAAGCATGTTGTGTACATTTTTGCACGGCAACATATTTTTGAATTTACATTTACACCACTTTGCAAGGAAAAGGTGCCAACGCTGAGGAGAAAAAGTGGCAAAAAACTCTCAGCAGGATATCTTTTAAAATAATAATAATACAATTACATAATAACTAGGTATTACACAACTATTACTATTGTTAGTAATCTACACTTTATCCCTCATGCGGAACCGGCGACACACACCATGCATGTTCATCGTTTAAACAGTCATCTATCCTGTAATACGCCTTTAATTCTTAACAAGTGTTCCTTTATTGAAATTTTTAAATAAAGTAAATCAAGTAAAGGAAAACATCACAAAATCCTGAAGTTATCATCAACGTATTCAAGTACAGCTAACAGCAGATCAAGTGTAACACCGTTCTTATTATCTGCGTCGCAAGAGTTTTTATTTTATTAATGGACTCGACAGTTCGTCATTGGCCAATGTCATGTTACAGAAAATTCAACGTATATGTAATAGTCTTCTATCTTCCTCCAGGGGAGTCGCTGTAGCGTCATCACCCTGGGTAGCCGCGTCTTCTTGTCTTCATCCTCAGGAGACGCCGTAGCGTCAATCACTGTGGACGAAGCAGCTCGACAGTCACGTTCACTCCCGAGCTCGTAGTGGGAATCTTGACCATGGCGCCAAACTTCAGATCCTGCTTGAATTCTCCAATAACTTCACCATACTGTCATTCGCGAACATTTTCTGATTAATTTAACGTGATATTAAACACAAAACACCCACTGTAGACATTAAACTGAAAATTATTAAATAATTTCGCAACCGTCGTTTCCCGCCATTTTCAAAAAGCCCGTCGCAAGAGTTAAAATCTTACTGCAAGTGTTACCATTGATCTGCTGTTGTCCGTACCAGGAAGACATACGTCGACGGCGATGTTTTGAAAAAGGAACATGTGTCTACTACAAAGCAACGAGCATTTCAAAGATAATGTAATACCTACTTGGAGCGTATGAAGAGACTGATAAATAACTGTATTGCTGTGCCTAAACAAGGTCCATAAAGAACATTGTAACATTTTAATGTTAAGTATGTGAACATCTGTATTATAACTTATGGAATGCAATAAATATTTTAGAATTAAAACTATAGTGTCACTCACTTATATTGTTAAAGTCGGCAATTAGACCTGCAATAAATATATTGAGTATTGAGTATTAAATATGGAGAATGTGACACTGATGTAAGTCGAGAACAGGACATTGATGTAAGTATTACTCATTAGGGTTGAGATTTTATCAACTGACCGATTGTAATTTTTAGGGATCCGTGCGTTAAAAGGAACCCTTATAGGATCACTTTTTTGTCCGTCTGTCGTAAGTATCAAACGATAAGCACCTTCAATACGATAGTTTGTATCCTAGACGAAACATACCTATATTTGATTTATTAATTAGTTTAATTAGAATGATCGCATTAATTTATAACATATCTTTAGGCCACCTGGTCAAGGGAAGTAGCCCAGACAGGTTAAATGGGGCGACATAATATTATGAATTATCTTTACTAGGTTACAAGTGCACTTGCATCGCAAGGTCGGTGTAACATGACAGTTTTGGCGTGCTCGCCACTCCCTTTGCCATTCTATGAGCATTTTTTTTTCGTGTGGTGACCAAACCTATTTAAGGGCCAGATATGAGCCAACTAGCGCCGCCAATCTTGAAAAAATAATATCTTCCAATTTAATCAATTTTATTAAAAAAGCTATTTACAAAATGTTTATTACGATAAATACTATTTTTTAAATGCTTATATATAACGTGATTCAATTTCGGTAAGTTGTAGTTCGCATAATTGCGAAAAACGGCCGTTTTTGGCACATTTGTGAACTACAACTTAGCTTGTCGCAATTATGCCATGTATTGTATATTGAAAAATAGTATTCATCCTAATAAACATTTTGTAAATAGCTTTTTTAATAAAATTGATTAAATTGGAAGATATTATTTTTTTAGATTGGCGGCGCTAGTTGGCTCATATCAGGCCCTTAAGAGATAGAGTTAAGGGGCAGCCAGCTGTCAAACTCAAGCGCGAGACAGAAGATGACCGTGGCGGAGTGAAGAGCACGGCACAGTGACACCATATTTTCATTTTTTTAAATTTTGGATGATTTTTGGCAGTGAAATCAAAATACGCCAACAAAAATCAGATATTTATAAAACAAGCTCTATTTATAATACCCTACATTTTGATATATATTTTGTATGAATAACTATATCTGTTTAGACATAATTTTCATTTTAAAAGACATGGAAAGGTATGTTTACAATTTTTTTCTATCGAGCGATGTTTGTCCAATCGTGTATCGGTATTCATCAGTCCCTAAATAGACACCCCAAGATTGGTATATATTTTTTTCAGACGTTTAGTTATAGTAGTTAGTAGCCTTCATAGAAAAACTGTAAATCCGCGCATACGATGTCGTACGTGCCTTATTACAAATTGTACTAGTAATGTACCTAATTAGAGAATTATCGACTTACTGTATTGGTTGAACTAAATGGATTTTTTTTGTCCAGTTTGTTCTATCGCAATGAGCAGTAGAACAGTCTGGATTTTTTTAGTCCATTTTGTTCTATCGTAGAACTAATAGTAGAACTAGATGGACTAACCCTTAATTCAGGCCGCTCGTAGGCCTCTGCCGTGGCCTAACGACTGCTGCCGAGCGACAGCAACCGGGACCAACTGCTTAACGCGCTTTCCGAAGTACGGAGGGGCTCAGCTGAAAGTGTCACTAGCGGTCATCCAGGTAGGACTACTGACCTCGCCCAGCGTTCAACATGTACGATCGTTTTCAACGCAACTGGACTACGAGCCTCTATGAACATTAAAAGCAGAGGTCTCTTTCTGACGTATTAGATTGAAAGTGACAACAAAAGGCGGTGG
Organism: Tachystola acroxantha; assembly: GCA_963506565.1. NCBI lineage: Eukaryota > Metazoa > Arthropoda > Insecta > Lepidoptera > Oecophoridae > Tachystola > Tachystola acroxantha. The sequence goes on from OY735879.1 coordinate 12,449,133, forward strand.
CCTGTCTTCATACAAAATATACTTTAGAGTCATTGATCTCCTATAAACAACTAGATACACAAAGGTCTTACTAAAACAATTTAAAAAACGTCCAAATAAGGGTCCATTATTAACATCCAAATAATGTCCAATAAAGCAAATGAGGGCCCATTCATCCGTTTGGACCTTCTTTGCGCTCGGACATTTTTAGAAGGCAGACTGTGTATCTAGTTGTTTATAGGAGATCAATGTTTAGAGTCTATAAAGTTTAGACTCTCTCTATAAGGCACGGCGAATTTTTTCCGCCATGGTTACGTGCGAAACCTCCTTGGTTATGTATTATTAGCAATAGCAAATTCCATGCACCCAAGAACATACAACGGTAAAAAATACAAAATTTTACTATTTTTAACAATTTTATTAGACTTACCAAAGGTCAGAAAACCACTAAAATATTCAAAATAACTTAAGTTTAATTGTTTAATTGGAATACCGATATTGTATATCGACATTTTAATTGTTGCCAATAACGTCTACGTCATACGAAGATAATATATATTTTATAGTATCTTCATTGTGTGTGATGGGCTTTAAAGTTTTACGCGAAGATATATTTTTGTGTTTGATCGTGTAGGCATCCGTCATTACCCCCCAATATTGGTTGACTCGGTTCTCAATTCTCATACATTTTTCGATAATTTAACGTCCCTTGGTTTATTCGTCCAAGTACGGTCAAATACCTCAGAAAAGTGTACAGGAGAGTTTTTAAGGTTACGATTTTCTCAAAAAGTATTTGATTTATTTTTGAAAATTCTTTACAATTACACAGTGTGTACTCTAAACAATTTAATAGAAAAATAGTTTTACAGTCTGTCAAGTAGTTCTTGAGAAAATCTCAACCTTATTAACTTTTTAAACGCCAAAGACGGCTGACAACGGGAAATCGTGACATGAACGCCATGTCGGGATATCACGACAAGTTATCACGTCACATTATTCTAAAATGTCGTGTGTCGTGGCGTAGAGGGTGCATCACTCTCTAATATGACGTGGCGTTCAAAAGGTTAAAGGCCCCCTGGATACTTATCTCGGTATTCGTGTACACACATCTCGCTACTAATGACAGATGCGTTTAGGTTGAAAATTAGAATTGATGGCTACGACAGAATACCTAATAATACCTACCTCTATTATTCTACTCTATGCTGTCAACCTTCATTCCATATACCAGAGCCATCACCTCTCCTTGAGCGCCGGCAGCAGCTGGTCGTACTTCCTCATCTGCCGCGACGCCAGGTCCACATCCACATCGGTCAGGTAGTACGCTTCGAAGTTGTTCAAGGGACGAAGCATGGAGTAGAGGCGCTCGGCGTACTTCCTAAGGATATATGTATTTTTCAAATGCATGATCATCATCGTCTCGTACCAGTCTACTGCTGGACGTAGGTCTCTCCTAAGGCGCGCCACTCAACATCATTATCTGTTTTTAGGGTTCCGAACCTCAAGAGGAAAAAAGGAACCCTTATAGGATCACTTTGTTGTCCGTCTGTTGCGGAGCGAGCGGTTTATTAAAAAAATAGGGTAAAATGGGTATATTTTATTTTAGATTAATTTTATCATTAATAAAAGTACAAGTGGTAAAATCCAATATTTTTTCATCTCTATCCGTCATGTATGTCAAGTCACAGCTTTTCTTTTTTTAAACATTCTTCCCATTTTTAAAGTTAGGCAGCCAACCACAAGATGCGGCCAAACGAGACCGCATCGTAACACGTCTGTCTGTCCATAGCACCGCTGAGAGCGCTCGCAGCGCGAACCGTCTAGCTGCAGCGACAGGGCTAGCAAGCGGGCAGCATACCTACCAGCAGCAGCGGACTATGGCGCTTTGGTGATGCTTGGTAACGACCAGATACTGACCTAGTATCTGTGGTCTTGTCCTCTAGCAGCGCTGAGAGCGCTCGCAGTGCGAACCGTCTAGCCGCGGCGGCGGTGGGCGGCCGGGCGCGGAGCAGCGCGCGGCCGCCGCTCGCGAGCGCGCAGCATACCACCAGAAGGCGAGCGGCAGCACAGCGGACTAAAGCGCTTTTGTGACTGGAACACGACATTTACTTCTTGTATCGGCGTTACTCCTACCTACTGTTACTACTATTCTAGCTAGGATCAACAGTAGTGTATTGTCGGACCGTCTACTGTCACACAGCAAAGGGTTTCAGGGATATAAAGGGGCTATGATGCCATGCCTTGATGACTACTGAAAGAAAAGAAGAAGAAAGTACGAAGAAGTTGTTTGTCAGTCACTGTGAGCTTTGAGCCGTAGCATAAACCTTGTGTAATAGTGCCGTGCTTGTATCCAGCGAAGATCAATAGAATGAAGAAGTTTAAGTAGGTCACAAGTGCCTAACTCCTCGTGTGCCCATAATACACTGCTCCCTACTCATTACACCGGTATTTTTGCTTTGTTACTCGTATTTGACCCCAGATATACCATAACTACCGCGATGGACTATGAACGTGGTAGAAGATGGTAGTCTTCTTATTTCTTGAATATCCTGCTCCATCCCCATTTTATTTGTGATTCGGTTTCGTATTTCAGCACCATGATAATCTGTCCTGGATGTCATGTGGAAGACTCCTCATCTCCTTCGCAATAATTCCCCGCCATGTTTCAGGTCTACGTCTACACAAGGTCTATTATTTCTGGAATCTAAGCTCTTACCCGACCCCATGCACGCATAGCGCGGTGACGGAGTGGCTGAGGTCGACCCCGCAGACGATGTCGTCCAGCGCCACGTTGGCCGCGCGCCGCACTGGCCGGCTGTAGCTGCCAGTCTTGATCAGGAGGATCGTCATCGACTCGTAGAAATCCTGACAACGAAACATCATCAAACTCTATTAGACTACTGCTGGATGTTAGGCCTATCACACCCGGTGTTGCGAGCGGTCAGATTAGGGGATCTGGCCGTCGGAAAAATCCAGCAACACAAGTCAGCGGGTAGTCCTGTCCCGTTGCAGCTAAGCGCTGCGGGCGTGCTGGGTCCGCTTAGAACGGCCCGAGGAGTGCTGACTGCAAGCGCGTGGGGAACTCTGGTGTAGTTAAACAGAGAGCCCTAGAGCTCCCCACAATGCGCGGAGGAGGCCATCGTGGGGTTTTAGTATGGGTGTATCATATAAAGGTTCCTTTTTAAAGGCCTCTATCAACGCGTGCCACTCTGCACTTTTCTCGGCTTTTTGGATCCAGTCACTGCCAAGCCTCCTTGTGTAAGCTCATCTGTCCATCTCGTCATGGGTGTGGACCCATGACTTGATCACCCTTAATGGTTTCCACCCCAGAACCCGTCTATCCCATCGGCTGTCGACAGACTGTGGCCAGCCACTTGAGCTTGCTGATTCAATGTGCTGTTGACTATTTATGGTATGTAGCACACATAACTTATCACTGAGGCTAATTCGTGTCAAATCACAACAAAAATGTATTGCGGAATCTGGCGATCGAAGGGAAACCAGAGTATTCCTAGATTTTTCTCCAATAACACATCTTTCATTATCGTTCGTTCTTCTTCTCTGTCTGTCAATACGAGAGAAATGTTTTACTTCAATCTGCCTGGATCCAGGATCCAGATGGATCATTACCATTGTAGGCATGATGGAGCTTCGACCAATGAGACAGTTTACCGGTTTCTTAGTATAGTTGGTGTTCTTCAAGATGCAGGCGACAGTGCTGCAAGCAGAACACGCGACAGTCGGGCGCGGCGACTCTATGTGCAAGTTTACCTTCAAACATGAAAAGTTTTATAAGATTAGGATGCACCAACTTCCGTCCGGATCGTACAATGGCGTTCTGTTTCAGATATCAAGATATATAAGAATAGAAAACATGTTTATTGCCATACACCAATTACATAAGCTTATAAAAAATCAATTAAGTAATAAGTTATAATCTAATATAGTTCTGCTAAGTGGTGTGGCAAAAGATGCATGTTTCAGCGGAGCTGACACCGAGGTGTGCAGCGCTGTTTTTCGACACGCATGCCTGTTCTTCTCTTCTTCATATTAAAGTATGAAATTCTGGGCGGAGTTATTGGGTATTACCGCCCGGTATTCTGGCCAGGGGGATGACCGTGACTTCAATCGTTTTCGTTTTCATTTTGACACTTGAACGATACATTGCTGCGTTTCATTGTCATTTGTTAAAACTTGCAAAAACATAGCATAACCTCATCCTTTTATTTTATGCTGGTTAAAAATGAATTAAATCGGAGCACAGTTTAACTTTTTGTACCTGACTGTAAATCAACGTAGTGAGAATTGACGTTGAGGGGCTCACTGCATCGGAAGTCACCGCTACGGGAATTCATCGGAAAGAGATATTACTGCTACGGGAATAAGTCGTGAGCGTCCATGTGTCAAATTGAAAGCGATTACGATGGAAGTCGCGGTCACCCCACTGAATTTCGCACCTGTGTAGGAGAGCCTATTGTAATCTAAGTAGAGCAGGCAACAAATAAAACCACATTCCTGGTCATCTACTAAAAATTGGGTATGTAGTTATAGTATGACCGTCTAAATCAGTCTTCGCCTGCGCGGTACAGGGACGCGGGGGTATGACGACAACGGAGACCGAGAGAGGTGCGGGCGGCAGGCGCATTTCTGTTACAATACATTTCTGTTCGCGCGCCCGCCCCCGCACCTCTCTCGGTCCCCGTTGTCGTCGTACCCACGCATCCCTGTACCGCGCAGGCGAAGACTGATTTAGACGGTCATACTATAGTAATGTATACTTGTCTTATAAGGTCCGCGATGCGTTGTTCAGCGATGACTCCCCAAAATTTATGCAAGGTTTTCGGCATCTCGTCTAGAGTTTCCACTACTTCAAACCTGAAACATTGTGTTTGTCTATGATGAAGAATTATTAGACAATACTTGTATACAGTATGCCTGCAGTGCAAGGAAGGTATATTCGTGATCACCAGTAACCATTGTTTTTATATAAATTACACCTCGCCCCAAAAGTCATCGTCCTTCGAGAACCGTTAGGCAACTAAGTAAAATGCAATTGGGCGCGAGAGTTTTTATAGGTCATAATATTCTAGGGCACAGACTAGACCACTTACCTGTGGTCTGCTGTGGTACCTTAGACATGAAATCGGTACAAATGACAATGCTAGATTCTGCCCCACCATCAACCGCATGATGTACAAGATAACGAATAAATGTAAAAATATCTCCGCTTTAAAAATAATGGTTTAAAATATACAACAATAGTTTTGTACAAGTTGCGCGTCGAAAAATCAATTTTAAAAGGTTTTGTACGATTTCCTCTTAGTTTTTCCGCTAATCATTCATTGTAACGTGACTTATTTTTTTTATTGTGGGCCCAGCATCAGACAATGTAACAGATAGTACTGAGCGTTAAACATTAAGAAATCGAGGCGAATTATTCGTTATTTTTGTTATCATTTTCTACTACTCTCGCAACTCTTACTTTTTACGCAATTATGCAATATGAAATCTGCAATCAGTCCCAAACAAAATGATAGGGTACAGCTTCAATGTACACGCAGTTTTGTATAGGTGGGGCAAAGCTCCATTGAAATCTGGCAATGTCATTTGCAAGCGGAAAATTCTGTCAACGATGAGCGCATAGAGACGAAGTGGGGGAGACAGGGGTGCCGAATTAAAGAGATGGGTCCATGTCGATAATATCTATATTTTACACTTGTCGCGAAGCAATGTTGCGTGACACGGGCGCCCTCCTGTTACAGGTCTATGGGGTAAGTGGTCTGTGTTCTAGGGTGATATCATGTTATCCATCTCCCTATAGGCTCTACTACTACCTCAGAGGAGGCTTCTACTGTGGATACGAGCATAACGCTCGCAGAGGATATGCATAGGTGTTATCAGCCAGGCTCTTGTCTTTGCTTGGAAGACGAAACCGATATAGGTACTTAAATGCTAACCAGGACGAGGAACGTAGTTTCCGTAGCAGTTCGCTGCAAATTGACTCACAGCCGCGGTCGACGACCTCGTTGTGTCTGTTATCTGGCGAAGACGTGCTACCGGGAGAATTGCTTCTGCTTTCTGTTCGCCTGGTAAGGTATATTTTATGTTACGGGAGGACCTACAGTGCTGAAGGTATACTGAGCTTTATGCCTGGAAGACTAAGGTGCTTTAACAAGATATTTGGGGCTTGGGTGTGGGTTCCCTAATCTCTGTAAGTTAGTCCAAAAAAATGGTTTATTTAGCACCTTCTTGAGATATTATGTCCATATCTTGCAGCTGGGAGCCTAGAAGGAAATCTAACTTGCATAATCGAACCTTGGGCTTGGTTCTGTTTAGTAAAGAAATAAAAAAGAAAAAAATCGTTTAATAATTCGGAAATTATAGTATAAGTACGTACATATTCATATTTTAGTCGAAATTTAAATAGCATTATACTTAATTTCATTTCATATTTTATTATTTTATTCATCAACAAAATTATATTGTAATTTGTATGCGAATTTCGTAATGTCAAAACAAACAAAAAATATTGATTATTTTATAAGTAAATAAAATAATCAATGTAGGCACTCTACATATAGTTAATAAACAATTCAAAAATCAAACAGAATCTAACTAATCAATTTATTATTAAAATTCTGAATAGGTCGATGAGACAATATGTAAACGTAAATGCATAAAATATTTTTGCATTACGCAACGGCTTGCGTAAGGGCCGATAGTCAAATACAGTTTGCGCACGAACTCAACGTGAGCCCGCACTTGAGACTGTCAAAATTGTAAGACCGAACTCGAAACTGCACTCGTACTCAAAACTGTCTATGACTATCGGCCTGCCTTAAATTTTGAATGTCGAAAAGGACCAGCTCCCAAACTAGGATATCCTGTGCTATGGGTAGCCAGGCCTTTACACTTAAAGTTATGCGTACGTGACCGTACAGTACGTGACCGTACAGTACGTGTGGTACTTGAGAACGCATCCATTGTAGCATTGAAGTACTTATTTTGTATGTCCTGCGGGCTAAGATTGTACAAGTGTTACCCTAGATGCACTGTCAACCGTACTAGCCACAAAGTAACTTTGATTACCTACCGAATTTAACCTTACAGATCTGAGATGGAGATCGTACGTTAGTCTAAAGGTGCTCCCTCACCGGGAGCACTCGCGTGTAACGTTACAGATTCGAGCATTACATCAGTGAGGGAGAAAAACAGCGTCAGTCAGGGAGGTAGTATTGTAATGTAATGCTCAAAGTCGAATCTGCAACGTTACATTACACGCGAATGCTCCCGGTGAGGGAGCATCTTTATAAAAATAATCTAATAGTCATCTAACTTCTGTCATATACTTACGAGACGCTGTACTTGGTACACGATCTATTCTTACTGCTCATCTTTAGTTCTTTGATCTTGTCTTTGATACTGATGGAATCCTGGCTCTCCGGTTGATTGTGATTGTCTTGAGGTATGGCATTAGTTTTGGAATGGTTAGGGGATTGAGATACGAGTCTGTTGCAGTTTGTGTTAATTGGGCCTTCCGTGTGGATGGGAGGCAGCTGAATGGAACCATGTACTCTTCTGGGGTCATCTGGAATCACTTGGGCTTTCAAAAGTCGTATTTCAAAATCTCTAACACTGTCATTCACTTTGCATTAACCTGTCAACCAAAAGCAAGTATAGATATTTAACTTGTCTAGGTAAGCCGAGAAGGGCCTACGAGGGCGGCCACGGACGAGGTTGTGGTATTAGGCGCTGCGTTCCCACAACCTCGTTCCAAACGCGATGCGTTGAACACCTTGGGGTTTTAGTGGGTGTAGGACCGTATTCTGGCGGGAGTCCCACATACTCACCGCGCGCTCCTCCTCATTGGCGCGGTGAGATGCGAAAAACATTTCCCCAAGTAAAAAAAAAGGTAAGCCGATCGTTGAAACCTTGAGTAGATTGGTCTTTGTAACTACGTGCTTCGTTTCGTATGTCGATGGTGCCTACTCAAAATGTCTATCGATGCTGGTATACCTATATAAGTGACACCTTCAAGTTTTTTTAGAATACCTGATTTTGTTAGTCGTCAAAAGTTCAAACATGTTCTGCTATAAATTCTTACTTACCATTACAGCTCCTTCTACTGATGAGAGTACCTTCTCCTGAAGCGAGTTCCTTCGTTCCAATCTCCCATCTGTCCAGCAAACTCTCTCTTCTCTCTCTCTCATACAGACACGGCAATGTTCCAGCTTTGTTTATCCGATTTGACTTGTTATTCACGGAAAACAATGAATTCAAGTGTGGACTATTAGGACAAGATTGATTTTGAATAGGCGGCAACCTAAACGAGTCTTTGGATTTGACGTCGTCTTTCAAAAGTTTAACTTTCAGTCCTGCGTTATTCGTAAATACTACTTCATCCTTCAGGTCGCGGTTTTCGTGCTCAGTTGATAAGCTGCCTATTAGGTTCATAGGGGTCACATCCACCAAGCTTTCCTTCCTCATAAGAGATTCCTCGGTCAGAGGAGTCAGATCACCGAATCGTTGAATGCCAGGCTCGTCAAACGAAGGTAGGTCCACATCTTCAGATTCAGACAGTTTGTTGTGTAGATCTTTCACGTCGCTACTATCTGATTTCGGTATTACATTAACGCTTACCATTAAAGAGTCTTCTTCTATATCTGAATCAATTATTGACTCAAATTCGCTAGCGTTTTCGTACACCAATTCGTCGTGATGTTCTCCCAAAATATTCTCAGTCGATTCGTCGGTAATTATTCTTATAACTTTATCATTGTTACTGCTGCTATACTCAGCTTCAATATCGGTGTCTGACATCGGCAATTTTGAAGATTCGTCTTCTAGAGAGTCTGATAACACTTGGTTGCAAGTGATATTATAATACGCAGGTTTTTTCGACATTACACTGTTACAATCTAAAATTTCTCTCTTCGTAAAGTTATTATGTCCGCTGGACACTTCGATTCTGTATTCAACCGTTTTGTTTTCTGTTATGGATATGAATGAGGTTTGTGTTTCTAGCGTGTTGTGGTCTGTGGTTTTTCGTATTGCGCCTTCGTTTTCTGCTAGCTGTATGATCGTTTTACTCGTTTGTGTGAAGGTTTCGCGGGCTATGGTGCAGTGAGCGCTGGTGCAGACGGAACTGTTGGCTATCTTCGGGCGGTAATGCACATTTCCGTTGACATTGACCGGCGCTATGGTTAGAGGCATATCTGTAAGGCGAACCATGCTCCTGATTTCGTGCAACTGTATTGTTTTGTCGCTATCTTCACTGTCCCATTCGATGACGTAGGTCTCTTTGCCAGAAAGGGAGTTGTTTTTGTCGGAGTTTGAAGAGGAGCTGGCGTCCGTGAAGTCTAGGGAGTACTGGTTGGAAGTGGCTACACTTTTTTGGGAGTCTGTGTATTTTAAGTCGCCTACGATGTCTTCGATTTCTTCTTCCTGCAATGGTTCAATTAAATATGAAAAAGGAGATCCATCAGATAAGGTCATCATCAGCCTGTATCAGTCCACTGCAAGGCCTCTCCAAATGGACCGTGTCACTGAACTTTTTTTGCACCCAGGTCACGGGTCCGGGAGTGTCCCACACTACGTTTACCCGTTCGTGGCCTCCATTTCAAAACTCATCTACCCCATCGGTTAATGGTTCTACGACAGATGTGCCCAGTCCATTACCACTTCTGCTTGCTGAGTCTATATGAGCAATGTATTTTTTTGTTCTCTGGCAAGGTACAGTCGAAGACAGAGATAAGTATACACAGGGGGCCTCGATAAGGTTGAAATTTTCTCAAAAACTACTTGACCGAATTTAATAATTCGTTTACAGTTACATAGTTTTAACTTTTATCTATCAAACAGTGAAATAATTTTGCAATAGGTCAACTAGTTTTTGAGTAAATCTCAACCTTAAAAACTCTCCTGTACACCTTTCCCTGTGTTCCACCGTACGATATAAATTAGACTAAGCAATTATGAATCAACTCTATTTCGGTAAGTTGGAAGAGGTAATATGATGAACGATTCCCTGTGACTGGCAATATGTAAACAGATGTTACGGACGCAGCCCGATATGTTTTGGTAAGACCTCACCAATATCGACACCGGATTACTTATACAGTGATGTCGCCGAGGACTGATGCAAATTGCGTTTAACAAAGAGAAGGTGACCCTTATAGGTCACTTCACTTTTTAAAATATGGCTTCTACCGTGGCTGGCACAGTAATTTTGCCAGTGTCGAGTACTTAGGTGGTGACCAACGAATTGAGAAAATGCACGGTTAAACGAAATAAACCAAAAAAAAAAAGTTTAATCATCCAATAAAACAGATAGATGGCAGCACAGGCTTTATGCGGCCCTTATAGGTCATGATTATCATGGACAAATATCACTTTAGGAAGGCTTTTGGTGGTATGAAGTTGAGGAGTGACAAGACTTGATAAGACCAACCTGAGGATCAAAGTTTTGACAATTGAAACGATTTGTAGGAATATGAACCAGCTTCTACTTACCATATTAAACAATTTAGAACAAAAATAATACAAATCCCAATATCCAAGGGTAGTGTAACCACTGACGTAATAGTTTTGCTTCTTTTTATGTATTTACAAACATTTCAGTGCGGTTCTGACAGGCCATGACGCTTTTGAACTGAGAAATTGTCACGACAAGGTTTGATTTTAAATTGACTTTTTAGCTAATGGCTTGCGCGTAGGCGATGGATGTGCAATTAATTCTTTTTGCATTATTTAAGGCAAGCTTACATGTCAGATTGGGCTGATAGAGAAAAGTATACATGGGGACGAATGACGAACTGTCGAGTCCATTAATAAAATAAATAAGTAGGAACTAAAGGTTTCACCGAGTATTTTTCCTATCTGGTGATGGACTTGCTTTGTTCTTTTATGTTATACCTAATTCTAGATATTTCCTTATTCCGAGATTGCATAGAAGAGATCATTTTGATCGATAAAGTGGCTTTTGTCAAAAATAATTGTACAGTCATGAGTAATAACATAGAAACATCCTTAAAATTCAAATTCAAGTACACACCCCTTGTACAACATTTGCTTGGTGGGGTGTGTACTTTATTTTGATACAATTTAGCGTATCAAAGCAAATGTTGTACAAGGGGTGTGTACTTTATTTTGATACAATTTAGCGTTTACATAATTATTGGCCACAGTTTAGCATACTTATTTTTGCGATTTAAAGTTGTTACATGAATTTGAATTTTAAGGATGTTTCTATGTTATTACTCATGACTGTACAGTCGAATACAGAGATGAGTAGGTATATAGAGGACCTCAATAAGGTTAAAATTTTCTCAAAAACTACTGGGCCGAATTTTATAATTATTTTACAGTTACATAGGTTTAATTTTTATTTATCTAACAGTGAAAGTATTCGTGTATTAGGTCAAGTAGTTTTTGAGACAATTTCAACCTCAAAAACTCTCATGTACACCTTTCTCTGTTATAAGACTGTACTATAGTCTGACCGCGAGCGCCGTACCGCGCCTTATGTAGCTCCGCGGCGAGACGCGGGAGTGGAGCAGTTCGCCTAACTCTGTCATTGCGTCGTCCTCTCTCTCTCGCACTCGCTCGCGTCCATCCCTCCCACCGAAACGTCTGTCGCCACACAATGACGCGGTACATCGCTTGCGGTCAGACTATAGTTGGTTGATATGCTGTTAACTATACATCTATAAAGCGATTGGAATAAAACAAAACGAATATACATTAAAATATGCCAAACTATTTAATCCACGTCTAATAAACTCTCACCCCTAGCTACAGTCAGTGGGTGCAAATATCACAACGATAGATACCCATATCTGTTACATTTCACACACTAAGTACGCGTTACAAAATAACTGTATTGACCGTTTGCAGGCGAAGGTGATTCAGAGATTTTCCACTCATCAGAAAAAAATATAGATAAGGCTGTATGTCTCATATATTTACGTATTTTTTTTGGGCAAGAGGCCCAAAAAATTTAATAAGTTGATTATTTATTAGCCATTACGGACAGCGGCAAGATGTTTCTAGGGTCTTGGATTTCTTCTCAATCATAATCATGATTAAAATTTAAGACTAGGCTGTATGGCTAAGATCCTTTACCTATCCGCAATGGCAAATAAATCATAAAAAAATATTCAGCCTGTTTTTTGCAAGAGTTCTCCAGGGAATCGCTCTGCAATCAGTCAGTACAGATATATTGCTACACACTGTATAAATAGAAATGGTTTGAACAATATTCTGTATTTCATGTTTATCTAGTCCAGTCCAAATTGTGTCTAGAATCTAGCTAGATAGACTTAGTATCGGGGTAGGACTGTTACTCCGTCTCGCACCAAAAGTTAACCCGAGTATTAGACTTAACTCATCTTAAAAACCCTATATGCTGTTATTCATAAATCCAGTGAAACTTCACTTCCTTTAAACCATGTCGCTGTCCCTTTCACACTTCGTTAAAAACGATTAGTTAGAAAGGGACAGAAACGGTGGAATAACTTTAAATCGTGTTTATGAATATACAGCTTAACTCAGAGCATCATATACAGGGGGCCTCATTCATATTTAAATTTTCGCAACAACTAATTGACAGATTTTAAAAAAATCCTTTACATCTTGTAAAAGAATTTAAAATATCGGCCAAGTCTTTTTGTAAAAATCTTAAACTCAATGAGGCCTACTCTATATAATACTTTTCTATGAGACTGTACCATACAATATGAAATACAAAATATTGTTCGTTATATCGATCGAATGAACATTTCATAGAAATAACGAACAGTATACATGATATATGAGTTTATAGACCAGGAGTCCATCGTAAGTTACCCAAGACTTATGATATCCTTGGAAGTAATTACGTTGATAAATTACGTATACGTAGATAATTCGAAGGATAACAACAACTTTTGATCAACTACTTTATTTAGAAAATCGACCAATATTAATAAATATTTGTTGGGGCTTCCATGCGTGTCAGATACGTGCCGTAGTGGCATGCAATTTTTTTTCTATACTATGGTGTAATAAATAACGTATTTATTATATCACACACACATTATATATAATATTATATTGTCCGCGACGGTACGTATCTGACACGATCAATGTCTGTAGATATAAACGGAACTTCAAACTGAACAATATAATATTTTATTTCAACATGCTTCAAGTATTGCAAAAGATCGGGGTTACCATCACTGGACTCCTAGAATATCATAATAATAATAGCCACAAGATGGCAACACATCGTATCTAGATAATTATATAGCATACAACATATAAAACCTTTCCACATACCCACAACATTCAATAAATATACCCTTTAATAGCCAACTCGATACAACTTTACATATACCTTGTTCCAAGTATCTTACGTTATTATGAAAGCAGATATACTTAACAGCTTTCCATGAGCCAACTAGCGCCGCCAATCTTGAAAAAATATTTTTTTTTTGTTAACCTATAAATTGTCCCACTGCTGGGCAAAGGCCTCCCCCCTCCTCTTCCATCCATCCCTGTCCTGAGCCTCTTCCAGCCACCAATCCCTGTATCTAACGATATCGTCTCTCCACCTACGCCGAGGTCTGCCCCGACGCCGGCGACCGTCCGATAAAAAATAATATCTTCCAATTTAATAAATTTTCTTAAAAAAGCTATTTAAATTTTTTTTATTAGGATGAATACTATTTTTCAATATATAATACATAGCATAATTGCGACAGGCTAAGTTGTAGTTCACAAATGTGCCAAAAACGGCCGTTTTTCGCAATTATGCGAACTACAACTTACCGACATTGAATCACGTTATAAATAAGCATTTAAAAAATAGTATTTATCGTAGTGACAATTACTTGATCGAAACTAATTACGTACAAGTAAAAAAAAATACTTGATCGAAGCCAGTTACGTACAAGTACTACAAAAGCCTCGATCGAAGCCAGTTTTGAAACTCCGGTTTCGTAGACGGCCGAAGGGGTAATAAACATTTTGTAAATAGCTTTTTTAATAAAATTTATTATATTGGAAGATATTATTTTTTCAAGATTGGCGGCGTTAGTTGGATCATGGAAGGCTCTTTCTTAAGGCAACATAGACTCCATAGAAGTCTAGTAGTATTTAAATTAAATAATCATTCATTTGCCACAGCAAACATAATCATGTCTGTCTGTCATCTTTCATGGAGTTTCATATATTGCAACCACTGCCGTTGCCACTCCGCTTTTCTTCTAATGTGTTTAAAGCTTCGTCAGCATTTAAACACTTATCTGTTTCTTTCAACAACAAACAAAAAAAGTACCTACCACATTGGAACAAGGTTTAAATTAAACTTAACCAGATACAAGTACTACAATACCCAAATGAGCTTACGATATAAAAGTTTAAATATATGACAAATATTTTTGGAAACTGTTTCTCGACTTTTGGTGTTAATTCTTATTGCCGATGAGTTTGGAGGAAGTGTGTCAGGATCGCAGAAGATAGAATTGCGTCGCCTCTATCTAACCCTATAGGAGACGTGCGTGAGTTTAGATATGAATAGATTTTTAACATAGGAGAGATTTTTTTCGATTTCTAAAGCTTGATTCAGAATTCTCAGTCATAAAGCCTGACACACACAGGTGCGATCTGCACGCGGCTTGCGGCCAATTGAAACGCATGCCCCGACCCATTTTCTCCCGTCGTTAACGTCCAGTAGGTAGCGGATTGCGGCTTAGACCTCAGATCGCTTCGAATGTCTAGAAAATAGGGCGAGGCATGCGTTTCAACTGGCCGCAGGCCGCGTGCAGGTCGCGGCTGTGTGTGGAACGCTTTTTCACGCCACAATTTTCAAGCCGAATAGCATTGCTACGATTTAAGGTCAATGTTATAGCATAATTTTTTTTTCTTCATTTATCATTTAGATTGTCGTTACGCATAGCGCATATGCAAGAAAATATCAAAAACATATGAAAAAGGAACGCGTCATTAATTAAAATCATGATTTCTAACTGCAATGTTAGACATGAATTTGTGTAATTGCACAATTACTGGATAGATGTCGCTACCGGCCCTAAGACGAGAATATGGAGACAAAATTCACGATCTTGGTACGAAATCACGGTGGCTTGTTGGAATAGAGCGTGCCACGGAGGCGAGGTCCCAGGTTCGAATCCCGGTCGTGATGAAAATGGTTCTCCATTTATCATTTAGATTTTCGTTTCGCATAGCGCATATGCAAGAAAATATCAAAAACAATGTTATAGCGTTTTCAGTTATCTTATCTCTCGCCACTGGTCCATTGTGTACTGGGGTCTTAAGACTTTTAAATGTTACATTATTGTTATTATAATTATCAACTTCTACTGTAAATATCCTATAAAATCAATAACTTGTTACAGAAACAGTTCCCTTAGCCTAAACATTTGGATAATGTTAGATAATAGTCAGCAGTCGTTTATCTAAGTTTGGCCGAAACACGCGTTGGTTCAGTCGATAGTTAGCGAAGGTAAGACTTCCAGTCAAGCTTAATATAGTCCAATCTACGTTCTAAGGCAGTGCGCAGACCAGAGTCACGACTGTTTTAAGACAGACTTGTCGCTGAGCTGTTCTCGTAGGTATTAGACAGCTTTGTCTATGAGACGTCTCCTTTGAAGTGTCATCATCATCATCAGTATATTTATATCGCCCCACTGCTCGGGCACAGACCTTCCCTTACATCGAGGGAGCTCGGGCCATGATCCACCACGCGGGCCCAGTGCGGGTTGGCGGATTTCACATGCCTTAGATTTTTTTCTTCTTCTACGACATGCAGGTTTCATCACGATGTTTTCCTTCACCGTCTTTGAGAGCACTCGGTAAATGTACGTAAGTTTTTCCGTCGAAAAAACCGAGGATAACTCATTGGTACATGGCTGCCCTAGCTGGGAATCGAACCTGGGACCTCCATATTGCAAGTCCATTGACCCAACCACGGAGCCACCGCGCTCTCGTTTGAAGTGTGCGCGCTTCATAATATTTGTAAAGCAATAGTCTGTTTTAAAACAGTCGTGACTCTGGTCTGCGCACTGCCTAACATTACTATAGCAAGTTCACTCTCTAGTACTAGAGGGGCTCGTAGTACAGTTAATTAGATAAAACGGGAATTACCGTGTTAAGGGCCTTCCATGAGGCAACTAGCGCCGCCAATCTTAAAAAATAATATCTTTCAAAATAATCAATTTTATTAAGAAAGCTATTTACGAAATGTTTATTACGATAAATACTATTTTTTAAATGCTTATTTATAACGTGATTCAATGTCGGTAAGTTGTAGTTCGCATAATTGCGGAAAACGGCCGTTTTTGGCATATTTGTGAACTAAAACTTAGCTTGTCGCATTGAAAAATAGTGTTCATCCTAATAAACATTTTGTAAATAGCTTTTTTTAATAAAATTGATTAAATTGGAATATATTATTTTTTCAAGATTGGCGGCGCTAGTTGGCTCATGGAAAGATCTTAAACATTTATAATTGATGTCTCGATATTTCGACAGCATTGCAGCCATCATGATCACGAGTAGACTGAAGTCGGTGAATGTTGAACGTCAGAAGGGTGACACAAAACGATCTACCCTCTTTCGTGTTCGCTGACGTTCTCAAGTGTAAGTTTGACAGTTCTCTTGAGAACTGAGTTTTGTTTAGTAATACGGCGTTACTCACGTGATACCCGATTCCTAAACGCGTACCTAAGTTACGTATATGATTGTAACGCCATCTTGAGGTCGTTCTCAAGATTGACTTTTGAGCTGAGGAGTGATTTATTAATACGGGCCTGAGTACCGCTACTGAGAGCCACAAAATCGCACCAATGAGAAGCCTCCTAGCAAAGCTAGAGAGCGAACTTAGGCTGTGGACCCATAAAGCAAATAGTTTGTGCCTAACTATTTGTGTCATTACATTTAATACAATGCGTACTGTCTTCAGTTTGTGGCGTTTCGCTTGCAAACTGACTACACTACGCGTCGCGAGTCAGCTAGCCGACAGTAGCCGCAAACTATTTGCCTAATGGGCAAGTCTTACTATAGCAACGTATGGCCAATGTAGTTTGGAGGCATTCGCTCTGACTGACACTTAAGCTAGATTCATATTTTTAGGGCATGGTATGTCGTGGCACGTTATGACGTCATCTGATGGAAATCTGAACCATACATTTACTTTGCGATTAGTCATAGTGATTCCACAGTTCTGCCCGTCTATTACCGTTCTCAAAACGATGAAATTATACCATGTCATGTCGCGCCAAACAGAGACGCCGCTACACCAATGCCATAGCACTGTCCCTTTCACGGCCGCTATGACATGGTATGATTTGATCGTTTTGAGAACCGTAATAGCCCCGCAGATTTGCGTCAGATAACGTCATAACGCGCCACGACATGCCACACCCTATAATGTGAATCTAGCTTTAGGCCCAGCGCACACGGATAGGCGCGGCGAAAATACTGAGTCGATGACGATCTAAATTAAACCTTAACAAGCCTACATACGGTTGAATATACCATGCTAATAATAATTTGTCGCGGCGCGTTCTTCGAGCTGTCTCGACAGCCGGAACGCGACCGTACGTAGACATGTTAAGGTTTAGTTTAGATCGTCATCGACTCAGAATCTTCGCCGCGCGTCTTTTGGTGTGCGCTGGGCCTTAATTTGAACTAATTACGTCCTCCTTTAAAATTAACATAAAAATAACGAAATAGATTGTTTTACAAAACAGATATCCGAATTCAATGATATGTGTGACATATTTCATATGATTTTGTATAACAAGAACAAACATTTTAGATCACAATATTTTCTAAAACCAATACATTGTATATAATATACGAGTACATATAACTAATTAATAAAAATATTTTGTTTCAGTTAAAAAGTTAACATTCCTCCGGGCCTAATTCTTCGAATTTTGTTTAAGGGGTATATCCTAGCCACACCACCATACTTAATAAAATCGTATATTGTAATTAAATACGTATTATTAGAAAATTATTGTAACACCCAACCATTATAAGTATTAATTAAAAAAAATCATCTTTATTATAATATTTTATAAAATACACAATGTAAACTCGTAATAAATCTTTGGTTTGATACTTCTTGTTGTATCCAAATATAATCATATTTTTAATACACAAGTCAAATCATACACCTTTTGAATACATTATGTCAAGGTAAAATAGAAATAAATAATTTAAAAAATAATATTTACAATGATGCAAGTATGCTACAATAGATTTCTAATAAAACTTATATGTTTTTCTATAAGATTGGTGATGTGCCATGGCCCTTAAGTGATTTTGTCTTTTAAACTAAAGTTAGTTAAGCTCTGGCCCTTATGTACACAGAATGTATACAAAAGAAAGCATTTATAAAATTTACACTTTCTAAACACTTTTAATATATGATAAAATATTATAGTAAACATTTCGTACTGAGTTTGTTTAAATATCTGGCTTTTTTTTTTGATATCGACACGGATCTTGAACGAAGTTTTGCATTATTATTCAAAGGTGCTTATACTATACGCAATAGGAATTTTTATTCTTGATTTAAGTAATCATGATTTTGAGAATAAATTAAAGATTAAAAAATCTAGAATAAAATCTTAAGGGCCAACTAGCGCTGCCAATCTTAAAAAAATAATATCTTACAAATTATTAATTTTTATTAAAAAAGCTTTACACAATCTTTATTAGGATAAACACTATTTTTTAATATACAATACATGGCATAATTGCGACAAGCAAAGTTGTAGTTCTCAAATGTGCCAAAAATGGCCGTTTTTCGTAATTATGCGAACTACAACTTACCGACATTGAATCACGTTATAAATAAGCATTTAAAAAATAGTATTTTTATCGTAATAAACATTAGGTACTAAGTTTTTCTAATAAAATTGATTAAATTGGAAGATATTATTTTTCAAAGATTGGCGGCGCTAGTTGGCTCATGGAGGCCCATAATAGAATTAACAATAAGTAGTAATATTTCTGGCATTCGTTTTTGAAAACTAATATACCTAAATCTGAGAGGTCGGTCAGGTGTGTATATTAATAATTACGTTAGTCGTATGTTTGCCTGTGTTTCAGCGGTCAAGATCCGTGCCGGTTTCCCATTTGTTACTATGTCTTTCTATTCCTACTTCGTTTAGACCTGCTATACACTGAACGGAGTCCAATTATGAACAACTTTCACTATGGGGCTAGTTCACATAGAAAGTCACTACATCGACGGTAGCTATATCGAAAACGTTACATCGACGGGTCACTGTAACGTCTATTCCCACTAGTTCAGTTGGCCAGTTCAGTTGACTGAACTAGTGAGAAAATTTTCCCATTTGTTAGGTTGAAAATAAGACTACTTTTGCGCCCGGTTTCAACCACACACAAAAAAGACAAAACACAAAAAACTGCTCAATCTTACTCTGTCCAGTGCATATCAGGGCCTTACCCCAATAATACATTCGTACATAATAAATAGTATATGTTAAATAACATACATATAAATATACACCTAAATGATATATTCCACTACAAATATTGGAAGTTTGTATGATCGAAAATACAAATATTTGAACATTCTGATGGTATATTTACAAATAACTATAATACAGATTTAATTTAAAGATACTTATTGTGTATATAGGTAAATATAATTTAATAATGCCCGGAGCATTAGATATGTAAACAAGGCTTGATAAAACATCCACTAAACAACAGTTGTACTGTATATTAAACTGTAAATAATGTAATAGGGACACAGGTGTTACATTCTGGTGCCGTGACCAGGATATGATAAAACTCCAAAGGTTGAGCATCAGACTACGACGCAAAGGACGCAGGTTCGATCTCCACCTCTATTAAAAATTTCATTAAAGGAACACTTCTTAAGAAGGCGTATTATAGAATAGATGACTATTTAAATGAACATGCATGGTGTGTGTCGCCGGTTCCGCACGAAGGATAGAGTTTAGATTACTAACAATAGTAATAGTTATTAAGTAATTGTGTTAGGTACCACTGTTTTAAAAGATGTGTTGCTGAGAGTTTTTTTGCCACTTTTTCTCCTCAGCGTTGGCACCTTTTCCTTGCAAAGTGGTGTAAATGTAAATTCAAAAATATGTTCACGTGCAAAATGTACACAACGTGCTTACAAAGAAATTTGACTTCGACTTTGATTTACGAAACTGTGTACTGGTTTCAAGCCTTGTTCACAATAAGTACTTTTTTCGCTATAAATCACAATATAATGTATACATAGGCATATAAAATCTACATACAAGAGATCTAATTTTGGGGCATATCTATATTTGAAACCATTTATACGTTCATCATATTAAATACATTCATTTTTGGAATACCATAAATTATTTTCTACTTAAAAACCACTCGTGCAATGAAATATTAGATAAACTTTTCTTCAAAACCAACTTAAACAAAACACAAGGTGCATCTAATTTTATTGATTCACTGACCTACACCATTAGGCCTACTATAGACTTGTGGAGGACCGACAAAAATCGGTGAAAAAAATTATCATCTGCGTTGGACCTGCGTTATTATTTGTAGGATTGAATCAATTAGACTAGATATTAACGTTCAAAGTTTTAACGTTAAATAAATTATGTACGGCGGAACACAGAGAAATGTGTACAGGAGTTTTTAAGGTTGAGATTTTCTCAAAAACTACTTGACCTATTGCAAAAATTCTTTCACTGTTTGATAGATAAAAGTTAAAGCTATGTAACTGTAAAAGAATTATTAATTTCGGTCCAGTAGTTTTTGAGAAAATCTCAACCTTATTGAGGCCCCCTGTATACTTATCTCTGTCTTCGACTGTACTATTAAAATGTTAATAGTTTAATTTTGTCGATTAAAAATGACAAAACAATCACTTCATTTGATGAATTTATAGTGAACCTACATGTAGAAATGAAAGATCTGCACGATATAAGTTTCAAAAGTATCAAACACGTGAAAATATGTATAAAAAACTTTAGTTCATCACACGAGTATCTAAAATAAAGGATTGGCACGATGCAAGGACATTATATTTTGATAAATACTAATTTCACACAAACTTTGGTAATTTAGAATTTTAATAAAAATAAATTCGTAGTTTCATAGCAGTCCAAAATATGACACTACTCCTGTTAGTCATATATTTGTATAGTCGTATTGTTGTCCCTTTCACACTTCGTTAAAAAATGCCAAGTTAGAAAGGGAACGAAGGCTTAAACGGTGGTAACCTATCAATGACGTTTATAACAGCCTGCAAGTTCTATACGTTGAGAGCACATCAAATGTTACACTTAAAGTACAATTTCAGTTCTTATAGCGTATGAAATAAGAATAGATAAAGATAAAAGATTTTTATTGACACAAAAATAGAATATATATAGAATAATAGAATAGAGCAACAATTGATGTGCTGTCGTGTCTACCTTTAAATAAATGTCCTTACATCGTACTAGAGACACAGTAGACGTATGATACCAGTATAGTCACTCTTGATATTATTATAAGTTATACAATGTGTTAACGCATTTCCTCTGTTAAAACACGTATAAAATTTAAAATATACAACAAAGTTAAACTAACAATGATTTATGTCATCTCAAATGGTGTTGTTCTAACTAAAGTCACCGATTCATCAGTTGGTTGTATTTATTTTGACAGTATTTGAGTGGAATAACAATAGAAAACAAGTGACTCCGGTATAATACAGTATAGCAGTGTGATCAGATCACCGTTTTCCTTGAAACTGGACAATTGGTAAGTATATACAAAACTTTACTTTATTTAACGCTTTCAAAATATAACTCAACCGAAGAAAGTTCAATATATAATTGTCATTGAAATAAAAATACCTCGCCTTAGAGAGAGGGGTTGTGATTGTTACTCTCGCTCCGGGTTCTACCTGGTGCAAAGGTTGGCCATAGCTATACAGCGCGGCAACCCCGCGAGCGTTATAGGCACCTTTGCACCGGGTATGACAAGGGGCGGGTTATTTGATTGACGAAGGTTCAAAGGATAATTTAGTTATAAGTATATTATTGTATTAGTTTTAAGATTGATATGAAATAAAATAATATCAATACATAATCATTTATATATCGTCTATGGACTGGATTGTTCAGCCGAAAATTCGGCCTATTTTAGGCCGAAACCGAAATTAAGGCCGAAATTAGATTTCTGGCTCAAACCTAACTTTCGTCCGTCTCTAATTTTTATATTTAATGACACTTTTATATCGGTTTTCCATTATTACTGATTATCCAATTTCAAGGTGATCACTGCCAAGGTATCTATTGCGGTATAGCTATATACAGTAGGTTACCTGCGTGGCGACCGCCTACTCCGGCGTGAGGTACAGCCGGCGGCGGCCGCGCGACAATCAGCGAGGCGACCGCGGAGAGCGCGGAGGGGAGACCGCCTCGCCCCAAGCGGCGAGGTGGTCCGAGTGCAGGCGAACTATCTCGCATACTATCGCGGATTCGATGTCCACGCCTGCGACAATTACGAGTAGTTGCTGTATTATACCAAGCATATACTAGGTTATACCGACTTCCGAGTAAACTATCATGGGTTTGATTTAGAAATGTGTGTAAGTAAATCCAAGATTAAGGCTGAGATTCCAGATTGAGTACGCTTATATTAGTCGCCGATAAGCGAGGCGTCACGTTCGCTCTTCCGCGACGTATCATATGAACGACAGTGACAAGTGCGTTTAGGATTGGGATTCGACGGCCGGTACAGAATTAGCTACATTGTCTTAGAGTTGGTGTCGGAGAGTTTAGGTTCCGAATCGCTATTTTTGTCTGTGCTGTGCAACTGTGCAATATTGCACAGTTATTTTCACATTATTACTCTCACCTGTTATAGCGATCCAGTTTAGATTCCTAAACTAACAAAAATAGGGTAGTTTTTGTGTACAAAATAAGACACTTGATTTGGGCTTCGGTATAGGTATAAATGTTCAAAGTTTTAACGGTAAATAAATTATGTACTATTAAAATGTTAATAGTTTAATTTTATCGACTAAAATTACAAAACAATCACTTCATTTCATGAATTTAGAGTGAATTCTACTAAATCTACACACATAATGCAAGATTTGCACGATATTCGATCCGATCTAATAATGTGAAAATAACTATGCAATAATCACAGAACAGCTTAAAATGTTAGTAGGGTAGGGTAGTTTTTGTTTACAAAATAAGACACTTGATTTGGGCCTCGGTGTATGTGGCATGGCATGTTGAATGAACAAATTGTCTTATCAATTATCATATTTCCAGCCTGCTTACCCGCGTGGACGTCCTCCCTGGTGAGCACGATCTCCTGCGTGATGTCCGGCGTGACCAGGATCACGCGGTGGTGGCGCGTCTGAAGCATGTTCGCCACTACCATCTGTAAGTAGTCAATGCATTCAATATAACAACATTTTAGGGCACTACTTAACTACTGAGCTCGGTGGCTCAGTGGTTGGGTCAATGGACTTGCAATATCCCAGGTTCGATTCCCAGCTAGGGCAGCCATGTACCAATGAGTTATCCTCGGTTTTTTCGACGGAAAAACTTACGTACATTTACCGAGTGCTCTCAAAACGGTGAAGGAAAACATCGTGATGAAACCTGCATGTCGTAGAAGAAGAAAAAAATCTAAGGCATGTGAAATCCGCCAACCCGCACTAGGCCCGCGTGGTGGATTATGGCCCGAGCTCCCTCGATGTAAGGGAAGGTCTGTGCCCGAGCAGTGGGGCAATATAAATAGACTGATAATGATGACTTAACTAATCTGATGTAATATAAATAAAATATTGTTGTTTGATGCGTTCTAGAACGTTTTTTTTATTATAAGCGTCTCACACGCCACATCCGCACCACTTCGCAGCCGCAAAAAGAGGCCGATTACAGTGCGCGAGGCGTAAGCTCAGGTTTACATTTGTGTGAGTGATAGCGGTACAAGAGGTGAAGTGCGGTGCGTGCGCGGCAGGGTGGCGTCCCGCTGTTGTGGTATTAGGCGCTGCGTTCCCACAACCTCGTTCCAAACGCGATGCGTTGAACACCTTGGGGTTTTAGTGGGTATAGGACCGTATTCTGGCGGGACTCCCACATACTCACCGCGCGCCCCTCCTCATTGGCGCGGTGAGATGCGAAAAGCATTTCCCCAAGTAAAAAAAAAGGGTGGTGTCCCGCTGGGGACGCGCCGCGCCTCAGGCCGAATATCACTCTACACTATCTGTGTGCACTCACACAAATGCAAACTAGCGTCGTTAGTCGCATCGCTAGCGAGCGAACTTACTACAGAACCTCATAGAACAGGAAATAACAAACTTCCAACCACGATAAGAAGACATTCTCTCTCTGTGGTCGGTCCCTCATGTCTGAAGATCGTGGTCAGCATCAGGTTTGCATCTGGAGCGGACGATTTGTCTCCACCGGTTCCTGTCCAGCGCGTCTCTTACGATCGTGTAAAATGACAATGCCAGATTCTGCCCCACCATCAACCGCAAGATGTACAAGATAACCAATAAATGTAAAAATATCTCCGTTTTTATTAAAATTATTGGTTTAAAACAAAGTCTTGTACATCTAGCGAGTCGAAAAAACAGCCTAATTAAGAATTCAGGAAATCGAAGCGATTTATTCATTGTTTTTGTTATTCTTCCATAGGAGTTGTGAGAGTAGTAGAAAATAATACTGATTATGATTATGCAATATGAAACCTGTAATAAGTCCCCAACAAAATGATAGGTACAGTTAAATGGTCACGTAGTTTTGTAGGTGGGGCAAAGATCCATTGAAATGTGGCAATGTCTTTTGGAGGACGAAGATTCTTTCACTTGATCGGTCCATCTTGACGAAGACATTACCTTATGTTTATATTTGTCTAGCGCCGCCCTGGCCTTGGGTATGAGTAGGTTCTCATCTGTCTCCAGCTTGAAGGAGACCACGTATGCCTCGGGCACCCACAGGTTGCACAGCGGGGACAGCATCTTGGGCACCAGCTGCAGTTGGATCACGGGAGCGCCACTTGCAGACTGCATTTTGTGCGTTGGCTGTGGAGGAAGTGACCTTACTATAGTTGGTTGTGGAGGAAGTGACCTTACTATTGTTGGCTGCGGAGGAAGTGACCTTATTGTTGTTTGCTGTGGAGGAAGTGACTTTACTACAGTTGGTTGTGATAGAAGTGACCTTACTATTGTTGGTTGTGGAGGAAGTGACCTTACTATTGTTGGCTGCGGAGGAAGTGACCTTATTGTTGTTTGCTGTGGAGGAAGTGACTTTACTATAGTTGGTTGTGATAGAAGTGACCTTACTATAGTTGGTTGTGGAGTAAGTGACCTTACTATTGTTGGCTGCGGAGGAAGTGACGTTATTGTTGTTTGCTGTGGAGGAAGTGACTTTACTACAGTTGGTTGTGATAGAAGTGACCTTACTATAGTTGGTTGTGGAGGCAGTGACCTTACTATTGTTGGCTGCGGAGGAAGTGACGTTATTGTTGTTTGCTGTGGAGGAAGTGACTTTACTACAGTTGGTTGTGATAGAAGTGACCTCTATAGTTGGTTGTGGAGGAAGTGACCTTACTAATGTTGGCTGCGGAGGAAGTGACCTTATTGTTGTTTGCTGTGGAGGAAGTGACTTTACTACAGTTGGTTGTGATAGAAGTGACCTTACTATTGTTGGCTGTGGTGGAAGTGGCCATACTATATATACTTGACTGTGTTATGGTGTAAGTGTCTGTACTATAGTTGGCTGTGGAGGAAGACCTTATAGTAAGGTCGCTGTAGCGGAAGTGACCGTACTACAGTTGGCGAAGGAGCAGGATTGTCATTGCCATATTGTGCGTTTTTCTCGCAATTTTCGGGGAAATTTTGGGGAAGTGGATTCGCTGATGAAAGTAAGAAAAGTGTGGGGAAAAGTTTTCAAGCTGTGACCACTGTGTTCAACAAGTGACCACATAATTAGGGTAGAATATGGCTTAAAATCCCGTGGCAGATGCTCAAACTTTTTACCGACTGCTAAAATTCAACTCGGAAAATGTAATCATGCGTCTTCTTGACAAGTGGTGTTGTATATCGTCGGCGTTTTTAAAAATAAATAGGTTTTTTTGTAAAACGTATCATTTTGTGGGGAAAAAAATATCAATCTGCGGAAATTTGAAAAATTCCATCTGGTGCGTTGGCTATGGAGGAAGTGACTTTACTGCAGTGGGCTGTGGATCAAGTGACCTTACTACAGTTAACAGCTGTGACCTTACTATAAGTAGGCTCACCACTCTATCCTTAGGTATATAGAAGTCTGATACGGCCGCCGCGAGGTACATGGCCGCGCGCGGGCCCAGGTTGGCCAGGCACTCGCACGCGGCCCGCAGCAGCCAGAAGTACTCGGAGACGGTGGTGAATGACACGTGCAGGATGGCGCCCGCCGCGTGCGCGGCCTTGTACCGGAGTAGTACGGGGGCTAATACGTCTACACTGTCAGGTTTTACTGAACAAATAGAAAAGACAATTGTTATTTAAATCACTTTTCTTTTTTTTTAATCTTGAGACACATCTTGCTATCTATAGGTGGAGATTTGTAATTAGCTTCTAAACATTATTAAGTAACCTAAAGTTATTGTAGCTGTAAATCTTCCTTAAAATAAATTAAAATATATCATCATCAGTCTATTTATATTGCCCCACTGCTCGGGCACAGACCTTCCCTTACATCGAGGGAGCTGGGGCTATAATCCACCACGCGGGCCCAGTGCGGGTTGGCGGATTTCACATGCCTTAGATTTTTTTTCTTCTACGACATGCAGGTTTCATCACGATGTTTTCCTTCACCGTTTTGAGAGCACTCGGTAAATGTACGCAAGTTTTTCCGTCGAAAAAACCTAGGATAACTCATTGGTACATGGCTGCCCTAGCTGGGAATCGAACCTGGGACCTCCATATTGCAAGTCCATTGACCCAACTACTGAGCCACCGAGCTCTCTTGATTTATATAACAAACCTGAGATACTAGTATTGGGTCCCCGTTCCTGTATGTCAAGCATGTCGAAGAGCTTCTGTCCGCTGAAGTGTCTCGTGAATGGTTCCAGTGACTTCTGTCGGTGCATGAAGATGACGGCGTAGCCCTGTTCCAGGAAGTACTCGGCGGAGGACGCGCCGCGCGTGCCCGCACTGAAGTTATCCACGAAACGGACTGTGTTGTGTTCTAGAGGGACTGTTGTGCCACCAGACTGGAAACATCGACAAAATTTCTTAATTTTTTGGAAGAACAGTTGGTAAAACATAGGTACTTAAGTAAATCATATTTTTTTTCTCAGAATTTGAATTACGCATTATCCATGCTCGGTGAATAAATTAGACCGAATGTTAGACATGGTTGTCGGAATAATACTACTATTGTCCGATAGATGGAATTGCGTACCCTTTAAGTATGTATAACGCGATGAAGATTTTC
The DNA here is from genome assembly GCA_963506565.1 of Tachystola acroxantha. NCBI lineage: Eukaryota > Metazoa > Arthropoda > Insecta > Lepidoptera > Oecophoridae > Tachystola > Tachystola acroxantha. The sequence continues at coordinate 12,476,606 of OY735879.1, forward strand.
GGTGGGCGTGGCGTGGCCTGTGGTGGCTCAATTGGTAAGAGGCCTACGATACCCTTACATCAAAGTCAAATTTCTTTATTGCAAGTAAGCACGTTGAGTACATTTTTGCACGTCAATATATTTTTTGAATTTACATTTACACCACTTTGCAAGGAAAAGGTGCCAACGCTGAGGAGAAAAAGTGGCAAAAAACTCTCAGCAACACATCTTTTAAACAATGATAATACAATGATTACTTAATAACTATACAGTACGTAACTATTAACATCAAGTTATCATGAGAAGACTATAAACAATAAGCTAGTACTCACAGTAACCAGCACGATTTTATTCCCATACTGGTCATGCCGCTCACAGAACTCCTTCAGCAAGGAGCGGTTGTCCTCAAAGTCCGTCGGTGGCAGGTGGATGGCAAAAAACTCTTCCCATGAGCTGTCCGCCATCGTCACTAAGTATTGCCTGTTTAATTCAATGTGTTATGGTATAGTAACAAAAATAACTGCTATGAAAATATCTCAGTTAACGCATTCAAAAACAAATTGGACAGTTATTTAAAAACTATTATCAAGAATAATACCTAATGGTAGTGATAGACTTTACAAACACTGTGAAATGAGCTATGAGTGATGTGCTGCCTGTACAAAATACAACCTTTTTTTAATATGGCTCTATATGGCCTCGCCTGTCATCTATTATTTTTCAGACGTTTTATAAATATTACTTTCAAACAAATATATAAATAATTAAATAATTCATATCAGCAATAGCGTTTCATTTTATACACTGCCTGTCCGTGATTAAATAATAAAAAAATAAACAAACCATGCAATCCATGATCATGCCATTTCATTTATTTAATTTGATTTAATAGGTAAATTACTTATAAGTAATCACAAAGTATAGTAGGATTGTCAGTCATGTATGAGGGATGAAAATAGTATAGCACAAAATGGATCCTATAAGAATCTTATAAGATTCTGTTAGAATCTTCTGGCTGCAAGGGATAAATGTCGTGAGGTTATGTACAGTGGAACACAGAGAACAGTAGAGTAGAACAGGTGTACAGTAGAGTTTTTAAGGTTGAGATTTTCTCAAAAACTACTTGACCTATTGCAAAAATTCTTTCACTGTTTGATAGATAAAAGTTAAAACTATGTAATTGTAAAGAATTATAAAATTCGGTCCAGTAGTTTTCGAGAAAATCTCAACCTTATTGAGGACCCCTGTATACTTATCTGTCTTCGACTGTACATTAAACTGCATTTACAGCTGCTACCGGTAAATAGGTATGGGACTTAATTCATCAAATACTGACCCTAGAAAACAGTCTTCGAACCAACTTATTCTTGCGTCACGTGACTCAATGTTTACACAACCTCCATATGACGACCCTAAGGACCTCGCACGTTTACCATCACTAATTAACTAACTCAGTTTACGGAAAAATCAATGAGAGACACTTGCTGGAGGCGATAGTAGATAAACGGATAAATACCTGAAAACGCCGGCGGCCTTGGTCGTTGCCCCAGGGTATGGCACGCGGCGACCTTTGCTCGGTAGTTTTTAGTCAGAAATCACGAGAATAACGTTCGTCAGCCGTTAATCTTGAGGTTTTTTAGATCGTATACGGCCATAGACGGCGAATCGCCGCTTGACAGTCGGGGTAATCTGTGCGCTTGACGTCTATTTGACAGATATAAGTGCGTTTACGAAGACAGTCAACAAAATTCTGGGGTGTGTTCCAAAACATAAACAGCACTGTCGAGTACTTATTAATCGAATATCAAGTATATTTTTGACCATTACAACAGGTATAGTATAAATCGTTATAAATAATACCTCACAAAGCTGGTTTCAAAATAACTTCCTTCAATGAGGTAATCATACGAATATTTGTAATTAATAATTTGATGATCATTTTTAACATTTTCCGTTAGAATAGGTGTCTTCGTAAACAGTCGCATAAAAGTTCGGAGAATGTAGGAGCACAAGGGTAGGTAAGGTTTTTGAATTGATAAAACTATATTGGAAAATAAACAACGTTTTATTATAAATAGCCAGGTACGAACATTAAATTAGAAGACTACATAATTAAAGGCTTGTGCTTAATTTGTTAGGCGTGGTGTCGTCGTCTTCTAGTTCCTCTTGCTTGGGCTCCACCTTTGGCCGCAGGAGAAACCGGTCGTCTGGCAGGAATGCAGCAACTATTGCGGATGCTGGAAAAATATAAAAGTAATCTTAACTGATTATGTGTGTTGGCAAGTACGTGTTTTAGGGTCGACCGCTCAAAAATTCCATTGATCTGAGGTCGACCGCGACATTACTGAGTTAGGGCCGGCGAACAACGTCACGGCGCGGCGCCGTGCCGTCGCATGGCGCGGTTTGTTACGGCGTCCAGCGGCACCGTCTACCGGTGCACGATGTCGCCCGGCGCCGGTCACAGGAGGACAACATTCGTTCCGGCGGACGGCGCCGTCCACTGGCGCGGTACACGGCGTCGTACACGGCGTCGTCCGCCGGCGCCGTTCTGTTGTACGCTAGCCCTTACTTCATTTTTTTTTTGTTCAAATTTGCAAAAAAAATTGCAGTAGTGTATCGTTGTTAAAATGAGAACGAAAACCTGACGAAAACAACTACACTGTATGTATCTACATTTATAACCTAATTAAGGCCGGTAGTCAATAAGTAGTTTTGTTTTGAGCAGGAACTCAACGTGACCACTTACGACTTGCTTACGACTGTATAAAAAAACCTGAAAAATTATATGCATTGTACCTAACACCGAATTCAAAATCATCTTAACCTCAAAACCGAACCGAAACTGTCGTATCACCATTCAATTCATTTAAGTATTTAACTCTCAAAATGCCATTACATTTTAGGTTTCAAAATAAAATAGGCACTCAACAAAATACCTACATAGAAAGTAAATTAGTGGGTCCTGCAGACTCCTGCCTGACTACTGCAAAACTGGTTGAAACTTACATGCAAATACTGAAGCAAATATGTAGAAACCGAGCTCGCAGTTGTTGATGAGCAGAAAGTTGAGGAGTTGTATGACTCCGAAGTTGGCTATGCGGCCGCCAGTCATCGTCAGCGACACTGCCAGAGCCCTAAAATGAGAATCATCAAAGTATTCATAATCACATTCACGTTGGAATTAAATTATAGCAATCACGAGTCACGTCGCAGTAGAAGTTATTATTTCAATTTATTCAATGATTACAATTTCTGTACTGAATTTATGTTTAAGGGCCTTCCATGAGCCAACTAGCGTCGCCAATCTTGAAAAAATAATATCGTCTAATTTAATCAATTTTATTAAAAAGGCTATTTACAAAATGTTTATTAGGATGAATACTATTTTTCAATATACAATACATGGCATAATTGCGACAAGCTAAATTGTAGTTCACAAATGTGCCAAAAACAGCCGTTTTTCGCAATTATGCGAACTATAACTTACCGACATTGAATCACGTTATAAATAAGCACTTAAAAAATAGTATTTATCGTAATAAACATTTCGTAAATAGCTTTTTTAATAATAAAAAAATTATATTGGAAGATATTATTTTTTTAAGATTGGCGGCGCTAGTTGGCTACTCGAAGGCTCTTCGAAATTGTAGTTCTCTCTTACAATATACTGCATAAAAACAGCGGCAGTGGTTATAACTATAATTTGTATGAAACTCGATGAAAGATGACAGACTGAACGCAGCAACAGAGTGTCAGCGGCACATCAAGGGAGCGGCAACCGTGCGGCATTCAGTCTCTCATCTATCATAATGTTTCATACATCTATACATATAATAAGGCTGTAAAAAAGTTGTGTCTGTACATTGGATACTTTTTGAAAATAATAACTGTAATGTGTTTTAGGATCCATTCTGATGCCAAAACACTAATTTTTAGAATTTTTGTGTGCTTGTCTGTGACTTTGTGTATCACGCCATAACTACTGAAGGGATTTTGATGGGAGTTTCACTAGGAGATAGCTGAAATGTCCGGACAGCTCATAGGCTATAAGCCATGGCGGTATGTGATGTGGAAACAAGGATTCAGAGAGGAAGATCTGCCTCCTGATCTCCTCCATCCTCTCCATCCTCCTCATCTACGCAAACGAAGTTTCATACCTACATTAGAAAAAAATCCGAAAACTGTGAATTTGCAGTCACATAGACTAAAAAAGATATTTTTGCGATTATTGTAATTACAAACTTATCTTTACAGCTGGCGCTCATACTGGCTTGAGCAATCTAACCGCAAATATTTTTGTCCATAAGTTTATATTTTCGTTAGAGCAATATTACGGTTATTATTTATTTTAAAGGAGTACTTATTTTTAGTTTATTTATTTTAAAGGAGTAGGAGTTAAGTTGCGTTGCACGGAACCCTCGGTGCGCAAGTCCGACTCGTAATTGGCCGGTTTTTAAATGTGTTTCTTAACGCTAATAAGGGTAATGAACCTCAAATGCGTGGGGAACAGCGCGACCGTGATGGCCGTGTACAGCCCGACGACCATCATGCCGAGGAGGAAGATGACGAATAGCACCGCGCTGCCGATGGCGCTGGGCACCCAGTTGAGCACCAGGCCGCACGCGCCGCACACAGCCGTCACCACCATCACCGTGTTGCGGCGGCCGGCGCGGTTGATCACCTGAAACATATCAAAATCACTCAAAAGAATTAATTTAATTTAAAGTTCAATAAAAAACTAAAATTAACTTAATACAAAATAAATTAAAACTACCTAAAATATTAAAAAATACATTAAAAACTACTAAGGCCCGTATTAGTAAATCACTCTCAGCTCAAAAGTCAATCTTGAGAACGACCTTAAGATGGCGTTCCTATTAATAAACGTAACTTAGGTGCGCGTTTAGGAATCGGGTATCACGTGAGTACCTAACGCCGTATTAATAAACTAAACTCAGTTCTCAAGAGAACTGTCAAACTCACACTTGAGAACGTATTTGCTGATTGCAGACGAACCGCGACTTGAGAAAGACATCACGTGATACGCCCTCAAGATTGGTTTATTATTAAATGACATACTTAAGATGGTGATCACGTCTTGAGAGTGTATCAGCTGAATTTACTCTTCAGGGCGGGTTTGAGTTCAGACTATTAATACGGGCCACCTAAAAAATCTACCCAACTAAAAGAAGTCTAAAAAAACTCGGCATTTAAAATTTAAAGTTATCACGTCATGGGGTTTGCTGGAAGAAATCTCTCATAGAGATAAGTTATTTTGGGCACGTCTTTTATTTTTATTTTGTTACATTAATGGGTGGTGACCGCGACTTCAATCGTTATGGTTATCGTTTTCATTTTGACACTTAAACGATATACATTGCTGCGTTTCGTTGTCGTTTGTTAAAACTTTCAAAAGCATAGCAGCAATGTATAGCGTCCATGTGTCAAATTGAAAGCGATAACGATTGGAAGTCGCGGTCACCCCACATGTGTTCGCTGTTAGACTTAGGAAATTAATGCCAAAGGTATCTATATCGTGCAGCGTTGTCGATTAGATTGCCATTATGACTTTAGGAAGATGGCAGCATAAGAAGAAGGATATTGAGCATTCAGCAATGTTCAATCAAATTGAAAGCGATAACGATTGGAAGTCGCGGTCACCCCGGTGTACAATAAATTGTTAATAATGCCAGAGGATCAAAGGCTGGGTTTGAAGTGTACTAACCAGACTAAGCAGAGCATTCACAAGTGACTGTAGCGCTCCCACGCCGAAGACAATCAGCAGAGCAGTGACGTTCAGCGCGCACGGGGTCGCGTCGGGCTGCAACATATTCACGAAACATAATAAGAGCTAAGTACATTGGGCTTGGTCAAAGCTATCTATTTAAGCCGTTTGGGGTCGAGACAATGGGGCCATGGGGGCCGGACGCTCGACAGCTCGTAAAAGAGCTCGGGGAGTCCGGCGACCAGAGGGCTGGCAGCTACCTCTGCCAACGTATTGCGTTGGCAATACAGAGAGGGAATGCTGCCAGCCTTCTGGGCACCGTGACTCCCGATGCCCTCCTAGAGGATATATTTTATTTATAGATAGTTTAAGTTTTTAGATTTTTAGGGTTAGTTTTTAGTCACTTAATTATTTTAGGTTTTAATTTAATGTAATTTTATAAAATAAACTATTTATTTAATACTTAAAAAATAAGACCTGGATGCAGAAGGTTTTATTTCTCGTTTGGTTTAGTGACCAAACATATTTGTCAAAGTTATTCAGGCGTAGCCTTTGACGTGGCCTAACGACTGCTGTCAAGCGACAGCAACCGGGACCAACTGCTTAACGTGCGCCCGGCAGGCACGAAGGGCTCAGATGAAAGTGTCACTAGCGGTCACCCATCCAGGTCCTGACCTCGTCCAACGTTGCTTAACTTGTACGATCGTTTTCAACGTGTACTTGCAACTGCCTACGAGCCCCTTCCTAATGCTTAAGGTAGCGCTGCTGGACACGGCACGCATTGTGAGGAGGTTGCTCGCTCTGGGATCCTAACCTCCGGCTGCTTGGATGCGCATGCATCCCACCGCAGGAACAGCGCAGCCGGAGCCGCTGCCGCTGGCTTTTATATTTGAATCTTATATTTTTTGGAAAATGTAGTAAGAAATAGCTATTGTGAATAATCGATCGATTAACTTCGTTACGTTTGCCGGGCCAGCTTTTACTTTTAAGCAATGATTCGACTCTGTTCGACAAGAATATCTAATGATCTTTGAAACGCCTACATTGTTTTTACGTTGATGAGAACTAACTGTAGGAACTATGATTCATTTCACATACATCATCATCAAGCAGTTGGCACCGGTTGTTGTCGCTCGGCAGCAGCTGTCGCCGGGAATGTCAGAAAACTTTAACCAGTACACACAGGGTGTAACGTAAAGGGTATATGAAGCCGAAGGGAGGGTGTTCAGTATCGGTAACTGAACAACTTTTGTTCTACGACTTTTCGATTTTCGCGAATTTATTTTTTGACTTTTCATACATTTCGGACCGATCAGCTGATCGATTTGTATGAGACATTAATTTATTTTTATTTTTTATCCGAAAAGTCGTAGAACAAAAGTTGTTCAGTTACCGATGCTGAACACCCTCCCTTCGGGTTCATATACCCTTTACGTTACATCCCGTATATCTACATATTTCCTTTGGAGCCTTAGTACAAATTGTTTCACTTATTTTCTATGTGTACCTATGCTTCTTTTTATAGCATAAAGTGTTTATCTATCTAAACCACACGAGAAGAAGAAGACTGGCATCAAAGGTTTAAACATCGTTGCCTTACATCAGGAACTGCGTCTTGACTGGCCGCGATGACCCGGCACAGCGTGTAGTCAGAACCCTCGCCTGTCTGCAGTAAATCCACGAATTGGTTCGCAATCGTGGGCAGCCACACCATGAACGATCCTATCCTGAAATTTCAAAGTCATTTCATGAGATTACCTGGGATAAATTAACTTGCTGGGCCAATTTACTTAAACTCCTACAGCGATATCATTGACAATTGTGTCGATGCCAGAGTGTGGCACGCTTTTAGTAGTTGCTAAGGCGTCCCACTTCTTCTTATTATTTGATCTTGGCTAGCACGAGTGGCGTTAGCGATCGACGCAACGCCGCGGAGCTGTCAAACTAATGTCAAACGCCTTGTAATAATGTCACTTTGACAGCTCCGCGGCGTTGCGTCGATCGCTAACTGACTCGTGCTACAAAAGCAGGGAAGGGTCTACCTCAAAGGTCTATTGGGACCTTACGCGAATAGCATTATGAAAGACCGTGACAGTTGCGTTGCGTTTAGGTTTAAAAATAGATTTGGTGGCTACGACTGAATCTTTAGCAAAAACATTCTATACTTATTTGAGCAGTTGTTTTTCTTTGCATGCCAAGATCACAGAATAAAGTGTGAAAGAGACAATACACGGGTTAAGGGAAGCTAGGTTAAAGTAACTTCGGTTTATGGTTAACAGGCTTAGATTTTGCGGTGTTTGGAAGTAAATCTTTTATTGAAATAAAACTAACTACTATCTAAATATACCTTACTTATAAAAAAAACCTAAATACTAAAGAACGAACACGTCGTCAAGATCCCCGTTTTGTGGAATGCTGCCCAGGACGCTGGCAGCATTTCCTCGCTGTATCGCAATGCTTAGTCGCTGAGCGAGGTAGCTGCCAGCCCTGGGATCGCCCGAGACATGGACCAATCGTGTAGACAGCTCGTGGATCAGGATTTTATCTATTGCCATTCTTTTGAGGTAACTCTTGATCTCTACTGGATGTTTCTCCATATTGTATAAGACTTTTCACTGTAAAGCTACCTAGCCGCGACCTAGCCGCGGCTTGCGTCCTGCTATCAGTTGAAACGCATGCCCCGCCTCATTTTCTTCCGTCGTTACCTACTGGACGTAGATCGCATGCCTCAGATCGCCACCTGGATATTAAAATACCCAGAAAATGAGGCGGAGCATGCGTTTCAACTGATCGCAGGACGCAAGCCGCGGCTAGGTCGCGGCTGTGTGTGGAGGGCATTAATCTTTAACGAAACACTTACTGTAGGAATATTGATAGTGTGGTCATGATGACTGTGTATTTGACTAGCGGCCGTTTGAACAGAGGCACGATCTGGTCTTTAACTGAGGCTTTCACTTCTGGGCCTTGAGCTACTTCTAGCAGAAGTCCTTTCACCTGTGACAATAGAATGGTTATTTAATTTACGTCCCATTACACTATTTATTAGACGTTTCACACAGGAAATGGTTCAGTGTACTACGTATACCTCAGCCCAAATCAAGTGTCTTATTTTGTAAACAAAAACTACCCTACCCTACTAACATTTTAAGCTGTTCTGTGATTATTGTATAATTATTTTCACATTATTAGATCGGATCACTTCATTTTCACAATGATGAACAGGTTTAATCAATCAGTTCCTTCAGTGTTACATCGCAACAGGTAATTAGACGATCATATTTGTTTACAAAATAAGACACTTGATTTGGGCTGCGGTATACGTAGAACTAGATGGATTTTTTTCCCCTGTAGAGTTTTTTAGGTTTAGATTTTTTCAAAAACTACTTGACCTATTGCAAAAATTATTTCACTGTTCGTTAGATAAAAGTTAAAACTATGTAATTGTAAAAGAATTATTAAATTCGATTCAGTAGTTTTTCAGAAAAATTCAATCTTTTTGAGGCCCCCTGTATACTTATCTCTGTCTTCGACTGTACTAATTAAGTACTTAACTATTTCAAAAATTATTTCTAAAATTACCTGTAATTCTTCCTTGGACTTTCCTTTATTGAGTCTATGAATGGTCCTCAGTACTTCCAAGGCTTTATCTTCGTCTCCCTTCGCATACACATATTTGGGGCTCTCCTGCAGGAATGAGAGCCACAACGCGCAGAGGATAGGAGGTATGCAGTAGACCAGCATCAGGGTCCGCCAGGAGTTCCAGTAGATGTCCAGAGCAGAGAGATAGTAAGAGAAGCCCAGAGGGATGATTGGCATGGCCAGTACTGGAATATAGAATAATTTGGGGTGATAAAATGATTGATAAAGGTCAGAGCTAAATAAGAGGTTATAAGATTGATTGATTTCTGCTTTCTAGTGTGATTCCAACTCGAATGCATTGTGCATCCTAATAGATTTGTAGCACCAGAGGAGTGATTTGATGCTTAATGACACAGACCACCTACACAATAGACATGCAATCGGTACAAAAGACATTACCACATTTCAATGGAGCTTTGCCCCACCTACAAAACTAATGAAAATGAAAATGAAACTACGTGACCATTTAAACTGTACCTATCATATTGTTGGGGACTTATTACAGGTTTCATATTGCATAATCATAATCAGTATCATTTTCTACTACTCTCGCAAATCCTATAGAAGAATAACAAAAACAATGAATAATTCGCTTCGATTTCTTACTATTTTCTGAATTCTTAATTAAGCTGTTTTTTTCGACTCGCTAGATGTACAAAACTTTATTTTAAACCAATAATTTTAATAAAAAACAGCGATACTTTTACATTCAGTCGTTATTTTGTACAACTTGCGTTTGATGGCGGGGCAGAATCTGGCATTGTCATTTGAAATCGAAAAATTCTGCCAACGATGAGCGCATAAGCGGGTGACAGGGGTGTCGTATTAAAGAGATGCGGCCATGTCGATAATATCTCTAGGTTACACGTGTCGTGAAACAATTTTGCGCTGTGTGCGGGCAGACTCGGGCGCCCTGTTACAGGTCTATGGGGTAAGTGGTCTGTGCTTAATGATAAAGCATCAAATCACTCCTCTAGTGCTCTCTCTTAATGCCTCGTTTTACGTTCTTTATAGTGCAATAGTCTTAAATGATACTTAAGGTAACATCTTAGATCTGGGGGGTGACCGCGACTTCAATCGTTATGGTTATCGTTTTCATTTTGACACTTGAACGTTTACATTGCTACGTTTCGTTGTCGTTTGTTAAAACTTGCAAAAACATAGCAGCAATGCATAGCGCCCATGTGTCAAATTGAAAGCGATAACGATTGTAAGTCGCGGTCACCCCACAGGTTTTCGCTGTTAGACTTAGGAAATTAATGCCAAAGATCTCTATATCGTGCAGCGTTGTCGATTAGATTGCCATTATGACTTTAGGAAGATGGCAGCATAGAGGCAGCATACGAAGAAGGATATTGAGCATTCCTTGGTTGTACTTACGTGCCATAATACCTTGGGCCATCAAAAAGATGCTGGCCACCAGCAATAAGACGAGATTCCGCCGCGCCATCGGCACGCTCTCACTCAGCAATGTCATGCCGAGGGTGTACTGGCCGGAAGCCCTGCAAAATTACCAGTAACAAGTGAGTTTATTTATTTATTAATGGACTCGACAGTTCGTCATTTGCCAATGTCATGTTACAGAAAATTCATTGTATAATAGTCTTCTATCTTCCTCCAGGGGAGTCGCCGTAGCGTCATCACCCTGGGTAGCCGCGTCTTCTTGTCTTCATCTACAGGAGACGCCGTAGCGTCAATCACTGTGGACGAAGCAGCTCGACAGTCACGTTCACACCCGAGCTCGTAGTTGGAATCTTGACCATGGCGCCAAACTTCAGATCCTGCTTGAATTCTCCAATAACTTCACCATACTGTCATTCGCGAACATTTTCTGATTAATTTAACGTGATATTAAACACAAAACACCCAATGTAGACATTAAACTGAAAATTATTAAATAATTTCGCAACCGTCGTTTCCCGCCATTTTCAAAAAAACAAAACAAGTGAGTTATTAAGAAAAAAGCCGGCCAAGTGCGAGTCGGCTGTTGAGACTCGCGCACCGCGGGTTCCGTGCAATTTCACCATAACATTTGCTCTAACGAAAAGATCGACTTGTTTTAGGGACCAACTTAACTTTGCGTTTTCGAAACTGATAACGTCATACATCGACATACCAGGCGTCAATTGCAAATATAAGTTTGTAAGGCACGGAACCCTTAAAATGAATACGTAGATGATTGTTTATAAATTCCGAAAGTGTAAAATGTAGGAGAGCCGATAAATTGTGCCAAATTACTTGAACTATTGTAATAAATAGTAGTAAGATTACCCCTCTAGCGCGGAGCACGCGTGTGTGCCGCGGTACAGAGTGTTACGCTTGGTGCAGTCGCGGTTGCGGCTTGTGATGGGTATGTGTTGTGTAGGCACATGCCCATCATGGCTTGCAATCGTGATTGTAAATAAGTACTTATAATTTGAACGTAGGTACTAAATAACCTTACTTGCTAATATGGGAGGCTATAGGTTTATAAGTAAAAATGTATTTAGAATTAAGTATTTGAGAAAACTGTTTGTCTACAAATAAAAAAAAAATCTATCACTAATTAGGTAGTTTAGAGTCCAAATTATGCCTAGGCCTTAAAATTGGACCTTATTACCTTTGAAATTTTCTCTCTCAATTAGATACATAATTTGGACTCTAAACTACCTAATTAGTGATAGATTTTATTTATTTATTTGGAGACAAACAGTTTTTATTTATTTATTAAACGAGTCTAAGGCTTGGGAATTCGCTATATGAAGTTTTATAATACTACGTAAGCTCGGGCTCAAAAGCTCTACATTCGATAATCAAATAATTTTATTTCAAACCAAAACATTACAGATTTAAATGCTAATCTTTGGATTGTGATAGGTAGGTATTGATATGACACTGGGCAAAGTCAGTTTCATTCGATAATCCTTAAATCATTTTTTGTGAACTTTGCCCCATAAATATTTTGTTTATCCGTGGTCAATTATTCATCCATGATTTTAATCTAATCGTGGCTTGGGTTTGACTTCCTAGAGTTTAAATAATGATGGATGTAGAATGGTGGTAGTTCTAGTTTAAGTTTTCTCTACTAAGACATCTCTACAAAAACAAATCTCCCAACGATTCTCAACTTTTTGTATCTCGTCCCTGCCAGCCACCTTGTGTTAGGTCATCCCTCCTGCGGGGCTAGCACGCGCAGCGTTAGCGAGCGATGCAACGCCGCGGAGCTATCAAACTAATGTCAAACGCCTTGTAATAATGTCACTTTGACAGATCCGCGGCGGCGGCGTTGCCTCAATCGCTAACGCTGCGCGTGCTGACAAGGGCTGGTCAGGGTCCCACACTAAGTGACCATTCGCCTAGTCTACAAAAATCCTAGCCGGCTGGCCTTTTCTGTCCTGTCAAAGCCTGCGTGAGCGAAATTTTTGTACTAATTATCTCCAAAAATCATTGACGGCTAGTAAAAATCGACGCAGCCAACCCCTCTGTGTCGATATATTTATTTCAGCCGCAGCAGAAAATACAATTCTAGCAAATTATATTTCCGGATTCATTTGCGTAGATTTAATCAGACATTTTTAATCTCTACCTTACCTTGTCTTTTACATTGAATTATTCAGATAGGGAATGCTTAAATTTATCAGATTATTTACGACAATTATACGTCGAAAGTGATAAGATTTGCTACAACTCAAGATAATTTGGTACCTAAGGATTATCGTAATTAATAATTAGAGTCGCTGGGGATAGAGTTATTTGTGAAGTTCACTGATTTTTTACCGTAATTATGTAAGAAATATCCACGTTAGTTTTGTAAACGTTGGAGCTATCATTTAGATAAGGAACGTATCTATCTATTTGTGCGTAAGATACAACGATTTGGTTACGCATGTCAAAACAATGTGTTTTACTCTAACACAAAGAAAAGTATACGTACAGGAGAGCTGAAGGTTGAGATTTCTCAAAAAATCACTCGATACCGACCGTATCACGTTTAATTTAATTTCTGACCTTACCAACACTGTGATATAAACACACCAGCATTATGCTGCCTGTCTATCAAATGAATAATAATAATAATTAATCAGAAAATGTTCGCAAATGACAGTATGTTAATTTTTTTGTATAATTTATTTAGGTAAGTACCTACCAATCACGTTAAAATTAATGTCAAAGAAAATGTTCTCGAGTGTTTAAGTTTTTGTATAATTTCTGCAAGATCTGCAGTTTCCAGCTAGAGTCAGAGTCCCACTACAAGCTCGGGAGTAAACGTGACTCTTCATCCATGGCGATGATACGCTACGGCGACTCCTATGTAGGAGTATATGACGACGCTGCCGACGACGTTATGGCGACTCCTCTGGTGGAAGATAGAAGACTTGATATCTTGATATGACATTGGCAAATGACGAAGTCCATTAAAGAAACTAAAATAATCTTAACGTGACCCCCTGTTTTCTGACTGTAAAAGGTACTTACAGAAGGGAAGCAGTGAACTGAAAGTGTTACCATTGATCTGCTAAAATAGAGTCCATTAAATAAAACCTTCGGACTGTTCTTATTACCTGCGTCGTAAGAGTTGAACTCGTACTGCAAGTTGCCTTGATCTGCTGTCTTACTTACAGCAGAGAGGCCGTGAACTGGAACACCATGAGCATGATCCAGTTGACTGAGATGCTGGCGACGGCGTTGACCGTGGCGCCGGCCAGGAATGAGACGAGGAGCATGCTCTTGCGGCCGCGCGTGTCGCCCAGGTATCCCCACAGCAGGGCACCGACAATTGTTCCTGCAATTATTAGTACTTCATGAGAACACTAAGGCCCGTAATAATTCAAATTCATTTATTAATTCATACTGCATGAAACATTACAGATATTATGCCTAAATCGTCACATACATTTAATTATTTAATGGTCATTTCATTTTTAATTATTTTATAATATCACATTTTACATCTCATTCACACACTCATACTATTTCATCACATACACGTCGATTCCCTTGCACACACACACGCAGAACTTTAAACACTCTCACTCGATCTCCGGCCACTCGTCCGCAAACACATCGCACGCGGGCCGCGCGTCTTCGGTATTAATTGAGATATCGAAAAACTGATTTCACAGTTCTCCTCAGCAGGAGCATGAGAGTTGATTGATGCAATAAAAAATTCAGTCAACTAGCCTGTTAGACATACCTCACATACGTTCATATCCTCCTTTTTGCGAAGCCGGGTAAAAAACCCAAGTAGCACTGACCTATAAGCGGCGCTGCCACCAGCAGTCCCTGCTGCGCCGGCGTGGTCCCCAGCTCGCATGCGCTGGCCGGCACGATGATGCTGCTGGCATATACGATGCACACGAACGAGATGATCGATATGCCAGTGAAGGCGGTCAGCACGTAGCTGTAGAGACCGAAACCTGTAGACCATAGCCACAATCATGATGCAGAACTGCCATATTTATTTTATTAATGGACTCTGCAGTTCGTCATTTGCCAATGTCATGTTACAGAATATTCAATATATAATAGTCTTCTATCTTCCTCCAGAGGAGTCGCAGTAGCGTCTTCACCCTGGGTAGCCGCGTCTTCATGTCTTCATCCAGAGGAGTCGCCGTAGCGTCGTCACTCTGGACGAAGCAGCTCGACAGTCACGTTCACTCCCGAGCTTGTAGTGGGATTCTTGATCAAAACTTGAAACACGTTTTTTGAAAAACGTTAGAGGCAGGTGTAATCTACCAATCCGTACTGGGCCCGCCTGCTGCGGATCATGGCCCGAGCTCCCTCGATGTAAGGGAGGGTATGTGCCTGAGCCGGTGGGGACACAAAAATAGTCTGAATAATGAGATGTAGTAGTACATTACCTGTTTGGTTAATGGCATCTTCAAACGGCACTTTCGTCGTATCGACTTTATTACTCTGCAGTCTACCAGACATTTTTAAAACGTTATTTATTTATACACTTTAAATTATTTTATATTACTTTTAATATACCTCATATTCGTACACGAGGCAGATCTATAATAGTTATCTGTAATTAATATTTTTTGGCGATGAGTAAATTGTGATTATTTTTTATATCTTTAATCAATAATCGCGTAATATTCGCGACGACGCAACGCGACGTGTAATTACTTTGCAATGAAATTGATACTCATTAATTCGCTTTGAAATCTAAGATGGAACTGATTATGTAGGTAAGCACTAGGCTTGCTTGCCTAACGTGTAGCAGTACCTAGCCTAAACGAAGTTTAACCTTCAAACGCGTTTACCTCTTGCACTACAAACTTAAGTTCATATGGTGGCACTTCACTTAGCTATTCGTACTTGCGTATTTGTCATAATTGCCATGTGTGGTTGATATGCTTGACAAAATATTCATCTTATTTGTATTTACAGTCGACAGCAGATCAATGGTAACACTTGCAGTACGATTACGTCTTACGACGCAAATAATAAGAACTGTAAAAAGTGTTACCATAGATCTGCTGTAGTCGACAGCAGATCAATGGTAACACGGTATTACGTCAAGTATTTGACAAATACGACAAACATCAAATAGCGAATACGAATAGCCAAGTGAAGTGCCACCATTAAACGCGTTTCTCGAACTGTCAAAGTACAATTTTAAACAAGTTTAACGACATAAACGCATATCTAACTAAAATTAAATATAGGTAATTTATATTTAATCTCACGCAAACCTTAGTTAAGTATTTTTGTTAGGTAGGTAGGTAGGTACCGTGCATATTTTAAAACGTGATTACAGTGATTGGTCTACGAACTAAATGACGAATCTTACTTAAGGGCCTTCATAGAGCCAACTAGCGCCGCCAATCTTAAAAAAATAATATCTTCCAATATAATAAATTTTATTAAAAAAGCTATTTACAAAATGTTTATTACGATAAATACTATTTTTTAAATGCTTATTTATAACGTGATTCAATTTCGGTAAGTTGTAGTTCGCATAATTGCGAAAAACGGCCGTTTTTGGCACATTTGTGAACTACAACTTAGCTTGTCTTAAATAGTATTCATCCTAATAAACATTTTGTAAATAGCTTTTTTTTATATAAAATTGATTATATTGGAAGACATTATTTTTTTAAGATTGGCGGCGCTAATTGGCTCTATGAAGGCTCTTAATAACATAGAAAAGAGCCCTGAGTTAACTTAGACTAGATCAAGATATCCGTGACCTGAACAAGTATGGTAATAAACATGTTGAAGCTACATGACGTAAAGTTACGCACTTCACGAATTGTCTAAACACATGAAGTGCGAATATGTATTGTTACCCAGAGATGGATAATAGGCGTGAACTAATGTACTTAGCACATTGTGAAATAAGGCTCCTTAGTAGCCACATATGGTATAACGAATCTGATATTAACGACGATACCATAATAATAGCTTGTATCTAGTATCTACTGATAATCCACGAGTCTTTATTTAAAGTTGCCTCGAGAGAGTACGTAAAACCGTAACTATATATAAAGTATCTGATTAATGTGATTTTTGTTGCACCCCCTAGCGGCTACTAGCGGAATTAAAAACGCACCGATCGCGAACCTAGGTGCTACTTTTAATTACTCAATTGCGAGCGAACTTCCTATGGCAACTTATAGTAATTGTACACAGATTGTCACTCTATGAAGTGGCTAGATAGAATCTAAAGCGACGAATCTGTTTGCAAAAAACACAAAACACTTTTCGTTCAGACACTTTTGAGCGCGGACCCGACGTCCATTTGTTGGTAGGTCAATGATTACAATGATTGAATTGAAGGAAAAAAAAATTATTACGTATTTTTTACACAAATAAATTGTTTTCCCATTTGGCCTTTAATTGAACTAAAACTCTACATAGTTTTAATTATGTAATGTAGCGAGGAAGTTGCAATTGCGTGTGTTTCCAATCCGGTGTTCAAAACGTACCTACCTATCTATATGTGACGTGTTAATGAGCGATATCCCCTATTAACCTGTTTCACTAATAAAATAATACTGTATGTATTTGTATATTGAATATTATGTGATTGTACGTAATACAGAGAAGAGTATACAGTAGGTCATTAAGGTTGAGGTTTTCGAAATTAAATGAAATCAGTTTATTTGCGAAACACGATATAAAAGATGGCAGTTGTAAACATTGTAAGTACTTTCTTCTATTTAATACTTTTATTTTAATTATTTGCATTAGTGTACTCGTAACTAGGTATCTAGTTTACTTATCTAGGTCTCTATGAAAATACTAATAATGGTGCTAATTCTGAATTGACAATGATAGAAAATATTATTACCTAGTAAGTACTAAAAATAATGATAAAAAAAATGCAAACACCAAAATTCCACTGATTTTTGAGCATAAAATTAAACTATTAAGAAAATCTACCCAATTAAAATGTATCCCGTGATCAACACGAATTTACTACATAGGCTACAGTAATGAGAGACATTTTGTTAATTTAAAGATCTGTGCTTTTATTCGCTGTTGTATCTTCCTGGGGATCCTCTATTTTCTTATCAGAAGGTGCTCGGGGTTTCAGGAGATATCGGTCGTCCGGCAGGAAGGCTGCTACTATCGCCGACGCTAAAAAATATCGACAGCTCAGTATTTTCCTATATTTTCATAAAAAAAATATAATAGGGGGGGGGGGGGGGGGGGGGTAAAAAAATTTAGACCTTGTCAATTCAGTGAAAATAATGTAGAGTCAAAGGAAATTACTTATTTAAGAACTCTCATGTTAACTTAGGGCCATTATCTAATATTTAATTGAACGATTATACAGACGTCAATTACTGTCAAACATTATGTAATTTCTAAATAGGCATTACATCATTTCTTTTCTCGAATGATAGCCATGATTCTCGAATGATGGCCCCTTGGCCAGTTTGCGTAGGAATCACCTACGCAAAGGGGGTAGGAAGAACCTATGTTACCACATAAGGCAATGAATTATGAACCCACGTCCAATAGAGGACTGGTACGGGCTGATGATGAAGGTGAAATTTTCAACCACTAACATGCTAATAAACTTGCGAAGATGTAGAATCCCAGCTCACAGTGGTCGATCAATAAGAAATTGAGGAGTTGTGTGGCGCCAAAAGTTGCTATTCGTCCTCCTGTCATCGTCAGAGATACTGCTAGAGCTCTGAAATACGACACAAATAAATCAATTTCTAACACTAATAAAACAATAGTCTACGCGTCTACGAAAAATTGGCGGTTATAACAGGTGGATCGGCAAGGTACTTGTACCCAATATTTTGGGTATTTGTGATCGTTTCTGTGTAGGTAGCTATCTGCCCACGTCATGGTACAGGGAATCCTAGTTGTGATGTGATTTGTATAGTTTAGGTTCGACCAACAACTCCTCGATCTCGCAGTTTTTTTAAACAAACAACAATTTTACTCTAACTCACCTTAAATGCGTAGGGAACAGTGCCACAGAAATGGCTGTATACAACCCAACGACCAGCATACCAATGAGATACACCACGAACAGAATAGCGCTGCCAATAGCGTTGGACACCCAGTTGAGTATGAGACCAGAAGCGCCGCATAGTACCGTGATCACCATCACTGTATTGCGACGACCAACACGGTTTATGATCTGGAAAATACATTAGGACATCAAACTGGGTAGACATTAAGGTAAGTAGACCTTGAAGGAAAATATCTGTAGTTGTAATGCAACGTATCCACTAAGTATTTGTACAAAAATACTACGACCGCACTTGATATCGTCTGATGGTTAGCGAAATATTCTTGTCTCGTAAGGAATAAAAAGGCCCAAGGAGCCGAGAGTCCTCAATTGGTAAAACTAAGAACGTTCCTAGATACACGGTTGTGGAAACTTACTAGACCAAGGAGGCCATTACAAATAGATTGAAGAGCTCCAACGCCGAAGACGATCAGAAGAGCAGTAACATTCAGTGAACAAGGAACTGCATCGGGCTGAAAAAATACAAGTATTTCAGACAAATATTGAAAAAAGTACATAGGTACTTGATTTTCTTTAAATATATAGAAAATGAAAAATAGAAGCTCACAAGGGGAAACTTTAAAACATTAGCGGATCGCTATTATAGTGTAGAATACATACTAATAGAAATACAATGCCTTACATCAGGAGCTGCGTCTTGACTAGCATATAAGATACCGCATAGTGTAAGGTCGGTGCCGTCGCCAGAGTTAAGAATATCCACGAACTGATTTGCGATTGTTGGCAGCCACATCATAAAAGATCCTATCCTGAAACGACCAATCCAAAAGTTAGAAGAAAAAGTTTTGTCAAACTATACAGCGGTAGAATTATCAGAAGTCTTAGTACACCAATATTCCATGACAGAGTTTAGCATAACACCCTGAAGTTAGTGTATTTCGTAGCCAGTATAGCTTGCAGAATTTCACCATCTTGGTGAAATTCTGCAAGCGCTCACTTCGCGATTTGTCTAGACACTTCGTGAAGTGCTAAATTGTACCATGGGGATACGACATAAATACAGGTGTCCTTGAATTTATTCGACAAATTGAAACTGGGGGTTGTTGGGGGGGATAAATATTAAATTGGTAAGGTTTTTTTAGTAAATCGAAACTGCAATTTTTTTTAACTAAGAACGTCACAAGTTATCATACAATTTAGTGAAAGAAATCGTTACAAAAAATTAAAAATACCTTAAAATGTAAAAACTACAGTAACGATGGACATCAAATTAAAATTTTTTTTGATAGTTGAATTTATTGTAGATATTTTTCTTATTTTTCCACAAATTGTTTAATTTACTTACACGCTGTGAAGAATTAATGTATGTCACAGGGGCTATACCATCTATTTAATTTTGTCGAATGAATTCAAGGCCACCGTATAATGGAACATTTGAGAATTTGTTTTATGCATTATGGCCATGCTCAGCGAACTTTAAACGATGAAAAATTTTAGCCTTGGGCAGGACTTGTACCTACCTGCGACCTTACGTCACGGAAAGACAAGGCCGCAGGTTCAAATCTTGCCCACGGCTAGAAATTTTTCCTCATTATTTTTTTTTACATCTGCTTCCATGATCAACATCATCAGCCCGTATCAGTCCACTGCTGGACGTAGGCCTATCCTCGGCCTTCTGCATCCAGTCCCTGCCAGCCATCTTGCGAAGGTCATCCCTCCATCTCCATCAGGGGCGTCCCACACTACGTTTACCCGTTCGTGGCCTCCATTCGAGAACTCGTCTACCCCATCGGTTATCGGTTCTACGACAGATGTGACCACTGCCACTTCAGTTTACTGATTCTATGAGCAATGTCAACCACTTTTGTCTTCTGGCGGATATACTTACTCGTTTCTTATTCTGCCTAACAGAGAAATGCCAAGCATAGCTCTTTCCATAGCTCGCTGAGCGACTTTGAACTTGTGGGTCAGTCTGCTTCCATGAATAAAGAAACCCTTGGAAAATTGAACTTACTGAAGGAAAACGGACAGTGTAGTCATAATCGCCGTGTACTTTACTAGTGGTGGTTTGAACAGGGGTATAATTAGGTCTTTGGCAGAGAGCTTCGTGCTTGGTCCTTGTGGTACGTCCAGCTGTAGCAGTCCTTTGACCTGTAAATATTAAACACTAGCTGTACCCCGCAACTTCGTTTGCGTAGAAAAAGTTCTATGCTCATATCACATACCGCCATGGCTTATAGCCTATTCGCTGTCCGGATATTTCAGCTATCTCCTAGTGAAACTCGCATCAAAATCCCTTCATTAGTTATGGCGTGATACTTGAACATAGTCACAGACAAACAGACATTTTTTTTTAAAATTAGTGTTTTGGCATCAGTATCGATCTTAAAACCCATTACAATTATTCTTTTCAAAAAATATCCAATCTACAGACACAATTTTTTTACAGTCTTATTATGTATGTATATAGATCACAGTGCAGTGCCAATATTTATTTCGATCCCATCTTCATCTTTCTAGAGTTTCTAGACAGTCTGCAAGAATCGATATTTACTTAACTTGTTCCGTGGGTTCTATGACTAGTTTTTGGACCGACATACATTCATCATCTTCATTTACACTTAAGTAGGTATAGGAGAGTTTAAGTGTCATATCTTACCGGAAGTTCCTCCTTAGATCTCCTATTATTAATCCTATGGATTATTCTCAATATTTCCAAAGCTCCTTCCTCATTGCCCTTCGAGTAGACGTACTTCGGACTTTCCTGCATGAAGAACAGCCACAGTGCAGTGAGGATGCAGGGTACGGAGTAGACCAGCAGTAGGGTACGCCATGAGGTCCAGTAGATGCCCAGAGCGGACAGGTGAAAGGAAAAGGTAAGAGGAACGATTGGGATTGCCAGCACTGTAAAGATTAGTTGATTCCTTAGTTTCAGCTCTATACAGCGAAGTTTACTATGCAACCTCCGTGGGTCTATAGCTAAGGGTGACCGATTGTGTGAGTTCAATCACCATCGGAATTTTAATCCATCGAACTCATGCTATGGTAGAGAGATTTAAGCACCTCAGGGTCCGTACTTTTCCCCTGAAGTTAAGGGTTAAAAGACGCGGTCGTCGTCGTTTGATAATAATGGTGACAGCCTGAGGATAGATGACTCAAATGGTTGTTTGCTATCACTGTGTACAACCAAACAAAACAGGAAATGGTACAACTCCTTGAAAGAAAATGAATGTGGATTAGAAGAGCCCTAGTCTATTTCTGTTATACTATAGGATACCCTAGGTTTCGTAAAGTAAGCTGAAGGGACCTTGATTTGAATTATTCGCAATAAACCATTGTTAGGTACCCGTCTTAATGACGCTGTATGAGCAAGCATAATTATGAAAATGCACAATGACGGTCGTTTTTTAGCAGACGCCAGACAGACGTCAATTAGCATAGTATATCCTACAGATGGGTCTAGTTCACGACATCGAAAGTCACTACATCGACGGTCGCTATCGTAAACGTTACATCGACGGGTCACTGCATCGACAGTACACTATATCGATGGTAATATACCTTATCATAAACATAAATGTATGAAGCTCATCATACAGACGCAGGTATCTGAATATCGTCACTACTCCCGCCCGCTACCTTACCCTCTCTGATGACCCAAGCAATACTCTTAGTTCCGCGGCATCTAGTTAAACTCCTACTCTGAAGCTAGTATTTCTGCGCCGTTTGTGTTAGTACCCACATGCCATAATTCCCTGCGCCAGCAAGAATATGCTGGTAACCAGTAACACGACGTGGTTCCTCCTGACAAGCGGCACGCTCTCACTCAGGATTGTCATGGCTATGCTGTACTGACCCGAGGCCCTACAACAAACGAAATCCAACATTTCACTGTCCTATAGGATGTGATGTAACGGCATCTGTAAAGGCAATGCTATCAGAAATTTATTCTTCTTTGTGCTGTCTTCCTACGAAGGTTATCATTATGGCAATCTCGACAACGCCGCATGGAATCCTTACGAGTTCTCAACGTAAATTCCCTTGCTAGCAACTACGTAAACCACAGCTGCGATGGTGTACGGGATTGGTCGGATTTGTGTTGCACCTCTAGTAGCCAATATTGGAACTGTTCGTTTCAGCGAAGGTATTTAGGTACGTAGTCGCTAGCTAGGGAATTTACGTTGCCAACTCCATGGTAATGATGCTGGTCTTGACATACCGTGATTGGCGTACGTACCTAAATTCCTAAGCCATTATATTCTACTTCTAGCGGGCCTTCTTCTGCCCTGGATCATTCTGTTACAAATGCATTTACCTATGCTAATAGGTACTTTGATTGCAAGTCAATATTACAGCACGTTTTTTTATCCATCCGTGTGTAAATTATTGATAAAGATTTCGTAATCTAATCATTCTTTTAAATTATAGCTTTACTGTAATCAAGTTTATTATCAAGATACTCCCCACTCCAAGTTGACATTTAAATCTAATTCTATCTCCCCAATCACCAGATTACTTCCTGTACCTTATGTAATGATATTATCGGCTTCTGGGTATTATCTATAGAACTGTTGATCCTTGGTGTAAAAAAAACGATCTTCTTCTTTTTATCGCGTTTACGACAAAATTGTCAGACGCCTATCCATTTAATTTTGTCGAATGAATTTAAGGCCACCTTGTATAAATAGTAAACGGAGAAAAATAAGATTTCGCCGATCCGATCTGAGTAACGGTAGCTTTGTTGAAAAGAGCGTGCCATGAAATGACGAGGTCGTTACGATACGAACATAGTTACCTACTTAAAACTATGTTAACTACTAAAAATGACGTGGTCTATAGGGATTTTTAGTCTGTTCCGCTTCCCATAGCGTCTGACGGTCAGCCCCTTTACCATGAACTCTTATAGCAGGATTACTTCAATAATACTTTATTATTTCGCACCATGACGTCCTTTATGAGCTTACTTTAAGGTCGTCATGGTACGAAATAACAAAGAATTATTGAAGTAATCCTGCTATAAGAGTTCATGGGAAGGGGGCAGACAAGAAATCCGGGCTTGGTGTTTAGACAGAACCAGGAAGGTATTCTTGACTACAGAGGTTCTATCTTCCCCACAAAGACTTGTTCCCTGATGAATCTAAAAACTATTGGTAAGTTAGGGACTTACAACAAAGATGCGAAGAACTGTAACACCATGAGCATGATCCAGTTGACTGATATGCTGGCGAGGGCGTTGACTGTCGCTGCTGTGAGGAGGGAAGCGAGCAGCATGCTCTTCCGGCCTCTCGTGTCAGCTAAGTAACCCCATAGCACTGCGCCTATGATTGTACCTGGGAATTAGATTGCAATAGTTTTGTTTAGGTTGCTGTGCTGTCTACTTCCAATTTGATGTTAATGGTTCCATCGTTTGTCAATGATTCTGCTAATGTCAGGGTTGAGAATGATACGGTATGTGTACGGGTGCAATTGCCCGGTACGATTACTCCCCGGATATGGTCGAGTTATATAAAACAGAAATTTTCATTTTCAAAGTTACATTTTGGTCGAAATTGGGCGAGGGGATCCAAACTATGATGACAAAATTAGGTCTCGATTTCTTCATTCATCATTATCCACACAACATTCAGATTTCACAATGATTTCATCTTTCTTTCTTTTGTCGTGTGGTTTAGTGACCAAACCTATTGTCACAGTTATTCAGGCCGCTCCGTAGGCCTCTGAATGATTTCACAATACTAATTTTCTCCTCATCTAAAGTGTGTACTACGAGCGAAAGGTTTGTACGGACAACAGCACATCAATGGTAACACTTGCAGTACGATTTTAAATCTTACGACGCAGATAATAAGAACGGTCCAAAGTCCAAAGTGTTACACTTGATCTGCTGTCCAGGTGGTGGGACCCAACCTGCACCGTTGCGCCGCAGTACACGCCATAGCCATTGGGATAATGTGGCTGCTAGATGATGATGGACACTCCAGTTCTGCTCGTCAGGAAGAACCGAGACCTAGAATAGACCTATCTAACCAATGAGAGTGTACTAACCAACAAGAGGCGCGGCTACCAGCAGTCCCTGCTGAGCGGAGGTGGTCGCCAGCTCGCAGGCGCTGGCGGCTACGATGATGGTGCTGCTGTACAGCACGCAAGCATACGAGATGATGGACACGCCAGTCAGGCCGGTCAGGATGTAGCTGTAGAGGCCGAAACCTGGAATTGGTTACAGGGTAGTCAGTTCCACCTTCCTTCTTTACCTTTGTCCATATCTCTAATCTGTGATATCCCAGGTTTTGTAAAATCATACCATCTCTAATCTGTGGTCCTCGAGAGCTTGGTGGCTCAGTGGTTGGGTCAATGGACTTGCGATACGGAGGTCCCAGGTTCGTTTCCTAGCCAGGGCATCCATGTACCAATGTACTTATGGAATGCAGTAAATATATTGAGTATTGAGTTATCCTCGGTTCTTTCGACGGAAAACTTACGTACATTTACCGAGTGCTCTCAAAACGGTGAAGGAAAAATATCGTGATGAAACCTGCATGCCGTAGAAGAAGAAAAAATCTAAGGCATGTGAAATCCGCCAATCCGCAGTGGGCCCGCATGGTGGATCATGGCCCCAGCTCCCTCGATGTAAGGGAAGGTCTGTGCCCGAGCAGTGGGGCAATATAAATAGACTGATGATGATGAATGATGATGAACTCTATCGGCGCGGCGGCCGGTTCTTTCACAATACAACTCCTTAATTAAACGTATATGATTTGTGGTGATTTGGGAATTTAGTCCGTACTCGAAAAATGCAAGTTACCTGTTCGGTTAAGCGCCTCTTCAAAAGCCACTTTCGTCATATTTGATTCATTATTCTTCAAGGCACTAGACATTATTGGAGTTTCATTAAATAATTGGCCACAAATTACTATTGCTTTCTGATTTAACTCATGTTTACTCACGAGGAATATCCGCAGACAACTGGCAGACTTAGTGTGAGTAGAATTTAGTAGTAAATCCATAAACATGTTCAAGATATGTTAGGATAACACCAATTTATTGCATTGATTAGATGTAATAACCTAATGGCAATAAATAAAATGATGTACAGTCGACGGCATACCTAGTACCTGTAGGACACACGTTCGTGGCCTCCATTCGAGAACTCACCCCATCGGTTAATCGGTTCTACGACAGATGTGACCAGCCCACTGACCTGATTTCATCCTTGTTAATAGTAAACCTTTATTTTATTAATGGACTCGACAGTTCGTCATTTGCCAATGTCATGTTACAGAAAATTCAATATATTCAATAGTCTTCTATCTTCCTCCAGGGGAGTCGCAGTAGTGTCTTCACCCTGGGTACCAGTCTTTATCCAGAGGAGACGCCGTAGCGTCATCACTCATGACGAAGCAGCTCGACAGTCACGTTCACTCCCGAGCTTGTAGCGGGAACTCTTGATAAAAGTTTGAAACTTCATATCTTGCATAAATAATTCAATAACTTCACCGTACTGTCATTCGCGAACATTTTCTGATTAATTTAACGTGATATTAAACACAAAATAGTCCCTGTCGACGTTAAAAAGAAAATTATCAAATAACTTCGCAACCGTCGTTTCCCGCCATTTTCAAGAGAACCACCAATAGTAAACCTATTAACAAGGTTAATAGGTTCAAATTGTAAGGTAAGTTACTCTGCTGGACATTGACCATTCCAAAGAACGCATAGAATGTCTCGAAGCCCAAATCAAGTGTCTTACGTTGTAAACAAAAACTACCCTCCCCTCCTAACATTTTAAGCTGTTCTGTGGTTATTGCATAGTTATTTTTACATTATTAAATCGGACCACTTTTTTTCACAATAATGAACAGGTTCGATCAATCAGTTCCTTCAGTATTACAACACAAAACAGGTAATTGAACGATCATATTTGTTTACAAAATAAGACATTTGATTTGGGTCGCGGTATATAATAAGGTATGGGCCCATGATGAACTTGGTGTACAAAGGAATCAATTAAAGGCAATATGTTACGCAAATAAATCAAAAACGTATATTTTCTTCTAAATAACATTTTCATTTCATAAATAGGTACGGTGGACCACAGAGAAAGGTGTACAGGAGAGTTCTTAAGGTTGAGATTATCTCAAAAACTACATGACCTATTGCAAAAATTCTTTCACTGTTTGATAGACGAAAGTTGAAACTACGTAACTGTAAAAAAAATATTAAATTTGGTCCAGTAGTTTTTGAGAAAATCTCAACCTTATTGAGGCCCCCTGTATACTTATCTCTGTCTTCGACTGTACCTGCTTATATTTGTTTATTTTATGAAAAAAGGTACCTAAGTATTAAATAAATTATCATATAAAATATAAGTACTTACTTACTTAAAAACTAAACCTAATCTAAAATATATAATACTATTTACAACAACAAGGATCAGCCTAGCGATCCTGAGGGGAAATGCCGCCAGCATTTTGGGCACGTTGCCGGACAACGGGGATCGGTTGAACTATCTGTAATGCTAAGCCATTCAGATAGTTCAACCGACCTATTGTATATATAGTTTTCAGTTTAGTTTATATTTTCTAGGTTAATATTATAATAGTTATTTTTATTTTTTATTGTTTTCGAAATAAATGATTCTATTTACAACTATCAATGGAGCACTTCATTCAGATGACCCCAAGGCATCGTGCCGAGGACGCTGGCGCATTCTCTCTTTGTTTTTACACAAAAAGCTGTATGTTTCTTGGGTGGGATTTAATGAATACTGACTATTCGTAAAGCAAATTCTCTTAATCCGTTAAAAAATTTCTGGTACTATTTTTGAGTAAAAAAATATTACAAAAATAGAACTTTTTTTTAATCCAATGTTCCGGAGCACTTTCTTGGTGGAATATTATACAATGCATCGAGAGTCCATGTGTACTATCACATCCAATTTTTATATTCCAGTTATAATTTAATTCGTTCAAAAAAGTTACATTTATCGGACTATCTGTACTTATTGTGTTATTGTTATAATAAATTTCATAAATCCTTTCATTTGAGCCCCTTCGTGCCTCGGAAAGCACGTTAAGCATTTTCATAATTTCGAATTTTGTGTGTGCTTTTCTTCTTCGTCGTTTTGTTTGATGTCGTCTGGCAGTGAAGGTTTCTTCGCGAGTTTCAGGTCGTCCGGCAGGAAAATGGCCACCAGTGCGGATGCTGCAAGATTAAAATAGAATTAAGTATGTCTTAATGGCTTACACAATGTTTTGGCCACTGGCCACCTAGTGCGTGAAGAAGAAGATCTTAAGAAGATTGCATACCAAGAAGATGCTTGTCAGCAACTTGTCAGTCTCGCTTTGGCAGCTCCTGTGGCGACATGTAAATGTGCATTCGTACAGTATTTACCGCATTTGTGTTGTGACATATAACGGTGTGTCTTTCTGCCCCCCTCCCCCGATTAGAAAAAGTATCCAGCAAAATGCAAAGTCCTTAGTCAGGTCCTTAGAAAGGCGCTCAGACGAGAGCGAGTGGGGAGAGAAGAGTACTAACTACTGTCTCTCCTATTCCGTCCACGCTGCCGCGTCGTCGCCTGTTCTCACATATATTTGTAATTTATATCGGCTTTGGGTCCAGCTGGAGACACCGACAAGGTATCAATGGGCAAGGTAGTATGGTACCTCTTTTGAATTATGTACCTACACGCGTTTTCATACAATTTCCACAAATCATATTTCACAAATATCTTGTGATATTAATTTCTCTGTCATGTTGTCATCGCCCAAAGATCATAAATTAGTCATACTAACATGTAAATATAGCCGCAAATATGTAGAAGCCGAGTTCGCAGTTACTGACGAACAAATAGTTCAGGAGTTGGACCACGCCGAAGTTTGCCACGCGACCGCCCGTCATAGTCACCGATAGGGCTAGTGCTCTGAAAGAAACAAAGACATTTTAAGCCCTGCTCAAGCGGAGCATTAGGTTCAAATTACCATGAGTTGCCAACATAAGTACTCTCGCTAGCGACACGAAGAGGCCTCAATATTGTTGAGATTTTATCAAGAACTACTAGACCGACTATATAAAAAAATTACTAGTACTTAGATAGTTACACTACATAATTGTAAAGAATTTTCAAAAATCAGAAAGTACTTTTTGTGAAAATCTCAACCTTAAAAACTCTCCTGCAGGGTTACTCTCAAGTCTCACCTCTTATAGCGATCCAGTTTAGGTTCCTAAACAAAACCGAATCGCTATTTGTATGAATGACGTCTAACGTCATTCATCAAGAGGTGAGAGTAACCCTGCTGTACACCATTCTCTGTTTTAGACCGTAGCGTAACATGGGTTGAGATCCGCGGGATAGTTGGGACATTAGGTCCGTTACTGACCAACGGATTGCAACACAAATCCGACCATTATTCAAAGCTGTGTTTCACGCAGTCGCTGTAAACGAACGAACTGATGTTGACAACTAATGGTAAGGATGCTGTAAATATGTGCTTCTTCTAGTGTTTGGTTTATTGACCAAACCTATTGTCAGACTGTTCAGGCCTCCAGTCGACATGGCTTTATTACCAATTAACGGCATAACTTGCTTTTCGGGATGTGGAAAAGATGTCCCTTTGACCGATATCTATCTTGACAATACATTGTTCTCTAAATATCTTTGCGGTATTACAATTAGTCCAATGCACAGGGTCTGCCTGCATAGAGAAGGAATGGGTAAACGATCGTACAAGTTAAGCAACGTTGGGCGAGGTCAGGACCTTGATCCGGATGGAGGACCGCTAGTGACACTTTCATCTGAACCCCTTCGTGCCTCGGAAAGCACGTTAAGCAGTTGGTCCTGGTTGTCGCTTAACAGCAGTCGTTAGGCCATGTCAGAGGCTCACGGGCGGCCTGAATAACTTTGACAAATAGGTTTGGTCACTACACCACACGAGAAGAGAAAAAACGTCGTATCGCAATCGCAACGCATCGCAGTTTCGAGTGACCCTATGCTCATCTTTAGATGCGATTCCAGAATCCCGCACACACGCGATTCAGGATATGAGTGACAGTGACGTTGCGTTTACATTTACACTTAGACTACGAGGCCACGACATAATCACTTCTTAGGGCTCCAAGAGACGAGCGGCGGTAGACTGCCTCCCGTCTCTTGGAGCCCTATGTTCTCAAACCCACAATATAACCCACCTTAAGTGCGTAGGATACAATCCAACAGTAATCGCCATGTACAATCCGAAGGACAGCGCTCCCATAATGAAGATCACAAACAGAACTGCACTGGCGATCGCATTCGGGATCAAATTGAGGATTATGCCGCTGACTCCGCACACAGATGTGATGACCATCACCATGTTACGGAGACCAACGCGGTTAATTACCTGAAAGATTACATGATAATATACAATACACGGTTAACGTAAATGGAGATATACATGGTGTAACGTAAAGGGTATATGAAGCCGAAGGGAGGGTGTTCAGTATCGGTAACTGAACAACTTTTGTTCTACGACTTTTCGAATTTCGCGAAATTATTTTTTGAATTTTCATACATTTCATACCGGTCAGCTGATCGATTTGTATAAGACATTAATTATTTTTTATTTTTTATTCGAAAAGTCGTAGAACAAAATTTGGTCAGTTACCGATACTGAACACGCTCCCTTCGGCTTCATATACCCTTTACGTTACACCCTGTATAAGGTCGCTGCAAGGTTCCATTCTGATACTTTAGAGCTGGTGATGGTGGATAGAGGTGCTGTTCCAACCTATGTCTAGGATGCTATCAGAAACTCCCATAAAATTCAATTCTGGAATAAACAAGCTTTCCTGGCAAATGAAATAATATTACGAGAAAACATAGTCGAAATAAAGCTAGAGTTATTTTATTGGCGTTGAGATGGCACAGGTCTTTGTGTGTGGCCTTGGACGAACAAACCACTCTTTCAAATTAGTGTCCGGATCCATTTCCAAGAGTTGTTCAGACCGATTTATGCCTATGACATGGAGTAACGACTAATAGTGTCGACTAATATCAACCACTCTTGCTTACTTTGAGATGAACTGGGTCGGATATTCATTTATTGTCGTTGTTTCAAAATGAGGTGGCATGTACTTACCAGACTGAGTATACCATTGATAAATGACTGGAGTAATGCTACACCCAACATTATCAGCAAGGTGATTTCATTCAAAGCACATGGCGTGGCGTCCGGCTAGAAAAATAGTGGAAAACTGCTATTAACTATTATTATTATGTATCTCTCTAGGTTTCACGGGTTTCAGAAAACCCGGTCCTTTGAAAGGCTTGCACGGAGACATAGATCCAACGCGTAGAGGCCCCTTAGATAACTTTAATTTGAAGGGATATGTGATGCACCTAGCGGGACCCGTCTCTGAGCGCTATTATTATTATTATTACTGCGCCAAAAATTGTAGCATAAAACATAAAATCGTATTTGTCTTTCTTTTCTCGTGTGGTGTCGTGGGCCAAACCAATTTTGTCTTGAATAATAGTGATAGTAGCGCTCGGTGGCGCAGTGGTTGGGCCAATGGACTTGCGATACGGAGGTCCCGGGTTCGATTCCCAGCCAGGGCAGCCATGTACCAATGAGATATCCTCGGTTTTTTCGACGGAAAAACTTACGTACGGTGGAGCACAGAGAAAGGTGTACAGGAGAGTTTTTAAGGTTGAGATTATCTCAAAAACTACTTGACCTATTGCAAAAATTCTTTCACTGTTTGATAGATAAAAGTTAAAACTATGTAACTGTAAAAGAATTAATTCGGTCCAGTAGTTTTTGAGAAAATCTCAACCTTATTGAGGCCCCCTGTATACTTATCTCTGTCTTCGACTGCCATTCACCGAGTGCTCTCAAAACGGTGAAGGAAAATATCGTAATGAAACCTGCATGCCGTAGAAGAAAAAAATCTAAGGGCACTGGGCCCGCGTGGTAGATTATGGCCCCAGCTCCCTCGATGTAAGGGAAGGTCTGTGCCCGAGCAGTGGGGACATATAAATAGACTGACGATAATGAATAGTGATTAGAAAGCTTACATCTGGAGGCACGTCCTGGCTGGCAGCAATGATATCGCATAGCGTCAGCTCGAAGCCTTCGCCAGTACTCAACACCTCTACGACCTGGTTTACAAGCGTCGGCATCCACATCATGAACGATCGTACCCTGAAATCAGAAGGGTACGGTACGGTAGATGTTTGGCATGAACAACTTTCATTTAAGGATGTTTCAGGCCAAGATCCAATACTCACTGCATGAAAATTGATAATGCAGACATGATGATAGTGTATTTAAGGAGTGGAGGTCTGAACAACGGTATTATTTGATCTCTGGCGGAGCTCTTCGCACCAGCTGGAGTTTTTTTATCCGTCTTCTCTTCTAAAAGACCTTTCACCTAGAAACATTAGAGATTAATATACTCATTTACATCATAATTATATCTCTTCAACTTTCTTGGACCAAGTCATACCTCATATTCCTCGTTTGATCTCCCTTTATTGATCCTATGGATAACCCTCAATATTTTCAAGGCTTCTTCCTCATTGCCCTTTGCGAAGATATACTTGGGGCTGTCCTGCATGAAGACCAGCCACAGGGCGCAGAAGAGGCTGGGTACGCAGTAGACCAGCAGCAGGGTCCGCCAGGAGTTCCAGTAGATGCCCAGAGCAGGGAGATAGTGAGAGAAGCCGAGGGGAATGATCGGTATCGCCAGAACTGGAAGTACAAATTGAAACTGATGTTTACAACGTCGAAAAGAAGTTACCTGATGATTGAAATGAAGGAACAAGAAATAGATTGATACTATGTGAAGTATTAGATCTTCCTATAGGTACCTACATCAAGGGCTGCATTAAGTTTGAATACAAGTCAAGGATGATAAAAATTAGGGATTACTCACGATGATTTGCTATGAGGATGATGAAGATTATTGAAAGGAACTTAACAGCTGCATCAAAAACTTTGTAGAGTTAGTATCATTACCTGCCATAACTCCCTGGGAAAGCATGAAGATGCTAGTAACCAGTAACATGATGAAATTCCGTTTGGCTGCTGGCACGCTTTCACTCAGAATCGTCATTGAAATATTATTTTGACCTGAAGCTCTGCAATATAATACATTTTACACCTGAAAATGGTTTGACTTTAGTGGCGATATGTTCACAGTCTCGACTTTTTTGGAGTTCCCTACAGACTCTATAATCGTCATCATCAAGAGTCTAATTGTCATAGCTACGAACGCTTAGTTAAAATTAATGTAGGTACTTCAGGTAATAATTTCTATAAGGAGGAATTTTCAGAACATAATCTGCTTCTCATGCTATCGGTGCAAAAAATAATGTTTTATTATGTGTTCATAATATTAGTGATAAGTTATCTTTGCATCCATTAGGTAATGACCTAATATTGTGACTTTGACAAGTAAACAATCTGGAAATTATCTTGCTTTTCATGTATTCTTTGCTTTGGACTTAAATTGATCAGACGAAAAAAACGCATGGTGAACATTGATCTCCTATAAACACTAGATACACAAAGGTTAAGACCTTTGTGTATCTAGTGTGTATAAAAACAATTTAAAAAATGTCCAAATAAGGGTCCATTGTTAACGTCCAAATAATGTCCAATAAAGCAAATGAGGGTCCATTCATCCGTTTGGACCTTCTTTGCGCTCGGACATTTTCAATGATGGTGAAAGTTAAACCTAAAAGTGGATCGATTCACAGCCGGCAAGGTGTATTGTACCCAAAGTACTTATAACCACTTTTTCCGAGTCTGGGTGTAGGTAATTTGTAATCGTTCCTGTGTATGTCTCTGACTAGACTCATAGCTTAAGGAATCCTCGTTAGAGCCATGCGTAAATGTCTTATAATTTATTTTAACTCACAAGAAAGACGCAGCAAACTGAAGGACCATCAGCATGATCCAGTTGACAGATAAACTGGCGAGAGCATTGAAAGCGGCGCCAGTCAAGAAAGATGCCATGAGCATGCTTTTGCGACCTCGTGTGTCAGCCAGGTAGCCCCAAAATAAGGCGCCTATGATTGTTCCTGAAAGCATGGAGAAAGCTCAAGACGAAACCATTTGAGATACCGATATGAGCTTCAAAAGGACTTGTGAGAGCTTTAGTCGCCCGACAGTGCTCTGTGGTGTGGGAGGACAAGATCTCCAACAGTGCTACGCGAAATCTTGCTCCATATTCCGTCCCTAAGGACGGAATGGCGAGATCCCTGATCCGAATCCTGGTGGTGACGAAATTTTTTCTCATTAAAATGTTCAGATTTTTGTTTCGCATAGCATGATCAGTTCAAGGCAAGGCAAGACCGCTCAAATAGTCCCTCGGAGCACTCCCCGTTGTACAGACCATCAAATAGACAAAGAATGCTGATGTCACGTCTCAACCTCTAATTCTTCTTCCCCAATGTCATCCCAAGTACAATTCCTTCCATAATCATAAGTATTCAACTTGTACTAACCGACGCTGGGAACAGCGATGAGGAGTCCCTGCTGTGCGGTGGTTGTGTCCAGCTCGCAGGCGCTGGCCGGCACGATCAGCGTGTTGCTGTACAGGATGCTCACGTACGAGATGACGGAGATGCCAGTCAGAGCTGTCAGCACGTAGCTGTACGCGCCGAAACCTACGATCATGAATTGAATAAGTTTGTGGAAACTTTGTATGGTAACATCCGCCATTGTTGTCACTTTTACTCTCATACCTACAGTCAGAAAGATACACCTGATTTTTTATATGTTTGACTCTATGCAAGAGCGTAGTCTGCGATGTAAAAATGAATAACTCCTCGAGCGTTCCTTGTTTCATGGTGGAAACAGATGGGGACTTTTCCAGCGAACAGAGATGTGCAAAGCCGCGTAGTGATGGATCCATAATCTACCAATAGTATCTTTTGATTTTCATTACTTAGTTTTTTTATAAGAATTGGGGGCAGACACGTGTCTATACGAGCGACCTAATAATAAGCGACCATCGGTGCCTTGAGATACAAGCAACCTGAGTGGTTGCGGGATCGCTGCCGACCTTGAAGGGATCTAATCACTATTCTCTTGAAACATCCCATATCATAGCTTTGTGGCAAGATGTCCGGTGGAAAGAAGAGTTCAACGAAGCTAGTATTATATATGACGATCATTTTTTTTTAAACTTACTGAATGGTTAAAGCGAGAGATACTTGCTGATGAGAGTTTTGGATCGCGTCGCAAATCTATATAGCACGCTACACGCTAAAACTAAACGACAGCGACAAAACTTTCTTGGGGCATGACTTATTTATTTTATTTATTTTAAGGAAGATTTACAGCTACAATAACTTTAGGTTACTTAATAATGTCTAGAACCTAATTACAAATCTCCACCTATAGATAGCAAGATGTGTCTCAAGATTTAAAAAAAGAAAAGTGACTTAAATAGGTACTTATGTTAAATTTTTTATATAAATCTAAAAAATACTTTAATGATAACTGTCGTTAAAGAAGTCCTGCGCCATGATGCGTCTCACGGTCGCTGCGCTCGTGTCTTATAGATCCAGTTTATGATTTGCATACATCTTATTGTAAATCACTACTACGTAATAAGAATGCGTTTTTCCTGTATTTGGTACTATTCGTATGATAACGTACTTAAATTTTGC
The DNA here is from genome assembly GCA_963506565.1 of Tachystola acroxantha. NCBI lineage: Eukaryota > Metazoa > Arthropoda > Insecta > Lepidoptera > Oecophoridae > Tachystola > Tachystola acroxantha. Next base: position 12,512,033 of record OY735879.1, read on the forward strand.
AAACCCGCGTGATTTTGTGAATTTTCTTTGCCGCTCTTGTCGTGTAGTTGTCGCGTGGTATGAATAGAGCCTTAGCACTTGTGAGTGAACTTTGAACATTACCTGTTTGGTTAAGTGCATCTTCAAAAGGCACTTTCTTTATTACTTGATCATTCTTTGCACTATACATTTTTATTTCTACTTGTTATTAAAAAAAACTATATTGAACTAATAACACACTTTCTGACAATATTTATACGAGATTCGTTCACTTATTACCAATATTTATACATATCTGATATGCCGATTTATTAGCAATTAAATAAGTATCAAATTATTATCTTTAACAATTTGGTCATGATGACGAGGCTTAGAGCTAATCTTTAGTTTCGAGTATCGATTAAAAAAACTATAGTTTCGACATTTGGTGCAATTTGACCACCTTGAAGTGCCTACATTGTTATCGCAATCAGAAACTGACCATTTATATACGTACTACTACGTAGTCAATACTATACGTAGTCAATACGTAGTATAAATATGAATTGACCACTCACAGGGACATTTAACATCGGCGGTTTTTTCTGATCTGCCTAAAGGTTGTCATCGATAAAATGTACAATTTGGTGATTATCGGACTTACCTTTAAAAAATTCATCATGAATATGCAAGGCTTTTTAGGTACCTATACAGTATAACTATATACTTAGTTAATAATGTAACGGGGTTTTAAATAGGTAAGTACCTAGTATTGGAGACAACTCGTTACTCGTTTAACTCTAACGAAAAGATGAACTAGATTTAGAGACCTACTTATCTTTGCCATTATCAAAATATTATGTCCATACATCGAACATACTCCTGATTAGTTGATTATTTATATATTTATTATGGCTCGCCAACAACACAATGTATCTAGCAATAGTTACATTAAGTCCAGAGTCATGTGCCACTTACAGGCTAGCACAGCATTCACTACTTCTACTTCTTAACACTTAGAACAGTATTGAGATGTAAATATGGAGAAAATGGACTACTTAATTGTGATTATAATTATTTTAAACACTAATAATAATTGAGATAAATATAGAGATTGCACAATCATACTTAGGATTGTGCTAGTTGTGGTTTCAGCACTGCACGCCTCAAGCAACGGACAGAGTCGTGAAAGACGTCTAGGGCCGAAGTACGATCATCTGCAAATAGAAGTTTGTAACCAAAAAAATATTTCATGTCATATCGCCCTCGGGCAGAGCACATGCTGAGCTGGGACCTGTTTGGCACTGCTACACGCACCATAGTTATATATTTCATTATTTTATAAGTTTTCTGTACAATATGTATGTATGTGTGCTGTGTTGTGTCAAATAAATGGTCATTCATTCATTCATATTATTTTACGTGATTTCAAAATTACAGTTTTCGGTAGTTTTTTCTTTATTTGTGCTATAAGACCTAGCTTCTTGCCAAATTTCACGATTCTAGGTCAACGGGAAGTACCCTAGAACAAGAACAAAATAAAGCAAAGCTGAGTAGGTACGAAAGAAAGAAGATGAGCTTAAAAAGTCTGGTTGCGTTGCGAGTACACTGGATGGGTTGCCACCTCAGGTTGCCACCCATCCAGTGTACTCGCAGCTAGTGATAATATCATCTAGCACGGAGGGTGCCTCGGAAAGAACGTTAAAAAAGCAGTTGATCCCGGTTGCTGTCTCTAATTAAACTGCAACTTCTGCTATATATGCTGTAACTCTAGCAATAGTTGCTACTACTCGTAGGCCCTTCGGAACATTGTACAAAGCAAAATGAACACGATAGGCGACAGACATCATGCCGACATCAATCGAATTCAAGGAAAACACATTTCATTTTCAGATTTTTTATATCAAGCTTAAAACTAATACAATAATATAGGTACCTACTTATAACTAAATTATCCGTTGAACCTTCGTCAACCAAATAACCCGCCCCTTGTCATACCCGGTGCAAAGGTGGGGCATAACGCTCGCGGCGTTGTCGCATTGTATGACTATGGCCAACCTTTGCACCAGGTAGGACCCGGAGCGAGGGTCACAACCCCTCTCTCGAAGACGACGGCTTATGTCGGCTATAAATTGTTTTGATGCCGTCCTTTTCAGATTAAATTACTTTAATATAAATATTTCTAGCTTATAATATAATAACCTAATGCATAGAGATATGTTTAAAGATTCGTGTTATCTGTTCTCGCCATGCCTCCCTCGGGTAGCTCCGGTTTGGCCTCCTCGGGGGGCGGCGCCTTGGGCCTCATGAGGTAGCGGTCGTCAGGCAGGAATGATGCTACTATCGCGGACGCTGAAACAATAATACATAGTCTTCTTAAAACGCGTATTTCCATGCCTTTAAACCTAAATTCGATCACAACCGAAAACTTCATGGATCAGGGCACGGCAAGTTTCACGCAAATATTGGGACGTTTCAGCGTATTTGAGATTCTGCACCTTAATACAAATATTTCGGCTTCATCTTCTCGTCCTATTTCCGGTTGTACTAATGTAATTAGGTATGCTATAATATTCTTAGTAATCCGCTGCTGAAGATAAGTCGATTGTATTTGTACTCCATGCGATCCAAATTAATGCCATCGATGGACGTTGGTCGAAAAAGTAAGTATAAGTAAAGCAGTCTTCACACTGTACAGTATTTCACCCCATGATTTTTGATTCTGCGAAAATGCAAGGAACTGATCGAACCATTATCGTTTTTATTTTGACACTTGATCGATATACAATGCTGCGTTTCGTTGTCGTTTGTTAAAACTTGCAAAAACATAGCAGTAATGTATAGCGTCCATGTGTCAAATTGAAGGCGATTACGATGGAAGTCGCGGTCACCCCACCGAACTGGATTCTCGGAACTGGACGATTCTAAGTGTATTGATTCAACAAATATTGGAACTAGTGAAATAAAATGACTTTCGGTCCAGCCAGTGTTTCCGTTTTTAGGTCAAAGTCGCAATTTGTCAAAACGCTTTGAACACGTCGATGATGAACAATACTGAAGAGTTTGATTTTCATAGAATTTAAAAGCACTCACCTGCAAACATGGAGGCGAATATGTAGAAGCCGAGCTCGCAGTTGTTGTTAAGCAGGAAGTTGAGGAGTTGCACCACGCCGAAGGTCACCACTCGGCCGCCCGTCATCGTCAGCGCCACCGCAAGGGCCCTGAAAATAAAAGTGTCGATTCAATTCTTGATAGCTTTCCGTAGTTACTGAACTTGGCAGAGGTCAGTATGTAGATGGGTGACGCTTAGTGGAATTTTAAACAAGCTCCCGTGCCTCGGAAAGCGCGTTAAACCATTGGTCCCGGCAGTTATAATTTAATAGCAGTCGTTAAGCCGCATCAAAGGCCATGGGCGGCTTGAGCAACTTTTGACTGTAGGTTTAAACACAAATCGGTAGACTTGTCGTATTCCGGCGTGATGTCTGAAGAAGCCACCTGTCTGGGCAGTTCTTAAGACTTCTCCGAGCACTAAGCCCGTGTGTTCCCATCTTCAGCCTTATCGTCGCTTACCATCCGGTGAGATTGAGACCTAACACGGGCTTATCAGGGCTTACAAGGTTATACGTAAAAAAAACTGCCATTGGCTCTGCAGACTCCACAAATCTCACCTTAACTGCGTAGGGAATAACGCCATGGTGATGGCCGTGTACAGTCCCACCACGATCATGCCGACGAGGAAGATAACGAAGAGTGCGGCGCTGGCGATGGCATTGGGCACCCAGTTGAGGATCAGGCCGCTCGCGCCGCACGTTGCAGTGATGATCATCACCATGTTACGACGACCGACACGGTTTATCACCTGAAAGATCAATCACCTTTTCAATGATGTATGGTCCCAATGTCCCAATACAATTTTCAATGGATGTAAACAAACATGGCGTTTGAAAGTTCACCAAAATCAATATTATACCAAGTGATTAGACACTTCGATTGTTTCACTCTGAATAGACTCATTTGAGTCGTACTGGCCAAAGCTAGCTTAAAGCAATGGATCGTGATTATTAGTCAATAAGTACGAGCTCGGTGGCTCAGTGGTTGGGTCAATGGACTTGCAATATGGAGGTCCCAGGTTCGATTCCCAGCCAGGGCAGCCATGTACCAATGAGTTATCCTCGGATTTTTCGACGGAAAAACTTACTTACATTTACCGAGTGCTCTCAAAAACGGTGAACGAAAACATCGTTATGAAACCTGCATGTCGTAGAAGAAAAAAAAATCTAAGGCATGTGAAATCCGCCAACCCGCACTGGGCCCGCGTGGTGGATTATGGCCCGAGCTCCCTCGATGTAAGGGAAGGTCTGTGCCCGAGCAGTGGGGCAATATAAATAGACTGATGATGATGAAGTACTGTTAGGGGGGTTGTCTTGAAAATGGTCCTAAATAAACAAAGACACGGGTGGTTCTCTCTTGAAAATGTCGGGAAACGACGACGGTTGCAAAATTATTTGATAATTTTTGTTTTATTGTCTACAGTGGTTATTTTGAGATTAATATCACGTTAAATTAATCAGAAAATGTTCGCGAGTGACAGTATGGTGAATTTGTTGGATAATTTAAGCAAGATCTAGGGTTTGAAGCTTTTATCAAGAGTTCCCGCTACAAGCTCGGGAGTGAACGTGACTGTCGAGCTGCTTCGTCCAGAGTGATGACGCTACGGCGTCTCCTCTGGATGAAGACATGAAGACGCGGCTACCCAGGGTGAAGACGCTACTGCGACTCCCCTGGAGGAAGACAGACGACTATTATATATTGAATTTTCTGTAACATGACATTGGCAAATGACGAACTGTCGAGTCCATTAATAAATAAATAATAAAAGTACGGTTAGAGTTTGTATACCTCCATGGAAAATTGAATTGAGACAGACATTAGGTACAAAATCGAAAAAATCAAGAATTTACTTTACGTTCAAGTATGTACTTACAAAACTTAGTAGACCATTAACAAGCGATTGCAGAGCCCCGACACTGAAGACCACCAGCAAAGCTATGACATTGAGAGAGCAGGGTGCAACCTCGGTCTGTAACAAATTAACAATGTATCAACAACTACTCAAGATACCATTTTTTTATGAAAAGGATTAATCTTTGGGCGTATGAGGAATGCTAAGATAAGGAGTAACAAGTACCTACTGGGTATAAGAATGTAGAAGATAAGCAAGGTTTTTACGTTACGAATTGCCTCCTCAACGAAGGGCCTGTAGATGTATAGTAACGGTGCATATTCAAAATAGACCTTTGACCTCGCAGTGACTTATGGGTTTAAACCACAGACCACTTACCCAATAGACATGAAATCGGTACAAAGCAAGCGAAAAATTCTGTCAATGATGAGGGCATAGAGACGAAGCGGGGGACAGCGGTGCCGTATTAAAGAGATGCGTCCATGTCGATAATATCTCTAGCTTACACGTGTCGCGAAGCAATTTTGCGCTCATGTGCAGACACGTGCGCCCTCCTGTTACAGGTCTATGGGGTAAGTGGTCTGTGGTTTGAACCAACACACCACATAATAAAAACCAGAATGATTTAGAAAACCAATAGGCCCATTAAATATTCAAATTCCATCACTGCTACTGTATCTTGCTAATTATCTTTAATTATCTTCAGATTCCCGGAAAAACTTTCTCAAATAAGATCTCTCCTCTATGACAGGAACACTAGGGTCCAAGAATTTAGTCATTGCTAGCCAGAGTAGCCAGTGAAGAAAACACACTCGAGAAACGAGCCATGAGCGAGTACCGAGTGCATCTCTGGGTCTAGCCTTTAACGACCTAGATGTCGAAAGAGCAATGGACATGTTACAATAGGCCTCTACGCGTTGGATTGGACCCGTATCCCCGTTCCAGATTTTCCAATAAACAGGTTCAGAAAAATCGGCCAAATCTTCGGAGATCCAATAATATCTTACATCGATTGGAGGAGGCGATTCTTGACTGAGCTGGAGGATGCCGCAAAGTGTAAGGTTGAGGCCCTCGCCTTCCCGCACAATCGACATGAACTGGTCCATGATTGTCGGCATCCACATCGAGAATGATCCTGTCCTGGAAATAATTTTAAGATGATTAGATTCTTCAAACCAAACAAAGGCAAACCGCACCATAGGCCACCTCGTGGTTTGGTTGCCAGGTAGCCCATTACCACTTCTTCATCATCAGCCCGTATCAGTTCACTACTGGACATAGGTTTCTCCTAAGACCCCACATAACACGATTATTGGCTTTTTGCATCCAATCCCTGCCACCCGCCTTGCATAAGTCATAATCTACATCGGGTCGAGGAGCATACCACACCACGTTTATCCGTTCGTGGCCCCCATTCTAGAGCTTGATTACCCCATCGGTTATCGATTCTGTGACAAATGAGACCAGCCCAACACTTACTTAATATAGCATATTATGCGCAGTTGAAAGTTTAGGATTACTATTAAGCGTCCACGACATAACCTAAATCATTTCCATTCGAATGCTTCGAGTGAATGTGACAACGAATTTTTAGCTTTAAGTTTAACGACAACAACATGATATAGGTCATGGTACACTTACTGTAGGAATATGGAGAGAGTTGTCATGATGAGAGTATATTTGAGGAGTGGACGTGTGAAAAGCGGAACAATTTGATCTCTTTTGGATGGCTTCGCTTCTGGCTTCTCAGAGATTTCTCGCAGCAGTCCTTTTACCTGTAACATATTTCAGTTTAATTTCCATTTCCTTTGAAATTACTATTATTTTCCATTAGGAACCAAACCCACTTAGATCTCTATCATATATAGCCCAGTAGAAATCGACATTAAAATCGCAAAGCATGATGTATGATTCAGGGAAATCATGTGATAACGTAAGAACGCATTTCCCAACCCCACTCGGTGGGGTCCAGGGTGCTCTGTGGGTCCATCTCTACCCCCAGCCACTTTTGCACTTGGCGGTAGGTGCGGAACGCATGAAATTGACCATCTTTGAAGGGTTATAGCTAAGTCCCTAAGAGGTTTATAGAGCTGCGGTTTGGCTTAAATTATTGATAATTTAATTGACTTTGTAAGATAACTGAAAACTGTTTGTCGGAAATGCCACACGCCCTTACCATGACGTCTGAATCACAAGATCGTAGGTTCAAGTCACAGATTAAAGATATAAGTTTTCTATTCAAAACGGTTTTCGGCTAAAAGTCTAGGCCGAAGCTAGAAGTTTTTCATCATTTAAAACTCTCTCATAATGTAATTTCGTATTAAAGAAGATTTTACTATTTGTATTATTTAAAGTTTTGAGCTTTTGGATTTTTATTATTATCAATGTTATTGTCATATCTAATACCGTTTATCGAATCATTTACCAACCTGAAGTTCCTGATTAGACTTTCCATTATTCATTCTATGTATTTTTCTCAATATTTCCAAAGCTTCTTCCTCATTGCCCTTTGCGAAGACATATTTGGGGCTCTCCTGCATGAAGAACAGCCACAGGGCGCAGATAAGTGGAGGCACAGAGTACAGAAGGATGAGGGTCCGCCAAGAGTTCCAGAAGATGCCCAGGGCTGGGAGGTGGTAGGAGAATGTCAGCGGGATAACCGGCATCGCCAGGACTGGAAAAGAAATTTCATTCAATCACCTAAACGAGGTGCATCAGAAGATCTCTATCATCATTGCATCTCATCTGAATCGAACCGCTGATACCAATCTCTCTCTTCAGATTGGTATCAGCGGTTCGATTCAGATGAGACGCCATTGCGCTTAACTTCTTTTGTGTACAACCAGTTCATTTTCTGCCGTATGACGATTATGTCATATCGCAAATTGGTCGAATCCACAATTTGTCTTATACTGAGCCCATGGTTTTCAGCGAAGAATAAAAAAATGGGCGTTTGTTTTCCTTTTTTTTTGCAAATTGATCCTTAGTTGAAGTCTAAGTACAATATGATTATGATACCTCAAAGCTGTCCATTTCTGAGACTTTGATTGGTAGCTCAACGTCGATCGCCTGCCATGTGACTTTCTAGAACTAATGTTCCATGGGGTTCTACTGGGAGGAGTAGCTGTAACCTCCCCCCATAATGAGGGCTTCCGTTCGAGTGGACACGGGGTAGTCCAACGCTCCGTAACAGGCCATCGAGTTGGTCGGCGTGCATATGTTCCAGCAAACCGCTAAAGGGTCCCCCCGGACACACGCCGGCGGAGTCGCGGAAGTAATTCGCAAGTCTCCCCGTGACTCCACCATAAGGCGGCGAGACAGAACACCGAGGGTTTTTTAGTCGGTAAGAGCCCCACATAACCATCCTCGCCTCCCCGTGGCGAGGAGGTATCATAATATGATGATTTTTCCCCCCGAAAAAAAAGCTGTAGTAGCTGTGAACGATTCGGGGCGTTGGCAAAAGCTGAATGTAGTAATTGTATGTACTGAATGTACGCTACCTGCAGTAACTCCTTGTGAAAGCATGAAGATGCTGGCAACTAACAATACGACTAGATTACGCCTTGCCATCGGCACACTTTCGCTCAGGATCGTCATGGGAATGCTGTACTGGCTTGAGGCTCTGCAACAATTTAAAAATAATTAGATTAGCTACCGACCTCCGCGAATTTTATATCTCGCGGAAATATAGATTAATATCGTCTAAAATGAGGAATCATTTGATAGGTTGTCATTGTCACTTCGACCTGGTCGTATCTTTTGTGCGCTCCCCTTTCATTTATGCCTACTCCTTGCTCCTCCTTAAAGATGTAACTCATTAGGTCCGCTATGCAGTTCATGGGAAGGAGTCTGTAATATTCTGGTTCCGGATAGGAACCCCAGAAGACTCATTCGCTTTCTAGCCATCTAACATTGAATTTTCTCAAATGGCTTACGGATAGGCTAATCCCAAAAGGCTCATTACATAATTAAGAATCGTCGTATACGTAACGATATGATAATTAAACTTTTCCTGAAGGCATCGTTATTACGTTACTTTATTACCTGGCATAATTTATCGCAAACAATGATTAGCAATATTCATTATCCGTTAATTACGATGTTTTCATATAAATATTAAGTACTAAGGACTAATTGAGGTGGATGATTTTTACAATTGTCATTATTCTAATCGAAGGTCTGCTACAAATTTCGTTAGGCTTTGTGTGTGCACAATCTTATTTTACTAGCCAAGGGTACACATCAATAACAAGGTTGTAGATATATCTATATGTAGGATTTTTGATCAATATCTACTTACAAGGAAAATATAAAAAATAAGCTTGGATAGACACAATTCTAGCGATTCTAGAGTACGCACGCTAATTATATTATTGTCGCTAAGCGAGGCATCCTGCTCACTCTTTTGCGATGTGGCATATGAGTGACAGTGACAAATGAGTTTAGGATTAAAATTAGTGGCCACGATAGAGTCATAATTATGATATTTGAGTACGAATAGTACGTTATTACCGAGGCCCGGAAAGTATATGGGCGATTGTCTGATGATGGGTGTAAGACGAACATCGAGCTTGCAAAGGACAACTCAGTACAAGCTTAGGTGAAATGGTTGAGAAGTTAACTATAGTACTGTAGACTGCATTATCAACTGAGTCGTCGAGCACCTCTATCCATTCTTACGCACATCACCTCATTCCAAGCTCCAATATTTCGGTCACATTATGCGGAACCCCCGATATAACCTGCTGCAATTAATAATCCAGAGCAAGATTTGTGGGAAGAGGAGCGTTGGCAGGAGAAGACACTCTTGGCTAAAGAATTTACGTGATTGGTTCGGCTGCAGCACCGGCTCCTTGTTCCGGGCAGCCGGGGAAAATTGCCATGTCCAACCTTCGATGAGAAGAGGAACGTTGATAAGAATATTCCCTGATCAGTCTCCTTACCATGCGCCAGCATTAGTGATCGGTGTGACCCCGCGGAGCGGTCAAATTGACATTATTACAAGGGTGACATTAATTTATAGCTCCGTGGCGTTACGCCGATCGCTAATGCTGGCGCATGCTAGGGGGGCTGAGCACATCACTATGCTGCTTCATAGACCTGAGATAGATAGTACGCTAACAGCAGATCAAGCGTAACACTTTGGACTTTGACCGTTCTTATTGGCTGCGTCGTAAGATTTAAAATCGTACTGCAAGTGTTACTGATCTGCTGTTGTCTGTACAATGACAACTCAGATGATAATGCGTCGAATTGTAATGTGAAAAGTGAAATGAACTTACAGTATGGACGCCGTGAACTGTATGACCATCATCATGATCCAGTTGACTGAGATGCTGACGAGCGCGTGGCATATCGCCGAAAGCAGGAACGACAGCATCAGCATGTTCTTGCGGCCGCGAGTGTCCGCCAGGAAACCCCACACCAGGGAACCTAGCAGGGCACCTGAGAATTTAGAGGTTATTAGTTGAGACGTTCATTTCCCATCATCATCATCAGCCTATTTTTATGTCCCCATTGCAACCGTCCCCCTTGCCATACCCGGCGCAAAGCTGGGCCCATAACGCTCGCGCTCGGTCTTTGCACCAGATAGGACCCGGCGTTTCGTGCTTTTGTCAATAAATCTACGCATAAAAAAAATTATTTCGCCTTCTCGCAAGTTATTACTTCTTCTACTTTAATGGCTACGTAAGTATATATGATCATGGAGAGGTGCCAGACCCCATACAAAAGTTTGGGTAATTGAATTCAAAGTGGTGTAATACCTAGTTATTAAGTAATTGTGTCATATTATTTTAAAAGATGTGCTGCTGAGAGTTTTTTGCCACTTTTTCTCCTCAGCATTTCCTTGCAAAAAGGTGTAAATGTAATTCAAAAATATATTGACGTGCAAAAATGTACACAACGTGCTTACTTGCAATCGTCTTGCAATAAAGAAATTTGACTTTGACAATGAGATGAATATTAATGACGAGTATATATTTTCTTTGCCAATGACCCCCATGATCAAAGACAATGTACTTAATCCAGGATTCGCCATTGGCTCTCCTTTCGTTCGTTTCATACTTTTCGCAGCACGAAAGAGAACGAAGTAGATAAAGGGAGAGTTGTATGCCAGGATCTCGGCAGATGGATTTTAACTTACCGATTATAGGCGCTGCGATGAGGATCCCCTGCTGCGCCGACGTGGTGTCCAGCTCGCAGGCGCTGGCCGGCACGATGATGGTGGTGCTGTAGATGACGCACACGTACGAGATGATCGACACGCCGGTCAGACCAGTCATCAGGTAACTGTACGTACCGAAACCTGACAATCATAATGCAAGGGATTTAGTTTGGGACGAACCAAAGGACGTGAAATAATCGAAAAAAGTATCGACGGCTTTTGAAAATAGAGCGAAACGACGGTTACGAAATTATTTGATAATTTTCAGTTTAATGTCTGCAGTGGTTCTTTTGTGTTTATCAAGTTAAATTAATCAGAAAATGTTCGCGAATGACAGTATGGTGAAATTATTGGAGGATTCAAGCAGGATCTGAAGTTTGGCGCTCAATAGTCAAGAGTCCCACTACGAGCTCGGGAGTGAACGTGACTGTCGAGCTGCTTCGCCTACATTACACCCTCACTACCGAATAGGTTATGAGGTCGTCGTTTAGTCTTCGTGTCGCGTGGTACGACCGATCCTATTGTCAGAGTTGTTGGCCGTCTCTAACATGTCCTATGGATGCTGCCGAACGACCACAACTGGGAAGGAACATGAAAATGTTACTAGCGGGTAATATCGTAAGCTCAGAGGCGAACTACAGGCGATTGCGGGAATACGCACACGTCTGGCACAGCAAGAGGTGCAGGCCTCAGAGCTGAATCAAGCAAAAGGTCAGCTCGGCATCGAACCGCGTACTTGTGACGTGTAATCCCTACAGTGGGAGACTGCAATGCAGGACAAAGGGATTGCTCAAGCAAATGCAGGGAGCCTGTAAAGTGCCCACGGAAAAGAGCTCCGAGTGAGTATCGCGCGCAACTCCCTCTGCCTTTAAATACCATGTCGTCGAAAGGCCACGACTCAAGAAGTGTTATAAATAAATAGCGGGTAATATCCGGTATGGAAGATGGTGGCGGATTTCTGCGCCGCTATCATGACGGCGAAAGAGTCGTTGGAGCGGGGGCGCGAGAATGACCCCCTCTCGCTCCCGATCCGCCGACGGCGAGCGGGCCGCAGGCGACGGGCGTATGTCCGCCGCCTGCCGCCCTAACGGGAACTTGCGGGCGTCGGGTCCGGGGGTCCGGCGCTTGCTTAGAGGTCCCGAGCTGTAAAGCGTCTCGTCCTGTGTTCCGAGGCGCCTTAAGCGGAAGTATAGGCTACCCCTATACTACCCCCGAGAAGGGCCCACAAGGGCGGCCGCGGACGAGGTTGTGGTATTTGGCGCGGGGAACAACCTCGTTCCAAACGCGATGCGTTGAACACCTTGGGGTTTTAGTGGGTGTAGGACCGTATTATGGCGAGAGTCCCACATACTCACCGCGCGTCCCTCCTCATTGGCGCGGTGAGATGCGTAAAGCATTTCCACAAGTAAAAAAAAGGGTAATATCCGGTCCATGGAGCCGGATCTATGGAACAAGTCACTTTCCAACACTCGGGTTATTTCATACATGTATGGATTGTATCGGATTGTATATGTAGAATATTTTTTAAATATAGTTACATACCAGTTCGGTTAAGTGCCTCTTCAAACGGCACTGCCGTGTCATCAATTTCATTATTATTTTCTGCCATTTTTCACTAATTAATTTAATTTATTATTTGTTTAATTTAATAACTAGTAAAAGAGACTACTTCATGCTGCCTAATGAGGGAGATCTTTAATTGTCTAAATGGTATTTATGACCGATCAATAAATTAATCTTAATCCTGTGATAAAATATGGCCAAATCACATGCCAAAATAGTATTGGCAAATAGGTACTTACATTACATAGTTTACAATAAACAAGCAGATAGCTCTATCTCTAAGTAAACAACACTACCTACTTAGCTATATAGTACAGCAGATCAAGTGTATCACTTTGGTTGGACTTTGGACCGTTTTTATTATCTGCGTCGTAAGATTTAAAATCGTACTGCAAGTGTTACCATTGATCTACTGTTGACCGTACTATGTAGCGTTATTTTAAGTGATTATATCTTTCTTTTTTTAATCAATAATTGTTTAGGGATTTTTGTACACATAAAGTGACGATGCCAATCCGATCGTACCTATTCTAAATTAACTTAAATTTTATAAAAGATCGAGAACAGCATTTTAGCTGGGCCTGAAGTTGGCTCAGCTAAAATGCCGTGGAATATACCTACATCTAATTTGCATAAACCTAAACTATTGATAACATGCTCTTATTTATTTATTTTATTAATGGACTCGACAGTTCGTCACTTGCCAATGTCATGTTACAGAAAATTCAATATATAATAGTTTTCTATCTTCCTCCAGGGGAGTCGCCGTAGCGTCATCACCCTGGGTAGCCGCGTCTTCATGTCTTCATCCACAGGAGACGCCGTAGCGTCAATCACTGTGGACGAAGCAGCTCGACAGTCACGTTCACTCCCGAGCTCGTAGTGGGAATCTTGACCATGGCGCCAAACTTCAGATCCTGCTTGAATTCTCCAATAACTTCACCATACTGTCATTCGCGAACATTTTCTAATTAATTTAACGTGATATTAAACACAAAACACTCACTGCAGACATTAAACTGAAAATTATCAAAAAATTTCGCAACCGTCGTTTCCCGCCATTTTCAAAAAGCCCATAACATGCTCTCTTTTAGTCGCGTACCGGACACATTCCATCAAAATATCTTGCAAAGTCTTCCTTGGTCCCACAATCTTCGCAGTTGGTGATTATATCTAAATCGCATTATACCCAACCTTCGCTATCGGACCCTTGCGGAACTACGTAAGCAGAAATCATTATGTATCGATACGAATATCTTCTTGTCTACGTATGCTTACCTATGTATAACGTGATTCAATGTCGGTAAGTTGTAGTTCGCATAATTGCGAAAAACTGCCGTTTTTGGCACATTTGTGAACTACAACTTAGCTTGTCGCAATTATTCCATGTATTGTATATTGAAAAATAGTATTTATCGTAATAAATATTTTCGCTATACAGCGGGGCAATGCGGCCAGTGCGCTGGGCACCCTACCGCGCGGGACGGGCCTAGACGAGGTGTAGTGTTGGCTAGATATATTTTTTATATAATATGTCATTTTTATAAACAGTTGTACGTTTTGTAAATAGCTTTTTTAATAAAATTTATTATATTGGAAGATATTATTTTTTTAAGATTGGCGGCGCTAGTTGGCTCTATAAAGGCTCTTAAAGTGAACATTTTATTCATTTTGCTCTTCTTCTTCTTAGCCATCCTCTACCAAATTCTTGGTGTAGGCTACCTTCAACCGCTTCCATTCCGATCTGTTTTGGGCAGTGAGAGTCCAGTTGCTGCCAGCCACCTTCTTTATATCATCTTTCCATCTCATTTGTGGTCTGCCGACTGGTCTTTTCTGTTCCCAGGGTCTCCAATCAAGAACGGCTCTACACCCAGAATCAGTTTTCAAGCTATATCTCCTTTTTTTTACCCAGGTAAAACATGCAACGTCATGTACCACCACGCCCGGGGGAGCGTGTTGATTATGTCGGGCTCACCGCCCTGAAGGGGCAGCATACCGACTAAACCTCCTGGGGTGTTCCACCTCGTGCCATTCTTGCCGAGCCCCGGGAACTGCGATACATCCGCGACCCGACTGGCGCCCCGAGCACTCCCCATTGGGGGTTGTACTAGCCCACAATGTATAATCCAGTCATCCATCACCTTCCTCCTCCCCGTCCGAGCCTCGAGCCACTCGGGCGCCGTGCGGTTCGCGCACTTTTTTTTTTTTTTTAACTGCGTCCGTGGGCCCGGGCCCTTACTTAGGCGGCGGCACCTCGTACACTCCGGTAAGTACGCTTGGCACCGCCTCGTACCACCCCATGGCGTGGATTTCTTTCTTGCCAATGTGCTGCCTATTGACATTTAAGCTTCCTTCCTTTTCCCAATGTCCGCGACCCTGCTGTGTTTTCTGAGCCATATTGCTAATTTTTTCCATTTTGCTCAATTTAATGGGAATTCCGAAATGGTACTTGTATTGTAAGTCTATTTTGGCATTACTATTATGGTGTGGTAAGTAATTAGACTGTACACGTAGTAATGTCGTCTAATTTTTAAAATTTATTTTCGCTTCCTAGGTCTTGCTGGAAGAAATCTCTCTTTAGAGATAAGCACCACCTGTGTACATTAAGTTTTTAGTATAAGTAATGTAATTTCGTTATGCAATTGCAACAAAAAAAATTAAACTAACAATCTGCAAATGTAAAAAAAATTATGTTAAATTAAGTTTTTTGTTTCTAATATTTTTTGTATCTTCTGTCGTGTACAATAAAGTAATAATAATAATGGTGTACGATATTTTCTATCAATCTACGACGTATCTAACCTAAGCAACTCGAGGTATCTACCTGTAACATGAGTAGGGAGATCTATTAATTGATTAATTATTCTGAATCTTAAATACATAATTCGCATATCATAATCCCTATTTAACATGATAGTGTTCAAGGTTTTTGTTATAAGAGGATGTATCAAAAAATGTAGAGGTCATCGATGATCGATGTACCTATTGTTTGGAAAAATCATTTTTTAATTAATACTAATAAGGCATTCCTACTTATAAAATTTATAAACATACGGATCACTCTTTTTTTTTGTTGAAGGCTGAAGCTGGTATTTCGGTATTTAGACCGACCGTTTTCTACAAGTACGTTCGTCGCCAAAAAAAACACAAAATACAACCCTAGAGTTTGTATTTTATTGGATCCCCCGCCCGAAGGTCCCCTAAGTAGCTAGCCCTTGGGTTATCTTTTATTGTTAGAATAATAAATGATCCTAATAGAATCTCTGACTAAGTAAATAAATTGGGCGGCGAATGCGGGACCTCGGTCTCGGGCCTCGCTCTGAATCGTTCCTGATGCAAAGGCTGTCCATAGTCATACAGCGCGGTAACGCCGCTGGTATTATGGGCACCTTTGCATCGGGAACTCAGAGGGGGCTTAATCGATTAAGTTTTTATTATTTTAGTATTACTTGACTACACAAATAAATAAAGTGGGAGTCCAACGGTAAATAAATGTCGGTCGCATATGTATATATTTCTTTGATATTTATATTATTTAAAAAGTAAGAGCTCGGTGGCTCAGTGGTTGGGTCAATGGACTTGCAATATGGAGGTCCCAGGTTCGATTCCCAGCTAGGGCAGCCAATGAGTTATCCTCGGTTTTTTCGATGGACAAAACTTACGTACATTTACCGAGTGCTCTCAAAAACGGTGAAGGAAAACATCGTGATGAAACCTGCATGTCGTAGAAAAAAAAATCTAAGGCATGTGAAATCCGCCAACCCGCACTGGGCCCGCGTGGTGGATTATGGCCCGAGCTCCCTCGATGTAAGGGAAGGTCTGTGCCCGAGCAGTGGGGCAATATAGACTGATGATGATGATGATAAAAAGTAAATACCTAGTACCTACTTTAGTCGCACCCTGTAACTAATTATAATATGTATGTACTAATTAAACCGACAATGACAAGCGGAAATAATGAAAGAGACTTAAGTTTTGATATCTTTATTCCGAAAAACATTTATAAAAATATTCAATCAATCAATTCGTAAACGATTATCATACTCAATTAAATTGCTATTTACAATATTCTCTCGCATAAACTTAAATAACTAAAACTATATTCAATCTTAAAGTCTAAGGTTCAGTTCAGGTTCAGGTACAAGTTTAATACAGGTTTCAGTATTTAAGGAAAGTTATTATAGTTAAATCATTCATGCCGCGTAAGAAACCTGCCCCCTTATTGCCGTTCTCAAAACGATGAAATCATACCATGTCATATCGCGCTAAACAGAGACGCCACTATACTAATGTGATAGCACTGTCCCTGTCACACACGGTATGACATAGTAATAGTCCCACAGGTTTTATGGTAATGTGATGTTGTTAGCCATATCTATAGTACGGGAGCGCACTGCAAAAAACTTACGTCATCAGGTACCAAGATGGGACCCATATGGGGTGGTTATGTGATGGATAAGCTTCTCAATTATTGCGTTTAAATTATTACTCATTTTGCCTCCTACACAAAATGCTCCAGGTTTAGCTAAGGCAACCCTATATAATTGAGAAGCTTATCCATCACATAACCACCCCATATGGGTCCCATCTTGGTACCTGATGACGTAAGTTTTTTGCAGTGCGCCCCCGTACTACTAGTTTAACCTCACTCTTTCCTTAAACTGTGGTTTTGTCACTTTCACACTTTGTTAAATAACGTTTAGTTAGAAAGGGACGATGGAATAACTTGCGCACAGGAGTGCGCAAGCCAAGTTTTCAAAACACCGGTTACATTTACACTATGTGATGAACTACTAATGGGGTCAGATGTTGATAAACAAATTCTGAACAAATAAAACTTTGTCAAACAAGTAACACTCGTATTTAAATTTTCCCGCATTCATTACTAAAAACAATATTTTACACAGCTGAATGTGGAGAAAATTTTCGTTACACCGGATGAGAGTCACGGTGGCTCCAACGTTTAAGTACATAGGATTTTTATCTCTAAGTATTTGCTTGTAAAGTGTCAACCTTTCTCAGAATTGATTGACATTGACTCTACGCGGCATAAACGGAATAAATGAACCTCTAAATCTAAATTACTAACTTAATTCCAGATTTTCTGTCTCCAATTTAACAACACAAGCTTATTACTATCAGTTGGGTAGTCAGTCAGTCCATCTTAAGTAGGTATAATAAAAAGCTTGGTGAATTATTTCTGCGGTATCTTGTCTCGCGGTAAGAACCAGGCCAGTACTACTGCACCTGTAAATAATAATAATAAAATATTGACAAATAAAAAAGTTACGTGTTGGCAGAGACGATGGACTTCTGCTGCGACATTGGCAAATCTTCGCAGCGTGCATATTCATCATTCATGCTCTTCCCATCTCTTCATGCACGCTCGTCGGTTTGTAGTTGACCGAACTTGGCGCTTTTTATAACATCGTAAAATTTGCCGACGTATGTCCTCCTCCGACTACCTCTGCCAACCTTTCCACCAACATTGGTTATATCTGTCACGTCACTCATATTCCTACATCGCGTAGGAGTGAGCGGGACCTATGAAATTAAAAAAAAAATCCTTTATAAAATGTCTCTGAGGGCGATGCGTTTTCTCATAGGCCTCCTCCAACTGTTTCCACCCTTGTCCATTATGATCCCAGGGTCACGAATTTCGTCTTCCCATCTGCTTGTTGGGCGTCACTGTCTTCTGATGCCAACTCTTGGGTTCCATAGCGTGATGCCTCGCTTAGCGATGTTTAAAAGCGCATTCCAGAATCCGCACTATTGACAAGTGATAAAGATTGTCGAATCGATTATAACCAAAAACATTGATAACTTACTCATTAGTAACACCGACCACGCATAGAATGTCGCCTCGCAGTCCGCGGCGATGAGAGCTCCAATCATATTCACTCCCACGAACGCGCATGATCGACCCCACATTATGGAGAGACAAGACGCCATACCTCTGGAATGGAATAAGATATATGAGTCATCACAGCCCAAACACCTGTAAGGATTTGGAAGACCATTCTAGAATTCTCCAATATCAATGCGGCGCAGAAGTATCTATACCGAAGCCCAAATCAAGTGTCTTATTTTGTAAACAAATATGATCGTCTAATTACCTGTTGTGATGTAACACTGAAGGAACTGATTGATTGAACCTGTTCATCATCGTGACAATAATGTAATCCGATCTAATAATGTGAAAATAACTATGCAATAATCACAGAACAGCTTAAAATGTTAGATAGTTATTGTTTACAAAATAAGACACTTGATTTGGGCTTCGGTATAGGTAGGTAGGTATGTTTTGTTTTTAACTAAACTCGTTTGTTCAGTTGAAAATATAACAGAAGAATCTTATTAACGACAAAAGAGTCAATCATGTCGCTTGAGACAATTATGGTTGTTGACTCTGAAAGATTTTGAGCCTTCATCTCTTTCCCAATAGTGGACCACAATGAATCCAGTCCGAACAGACTCTCATTATACCAGAGATGACCTAGAACTAGTCAGTGAATAGACCACACTTTCTAATCAGGTAAAACAGAGGGTTTTGAAGAAACATGTTATGTTGACGCTACGTCATCGTAATCGGCGCGACGTAGCGGGAACGCGCTGTTACGGGAGTTGCGGTAACGAGAGTTGCGGTAATGGGAAAGCGACGTAAAGAGAGTTGCGGTTACGAGAACTCTAGGTTACGGGAACGCGAGGTTACGGGAATGAATCTAGATAATGATTTACCTCAACGAAGTCGGGTACAGCTCCACAAAGTACACGCTAAGGAATCCCATGGCTATCGCACTCATCAGGAACATGAAGAAGAAGATCGCTCCAGCTATAGGCACCGTCACCAGATTGATCAGGATAGCAGCCGTAGCGGATGCCGAGATGATGATCATCATTGCGAGCCGCTTCCTGCTTCCCAGCGTGAGGGAGAGGACCACGTTGGTGGAGCTGGCAATGGCGCCGTAAGCCATCGCAGAGAGTAGCGTCGTATCTTGGATCGTGTCGTCGCAAATTGGTGCAAAGTCCTGAAAAAGTTTCGCTATTGGAATGTCTTCCGGGCTGGATTCAGAGTTTATGGTATTTATGGAAGAATCGATGAGAGCTCGGTGGCTCAGTGGTTGGGTCAATGGACTTGCGATACGGAGGTCCCAGGTTCGATTCCCAGCTAGGGCAGCCATGTACCAATGAGTTATCCTCGGTTTATTCGACGGAAAAACTTACGTACATTTACCGAGTGCTCTCAAAACGGTGAAGGAAAACATCGTGAGGAAACCTGCATGTCGTAGAAGAAAAAAACCTGAGGCATGTGAAATCCGCCAACCCGCACTGGGCCCGCGTGGTGGATTATGGCCCTAGCTCCCTCGATGTAAGGGAAGGTCTGTGCCCGAGCAGTGGGGCAATATAAATAGACTGATGATGATGGAAGAATCATCTAGCCTTTTAAGGTTCCTCAAGAGGAAAAAGGAAATATATAGGATCACTTCGTTGTCCGTCTGTCTGGCAAGATCTTTTCCTCAGAAACCCGCGGAATAGAGGCGTAGTAGTAGTAGTAAAGGTGCGAGTACACGTTGAAAACGATCATACAAGTCCTAGTGAGATTTCCATCCTGAACCTTTGCGTGCCTCGGAAAGAACATTAAGCAGTTGGTCCCGGTTGATGTCGCTCGACAACAGTCTTTAGGCCATTAATTCCTACTGGTCTGAACAACTCTGACAATACGTTTGATCACTTCACACAAGAAGAAGAACTATCATATCGAAAGATCATAGGTCTTTAATCATGTTCCTCTCATGATGAAGTCGTGGGGTTATAAAGTATCCATAATCCCGGTGAAGATAGTACAAACTTACAGTATTATTTAAGCTGATGACGCTCTGTTGTTCTGAGTGCCTGATAACCGTGCACAGGTTCATGCCGGCTCCTCCGCCAGACTCCAGGACCACGAACATGTTGTTCATGATGTACGGCAGCCAGAGAATGAAGCCGCTGCCACTGAAATACACGGTTTGATAAAAATCTGAGAGCTCAATTGAGCATTGGTTAGTGCACTTGACTTAGATATCCAGTAAATACATCGTGCGAGTTTTTTTTTAATTTGGGAGTTGTGAACTAGAGTTAGCACGTTGATTGCAAACTACACGGATCAGTGTATTTTTGAAACTTGATGAGGGGCCCACTACATGGATCAGTATATTTTATGAAACTTGATGAGGGGCGCACTACATGGATCAATGTATTTTATGAAACTTGATGAGGGGCCCACTACATGGATCAGTGTATTTTATGAAACTTGATGAGGGGCCCACTACATGGATCAGTGTATTTTTTGAAACTCGATGAGGGGCGCACTACATGGATCAGTGTATTTTATGAAACTTGATGAGGGGCGAACTACATGGATCAGTGTATTTTATGAAACTTGATGAGGGGCCCACTACATGGATCAGTGTATTTTATGAAACTTGATGAGGGGCGCACTACATGGATCAGTGTATTTTTTGAAACTTGATGAGGGGCGCACTACACGCATCAGTGTATTTTTGAAACTTGATGAGGGGCCCAGTACTCGTGTAGTATACATGTATACGTTTGTACGGCCATATTGAGCCCGCTGTATTCGTGACAAGTTAACTTTTAGCCACCCCGTGCGAAGAATGCTTCAAACTGCTGCCTCAAATTTTTGGACCCATAACTTTTGTAAATATTCTATCAAGTAGTCTTAACACATGACATATACTCACGTCATATAAATAACAGCAACCTGGTAGAAGAGCTTGAGTGTGACCTTGAGTAGTGGTCGTTGGAACAGAGGCGCGGTCTGTTGCCACAGCGCGCCCAGCAGGGAGCCCGGCACCAAGGAGTGCTGGCTCTCGCCGTCATCAAGGATTTTCTTCACCTGGAAGAAGAGAAGATATTCACAGTGCAAGGTCTTGGGGCAGTGGCCACCTATTAGATCCGTCATACTCATAGATCTGCCTAACGAATTGTGCTGAGACGGGCCGAGTACAAAAGGGGATGGAGGAGTTTGATGGATAACTTGATGAGGCCTTCAGCATTGAAGAACACGACGACGAAAAAGAAAGGTCACCGTAGCTAGGCTAGGGCGTGAGACTGTGGCGCCATTGGCCGACCGCGACTTTTAACGTTTTAGTTTTCAGTCCTACTGATCAATAGTGGTTTTGACTTTCGTTAGCGCTAAACAGAATATGAAGAAAATGTGTGGGATTGACTTGCTTTTTCGTTAGATAATATGTCAATCTTATACATTTTTCTTTCTATCGAAAGTCATTGTTCATGGCGGTACCTAGTGCACCGACTAAGTAACTTTAAGAACTTTATTTACATACTAACTTTTATAACTTTGCAAAACCTTTTCGTCTCAAATTGTAATGTTATTTCGGTAGATTTAGATTTCTTTATTTAATTTTTACATAATAAAATACTATACAATAATAATAGGTAGTAGGTACATTATGTCAAATATAGTCATATTTGTAAAAAATGATTGTCAGGTAATAAATAGCAATAAATAACTTAGTCAAAATGAAATACAAATAATGTTAGGTATAACATTGAAAAGGTGTTATTGAATTAATATCAAAAAGTTTATGGGATAAAATTCACAGAGTAATAATGGTCAAAAGAAATACTTAATAACTATTAGCGGTAACATGTTTTGTTACCAAATTACCATATAACTTACCGGAAAATTATCAGCTTTATCGCCAGTATTTCTGGCATAGATATCCTTCAAGACATCGAGAGCCTCCTCGTACTGTCCTTTGGAGACCAGGAACTTTGGGCTCTCGTGGTACAGATGGAGCAGACAGGCGGTCGCCGCGCAGGGTAGGGACATGACGAATGCCAGCAGTCGCCAGGATCGGTAGTCAATGCCCAGGAAACCGATGTGGTAGGAGAAGTCCAGAGGGAGGATTGGGTAGGCGAAGACTAGAAAGAAGGTTTTTTTTATAAGACAATGCGACACATGATAGGAAATATTGACTAATTATGTTGTCTCCTTTTTCTAAATGACCAATTAAATTATTTAATACCTACTAACTAGTTTTATATGAATACGAACTTGCTAATAGTTAATTACATCGCAAAATATTTTAATGTTTAATTTACGAGATTTTTTAGCTAAGAACAAAAGAAGACACAGTAGGTATTGTATGCAAAGAGTTTAAAACGAAAATATATTTTTTTTAAATACTTAAAGGATGCCATTAAATTCAGAAAAAAACATCACGATATTTTTTTTTAATATTATAAACGGCATTCTAAAAAAGTTTTCTGCTCATTAAAATCTCTTTGGTTTGGAACGAAAACTAGCAAGGAGACTAAAATAAGGAGGTTATAATTCTCTTTGTGCGTATTCATACACGTGATTCATAGGTAATCAACGGTTTAAACAATCTCTTTCTAAGTTTTTTATATAAAGAAGTGTGAAATATATCTCTCGGTTTACGGGAATTGAGAATAAACTAGGGCCTTTGGTTTTACCTGCAGCACAGGCCTGTGAGCACATAAGCATGCACGTGGCAAGCAGCATGACCTTCCCTCTGATCCCAGCTGAGCAGCTTTCACCCAGCAGAGTGTATGCTGCGGAGTTGCATGCTGAAGTGCTGTGGACAAACAGTACTTTGGAATTACGTTAAGTCACGTTTAACATAGATTGGGTTTTCCGCTTGTGAAGGCTACGTAAACTTCCTTATAAGAATCATTTCAGTGAATATGGTACACATTTTACGCAACCGATGTGTCATAAACTCATATCATAATCATAATTTCCGTGATGTAACTAGTAGGTAAACTAGGTAACATCTTATTTTTAGACCAATTCAACACAAACAGGTGTTATCTTCTTATTCATAGAAAATAATCTCATATCGTCACTAAACTCGACTTTATAGACTTCCTGAATCTATACCACGTCAACATTTATTTCACAAACACAACTAGATATATTCCTTGAAAACGTTGCGAAACGTCATTAGCTACTTTTTGTGAAAATTGTTTTTTGTGATTAATGATAGCGTTAAGTTAATCAGAAGATGTCTGCGAACGTTTCTATTAATTGGAGTGCTTGAAAGAAGTCGTGTTTATGAAGTTTCGTGCTCTTCCGAAAACTCGATCATTGCATGGATCGTTGAGTTATTTCGTTTAGGGGATTGGGAGCTAGGGTTGTGCGTAGGTTTGGGTTAGGTTATCTTCGTATATAATATGTACCTATGTATTTATAAGAATTCAGACATTCTATTAACATCAGACCAGGCTGTAAGTTGGCCTTGCTATTCCATCTAGGAAGAATTTTACAAAAAAACAACTAGGTACAACTAATTAATAAAGATAAAAGGCCAAATCACTGGCAATTTTCAAAAATCTTTTGCGCCAACACTATCAATCTCAATGTGGATATCTACATGAGAAGAAGTAACCCTTTTATTTCTACATTTCTCCTCCCTACATTTGTGTGTAAATTATTTAAGTGTAAGTATGTATATTGTTAGTTAATTAGGTATATATTTATTATTGAAATAGGTATATGTAATTTATTTATATTTTTTATTAAGTAGTTTATTGTATTATATTGTAGGTTTATTTAACATATTTGAATACAATAGGTATTTTATTGCTTTTATATTTATATTGTATTATGACATTTTTGCACCCGCTACGCTGTTCTTGATACAATATCTCCATCACCCGAAGGTTGCCTGGAAGAAATCGCTGAAAGCGATAAGGCCGCCTGTCTGTACACTAGCTAACTTTGGTTTTATATGTAACTGATGTATTTTCATTTGTGTGCAAATAAAGTATATTTGATTGATTGATTGATAAAAGCATTCAAGCGCATCGCATCGAGGCAACGTGCCCAAAACACTGGCAGCATTTCCTCTTTGTATGGCCAAGCTAATACACTGGCCAAAGTAGCAGGTTTCTGATTCATGACTTGAGAGGCTCGTAGTCTAGAGCTGCGAATGCACGTTAAAAACGATCGTACATTTTAAGCAACGTTGGGTCTGTACCTGGATAGCTCGTGGCCTCTCCGTGCCACGGTGCGCATGTTAAGCAGTCGGTCCAGGTTGTTTCCGTTCAGAAGCCGCCAGGGAATACCAGAGACCTACACAATTCTGACAATAGGTTACCTAACGTAACCACCTAATATCCCCTCAATCTACGAGTACCTGTGTTTCGCACTATGGTGTCGCACTTCTCTTATTCGCACTTCCGTTTGTCACATTTTCAATGGCCACCTTAGTGACGTCATGGAAGCTTACAAGGAAACTAGTCTTCTCTACAACAATCCAAGGTTTATTTACTTACAAGGTTGAAGATATGAACTTGAGTACAGCCATGGTCTTCCAGTCAGGCGCGAGACTGCTCAAGGCTGCGAAGATGAACCCTACTGCCATGGACAGCACCAACGTCAGCTTTCGTCCTTTAGTGTCTGAGATGTACCCCCATAGCTGGGCTCCTGCTACGACGCCTGGTAAGAACAAGATTTTGTCAGATTTCAAGGGTATTGACAAAGTCTTTAATTTTAAATGATGAAAAATTTCTAGCCGAGGGCAGGACTTGAATCTGCGACCTTGTCATTCCGTGACACGCTCTTACCAACTGAGTCACCACAGACCACCTGCGATAGATGGCGTTGCGCACATACCCTTAGCGATGAAAGATTTTGGTGGGTATGTGTGCAACGCCATCTATCGCAGGTTCAAGTCCTGCTAGTTCATCATAGTAAGGCTAGTTCATCATTTAAAATTGTTCGCCGATCATGGCATAATGCATAAAAATAAATTAAAGTCTTTAATGCCATTAATGTTGAGACTATACTTATAAAATGGACGACTAATACATAGGCATTTCGCTTAGAATTCGAACTTCAAAGTAGCATAACCAGATGCCTTAGCCTACCGCAACAAATGACCCATCCACCTGTATGCTCTACAATAATTTCCACTAGTCTTCATTGACATTAACCTAATTGTAATTTCACAGAAGAAAGACAACTTACCAATAAGTGGAGTAGCAGAAAGTAACGCTCTAGTCTGCAAGGTCAGTTCCAGGTCACATACTGCCGCTGCCACCACAAAACTGGTTCCAAATAGGTCCATTCCCATAGCCTGAAGTGTCCAACTGCATACTAGCAGAAGACCAATGTTGTATTTGCCAAATCCTGAAAAATGTTGAAACTTGAAGATTACGCTAGTCCTCAAATACTCCATAGAAAAATAAAGTTTTTCAGATAATCTATTTTTCGATTGGGTTGGGAGTTGGAAGGAATACAATTTAAGTTATCTTTGTTTGATTCGATATTAGGCATACCATCGACAAGTCCCTTTTTCCAAGCAACGGCATATTGAAGCTGGATCTTTGATTCGAATTCAATGTGGGTTCTTATCAATCATCATCAGTCTATTTATATGTCCCCACTGCTCGGGCACAGACCTTCCCTTACATCGATGGAGCACGGGCCATGATCCACCACGGTCCCAGTGCGGATTGGCGGATTTCACTTGCCTTGCAGGCATGCAGGTTTAACACGATGTTTTCCTTCACCGTTTTGAGAGCACTCGGTAAATGTACGTAAGTTTTCCGAGGATAACTCATTGATACATGGCTGCCCTGGCTGGGAATCGAATCTGGGACCTCCGTATCGCAAGTCCATTGACCCAACCACTGCGCCACCGAGCTCTTGTCAATATTACCGCTTGTCCATATCTACACTTAAATACCTTTTGAAGAAGCGTCTTCTGTTAAATGGGGTAATTGATTCAAGTACGGGGTTCACCTCCCACAAAAGACTACCTATCTAACTTCTTGGTAGATCTTGGTGCGTTGTGGTCACGCAAAGGGCGATGTGGGAATCGCTTAGTGTAGTAGCCAATTTTTTTAATCATCCGTCCAATAACTAAGTTAATGTACCTGTAAGAGAGAGAGCTTCTTCGACTGTTGCTTTGTGAAATGATTGTTGTCTCTCTTTCTCCCCGATCCCAATGTGTTTGCTTAATTTGAATTGCATATTGAAACTGTAATAAAATATTTAATTTATTAGGTAATTTGTTTTATTGATTGCGTTTTATATTGTAATTATTGAGTGGAGAAAAATTTACGTCACGACCGGGATTCGCCTTAGGAAAAACGTGCCTTGGAATGGCAAGGTCCTTGCTTCGAATCCCGGTCATGACGAAAATTTTCGATGGCTCGATCGTCGTTAGTTTACTCTAGACCTCTCCTAAGTAATGCAACTTAGCTCTATCGACACTCTACAATAACTTCTCAACCAAACTGAATTATATACTCTTCACTATTGTTAGGAAAATTTCTAAGTACCCATTTCATCTTCAAAGCTTCTTGAAAGATACATCAAATAGTATATAGATATTTATAGAGTTCAGTGGTATCTCTTGAGAAAGGCTATATTCAACAGTTGAGATATTATTTTTAAATTCAGATCCCTCCATATTCCTTTAATGATTAAATCATTGAAGGAATTAATGTCTATAATCATCAGTCTTTCTTTGCCACTAAAAAGTTATTTATATTTCTAAAATCCTTTGCTATCTAAAAACCTTCAAAAGATTCCGAAAACTTAAGATCCAGTAAAAGAACTCTTGAATAAATCTGTTCAGTCTTACCTTTCTAATTAATTCCGACACAAACCTAATTGAATAGTTTTAGTTGTCTCGAAGTAGAGTCTGCATCCGAGCCGGAACAATACGCAAACTAGAGATGTAACCACTTTTATAGAGAGAGTCGCGTCGCCTGCGCCTGCGTCGCCGAGGCGACAACTGGCATCGTCATGGGAGGTAAGCGATAATTTCCATCAACATGTTTTCAGGTAGCGTTCATTACACGGGTAAATTAAGAGCCCTTTCACATCGTATTTATACGTCATTATGTGAAAATATATAATACATATATCAGTAAGTAAAATAATCAATATAACTAAAAAATCCAAAAATCAATACATATTATGAAGATAAAATATCACAAATTAAGCTAGGTTTAATGAAAATAACAATTAATTGAAGTATGAAAAATAGAGCAACGTACTGTCGTATGTTTGATCATTCTTGAGAAATCGTTGATTTGTCGATTACTAATGATTAATTTTTTTTAATACAATAGCTTGGTCTATGTCATTGATCTCCTATAAACAATTAGATACACAGTCTGCCTTCTAAAAATGTCCGAGGGCAAAGAAGGTCCAAACGGATGATTGGACCCTCATTTACTTTATTGTACATTATTTGGATGTTAACAATGGACCCTTATTTGGACATTATTTAAATTTTTTGAGTAAGACCTTTGTGTATCTAGTTGTTTATAGGAGATTAATGGTCTATTCGCATAATATCGTGCCTCCTACATTACATTTATAAACACGCATCAATGAAATGAAATATATTTTTACAAACGGGTCAATGTTAACAAAAAATTATCCGTGACATCATTCGACAAATTGAACCTAGGGGTTGTAGGTACTCATGATAAATATTAAATTGGTAAGGTTTTTTTAGTAAATCTAAACTGCAAAAAAAATTAACTTAGTACGTTAGTACAAGTTAGAACTTAGTACAAGTCACACAATGACCTTAGAAATGACTATTATTTCCAGTAAAAGAAATCGTTGCAAAAAATTAAAAATACCTTAAAATGTAAAAACTCCAAAGCAAAGTAACGATGCACATCAAATTAATAAAAAAAATTGATATTTGAGTTTATTGTTTAACATTTTTAAAAAAATTCCCCAAATTGTTTAATTTACTTAAACGCTATTAATTAATGTATGTCACAAGCCTAACCATCCATTTAATTTTGTCGAATGAATTCAAGGACACCCTGTATATACTTTTCAAACACGAATCAAGCCGAGTTTCGCCTTGATTTTCCTCTTGTAGCAGGATACCAAGACGTTTTAGAGGTTCAAGAGATTCTTAGCGTAAGCTCGCTATTGCAACTGTCAAACGTCTATGGAATTTAACATTAGTAAGAGGGATCAATCGTCCAGGCGGCGGGTGCTACGTGGACAAGGACTGCATGAGACAGAGTGGCGTGGCGCTGTATGGAGGAGACCTATACCCAGTCATGGGTGGCCAATAAATAAATAATAGACAAGCGATTCAATATGAAATACACTATAATGCATGACAATTAAATAACAAACAAAAAAACTAACTACTACAAAATAAAACTAACTTATATCTAAAAAAAAATACTTATGAAATAAAACTATAAACTAAAGAACGAACACGTCGTCGAGGTCCCCGTTCTGTGGCATGGTGCCCAGGACGCTGGCAGCATTTCCTCGCTGTATGGCAATACTTAAACGCTGAGCGAGGTAGCTGCCAGCTCTGGGATCACCCGAGATGTGGACCAACCGGGTAGACAGCTCGTGGATGATATCTTTTGAGTCTGTCGACCATGGGCCCATTGTTTCTACATTAAATATCATAATACTTAATCTTAAAAATAATATTAACCAATGAATTAATAATGAAATACATAAATATAATTTTTGACATTATATTATGCTTGCCTGTTTGATAGATACCTACTTGACATTTGTAATTTTATTGGAATAAATGGTTTATAATGATAAAAAAGAACGATCACTATCAAAATGGAGCAAGAAGTTCTATAAGTGAGTAACCACCTTAAGGTATATTTTCGCTGTTTACTTTGAGTAGTTTATTTGTTAGTCTGTGTTTACACATCTTCAGTTCTCCTAAAAATAACTGAAGATAACGCTATGTTCGTTATTGGCGCCTGCCTATTTGCATGCCAAGAAATGTCAAGATTGGTCAATAATTTTCTATGCATTGTGTAATTGTGTATTAATGAGCATTTTATCGGGGAAGGGGGCGGTGGGGCGTAAAGGACGAAGGACGAATCTAGAATTGATTTATCGAAATGCAGTAATGAAGCGGACGGACGGTAGAACCTTTGTTACAATTTGAAATAGCAAAATCGTCGTGCCAGTGATGGCTGCGGCCCACCGGGAGTCCGGCCCATCGGGCATTTTCCCGATATTCCCTATGACTAGTCCGGGCCTGGCATTCCATCCTGTTCCTTCCAGAATAACAATTAATTAGTAATAAATATTAATATACAATTAACATAACGAAGGAAATACACAACGCGAATGTTGACGGGAGAGTCGGCAGAGGTAGACCGAAAAGAACATACGTCGACCAAATTGGCGAGGTCTGGAGAAAGGGTCAAGTACGGTCTACTACAAACCGACGAGCATGCATGAAGAGATTGATGAATGTGGAGGAGGCAAGGGTTGTGTGCCAGGATCGCATCAAATGGAAGTCCATCGTCTCTGCCTACCCCTACGGGAATCAGGCGTGAGTTTATTAATAAATAAAATACACAATTAACATACGCAGTTTTTGAAAATCTTATAAAATAACTCGCTGTAAAATAATTAAATCGTTATTATGTTGACGCTACGTCATCCTAATCGGCGCGACGTAGCGGGAACGCGCTGTTACGGGAGTTGCGGTGACGAGAGTTGCGGTAATGGGAAAGCGACGTAAAGAGAGTTGCGGTTACGGGAACGCGAGGTTACGGGAACGCGAGGTTACGGGAACGCGAGGTTACAGGAACGCGAGGTTACGGGAACGCGAGGTTACGGGAATGCATCCATTAAACTCGTGAAACTATTCATTAAATGTTCTAAAGTTTTCCATTTCAGCTGTCAAACATTACGTTTACACAAATATTTGTTCACTAAATAAAACCAACAAGTCCCGGCTTGGGGGGGTCGTGATAATTTTAATTGTTTACCGTACGTCGAGATAACAGCGAGTTAATTATAAATTGTGTGTATTTGCACAATGTTACGTGTTGGCATGGAGTTTCCATATGTTGCGGAACAATACATTGTGACGTCATTGTACAGGGTGAAACTTGAGTCATTCTTTCTTTTCTCTTTTCTTTTCTCATGAGGTTTAGTGACCAAACCTATTTATTAGGTACGTAGCCTAACGACGGAACACCGAGGGATTTTTAGTCGGTAAGAGTCCGTCATAACCATCCTTGCCTCCCCGTGGCAAGGAGGTATCATATTAACGATGATTTCCCCCCCGGAAAAAGGTCAGGACTTGGATGGGTGACCGCTAGTGGTTTAGTGACGAAACCTATTTGTCAAAGTTATTCAGTCCGACCATAGGCCTTTGACGTGGCCTAACGACTGCTGTCAAGCGACAGCAACCAGGACCAACTGCTTAACGTGCTTTCCTAGGCACGGAGGGGTTCACATGAAAGTGTCACTAACGGTCACCCATCCAGGTACAGACCGCGCCCAATGTTCGTATGCGCGTATTTTCAAATTTTCTACGAAGGCTACGGCATTAACTACTAAAATTAAACGTATGAAAATAATATATAACAATCTTGGGGTGTCTATTTAGAGACTGATGAATACCGATACACGATTGGATCTTCGCTCGATAGAAAAAAATTGCAAACATATTTCCATGTCTTTTAAAATGAAAATTATATCTAAACCGAAATAGTTATTTATACAAAATATATATCAAAATGTAGGGTACTATAAAAACGCGAGCTGGGTTAAAAAAAATCTGATTTTTGTTGGCGTATTTTTATTTCCCTGCCAAAATTCATAAAAATATGAATATCGAGGCACTGCGCCGTGCTCTTCATTCGCCGCTGCGGGGCATCTTGTGTCTCACTCTTTTGCTTTTGACAACCTTATAGCGACGTGTACGATCGTTTTCAACGTGTACTCGCAACCGGACTACGAGCTACTCATTGAAAATTAAAACAATGGAAAAAGAAGGGAGTGGCGAACCCGCTAAAATTGTCATGTTATATCTAGATCTTCTTCCTCATTCATCGTGTGTCTATTTTTAATTTTTATGTCCTCACCTTCACTTACATCGAGGGAGCTCGGGCCATGGTCTACCACGCGGGCCCAGTGCGGATTGGCGGATTACACATACCACAGATTTATTATTATTTTTTCGGTAAGTACGGAGGTTTCATCACAATGTTTTCCTTCACCGTTGTGAGAGCATTCTGTAAGTGTATGTATGTTTTTCCGTCGAAAACACTGAGGAAATCTCATAGCTAACAGCAGATCAAGTGTAACGCTTTGGACCGTTCTTATTATCTGCGTCGTAAGAGTAAAAATCGCAAGAAGATAAGTTTGTCCCTAAATCTAGTTTATCTTTCGTCTAGAGCAGGGGTCTCCAAACTTTCAAGCCTTAGGGCCATAATAATTTTTCGGTATGTTCCAAGGGCCAAAACAATTTTAATTTTTCTGCCCACTTAAGCAAACATAGGCTTTTTTTGCATTCCAATTATATTGCGTCATCGTTTCTGTCGTAAAGTTTTACCTTGCAAGTAAATAAAACCGAGTAATTATCATTCTGTGTTTTCAATTTCTTGCATTCAACTTATCACAGCAACACATTAAAACATTGGCTGTCGTGGGCCAGATTGATGATACTATAGTACGTACGCGTTAAGAAAATAATGAAAAAAGAGCACGTCTATCCACGGTTGACAAATTAGATGACTTAAACAAATGTGTCATAAGAAGGAAAGTTCAATAATAAAAAATTTCAACTTTCCTTCTTATGGCACATTTGTCTAAGTTATCTAATTTGTCAACCGTGGATAGACGTGCTCTTTTTTCACTATTTTCTTAACGCGGACGTACTATAGTCTTAAGCTATCGCGGGCCAGATTGATGGCACTGGCGGGCCGGATTTGGCCCACGGGCCGTAGTTTGGAGACCCCTGGTCTAGAGAAAAGTTACAGTGTGCACGGATCCCTCGGTGCGCGAGGCCGACTCGCCCTTGGCTTTTTAGCATAAAATCTTTAGTAGCTATGTCAATGGTGACAATCCCTCACTATTTATCTCTTTAGTTCATTTTCCCCTCAGCAGACGGGTAAAAATGAAAGTTGGCGATCATTCGAAGTTGAGTATGATGCATGGCGCTGAGAGCTAACATGGAATATTTCCTAATAGATAACGCCTATAGCATAATGTTATTACAATCTTGAGTAGATTGTGCTATTTCCGTCACTTCGCAACTATTATAGACCACCAGCCTGTAGCCTATTGTTTTCACACAAATCTGTGCTTAGGTAGAGCGATTCCATCGATGCATTCGATATTCGACGACGAGAAAGTTCACAGAAACTACAGTTAACTTTCTCGTCACCGAATATCGCAATGCAATTCGATGGAATCGCTCTACTTGAGCACAGATTTGTGAAAAGTGAAAACAATTGGCTACGAGCTCGCTCTAAGCACACAGTTTTGTGAATAATATAAAACAATAGGTTGCTGTCTATGATTAACAGGTGCCACACTCTGGAATAGGTACAATTGATTATTTTTTTATAATACAGACACAAATTGATTGATTTTGTATTGTTATAGAGTTTGAAGGAAACTTGTCTTAACTAGGTATATTACATTGTCTTAATTAGGTAGGTATATGTTCAGAATTTGAATTACGCATTATCCATGCTCGGTGAATAAATTAGAACATGATGAAAAAATTCTTGCCGTGCGCAGGACTTGAACCTAGGTATATGTTATAGGTATCCCGTGGGAGAGGATAGGATTTATAATAATAAAGCCTCTTATTCGGATCTTGCTTTTTTAGTGGCATATGATTTGTCGTTTGCTGAGCTTTTGCAAGTCCGTTTGCCAGTTGGCAAAGGCCTCCTCCAACCTTCTCCATTCTTGCCTATCTCTGGCAACTCTGCCACATCTTGTCCCGGTACCCTGTCTAATATCATCATCCCATCTTTTCTATGGTCTGCCTGATCTGCCTCTCTTTCTTTGACCTTCTCTTGGGTACCACTCTGTAACCATTTTGCTCCATTTATCCCTTCCTCTTATCATGTGGCCCGACCATTTCCATTTTAGCCTTCTAATTTTTAGCGTTATATCGTGTACTTTGGCATTGTTCCATTGTTGGGAGAGGATAGTAGCAGTAGTCATGTTAGTTTTATTCTCTTTGTTCGTAAAAAAGAACAATGACTGGACTTTTGATCTGTAAAATATTAGGACATTAGCTCTCCTTCTAACCAAGGGCTCTCCAAGATTATGTCTTTCGGTCTGTCCAGATTATATCGATTTAAGATTCTTTATCATACTCCAATGATAAATAATCATATAATAATATCAGTATTCGCTTTATACGGGATGTTAGAAAGTATTGCATTGATAGTCTGCAGGGGGATTAGAAGTGTAAGTATTATGATGCGGGCTAGCCACAAATTCTTATACCTAATTTAGGATTCTAAATTATAATTTAAAGAAGTTTCAATTCCGTAAGTTATTTATTACATAGATGGAAGTATGAGTATAGTAGGTACTGACAACAGCAGATCAATGGTAACACTTGCAGTACGAATTCAACTCTTATGACGCAGATAATAAGAACGGTCCAAAGTCCAAAGTGTTACACTTGATCGACTATTAGCTGTACATACACGGACTCTGTAGGGATGAGAAGGGATGAGGACTTGCACAAAATGTATAACTAAATACATTGGGTATATTTTTGTACGTCATTTTTTTATAGTTTTTACATTTAGGAAGATTTCGGACCACTTTTTAAAGAAAATGTGGTAATTGCTATTTCTAACGGATTCCAACTTGAATTACAGTAGCAAATTTTATAGAGCGACACTTTCTCTCATCCTGTACTGTTATCTGTAAGCGCTCTTCCCTAAACAACAGTAAATCATTCAAAGAAGAACTCTACAAATATTATTTCGATTTTATTATAATCTTTTTATTCGAGAGACGCATACAGGCGTCCCAGTGCATTGATCGTTCTTATCTCTATTATAATATGTAATTAAATAAAGTAGAGTGTTTGTAGAGTGTGTAGTGAACAATTTAATAGATAAACATTCGAGAATTTACTCCCTATTTGTTTTTCCTTGTAAATAGACCGTTACTATCTTTAAAAAGTATTTCTTTTTATTATAGGCAAAGTTGTGCAAATAATTTTAAGAGAAAATATTTGCGAATCCATTATAATTTGTAACCAAGGCACCTAATTCTAATTTGGTGTAAGTTAGATTAATTATTTTAACGCTATCGGAAAAGACAGTGACGGTCAAACTTTATTCGGTAAAAATTCTAGCCCCCCTTTGCTATACTAGTGTTTGAGTGAAAGCGAAGAACAGTTACTAAATAAAATCAAAATGGAAGTGGATTTAGAAGAAGCATTGGATATAGCAGGTGCCTATAATAAGATTTTGTTACTATTAATACTTACCTATAAATAAGTCAAGTTCGTCTCGCCATCGTTTGCGGGGACGGCCACGTGGCCGCCGTGGCGAGACGAACTTGACGTTTTTATGAGAAAGTGGTCTGAGTCTGCGCAGAATAGAGATGAGTGGAAGGGTTGGGGGAAGGGCACCCGCCGACAGGGCCACGGTAGTTTTCGAAAGAGTACCTGTGGTCCTGTCCATGGCGGCGGAGGCGGAACACCCCAGGAGGCCTTTGCGCAGCAGTGGGCAGGCTATTAAATAATAAATAAATAATACCTATAAATAAATAATTTATTATCTGAATAAAGT
Organism: Tachystola acroxantha; assembly: GCA_963506565.1. Taxonomy (NCBI): domain Eukaryota; kingdom Metazoa; phylum Arthropoda; class Insecta; order Lepidoptera; family Oecophoridae; genus Tachystola; species Tachystola acroxantha. The sequence continues at coordinate 12,547,285 of OY735879.1, forward strand.
TCCTTGTTTATTTTTATGCAATTCTAAAAAAATCCATTCGAGAACTCGTCTAGTCGTCTACTCCAATTCCGTCATCGGTTCTTCGACAGATGTGATCAGGGGCGCCGGCTTTTAGAAAACCTCATGGGTGCTCATGCTCAATGATGTCTTTTCCTTTCAAAACAAATAGTTGATGTCATTCAAGAAGAGTTTTGAGGTTTCATTTTGCTCGCATCGGCATCGCGCATCGAAAAACGAACATTTTGATAACGGATACCGGCATCAGTAACTGGCATCCGTTGCCCGCATCGGTAATGAAAAAATGCGCATCCCTAAAAGGCGATTACTGATCTGTTTCTTGATGTCCATTCTCAGGGGTGCTCGGCACCCACTGTTTATTTCTCATGGATGCTCGAGCCCCCGAGCACCCACGGAGTCGGCGCCCCTGGATATGATCAATGATAATGTTATGTGTGATACTTATTATACATACTCGTACGTACAAATGAGCCAGGCAAGCGTTTCATAATTGTCATGTCAACGTTCAGTAGTAACCCAAAAAGACTAGGGCTTACTGTCACAGACAGAGAGACGAGAACGATCGAGATATACAATTCAAGATTGGCGATTTTGTTCCTATTATATTTAGAAGAATACCTTATGTAATGTACAATAAAAATCTTTGACTTGACTTGACAGGTACTGGCAAATACCAGATCTTCCACTGCACCCTGATGTGGGCCAACCTGTCCACTTCGCTGCTGGAAATGATCGCGTATCAGTTCATCCTGCCGGCTGCGGCCTGCGACCTTGACGTGCCGGACAACCTGAGGGGGCTCATCACATCCATACCCAATATAGGTTAAGATATTGTACTCATGGTCTAGTGCTGCCTATATAGGGTGTCCTTGAATTCATTCGACAAATTGAAATTGGGAGTTGTACTCATGATAAACATTAAATTGTTTTTTTAGTTGATCGAAGCTGCAATTTTTTTTAACTAACTACGTATCATGGTCTCACAATGACCTTAGAAATGATAATCAGGTCAACTTTGTGGAGTCGGTGCAGAGTCTCTCACTCCCTCTAAGAATAAGAATAGATCAAATTCGAGTGCCACCTAACTTTAAGTCACGTTTATGGCTAAGAGCCAAAGTGTTAGCAATAAACATAGTTATATTACTATGTTTATTGCTATGTTTATCTAACTTCCCTTGACTTCAATCATGCTATACTTAAACACTGATTCATCAAGATCATGACTACATAAAGTAAATAGGTGTCCTTTGCTTATCGCTGAAGCACAGAAGATAGTACAAGGTGCTGGAGCATGTAGATTCAAACACCTTACTTACTTTCAGGTATTATTGTAACAGCTCCATTTTGGGGCCGAGCTGCTGACTCTCTGGGCCGGAAACCTATGCTACTCCTATCTTCAGGAATGTGCGGAGTGATTGGCATTGCAGCCGCTTTCATGCCGAACTTGACCAGTTTTGCGGTGTGCAAATCCATTGGTGCACTGTTGTAAGTTGTTGATCCAATTGACTGGGATGACCTAGGTAGATATCCACTTTCCGGAGCGCCTTCATCAGAGAGGGGGGGGGGGGAGGGGGGGGGGGCGTCAGGTCCCCCAGAGTCGGGCCCGAAAGGGCAATTACCGTCAGAATTTTCGAAAGCGTACCCGTGGTCCTGTCCATGGTGGCGGAGGCGGAACACTCCAGGAGTTTTAGTTGGTGCGAGTCCAACTTAATCAGTGGTATACAAATGTATTTCTCCTGGGCAACAACAACAAAAAAGGTAGATACCCACTTAGCCGGGTAGGGGGCAAAGCCGAGAAGGGACTTCCGGCCTCGAACACCCGGTTGACAATCAGGTAACTGGCATAGCGGACTAGTGAAACAAGTCTTACATATCCATACGTCATGGTAAATCGAGTATCAGTAGTAGTATAGTACTTGGACTGAGTTCTGTTTATACAGAACTCAGTCCAAGTACTATATCGGCAATAAGGTCTAATATTGCGCAAACATTGTTTCATTTAAAAATAATATCTCATGAACGTGCTGTAATGTCTTGAATGAATCGTGAGGTTCTGGAAGTCTATGAAATTCTCTAAAAGTCTTCGTCTGTATGAGGGTTGTCTGTAAGAAGAATCACAGGTAGAGCAGATGGACTAAGTTATTATAATAATTATGAATTACACAGCGCATTGGTTTCTGACTGTAATGCTATGTAAGATTTTGTAAATAAATAAATAAAATAAATAAATAAAATGGTGTACGTGGTCTGATAACGGTGGCGGGTGTACTAATAGTCTTAACAACCTCTAACTTTTAGCCTATCCTGTCCCTCGTCCCTGAGCTATGCGTACGCTGGTGAAATGACTCCTCGACGGCGAAGAGATCTCGCTGTGATGATGTGTAATGGATTTCTTACCTTATCATCTGTTTTAAGTCCTTGTAAGTACCTATTTGATTGGTCAGAGATATGAAATTCTAGCCGAGATGAGATGGCGACTTGACATGTTCCCAGCAAAAAGTTGCGGGATGACAGACACGCTAGAATGTTGGGAGTATACTTCGAAGTCGTTGAGATGCTAATGACGTTACCATTTCTAGTTAACAGTTCATCGGTGCAGATATAAAAAAAAATCGGCCGCTTACGCAACCGGAGTTTCGTAACTAAGGGCCGGCGTACAACGTCACGGCGCGGCGCCGTACCGTCGCATGGCGCGGCGTGTTACGGCGTCTGTCGGCCCCGTCTACCGGTGCACAATGTCGGACGACGCCGATCAAAGGCGGACAGCGTCGTGCCGGCGGGCGGCGTCGCCGTCCACAGACGCGGTACACGGCGCACGCCGTGCGCCGGCGAACGTCGCGCCGTGACGTTGTACGTCAGCCCTTATTTTAATGCTATTCGCATAGCCTAATTTTCAAGGGTATGTCCAGTGAGTTACAACTTTAATGAATATGTCATTACATCTCATAGTATTTTTAGAAGAGGTATCCACAATAACCAACAAACATGCATAAAGAGATTGATGAATGTGGAAAACGCAAAAATTATGGACACCTAGATCGAAGTATATCGTCATTCATCATCAGTCTATTTATCTGCTCTATTAGTCTGCTCGGGCACACACCCTCCCTTATATCGAGGGAGCTGAGCGGATTACACATGCCTTAGATTTTTTCTTCTTCTACGGCATGCACCTTTACCGTTTTGAGAGCACTCGGTAAATGTACGTAAGTTTTTCCGTCGAAAAAAACGAGGATAACTCATTAGTACATACAACCCTAGCTGGGAATCGACCTGGGACCTTCGTATCGCAAGTCCATTGACCCAACCACTGAGCCAACGAGCTCTGTCTATCGTCTTTGTCTAACCCTAATGAAGACAAGCACGAGTCGGTATTTGTTGGTAGATCAATGGCATGAGTTTATTTTATTTTCTATCATTGCAGTTCTGGCCTGGTGCGTCTTATCATTTGACTGGCATTACCAGCTCGGGTATCTATCCTTAAGACCCTGGCGTTTGCTGACGATAGTGTACGCAGCGCCAATGGTCCTCACTGCGCTATGGATGACGCAAGCTAAGGAAAGCCCGAAGTTCCTGTTGGCTAAGGGCAGGAAACAGGAGACTTTGGAGGTCTTGAAGCATATATATTCGAGGAATACGGGGTTGTCACCGGAGAAATACAGAGTTAGTATTAATTTTTACTTTCAACGGAAGGAGTATGATTCTGTCGTGACCTAAAATCAAATCCCACACCCAGGGTCGGACTGAGCCGGAAGGGCCCGGGTTCCCACAAGCCCGGGGCCTGAGACTGTATTATGCTATAATGATACACGTCAAAATAAGTTCAGAAATTTCCAAAACCAGTTTCAAGGATGGCCTGCTCAGGTTCAACCATTTTCCAAATTTTTATATTTAATTTCTCTCTAATTGTATAAACGAACTATCTGACCTAGTTTACATTTAGGTTGCAAAAGGCTTGCGGCAATGAGCTGGAGCTGAACAGGTGGTAGGTAGGGTAGAGGGCCGGCTGGCAAATGCCACCTCTACTATGGCCAGTCCGACGCTGCCCACACCTAAATGCCACTCACTCATATGCTACATCTCGTAAGAGTGAACGAGATATCTAGAAAACGATTAAAATTAGGGCCTGCATTCTAGAATCGACATAAGTAGGTCTCTAACTAAGTAGTATGAAAATAATTTCATCATAAATGACAATAATAAGGTACGGTCGAAGACAAATAAAGGTGTATAGGAGAGTTTTTAAAAATGAGATTTTCTGAAAAACTATTTGACCGATTGCAAAAATTATTTCACTGTTTGATAGATAAAAGTTTAAAAAGTGTAAATGAATTATTAAATTCGGTCGAGTAGTTTTTGAGAAAATCTCAACCTTATTGAGGCCCCTGTATACTTATCTCTGTCTTCGACTGTACATACCTTTTTTATTGTTTCTTAGAGGTATAATAAAACTACGATAAATTATACGCCTGTTCATTGAGTGATAGCTAATACCTCGCTAATACTGATAATAATATTTGAAAATGTTCTAAGGAAAACTACTACACTTTATTCGAGTAATTATCACGATGATAATCTCCAAGCGTAGTATTACATCGAAAGTGCATCTGTCTTGTGTTCCAGGTTCGATTCCCGGGTGTCGGTGTACCAACCAAACATTCATCTGGTGTGTACACACGAAGACAGAGAAAAGTATACAGGGCTTCAATAAGGTTGAGATTTCTCAAAAACAACTGGACCCAATTTAAAATTCTTTCATAATTACATAGTTTTAACTTTTATCTATCTAACAGTGAAAGAATTCTTGCAATAGGTCAAGTAGTTTTTGAGATAATCTCAACCTTAAAAACTCTCCTGAATACTTTTCTCTGTGTTAGACCGTACTTCTTATGAGTAGATAGCTGTCTCTGAATCCATATTACAGGGAACTCTACAGGTCTTTATAATGATAAAAGCCATGAACAATTTCAGGTAAAGTCATTGAAGTCAGAAGGGGGACCGGAGGCAGAACAATATGGGTCTGAAGTGCAGTTGCCAGCGAAAGTTAGAAAGGAATCAGCGTTATCTCTACTTAGACCACCTCACGTGAGATGGTTTGCTCTTTGTGCCTTCTTGATGTTTGGCCTCTATACCCTGTAAGTACACATGGCATTAATATTGACGATGAAAGAAAGCTATTTAAATTCAGACTTTAAAATATTTTTTTTTGTTTCAAATATCTTTATTTTAACATAATGTACGGTGGAACACAGAGAAAGGTGTACAGGAGAGTTTACAAGGTTGAGATTTTCTCAAAAAGTACTTGACCTATTGCAAAAATTATTTCACTGTTTGATAGATAAAAGATCCTTATTTCTCTGAGAATAAAAGTGAAAACTATGTAATTGTAAAAGAATAATTAAATTCGATCCAGTAGTTTTTGAGAAAATCTAAACCTTATTGAGGTCCCTTGTATACTTATCTATGTCGTCGACTGTATAATGCAAATTATTTAACATAGTTGAATATGAACATGCAGTTGTTTTGTTTTATATAAGCTAACATACGCCTTTGTAAAAACATTTAAAAATTAAAGTAAACTGTTATTTTTTTACATATATTTATAAGGGTAAATTGCTTGCAAGCACTTGCTATCTGTGCCGACTTGAATGTCGGGCAAGATTTTTTGAAATATTGAAACAAACCGATGAAGGGCATGACATAAGCCAACTAGCGCCGCCAATCTTAAAAAAATAATATCCTCCAATATAATCAATTTTATTAAAAAAAAAAAAGAGCTATGTAGGAAATCTTTATTACGCTAAATACTATTTTTTAAATGCATAATATTAACAAGGTTCAACTTTGGTAAGTTGTAGTTCTCATAATTGCGAAACACGGGCGTTTTTGGCATATTTACATCTAATTACGGCTGCGGTTTACATCTAATTTGATTTCATGTAACGTGTGTTTATTTTGTGGACATTAAAGGGAGGGTCTGTACCCGAGTGTGTGTGTGGGGGGGGGGGGGGGCATAAATTAGTACACAGATGATGAATAGATTTTGTTTGTACTATTTTCAGTCTTAACGGAGTATTCCTATTTGCAACCGACACTGTGAACAAAGTATTGAGAGAATCAGACGAGGAGCAAGGCACTTTGTGCGTTTTAATTAATCAACCGGAAAATGAAGTAAGCAATTAAATATATTTAAAATAATTTAAATTTCTAATAGCTCTTATTACATAAATAACTACTACCAAGACTAATTAGTAATTTATGTGATTATAATAATTTACCGAACGAAACATGAGGGGGCCGATAATGAAAAGTTTGAGATGCACTGTTTTTTAGACGCTGCACTTTACTGAATGAAAAAGTTTTGTTTTATTTATTTCGTATTAATACCTACTGTTGTAATTATTATTGCTGTGGGATTCTTATTATCTGCGTCGTAAGATTTAAAATCCTACTGCAAGTGTTACCATTGATCTGCTGTTATCCGTACCGCGCCTGGTAGCTGCGCGGCGAGACGCGGGAGTGGAGCAGCTCGTTTCACTCTGTCTTTTCGTCGTCCGCTCTCTCTCGCACTCGCTACCATTTCTCCCCCGTACATCTTTAAAGGTATTGAAGGATTATGATTAACAGGTGGTCGGTCAGGATATTTCGTGTTCCTAACTGACCAACCAGGTGGACAACTCCGGTGGTCGGTTAGGTTCTCTATCGCCACTTAAAGCGCGGTATAGCGCTTGCAGTCAAACGAGTGGGTCAAACTCTAAAAAAAGGTTTGAGTATTAATCATTTTGTTCCCAGACACTGTCCCAAAGTTGCAACGACGCGATCTCCCAAGAGACGTTCCACATCATGATGCTGAGCACTCTGGTGTATGCCGTGGTGGTGGTGCTGGCCAGCATGAGTTCGTTCAGCAAGAAGACGCTACTGGTCGGCATGTACCTCGTGACAGGAGGCGCCACGGTCCTGGCTGGCACCCTCACGAATAGGTTGATGCTAGCTTACTTTTTTTGTGATTAAATTCTTCCCAAAGGGGAAAGGCACGGCCACCTAGGGTATACAGCCTGGCCTGATGTTAATAGAATGTTTGAATTCTAATACATACATACAATACATACATTATACATATATACGACGATAACCTAACCTAAACCTACGCACCACCCTCCTAAACCTCAAATCAACGATCCACGCAATCATCCAGTTATGCAAGAACACAAAACTTCACAAACACGACTTCTTTCACTCCAATTAATAGAAACGTTCGCGGACATCTCCTGATTAACTTAACGTGATCATTAATCACTAAATACCACGGAAACTATTTAATTACAATTTTCACAAAAAAGTAGCTAAGTAATGTCGTTTCGCGCGCTTTTCTTTAATTATTTAGCTTATTAATGGACTCGACAGTTCGTCATTTGCCAATGTCATCTTAGGTACTTAATACATATCTCTGTAGCGTCACCCTGGATCTCAGCGTTTCTTTTCTTCCTGCAGAGGAGTCGGCGTAGCGTCGTCATCCTTGACACATGAGACTCTTCACTCTAGCTCGAAACAGCAGATCTTGAATAATTTTTCCGTAAAATCGATCATACTGACATTCGCGAACAATTTCTCACTATATTATACGCGTTAAGAAAATAGTGAAAAAAGAGCACGTCTATCCACGGTTGACAAATTAGATGACTTAGACAAATGTGCCATAAGAAGGAAAGTTGAAAAAAAATCTTATTGAACTTTCCTTCTTATGGCACATTTGTCTAAGTCATCTAATTTGTCAACCGTGGATAGACGTGCTCTTTTTTTCACTATTTTCTTAACGCGTACGTACTATAGAACTCTACAATTAATCATTCCAGAGTGGTAGCGGGAGCAGCGATGTCGGCAATGCAGATTTCATCGCTTGGTATCGGTCCTCTGTCGGCTTATGTCGTACAACTTTTCCCTACTACTCTAAGGTAAAATACTATTTACTTATTTTATTAATGGACTCGACAGTTCGTCATTTGCCAATGTCATGTTACAGAAAATTCAATATATTCAATAGTCTTCTATCTTCCTCCAGGGGAGTCGCAGTAGCGTCTTCACCCTGGGTAGCCGCGTCTTCATGTCTTCATCCAGAGGAGTCGCCGTAGCGTCATCACTCTGGACGAAGCAGCTCGACAGTCACGTTCACTCCCGAGCTTGTAGCGGGAACTTTTGATAAACGCTTGAAACTTCAGATTTTGCATCAATAATCTAATAACTTCACAATACTGTCATTCGCGAACATTTTCTGATTAATTTAACGTGATATTAAACACAAAGTAGTCCCTGTAGACATTATAAGGAAAATTATCAAATATGATTTTTTTATGATTAACAGCTAACAGCAGATCAAGTGTAACACTTTGGACTTTGGACCGTTCTATTATCTGCGTCATAAGATTTAAAATCGTACTGCAAGGGTTACCATTGATCTGTTGTTGTCCGTACATGCTGAATACCTCTGCGAACTGTCAATATAATAAGTACATCCTGAAATATGCGTCGGCAAGTCATTTTTGTCTACCAGGGGTACAGCGGTAAGTGCTGTGTTGATGTTCGGCCGCGTGGGCTCGGTGACTGGCGCCAGCGTCGCCGGGTACCTGCTCAATGTCGCCTGCACGGCCACCTTCTACGGATTCGCTGCTTTGGTCTTCTGTAAGTTATGCGCGCCTGGTACATCCTGACTAAGATAAAGTCGCTCTACTGTTTTTAGTGGAGGCGTAAATGTAGAGTTGGCTCAGTGGTTGGGTCCCAGGTTCGATTCCCAGCTAGGGCAACCATGTACCAATGAGTTATCCTCGGTTTTTTCGACGGAGAAACTTACATACATTTACCGAGTGCTCTCAAAACGGTGAAGGAAAACATCGTGATGAAACCTGCATGCCCTACAAGAAGAAAATCTAAGGCATGTGAAATCCCGAGGGCCCGCGTGGTGGATCATGGCCCCAGCTCCCTCGATGTAAGGGAAGGTCTGTGCCGGAGCAGTGGGGCAATATAAATATACTGATGATGATGTAAATGTTTGGTAACTTGTACAATCTTCCTTTGTTTTTCGTTAAAAGAGAAATGTTTTACGTTCTAAGTTGCTTCAGAAAGTCTTCTGGAAGTTATGCTCGCCTGGTAGATCCTATATCGCTATAAAGTCGCTCTACAGTATTTTAGAGGATGAGTTAAATGTTGATACCTTCTACAAAACTATCACCTTTCTTTGTTTTTCATTAAAAGAAAAATGTTTTACAGTTGCTTCACAAAATTCACAATGAAAACTTTAAACATGTTCCTAACCTCGTTATGTTTCAGTATGCGCTGCCCTCACGTTTCTGCTGCCTGGAAACCAGTCCACTAGCAACCATATTGACAGGACTACAGGAACTACAGAAAGCGACAGATAATAGAGTCATGTAAATTAGTTATTTAGCGTAACTCAGATAAAAACTGGGGCCTCATTCAACTGCTTTTCCACCAGAAATGTTTTAGTAATTAATTATATTAATTATGTAAGTAATTGTATAATAAATTACAATTGTCAAGCAATTTTTGAGAAACTCCAACGTAATTAACTCCCTAAATAATTTTCTATGACTGTACATAATTAATTATAAATAAAGAATTAATTGAAACAGAGTTCAATGATTAAACTATACATAAACGTATTATCATATATAAACGGATATCACTCACTTATATTGTTAAAGTCGGCAATTGGTATAATTGCCGACTTTAACAATATAAGTGAGTGATATCCGTTTATATATAATAATTTATACATAAACGTGTTTAAAGTAATTCCACAATTTAAATCTTCCAAATCTTATTTTAAAGATTGTTAACGAAGGTTGAAAGTGACAAAATGATGTTTAAGAGGAGTGAGAGTAAACTAGTTTTATCGCTAACAACCAACGTGACAATTGAATGAGGCAATTGAATAGTCTTACCTCTGTTTATTACTTATAAATAAATCAACGCCCAATTAGAATAATAATTTTTGTATAGTAGGTACTAGGGTTTCTAAATTTACATTACAAAACTAATTACTTTGTGATGTAACAATGAAAAACTTGATAATTTTGGATCCGACAATCAGGATGCGGATCTATCGTGGAAAACCCCTGGCTATGCGCTGGCGCATCAACCAATTAACATCTTCCCATCGCCGTTAGATTAGGATCTAGAACCGTTGGGGTCGAGGCCTTCACCTTCGTTATCAAAGCAGGCTTCCACAGGTGTTCTATTGTTTAACTCGGTCATCCTAAATTGGCAATCGAGATTAAAACGTCGGATAAAAAATAGCATTTGTGCTTTGAACACGATCGATGATGGAAGAATATAAATACGTTTAGGAAGCTTGGTGCTTATCGTACATTCATATCTCGTCGAATACCACAACGATTTTTTAAAAGGATAATCTGTATGCAACATAAAAATAAATAGATCATATTTAAATTAAGCTAGGTAGTTAAAAAATATTATATTCTCTTTTTTAAAAGAATGAAAGATTTTTCTATTAATGCCCAAGGCAGCAGAGATTTATGGTACAGCTAACAGCAGATCAAGTGTAACACTTTGGACCGGTCTTATTATCTGCGTCGTAATATTTAAAATCGTAGCAAGAGTTACCATTGATCTGCTGTTTTCCATACATACGACTATCGCCTAGGTAACTCATTGTGGTATGTAGGTACTCCCTGAGATATTGAATTTACGATCGTCTCTCATTTACAGCACTTGTCTTCGGTGTGATTTTGTTTTACTCGAATTATGTTCCAAATATTTTTTGTGTGGTCTCAAAATATTTTTTGGTAGTCGCTTAAAACAAGTGAACGAACATTGACTTAATAATGTATTAGACTCGAACATGCTACATCTAAATACGGTACAGTTGACACAGGTAACTTTACGTCATGTTAGTATGAAATAAAAATATAGTTTCCATAAAATAATAATAATAATAATAAGAGAAAACATGTAGCCGGAATTTATTTATAACGTAGAGCACGAAAAATCCGATAGAGCAGTGGACGACTTTTTATTTATTGCCATAAAATGATCACGCTAATATGAAAATAGTACATATTATTATATATATATATATATATATATATATTTATTATATATATATATTTATTATATACATATCATACATATGTGGATGAAGACAAGAAGACGCAGATACCCAGGGTGACGACGCTACGGCGACTCCCCTGGATGAAGAGAAGACGATATGATATTTTGAATATTTTGTAACATGACATTAGCAAATGACGAACTGTCGAGTCCATTAATAAAATAAACAAATAAAAACAATACATTTTTTGCGCCAATCAGAACTGAATAGGATTCACCGCAACTTTGCTTGCAATGTTTGCAAAAACCACGGCCGGTAAAACCGCGATCTGAATATAAATATATAAGTAAATAAATGTTAACAAAATCATTTTGTTTAGTACCACTAGCCGACTGGGGAGGTTACAATTGGTACAGTCAATAGACTGCGGTTACGGAACGTAGTTTATTTTTATACAGGGTGTGTGAAATATACGGATACCTATTTAAATCGGTGGTAGGACTTCACGCAGAGTCAAGTGTGAAGCAAACTAATAACATATTTACATAAACAAACAAAAAAATTATATAAAAATGGAAAATAAAATACTTAAAAATTAAAATTCTATAAAAGTACCTACTTGGACGCGGTATTCCAGCTGTGAGTGGCCTCTACCAGTCACAGGTAGAACACCGCGTCCAAGTCGCTCCCATGCGGCAGGGTGCCCAAGAGAGCGGCTGCGTTACCCCTTTGTATGGCAAAACTTATTCGTTGGCCGAGGTACGCACCCGCTCTCTTGTCACCCGTGACGTCGACCAGACGACTCGACAATTCTTTGTAGAATTGCCGAGCGTCCGGTCCCCAAAGTGTGAAGGGTAAGGGAGTGTTACGAGCTCACGAGGGGTTGTATATTTCAGGTACAGTCGACAGCAGATCAATGGTAACACTTTTTACTTTCGACAGTTCTTATTATCTGCGTCGTAAAACTTGAAATCGTACTGCAAGTGTTACCATTGATCTGCTGTCGACTGTACAATGGTAAAAGAGGGGTATCTATTCTACAAATTACACATAAATTTAAGGTCAACTGTGGGAACATAACGTCGCTTGAGAGTGAAAACCTCGTGTATGTCGCTTATTCTAGGAGTCCATTTTTATCGATTTATGCAAATTACATTTTGATTTTCGTCACACAAAATTTAAAGTATAAAGACTTATTAAAATCATGAATTATTTATGGTTTTCTTACATACAAAATTTTTCAGTAGGTACCATACGTTTAATAAAAATATGGTTTTTGCACCTTAATTTATTCAGTGTAGACATTATGTCTGTAAGGGGGAGGCCTGGTGACTCAAAACACAGGAGAACTCCTAGCTTGAGCACCAGTCATCCAGCAAACTGTGTCTAATAACATGTAAAATGTACTGAATGTGGATGGAAATAAAATAACATTTGAACATTACTCCTCCTGTAAAATTTCTTCGTCTGTGCACATACGTGGTTTTTACTCTCAAGCGACGATCATTGAAATCATATCTTATACGTTGACGAAATCAAAAGATATGACCGTTTATGTCTAATTTTGGCGCATAATTGTATGAAAACGCAGAAAACTCAATACATATAGGGTACTTCCCGTTGACCTAGAATCATTACAGCACAAGTAAAGGAAAAATCCGAAAACTGTAAATAACCATGCCAGATTCTGCCCCACCATCAACCGCAAGTTGTACAACATAACGAATAAATGTAAAAATATCTCCGTTTTTTATTAAAATTATTGGTTTAAAATAAAGTTTTGTACAAGTTGCGATTCAAAAAAACATCTTAATTAAGAATTCAGAAAATAGTAAGAAATCGAAGCGAATTATTCATTGTTTTTGTTATTCTTCTATAGGAGTTGCGAGAGTAGTAGAAAATGATACTGATTATGATTATTTCAAGAGCTCGGTGGCTCAGTGGTTAGGTCAATGGACTTGCAATATGGAGGTCCCAGGTTCGATTCCCAGCTAGGGCAGCCATGTACCAATGAGTTATCCTCGTTTTTTTTCGACGGAAAAACTTACGTACATTTACCGAGTGCTCTCAAAAACGGTGAAGGAAAACATCGTGATGAAATCTGCATGTCGTAGAAGAAGAAAAAATCTAAGGCATGTGAAATCCGCCAACAAGCACTGGGCCCGCGTGGTGGATCATGGCCCGAGCTCCCTCGATGTAAGGGAAGGTCTGTGCCCGAGCAGTGGGGCAATATAAATAGACTGATGATGATGATGAATTAGTCCCCAACAAAATGATAGTACAGCGTAAATGGTCACGTAGTTTTGTATGTGGGGCAAAGCTCCATTGAAATGTGGCAATGTCTTTTGAAATTGCATGCCTCCATAAATATTTTTTGGAAGACTGTTTTATACCATAAAACGGAGGACGGACATTTTATACATATTCGAAGACACCCTGTATATTATTTGTTCATACTTACGTACTGCAAGGTACTTTACTTACTTTAGTTTGAAAAATAAACTATGGTTTTCCACTTTCGCATAAGCATAAATACAATTATTAGTTTTTAGTGAACAGCGGGGTTTTGCTTTGACATAAGGTACGAGTATTATTAAAATGTAGAGTAAGAAAGGGAGGCAATAATTTTACCAGTGATGTGACCTTGAAGAAATCTTCGGGATTTATCATTAAAGCATTGAAATAATGTAAGTACTTATATTTTTGCCTATCCCTCCTTCTAATTTCTAATAAGGTCTGAACATTTTCTATGATTTTTGCAATAATTGTCATTGGTATAATGACAATTATTACAAAAAAAATATTCATTTTATCATTGTTTTTACTAGCTTAATAACTTGTGATTATATATTTTTTCTTCATATTATTGGGGCAATTTCTTTTTCGAAGCGGCACGGGCTGTAAATTCAATTATTATTAATTTTAAAGAACACGAGATTACCCCAGGAGGTGACAAACGGGAGTAATTTTAAAAGTTGTGTCTCTGTCAACCACTGGGGGACATCGGCACAACTTTTACAAAAAAAATATCACAGTCCTCCCGGGGGCGGGGGCGGGGGGGGGGGGGGGGGGGGACATCGGGAATAAACCTTACTAAACACACTCAAGAAGTAATCTGTGAATTTTTCAAAATTAAATGAAAAGTAATGATTATACCTAATATAGGTGTAGGTACTTATATACTTTGTTGATGTAATTAAATGGTTACTTACTATACCTAAGTATACCTATATGTTGTGGCATGTGTTTTTCGTAGAGAACCTTTAGTGTAGGATTATCACACGAAAGTTAATTTGAATGGATTTATATAACACCATAAAAGAGCCCGGAACTTCCAAAGATAACATCAAAATATTACCAGATGATCTAATTATCTGGTTGTCATGTAAGTACACCCGATAGCATCTTGAAGTAGATACAATTTTACCTCTTATGCCGTAGACAATAGAACGATACGATAAGGAGTTGAAAGTGTTACTTGTGTCGATTTCAACCATTTTAACAGACATTTTTACGGTAAACATGTACAAGGTCTGACAAATCTGCCGAGAGTCAACATAGTCAAGTGTCGGTAGGAAGTAGATTATGACTAGGTAGAGTTAACCTATTCAAAGGCTAAAATATTTTATATTAGAAACTGAAGGCAAATAGGTAGGCAGTTGTCCTAACCTAACATCTTTTAACAAGCATTAAAATGTGAAATTAATACCGCTTAATAATTTAAAGTTGCCTTTCAGCCCCCCTATTACCGTTCTCAAAACAATGACATCATAACATGTCATGGCGCGTCGAACAGAGACGCCGCTATACCAGCGCAATAGCACTGTCCCCTGTCACGCGCGATATGATATTATGGTATGATTTGATCGTATTGAGAACCGTAATTATTTATTTATTTTATTAATGGACTCGACAGTTCGTCATTTGCCAATGTGATGTTATAGAAAATTCAATGTAGAATAGTTTTCTATCTTCCTCCAGGGGAGTCGCCGTAGCGTCATCACCCTGGGTAGCCGCGTCTTCTTGTCTTCATCCACAGGAGACGCCGCGCCGTAGCGTCAATCACTGTGGACGAAGCAGCCCCCTTACCTTGAAGTCTTATAGCAGTATTACTTCCATAATACTTTGTTACTTCGTATAATGACGACCTTAAAGTAAGCTCATTAAGGTCGTCATTGTACGAAGTAACAAAGTATTATGAAAGTAATACTGCTATAAGACTTCAAGGTAAGGGGGCAGCTCGACAGTCACGTTCACTTCCGAGCTCGTAGTGGGAATCTTGATCATGGCGCCAAACTTCAGATCCTGCTTGAATTCTCCAATAACTTCACCATACTGTCATTCGCGAACATTTTCTGATTAATTTAACGTGATATTAAACACAAAACACCCACTGTAGACATTAAACTGAAAATTATTAAATAATTTCGCAACCGTCGTTTCCCGCCATTTTCAAAAAGCCCAGAACCGTAATTGCCCCACTGGTTCCTATTACATTTTGTACACCCTTGTACGGATTTAAATAGACTTTACACAAGTGTTTTTGGCAGGTCGCACATTTTGTTTATTAAATAGGTAAGTAGGTAATAGTTTTAAGAGCCTTCCATGGGCCAACTAGCGCCGCCAATCTTAAAAAAACAATATCTTCCAATATAAGTAATCAATTTTATTAAAAAAACTATTTACAAAATGTTTATTACGATAAATGCTTATTTATAACGTGATTCAATTTCGGTAAGTTGTAGTTCGCATAATTGCGCAAAACGGCCGTTTTTGGCGCATTTGTGAACTACAACTTAGCTTGTCGCAATATGCCATGTATTGTATATTGAAAAATAGTATTCATCCTAATAAACATTTTGTAAATAGCTTGTTTAATAAAATTGATTAAATTGGAAGATTTTTTTTTTGGATGGACTAAACCCGCGTTAGGCCCCGATCTCACCTGATGGTAAGTGACGATGAGGCCGATGATGAAGCACGCGGGCCTAGTAAATGCCTATTCACTCTTATTTTGATGTTATTTTTTCAAGATTAACGGCGCTAGTTGGCTCATGGAAGGCCCTTAAATCATTTTATTCACAAAATACTTACCTACTTATGTCATTTATGTTCTTGTATCCACAGTAAAGTGATGAAGATGAAGAAGAAAGGAGTGTTCGTTGTAAATAAACCGCATCGAAAATTGGACATCAAAGCTGTGATGGAGGTGGATTTGGAAGAGGCACTGGATCTTGCAGGTTTGTAAAATCATGGATCTAGGTCAACAAGAAATACATAAATAGGATTTGATAATGAGTTCGTGAGTAACAAAATAATTATAGGACCTTCGAATATAATTACCTATCTATACCGCAGCCCAAATCAAGTGCCTTATTTTGTAAACAAATATTATCGCCTAATCACCTGTTGTGATGTAACACTGAAAGAGCAGTGGTGTGACCGCGACTTCCAATCGTTATCGCTTTCAATTTGACACATGGACGCTATACATTGCTGCTATGTTTTTGCAAGTGTTAACAAACGACAACGAAACGCAGCAATGTAGGTATATCGTTCAAGTGTCAAAATGAAAACGATAACCATAACGATTGAAGTCGCGGTCAGGTTCAGTCAATCTGGGGAGATTGATTGAACCTGTTAATTATTGTGAAAATAAAGGGATCCGACCTAATATTGTGAAAATTACTACGCTATAATCACTGAAAAACTTAAAATGTTACTAGTTTTTGTTTACAAAATAAGACACTTGATTTGAGCTTCGGTATAGGCTTATCTTTTGATTGATTTCATTGAGTTAGAAGCTTGAATATTTAAAGCCGCAGGACCTTACGTATTACGTAAATACTCCGCTAGCTTAGTGACCCGAAGTAGGTCTTGGTCTCCGAAACGAGAATACGCCAGTCATTATGGCCCTTCACCAATTCACCCAAGACCTTAGAACTTATTTATTACTAGCTGTACCTACCCCGCAACTTCGTTTGCGTAGAGGAGGAGGATGGAGGAGATCAGGAGGCAGATCTTCCTCTCTGGATCCTTGTTTCCACATCACATACCGCCTATGAGCTGTCCGGATATTTCAGCTATCTCCTAGTGAAACTTCCATCAAAATCCCTTCAGTACCTAGTTATGGCGTGATACTTGCACAAAGTCACAGATAAACAGACAAAAATTCTAAAAATTAGTGTTTTGGCATCAGTAACGATCCTAAAACACATTACAATTATTCTTTTCAAAAAATATCCAATGTACAGACTTTGAGATAGAGAGAACTTTTTTACAGTCATGTATAGATTTCTATTTTGGCCTAGTCGAAATTGATCAGCAACTGCGCATCAAAAAATTATTTGCTATAACTTTTTTCCAGGCATCGGCAAATACCAGGTGTTCCACTGCACACTCATGATGTTCTCCCTGTCTGCGTCGATCCTGGAAATGATTGGCATCGCATTCATACTGCCCGCCGCAGCCTGTGACCTGGCTTTGCCAGAGAATTTGAAAGGGATCATTACTTCCGTACCTAATATTGGTAAGCGTTTCTTTATAGGTAGGTAGGTACTTACCTATATAAAAGAAGATTAGCAACGATAAATCAATAAGTTCCTCCTCAGACACTCTAACCTTCATTCATGAGCGGTGTAAACGTCTCAGTTAGAATTATATATCGACTATAATATTGGGATGGTCACTCCTGGTACAATTTTGTAGTACCTACCTACATAAAGGCCGAGCGCGTACTACAATTTTGTATTACAATAATAAATGTATGGATTTGACGTGTCGTATATATAATATGTGCACGCATTTCCATACCTTTGCATCCATACCTAACGTTGCAAAAAAATCATAATCCCCGTCTGGCCTTACCTACTTGGAAAATTAGTTAGCTAATTTACTCTAACTAATCTCAGTGAATAGTTGCATGTTATGGTTTATTGCAAGCCAATACTTACATTATGTGTATTTTTGCACATCAATTTTTAGTTCACAATCTTCATCTATCACTCTTTAAATTAAAAGGAAAGATGCCAGTGCTGACGAGGAAAAGTGGCAAAAAACTTTTATTTTAAGCACATCTTTTAAAAATGATAACCTCCAGCTGGTTTCCAGGTGTGATCCTAACTGCTCCGTTCTGGGGCCGCGCGGCTGACTCGTGGGGCCGCAAGCCAGTGCTGCTGGTCTCCTGCGCAGCCGCAGGGGTCATAGGCCTCACTGCCGCCCTCATGCCGAACCTGACGAGTTACGTCGTATGCAAATTTGTGGGATCGCTTTTGTAAGTATCCAAAGCCATATTTGTATAAGTAAACACTTTAAAAAGCATCGAAAAAGCAACGGCAGTGAAACGGCAGCGGCAGAGGTTGTAACATATGAACATCTATGAAAGATGACATACTAAGGCCCGTATTAATAAACAAAACTCAGTTCTCAATAGAACTGTCAAACTCTCACTTGATAACGTATTTGCTGATTGCAGGCGAACCGCGACTTAAGAAAGACATCACGTGATACGCCCTCAAGGTTGGTTTATCAATAAATGACATACTTGAAATGGTGATCACGTCTTGATACAGTATCAGCTGAATTCGCTCTTGAGGGTTTGAGCTCAGACTATTAATACGGGCCTAAACGCAGCAACGGAGCGTCACCGGCAAATCAAGGGAGCAGAAACCGCGCGGCGTTCAATCTGTCATCTTTCATAGAGTTTCATACATTGCAACCACATTGCCTTTCCGTTGCTTTTATAATGTTTTCAGCCTTAAATGATACAACTTTGATAATTAAGTATTTGTTTCCCAGAAATGATTTAAAAAATTAGCTCGCTGATTGCGTAAACATCATTTCTATGAAGCCTTTAACGAAGCTTGCCATTGGTGCGATTTGGGTTGCACCCGTAGTAAGTCACGGTTCCCTTGCGGTGCCGGTCGGCGATTTTCCCCCCTTCATGCTATAAACCACAGCCACAGACCACTTACCCAATAGACATGAAATCGATACAAATTTGCAAGCGAAAAATTCCGTCAACGATGAGCGCATAGAGTCGAAGCGGGGGACAGGGGTGCCGTATTAAAAAGATGCGTCCATGTCGATCATATCTCTAGGTCACACGCGTCGCGAAGCAATTTTGCGCTCATGTGCGGGCAGACACGGGCGCCCTCCTGTTAAAGGTATATGGGTGGTGGTCTGTGACCATAGCACTATTTGCACTAACAACTGTCAAAATTGTATGAAAACTGACAGCTGTAAGACCTAACTCAAGAAATTATTTCAGCAACTCATGATAGTGGCGCAAATCTAACTGTACCCTCGACATTTTCCAGCCTAGCCTGCCCATCGTCCCTGGGTTTCGCTTACGCCGGCGAGCTGGTGCCACAGCGACGGCGCGACATCACAGTGCTGGTTTGCAACGGATTCCTGATGCTGTTGTCCACTTTAAGTCCTCGTAAGTGTCTATTTCCGTCATCTAATTGTTGAAATGCTAAATCAAGCTGCTCTCATAGAGTAGAAGATGCCATAATCCTGAGTTTACTCCTTGATATCCTTGATACTTACAACCTTGGGATCGTCATTGCTATTATGTCAGTGAACTGCCATCATGTACCGACTACCATCACTGCTAAATGATAAATGGAGAAAAAACTTCATCACGACCGGGATATATGCTACAGTCTACAGTCCCTAAGACGAGAATATGGAGACAAAATTCACGACCTGGGTAAGATATCACGGTGGCTCTGTTGGAATAGAGCGTGCCACGGAATGACGAGGTCCCTGGTTCGAATCCCGGTCGTAATGTAAATTTTTCTCCATTTATCATTTAGATTTTCGTTTCGCATAGCGCATATACAAGTAAATATCAAAACATACTATCACTGGTATCAAATAAGAATTAAAGTAGGAAATAAAATCCTTCATTCAAGATAACACAAGTTACGCCAAAGTTTAGTACCACATTTACCTAAAGCTTGTAAAGCTCTTCTCACTTTTCAACTAGTAGAATTGCGAATAATTCCTTCGAATTTCTATTTACCCTGGTCTTATAAACCCTTTCATCCACTTCTCCAGTACTCGCTTGGGGTATCCTAGCTGCGGACTGGCGATACCAGCTCGGCGACCTCACTTTAAGACCCTGGCGTCTTCTGACTGTGGTCTACGCGGCCCCGCTGATCCTCATCGCTTTGTGGCTGACGCAGGTCAAGGAGAGCCCAAAGTTCCTCATGGCCAAGGGGAAGGAACAACAAGCCTTAGAAGTGCTGAAACATATATTTGCTAGAAACAGTGGACTGGAGCCAGAAGAGTATTGCGTAAGTGTGACAGCAACAGCTGCTGTTGAAAAGAAAAATAAGACATGCTCATGGCCCAAACATTCCAGTTCTGTGGGTCCAGCCCTAGAGATATACACTGAAATGATTAACATATGGCTCGTGGAGTCCACGCGTGACCAAAAGGCTGGCCTGTATTTCGCCCAAAGAATCAGCTTGGCTATTCAGAGGGGAAAAGACGCCAGCATTTTGGGCACGTTGCCGGACAACGGGCATCGGTTGAACTATCTGTAATGCAAGCCATTCTGATAGTTCAACCGGTCTATTTTGTACATATAGTTATGTTTTAGTTTAGATTATCTTAGTACAGTCGAAGACAGAGATAAGTATACAGGGGGCCTCAATAAGGTTGAGATTTTCTCAAAAACTACTGGACCGAATTTAATAATTCTTTTACAGTTAGGTACATAGTTTTTACTTTTATCTATCTAACAGTAAAATAAGTTTTGCAATAGGTCAAGTAGTTTTTGAGACAATCTAAACCTTAAAAATTCTCCTGTACACCTTTCTCTGTGTTCCACCGTACCTTTATTTTTAGTTTAATGTTTGTATATTTTATTTATTTGATCAATATGCTCATGATTATTGGAATTTCTTGTTAATATTTGTCATAATAAGATTTAGAGATAGAAAGGGATAGATGTTGTGAGAAGACGTTTGCGACATGGGTCTCTTCGATCCGCTTCTACGAGTATTATCTTGCATCATAATGAGAAGATTACTCAACATAGGAATCTTCTGTTGCGTCCATCTTCCAGGCAAAGAAAGATACATAATTAGGTAGCCACATGGCTTCCTCTATATCTACATCCAGCATTGGACTGATTAAAGGATAGTAACACAAATCCGATGCAATGGATCATTACAAGAAACCATCCTATATTTGCTTCTAGGTGACATCTTTAAAATTATCAACAGAAGAAAATGACACAAATATTGTGGAGGGCGGATCAAACGTGAACCTGACACAAAAAGAAAGGACAGAATCAGCTTGGGGCCTGCTCCGACAACCACATCTCAAATGGCTAGCTTTAACTGGGTTCCTGATGTTTGGACTATTTTCACTGTAAGAATCATCTTCTGTTCTTCTTTTATACAAAATTAAGCTTCTAGATTTTGATTAAATATAAGGGTACCAAAAGTGAAACTCGTTTGCAACCTTGGTATAATATTAGACCATACGATGGCCGAATATTAATACTAGACGCTCTCTATCATTTGGCTTAAGGGAAATGTACCCTATCCCTTATTTAACAACGAAGACGTATGTTCCACGAATCTAAACGTTTATAGTTTGGGCAAATTTTTGTGCATTTCAGCAACAAAGGGTCTTCTAATTCTTTCATTTTGGATTTCAGGTTGAATGGCTTGTTCCTATTCGCTGCAGACACAATAAATAAAGTTATGAGCGGATCATCCGATGAGGAAGGAACTGTTTGTATCGTCATGAATCAAGTGGAAAATGCGGTAAGCAACAAGCAGTATGATAACATAAAGTAAATTGTGAATTGGATGATGTGACATTGTAATAAAAATTAAAAATATTGACTAATTAATGTAATATGAATGAGATATTGTTTCTTATATAATATATATGAATTCAAATTCATTTTTATTATATATCTGAAACTATAAGTAGACGTTAAATTTGAGATATTGACATTGTATAATATTTAAATAGGTAGCCTTGTTAATTATAATTTTTAGTTAATTGATTTCCGACACAATAATAATTGAGAATTTGAATTACGCATTATCCATGCTCGGTGAATAAATTAGAACATAAATAAATAATAGGCTAAACTTTTTAGTTAAGTTAACTATAATTATCGAATATTTTTTGTGTCTATTGTCTGTTTTTTCTCCAAATAAATAAATAAATAAACATGATGATAAAATTCTTGCCGTAATAATAATAATTGTATATGGAATTAAATAAATGAAATGAAAACAATTCAAAACATCAAGCTGGAAGAACTTGCTCACAGTGGTCACAGTTGCCTATATTATATGTCGGGCTGATAAACACATTTCATTTTGCCCACCAGAGAATCGCCTACTACGCCTACGGTTCTGGTGGAATCTTCAATAATAATTTCCTAATGCCCACATTCCAGACAAGTCCCTGCGTGGACACGATCTCCCCCACCACCTTCCTCATCATGGTGCTGACCACGCTGGTGTACGGCGTGCTGGTGCTGGTGGCCAGCGTGTGCCCGCTGTCCAAGAAGACCCTGTTGGTCACCATGTTTGGTACCACAGGCGTCTCTTGTCTGCTGTCGGGGCTGCTGACCAACAGGTATTATTCAGACATCTTTCTGCTTTGCAAATGCATCAAGTGCAAAAAGTCGGAATAGAGGGGCACTAGTTCAGAAATCTGTGATCTATTTTTCACCATGTAAATTATGTACAGTCGAAGGCAGAGATAAGTATAGATTTTATCAAAAACTACTGGATTTTGATAATTATTTTATAGTTCCATAGTTTTAACTTTGATCTATCAAACAGTGAAAGAATTTTTGCAATAGGTCAAGTAGTTTTTGAGAAAATCTCAACCTTAAAATCTCTACTGTACTTAGACCTTTCTTTGTCTTCGTCCGTACAAATTACCTCAGCCCGTGGAATAACTTTTAAGTCACATTTATAGCTAACAACGCGAGAGTTCCGCTAGTTTCACCGTTACGTTCCGTCATTTTGGCTAATTTGTTTATTCCACGGATCATGATTAACAACTGTCAGTAAATAGTTTAATTAAAAAGACGGGTTAGCACCTCGTAACTCAGATGTTAATACTCGTAAGAGAAAAGACATTGCCACATTTCAATGGAGCTTTGCCCCACCTACAAACCTACGTGACCATTTAAGCTGTACCTATCATTTTGTTGGGGACTTTCATATTGCATAATCAGTGTCATTTTCTACTACTCTCGCAACTCCTATACAAGAATAACAAAAACAATGAATAATTCGCTTCGATTTCTTACTATTTTCTGAATTCCTAATTAAGCTGTTTTTTTCGAATCGCAACTTGTACAAAACTTTATTTTAAACTAATATTTTTAATAAAAAAACGGAGTAATTTTTACATTTATTCGTTATCTTGTACAACTTGCGGTTGATGGTGGGGCAGAATCTGGCTTTGTCATTTATAACACTTGTGTTATCTATTGGCGCAAGACAGGGTAAGAGTGCTAACATTACCACTCTACAGATAAAAGACAGAGTTGAACAGGGACGTTGTATCGTATTGTACAACATCGCTGGAGTTGAGTGAGTTGTATTAAAGAGAAGAAGAGATAACAACTTCACTGAAGGGAAGATCTCGCCTTACCTCGCTTCCATGCCTCGTTCAGACCAGTGATTCTGCTCTCTTCAACCCTGCTCGACCGAACCACGCTGGCTTATTCTGTTGCAGGCTGGTGGCCGGAGCAGCGATGTCAGCGATGCAGCTCACTTCGCTCGGCATCGGGCCATTGACAGCGTATGCTGTGCACCTGTTTCCCACTAGCCTCAGGTACCTGAAATACACCAGGCAAACATCCGCGCAGAATATAATTAAGAGTCATGAAGCAAATAGACTATAGACAATAGACTCATCATCATCATCAGCCCGTATCAGTCCACTGCTGGACGTAGGCCTCTCCCAAAGCGCGCCAATCAACCCTACTCTCGGCCCTCTGCATCCAGTCCCTGCCAGCCATTTTACGAAGGTCCCTCCATCTGGTCGGGGAGCGTCCCACACTACGTTTACCCGTTCGTGGCCTCCATTCGAGAACTCGTCTACCCCATCGGTTATCGGTTCTACGACAGATGTGACCAGCCCACTGACACTTCAGTTTACTGATTCTATGAGCAATGTTAACCACTTTTGTCTTCTGGCGGATATACTCGTTTCTTATTCTATCTAACAAAGAAATTCCAAGCGTAGCTCTTAGACAAATTTTTATGTCCCCACTGCTCGGGCACAGACCTTCCACAGACCACGGGGGCCTAGTGGGGTGACCGCGACTTCTATCGTTATCGTAATCGCTTTCAATTTGACACATGGACGCAATACATTGCAGCTATGTGTTTGCAAGTTTTAACAAACGACAACGAAACGCAGCAATGTATATCGTTCAAGTGTCAAAATGAAAACGATAACGAAAACGATTGAAGTCGCGGTCACCCCCTAGTACGGATTGACGGAGTGCTCACACATGCTCTAGAATTTTTTTCTACGACATGCAGGTTTCAGTACAATGGTTTCCTTCGAGGTTTTGAGAGCATTCGGTAGATGTACGTAAGTTTTTCCGTCGAAAAAACCGAGGATAACTCATTGGTACAGTCGAAGACAGAGATAAGTATACAGGGGGCCTCAATAAGGTCGAGATTTTCTCAAAACCTATTGGACCGAATCTAATAATTATTTTACAGCACATAGTTTTAACTTTTATCTACTTAACAGTGAAAGAATTATTGCAATAGGTCAAGTAATTTTTGAGATAATCGCAACCTTAAAAACTCTACTGTACACCTTTCTCTGTCTTCGACCGTACATGGTTGACCTAGCCGGGGATCGAACCTGAGACCTCTGTATTGCAAGTCCGATGACCCAACCACTGCGCCACCGATGCGTTATACATGAATGCTGTTATTGATAGGTAAACCTAATTAAACCTCACTTTCTTTAAATCGTGTTGCTATCCCTTTCACACTTCGTTAAAAAAGGTTAAGATAGAAAGGGACAGGGGGTCTAAACGGTGGCGTAACTTTAAATCACGTTTATTCAAATTCAAACGATTTATTGCAGTCACAAAGACCATATAAGTGTTAGTAAATACTTAAAACTATGTTAGTGTGGTGTATTACGCGCCATACATGCGACTTAGGTCCGACTCCGAGACCCTGGGACATGTAAGTGTAGCCAGTGTCCCAGAATCACTCAGGTCACTTGACGTGTTGTCAATTGTATTTAACCTAACCTATTTACAAACAAACAAAAATAATACTAATAGCCATAAATGTAAATACTTAATCAAAGTATGCATATTTTAATTAATTTATACAATAGATGTTATTTTGAACCAAACATACTTAGGCATAAACTTAAGTAAGTAACTTTAAAAATTTCCAAATGACTACTAGTCGGAGAAATGTGATTTGTTTACATGTGTGGTATTTTACTGACAGTGTCGTAAAAATATTGTTTTGTAAGCTTATGTTTAATAAAGACTTTTGAAACTGAACTGAAGTGTCTCAGAATCGGACTGTCCATGGTATCCCCAATGCCCTGTTAGGGCTGCCGCGAACCCGTCGCATCAGGGACGCGACTCTTTTGCGTATGATGGCCAGAAACCCGTCCACGCCGGCTTCCGCAAACATCCCTGACGCGCTGCAGCGCGACAGCCCCATCAGCACCCTGAACGCATTGTTGTATTATACACGCAGGACATTGTATGACTTTGATTTTATTTATCATGATGACCAGGGGACAAAAAATTACCCCAATAATTTTATTATCTTATTATTTTAATAAAAAAAATTTAATTTTCATCATAATCATAAATACTATTATTGGAGCTATTAAATTATTTATAAAAAACTATAATTTTTAAACAATATAAATTTTAAAAATATTAAATAAAATATTGAGTATAATATTTTAATTAGGGGCACAGCAGTGGGAGCAGTGCTGATGTTCGGTCGCGTGGGCTCAGTAGTGGGTGCCAACGCAGCGGGCGCCTTGCTGTCTGTGGCATGCGGGGCCACTTTCTACGGGTTCGCTGCCTTGCTGTTCTGTAAGTTACAAGATATAAGGTGTTCTCAAAAGGAAAAAAGGAACCCTTATAGGATTACTTTGTTGTCCGTCTGTCAAGACCTATATCTGAGAAACTTGTGGATGGATCAAGTTGAAATTAATATCATCATGCAGCAGTGTAATAATCAACTTTCTACGTGAGCGTAATCAAAAGATATGGCCGTTTATGTCGCGTCTTCTCGCACATTTGTATGCAAATGCATAAAACCAAAACCTGTAACCTGTTCCCGTTGACCTAGAATCATGAAATTTGGCAAGAAGCTAGGTCTTTTAGCACAAGTAAAGAAGAAAATCCGAAAACTGTAAATTTGAAATTACATCTCCCTAAAAATATATTTTTTTTTATATTAAAAACTTATATTTGCAGATGATCAACTAATCAGGAGTATGTCGATGTATGGACATAATATTTTAAAAATGGCAAAGATAAGTTGGTCTCTAAATCTAGTTTATCTTTTCGTTAGAGCAAAGTTACGGGGTTAAGTTGCGTTGCACGGAAGCCTCGGGGCGCGAGTCCAATTTGCATTTGGCCGGGTTTTTATCATAAAAATATAATATTTGTATCCTCTATCTCTTTTATTTCAGTATGTGCCGCTCTAAGCTTTCTCCTGCCGAGAGACCAAACGATTGCATCAAGCAGCGATAATTTAGTCAGTCACAGCAAATCTGCTCGTAGATGATTATTTTATGTACTGGTGGGAGACCGCGACTTCAATCGTTTTCGTTTTCATTTTGACACTTGAACGATATACATTGCTGCGTTTCGTTGTCGTTTGTTAAAACTTGCAAAAACGTAGCAGCAATGTAAAGCGTCCATGTGTCAAAATGAAAGCGATTACGATAATGATGGAAGTCGCGGTTACCCCACTGGTAAATGACAATGCCAGATTCTGCCCCACTATCAACCGCAAGTTGTACAAGATAACGAATAAATGTTAAAATATCTCCGTTTTTTATTAAAATTATTGGTTTAAAATAAAGTTTTGTACAAGTTGCGATTGGAAAAAAAACAGCTTAATTAAGAATTCAGAAAATAGTAAGAAATCGAAGCGATTTATTCATTGTTTTTGTTATTATTCTATAGGAGTTGCGAGAGTAGTAGAAAATTATACTGATTATGATTATGCAATATGAAACCTGCAATAAGTCCCCAACAAAATGATAGGTACAGCTTCAATGGTCACGTAGTTTTGTAGGTGGGGGCTCCATTGAAATGTGGCAATGTCTTTTCTGTCATTATGTGATATTTTTTGTATTCAATAATAGTGAAGACATACTTATTAATATTACGTTTGTGAAGCCATATCTAATTAAATATTTTAAGTTACTTTAAGTATTTGTACTTAGGTCTAAAATGTAAATAAAATTATATATTTTCCATTTTTTTTTTTTTTTTTTTTTTAATTTAAATAAATGATTTATTCAAGAAATTTACACAAATATAATAAAACTAAACTACTTAAAAATACTTTAAAAACTAAACTAAAAATCTACCTAACTAAAACATTCTAAAAAACTTGGCCCCCTTGGGAGGGTGCCCATCACGCTGGCGGCATTCCCGCGCTGGATGGCCAGGCTCAGCCTCTGCGCGAGAAAGCCGCCAGCACGAGGGTCACCCGTCGCCTCCCTCAGGCGCTTGCTGAGCTCCTTGTGAAGCGCGTGTGCTCTCGGGCCCCACGGACCAAGTGTCTCGACGCCAAAGGGGACAAAGTCGTATTGGGCGCCGAGACACCTGTATTTGCCCCTCTTAGCACGCTCACGAGCCTCGGCCGCCGCGCCCGCGCGACTGGCGGTCGCCGGAAGATAGGTCGCAGCCAGAGTGTCGGAGCACGTAGCGTCCCACACCAGGGCGCGACCCATCCTCCAGGGTATCAACGACATCCCTGTTGCGGATGGATCAGGAATGATGAAAACTCGTGTTGGGATAAATTGTATCTATTTAAAATCAAATTACAAAATCGCTAAATCAACTTATTCTCTGGCACACTGACAACTAACTGCCTTCTAAAATGTCAACAAACGGTATCTATGGCCGCGGAACCAGCCAGTCGCCAACATTCCGGGCCCTGGTGTGAAACACCGTTACGGAGTGGCGACTGCCTGGTTGGCCGCGACCAAGGGACCTTCCGTGTGGGCCTTTTCACAATCCCGCCTCTGGTGGTGACGTCGCCTTGATCAACGTTAATCTTCGTGAAAGGTTCGAGTGCCAAATGTCTCTTGGCAACGCCGGATGGGCTATCACGGCGACGTCGCCTTCTTTTAGGCTATGGTCTGTTCGGTGCATGACGGTCTCCTAATCAAACTTAGTAAGTACATATTCTTGGAGCTCTCTGCTGCATAAGTGGTCCGCCAATCTCAGTATCTTCTTCAATGCTCACGTCGCGCCAGATCGCCGTCAAACAAATCTCCTTCCAACCAATTGCTGTTGGAACACGTTACGATTACGACGTGAAACTGATATCTCAAACTGCGGCGGCGGCGGTGGTAGAAACGTATGACAAAGGTATGTTCATACTTAAAAATCTTTCTAAAACCTCTTCTCTGTTTTCCCTCAAAATAGCTTTCAGTGCTATCTGCACTGAGTTCACCATAGGTTCCGTGGCACCAGACATAAATGAGGCGACAGAGGCATCCAAATTGTGTATATTTATCATCATATCTTCCATCATAGTCGCGGGATCAATGGAGCATAGCTTATCATGGCGTCGAATAATAGACTTGTGAACTGCGCCAAATTGGAGTAAAAACACGATGGTGAATTTTCTTGTTTGATGTACAAATCTTTCTGTGGGTAATTCTCCAAATAATGGCTGATGAGAATAATTCTTCTTCCAGTGTTGGTACTCTCTGCATACGACAGTGACTGCCTTAAATGCACGCCAGCCGCACAGAATCCGAGATCGCTGTCTCAACTCATTGAATACATGTCTGGCTTTGACGTGTTGGTAGGAGGTGATCATCAGACGGACGATCCTGTGGCAATCAATCAGCATAATTTGACTCTTCAAAATCTCGTCGTCTGCAAACATTAACTTCATTCTTGAATTCAAGATTAGAGTACCGTCGTGCAGCCTTGGGACGAGCGAAAAAAGTCGTCTCTTTTTAGGTAAAGGCTTTGAGTCCTTTATTAAATAGGGTTCGTCCCAAAAATAGTATATCTGCGACTTTAATAGTAACGGTCTCTCTGCAAGGGCCATGCATTCAACTGAGACCTGCGTGCAAGAAATGGAATCATTAGAAAGTAATAAAGGGTTTAGACTAATCTTTTTACCAAGAGGTAACCGTCTCGCGCCTATAGTAAAAATTACAGTAGCCCAAATAAGCCAAATCCATACACTAAAACTGTTAGCGTCTAGAATTGGGGGGCCTGAGGGTTTATCGACTAGAAGTCCCACCACTTCTTTGACATCAGGAAGGGGTGCGGCCTCGGCAGTCTCTGGTACAGATGACCATTCGTCAAGCGAAAACGAAGGGCCACATAACCATTTATCCGTCCGGTCTGTCAGTCGTGTAAAGTCATTTGGTACACTTAGCTCAGTAAGGAGGCAACGCCAATTCTGATGGGCAATATATTCAACCCTATAAGCAAATAACGGTTTGTAGCGACAAGACATAGCCTGTGGATAGTTGTCAGAGACATGACGCGCGTGTCGGCATGGCAATCCGACCCCAAATCGACCTGATGGCAGGCGGCGTGCTATTGCCTCAAGTAAGTCTACAGCACGCCGATCTTCGTGGTCGTTTTTGGGTGGGAGCTTCGGAACACCTACACAATTCATTTTACGCTGATCTTTCAATAAAGCTTCAACAGCATCGCTCTCTAAAACAGTCAGATAATTAACGAACTCAACAGACTTGACTTTGCTCGAAACAAACCCGTGTAGAGTCCAGCCTAGTAGCGTTCGCGTGGCGACGGGTGCGCAAGGCTTGGCGCAACGAATTTCTCTACAAATAGTCAAGTGCCAGTCTCCTGCTCCAATGATGATCGTCGGTTTTGCATTCTCAAGCGTAAGATTATCTATTAAACCCTGTAAGTGATCAAATTGTTGAAGACAGACTTTCTTTATTGTTTGAGAGCCGAGAGACAAGCCATGAATGGCTCGCGCATTCCCTAATAGGTATTCCTCACTCATATCGCGTCCACGTATAAAAAACTTGGTATGACCTACGACAGTGTCGCGGGACATGCCGCCGACGCCATTTACGCGGATAGATTCACGAAACTCATCTTTAGCGCCAATCTTCATGGCTACTTCCTTGTCTATGAGCGTGGCCGAGCTGCCGTCGTCGAGGAGGGCGTACGTCTCGTGCTCGCCCGCCGGGCCTCGGACCACAACTGGTACGATTCGCAACAGCGCGCGAAGGCGCGCGGACGGTTTCGCCGAGTTCGTGCCTGAAATGTTACATGGAAGAGCGGGAGCGTCGGATATGTTAACATTAGATACTACGACGAAGCCCTGGGTGATAGCATCTTTCAAAGTTTTTGGGAGGTCGCTGTCACTATCTGTACCCGACTGAGGGCTAACTGTAGAAGGAACAAGCGTCGTCTTAAGAGGATCGCCGTGCAAAAGCGAGTGATGTCGCCTGGTACAGCCATTGATACCACATGGTTTTGCTCGGCAATTGTTCCATCTATGTGAACCTCCTTTCAAACACCGAAAACAGGCCTTCTGTTCGCGCACCCAGCGCCATCTGTCATCTATCGAAAGAAGTTTAAAATCATAACAAATGGCGACTCTATGATTTTGCTTACAATATTCGCAAACGGCAACATTATTCGGGTCTTTCAAAGTAGTCGTACTATGCACTGTTACTCGTTTGGGCACGATAGGTTTAGTGACTGCTGGGGGGACCGTAGTAAAATCAGGTACGTGCGCATACCTCATTTGCCTATCGGCCTCCCGAAGGAGAAACAGGGAAAGGGTCTCTAACCTAGAGACGTTCTCCTGCTGCGTGTCCGCAGCGTAGTCACAGAACCTGGACTTGGTGAGCTCATTTAGCTTTGACAGCACACTTTTAAATATCTCGGGCGAGAGTAAGAAGTGCTGCTGCTTCAAAGCCTTGAAGGTAGAAATGCAATTGCGAAGTTTATTTGCAAACGAGTTTAACTGTTCAGGGGTACTAACCTTAGGTAGCGACTGTAGCACGGCGACCTCATGACCCACTATAATCTCTGGCCGTGCAAAAGTCTGCTCCAATATCTGAAGAATACCATCTGGGTCCTCGCACGTGTACAGCAAGGCAGCCACAGCCTCGCGGGCGGGACCACGCAGCGCATCACTTAGGCGACACATTTTCACCTTGCTCGAGAAATTATCTTTCGTACGATTATAATTATAACTAAAAGCTAACCAATCATTATAATCGCCTGAAAAGTTAGGCAAGGGACACGCTTTCGACTGGTTAGCGAGTGATGCAATAGCAGAGCTCAAATGATGAACTACCGACTCCGCGGTGGCTCCTTGGGGCGACTCTACATACACTGCTGGACGTGGGTTGGTGGCTGCGTTACCGAACAGGCGCGCCGCTGTCTGCGGAGCGTAGCTGGCCTGAACGGCGGCGGTAGGCTCGCGATACGTGAGGGGCACTACATCCACTGCTGGACGTGGGTTGGTGGCTGCGTTGCCGAACAGGCGCGCCGCTGTCTGCGGAGCATAACTGGCCTGAACGGCGGCGGTAGGCTCGCGATACGTGAGGGGCTCCACATCCACTGCTGGACGTGGGTCGGTGACTGCGTTGCCGAACAGGCGCGCCGCTGTCTGCGGAGCGTAGCTGGCCTGAACGGCTGTGGGTTCATGGAAAGGCACAGGGTAAGGAAACCCGGCGCTCGGAGTCTGTTCCCATGAGCGGCCACGTGACGCAGGTGACTCTATATTCTCTGCCTGACGTGGGTCGGTGGCCATAGTGCCGAACAGGCGCGCCGCTGTCTGCGGAGCATAACTGGCCTGTGCGGCGGTAGGCTCACGGAGAGGCACAGGGTGACAATCCCCAGCGCTCTGTGTTTGTACCCACGAACGGGTGCGGGACGTAGCTATAGAATAGATACTTCCCTGTCTTTGAGAGTCTCCTGCGTCGAGTGCGGCCAGTCTGGCCTGCAACTCGATTTCTTCAAGCTCACGATTCTTGCGCTCCATTTCTTCCTCCAAGTCACGCTTGCGCTTCAACTGTTGACGCCTGGCCTGCAACTCGAATTCTTCGTTCTCTCTGATCTTTCGCTCTATTTCTGCCTCCAACTCAATCTGGTTCTCTAAGTGCTGACGCTTGGTTTCCTTTTCGCGCTCCAGTTGAGCGCGGCGCAACTCGGCTTCAGCGGCGAGCCTGCGCGCCAGATTGTTGGAGCTAGAGCTGATCATGCTTCGGCGAGAATCTGGTCGGTCCGACTTCTTACTATCTGTAAGCAAATTCTTTACCAAAGCTGGCGCTATCGATGGCGGGGTACGTGGTAGTTCCCAGCCTACCGGCGGAGGCGAATCCCGTGCCATTGCGCTCCCGTGGGCGCAGGCACCTGTGGCACGGGTTTCGTCTGCCGCGAGAGAGCTATCAGTGTGTGCGGCAGCTTCTGCCTTTTTCTTAGATTGCAGCCGCGTTTCCATCATACTTGAACCCCCCAAAAAAAATGGACTTGAAAAAAAAATGGAAATAAATTTTTTTATACGAATTTTTCAAATTTTGAATTAGGTGCTGAATTTAGCTAGGATCGAAGGACCAATGTTGCGGATGGATCAGGAATGATGAAAACTCGTGTTGGGATAAATTGTATCTATTTAAAATCAAATTACAAAATCGCTAAATCAACTTATTCTCTGGCACACTGACAACTAACTGCCTTCTAAAATGTCAACAAACGGTATCTATGGCCGCGGAACCAGCCAGTCGCCAACAATCCCGTCGGGCCGCTTGCCGTCGTCCCGCAGAATCAGTGGCTCCAATACTGCGGGTACGCCGGCACTGACGAGGGCCCTTCTCAGGATGTCGTTGAGCGCTGCGTGGCGGGAGAGGCGGCCGGCGCTGGAGCGGCAGGCGAGTCCGTGGTGCCCGAGCCGGTCCACACTCGCCCCACAAGAGGCACAGCGGTGGTCGACGCATACCTCGGCTCCCAGCCGGAGACCAGTGGCGATGCGGAGTGTGACGGGGTCTATGAATGTGCCGGTGTGGGGAGATGGGTAGGCGTGAAGCCAGTGTCCGGACTCAGGTCGGGACACTGCCAACAGCCTAGCGCGATCTCTGCCAGATGATGATGTGATTAATGAATCGAGGGTGGCTTCAGACGCGATGTTGTCCCAGGCCCTTTGTATTTTTGGAGTCGATGGCAAATTTGGACTCGGTCCTGCTAACCAGGCATTCCCAGCCTCGATCATGCACGCAATCTCGCAGTTTACAGCCGCAGGGGCTTTAAGGATTTTACCTGTGAGATCAGACGTGGCATAAATCGAAGATAGGAAAGCCGGTAAGGCTACAGAAGAACTTTTGCGGGTACCGAGGCCACCGTACCTGATGGGTAAGGAGGCCTGGGTCCATGCCTGTTCGCTCAAATGAATGTTGATTATGGATTGAATTTGGAATTTTAGGGCATTGTCAATTGGTAAAAGCAGATGAGGGAATTTCCACAAAGGGCAAGAGCGAAGCAGGTATGTGAATTTAGGTACGAACAGGCAGAATTTTAAAATGAAAAGCGCCGAATGAGGAGTAATTTTGAGGAGGCGGTCTGAAAAAATATTAAAATTAGAAATAGAATTATCCAAAAGGGGGGGAATGGCCTCGTCGAAGATGGGAGAACCAAGTAGGTTTAAACTGTCTTTGCTCAAAAATTTTATATTAGGCGCTACAGAGTTAAAATTTTGATGAATCTCGTGAGCACGGGAAGGGTCCAAATTTTCAGAGATAAAAAGTTCACTTTTATTAAAATTTAGTTCCAAACCAATAGATTTAAATTTGTTTATAATGGAGGACAGATCTGAGAGGACAGTCTTTGCATCTCCACCTAGAGTGCCATCATCTAAGTACCAAACATTAAATTTTGAATTTAGATTCTGAATGAAAGGATTTATAGCCAAACTAAAAATTGCAGGACCGAGGGGATCACCCTGCTGACATCCAACGGCCGAAAGAATCTCGTTATTTTTATAGGCTAATTTAGACGGACAGTGGTAGCACTGTAGGAGAAAGTTGTAAATTTCAGGTACGTGTAATTTAACTTCGTTCAGCAGGGTATCCCTATTAACCGAATTAAAAGCGTTTTTGACATCTAATTTTATTATTTTATTTTCCATTTGAATAGGTAGATCGTTGTTTTTTGTCCTACACTTATTTGGTTGTCTCTAGGTAGAGACATATTAAATTTAGGGTAAATAATAAAAGTAAATGCAATCAAACTAAATCCAAGGAACCCTCATTTTACAGTTTAGCTAAAGAATAGGTGTGATTCTGTCGTAACCGCCAAGTCTAATCCTAAACCCTGCCTAAACCTAAATGAAACTCTACTGTCACTCATATGCGTGTAAGAGTGAGCTAGATAGAGCTGAAATCGACACAACAGTAACGCCTTGATTCACACGTACAGTCGACAGCACTACAATGGTAATGTACCTATACAGTAATGGTAAATAATTCATGATTTTAATAAGTCTTTATACTTTAAATTTAGTGTGACGAAAATCTAAATGTAATTTGCATAAATCGATAAAAATGGACTCCTAGAAAAGCGCAATACGAGGTATTCACTCTCAAGCGACGTTATGTTCCCACAGTTGACCTTTAATTTATGTGTAATTTGTAAAATAGATCCCTCCTTTACCATTGTACAGTCGACAGCAGATCAATGGTAACACTTGCAGTACGATTTCAAGTCTTACGACGCAAATAATAAGAACTGTCAAAAGTAAAAAGTGTTACCATTGATCTGCTGTCGACTGTACCACAAACATACCACAACCTCAACAACCCGACAACTACAATACGTATTTATATTCGGGCGCTAATTCGTATGAAAATAAAATTAAATAGTTCAATTCACACGGACCACATTTTGCCGTCAACTACATCCTCGGTCTCGGCCTCTTTTTACCGCTGCGATGTGGTGATAATGTGGCATGTGAGACGATTATAATAAAAACGTTCTAGAACGCACAAAAAACAATATTTTATTTATATTACATCAGATTAGTTAAATAAATACAACTAGATAAGTACCGTAATATAAAATGTGTTTAATTTACTTAGTAACTTTCCAGTGAGGTTGATCTCCGACGGTCCCTAAACAACAATTTAATTAAAAGCGAGGATGACGACATCACACTTAATAGACCAAGAGTCACAGTAGTCAATATGCCGACTATCGAGTATCACTATGCCCGTTTGGATCACTTAGAATACGCGGGTGCGGTGGCGGGCGCGGTAGACGTACATACACCGCACCTGCGTTTCGTACGTGAACAATATCATACTACATATTGCCATAACATTACGTTTAATATTTCGTGATCAGATCATGGGAAAAAGCACTGAGACACAATAAAATCACAGTTAAAATAGCTGCTAAAGCTGCAAGGTTCTTTGCAGGCCAAGCAAAGATATTCTTTTAAATTGGTGAATAGGTAAGCTGGTATTCTCTCATTAGCATATCAAGCGAAGCATGGTAGGCCCGATCTCATGTAAGGGAAAGTCTATAGGATGATGATGTGACGATAAGTTGTTGTGAGACCGGCAGACCGGCACGAGGCCCGACAGTCCCTAGGGAGGTAAGTGGCATTGGCAGGTCTTTTCGTTGTGGAGGCCAAAAAACAATCTTCGGATCGTTAATTATTACGACTACATATTTTCCAAGTGGCATCCAAGGCACATGTGGGATGACGCTGTCCAATGGCTACAGCAGGATGTTGACGTAAGCAACTGTCCAGATGGACATAGATTTCTTATTTCCTACTGCGTCTTTAATAAATAAGCCAAGACCCAAAGCAGTTATTATTTTTATTTAAATGTCACTAAAATTGTTTCATAGTACTCGATGAGGCATGTATCTACTGTGATCTCTTAGCATAAATAGATAAGAATGCCCCCACGGACTCTTTTCAAGTCGTCAGACAAAAGAGGCAAAACAAATAGTGTCTGGCAAATACATTATGATCCCATAATCTTTATGTTACGATGGAAACAGATATATAATGTGCGCATACGCAATGACTTCAGTTGCGTAGTCACAGGCGAGAGATATTGAAGTGGGAGGAGAATAGGCGACATCGTTCCTAAATCTTATTAAATTATCTAGGTCAGTTTAATTTTACTGGTGCAATTGGATGATACGTCACATAAAAATAATGACTCTACTTTGAGTTATTTTAGTACAGCCAGATGCACAATTTATGTCATAATACTTACTCTACATTTTATGTCACAATGTCCCAGTGGCTGGGATGCGAGTTCAATCCCAATCTCTGGACTATTGTGGTAAATCAAGAGAAAATTAGTAATTTGAAAATATGTTTTTGATATTTTCATGCGAAACGAAAATCTAAATTATAAATGAAGAAAAAAATTTCATCACGACCGGGATTCGAACACGGGACCTCGCCATTCCGTGGCACGCTATATTCCAAGAGAGCCACTCCAACAGAGGTTCGAATCCAGGTCGTGTTGAAATTTTTTTCTCCATTTATCAATTTGAAAATATTTTAGAATTAAAACTATAGTGAGCCATTACTACAAATTATTATATATAAACGGATATCATTCACTTATATTGTTGTTATATTGCCGACTTCAACAATATAAGTGAGAGATATCCTTTTAAATATATAAATTTGAAAATATTTCTAATTTTCTTTTCTTTTTTAATTTAATACACTTTTTTTATATATTTGACTAGTGCAATTGGATGATACAATTAATAAAGACTATGCTTGTTGGATGCTTCACAACTTTAGTTCGGCGATGATATTTAAGTACAGCCAGCTGCACAATTATTAATATCATAAGACTCTACATTATTCATGATGTCACAATAGCCCAGCTGGAGTATGAGATTGCAATGCAAGAGTCGCATATTCAATCTACCTCTGGACTATTGTGATTGTTCAAGAGAAAATTAGTAATTTGAAATATTTTTTCATATAATAAACAAATTTCTATTTTACTAGTGCAATTGGATGATTTCGGCGATGATATTTAAGTACAGCCAGCTGCACAATTTATGTCATAATACTCTACATTTTATGTCACAATAGCCCTTTGGCTGATGGGGTTTGAAACTGCGATGCATGCGTCGCAGGTTCGATCCCAACCTCTGGACTATTGTGGTGTTTTAAGAGAAAATTAGTAATTTGAAAATGTTGCTAATTTTTTTTCTTCTTCATATTATACAAAAAAAAACTATTTGACTAGTGCAATTGGATGATACAATTAATAAAGACTATGCTTGTTGGATGCTTCACAACTTTAGTTCGGCGATGATATTTAAATACAGCCAGCTGCACAATTTATGTCATAACACTCTACATTTTATGTCACAATAGCCCTTTGGCTGATGGGGTTTGAAACTGCAATGCATGCTTCGCAGGTTCGATCCCAACCTCTGGACTATTGTGGTGTTTCAAAAGAAAATAAGTAATTAGAAATTAATGCTAATTTTCTTCTCATATTTAATTTAATAGATAAATCTATTTGGTGGTGCAATTGGATAATACAGATAAAAAAAAATCTATGCTCGTTAGATGATTCTAAACTTCAGTCAGACGATAGCGTAATTCTAGTTAGAGATATCTTAGTACAGCCAGCTGCACAATTCATATCCTAAAACTCTATATTATTTATGTAACAATAACCCAGTGGCTCGGGTATGAGATTGCGATACAAGCGTCGCAGGTTCGATCCTCTGGACTATTGTGGTGGCTCAAGAGAAAATTAATTACAATGAATTAAATAAAAATAGAATGTAATACCGTACTTATTACATTTTTATTTATTTAATTCATTGTTTTGAGAATGGTAATATAGGCAGGCCTATTATTCCATGAATAACTCCATACTTAAAGTTAGTCTACCGTACTTTTTTTGTAAACCTATAAATCGTCCCACTGCTGAGCAAAGGTCTCCCCCCTCCTCTTCCATCCATCCCTGTCCTGAGCCTCTTCCAGCCACCCACCCCTGTATCTAACGATATCGTCTCTCCACCGTACTTACTTAGATAATTATTATTTTATATTATTTAAGGCACATATTTGCTGAATAATCTATATTTAGAAACTCTCATTCTTTAGTTATTTTCATGAATTGTTATATGACGAAATAGCTTGATCATATATCGGAATTTCATCATCTCTATTCACAATACGACATCAGTTCAGTAGCACTTTAACGGTAAGGTCTTAGGACTTGCTTAGTAGGCTAGACTGAATAGACACTTTACTATACAGGCTGTTACAAAATAGTCGTATTGTATACAAAAAATAATTCTACAAAATTAGAGCTACACAAGGCGCCTGAGGAGAAGGACTCTGAACTTCCGGAGGACCGGGTTCGAATTGGAACCCGAAGTTTTCACATTTTATTTATCACATTCACTCCCTGGCCCAGAACCTGGGTACGCCCATGGCTGTGGGTATATTTTAGGCTCTAAAAGTTAAGGGCCTGACATGAGCCAACTAGCGCTGCCAAAATTAGAAAAAATAATATCTTCCAATATAATTAATTTTATTACAAAAAGCTATGTAGCAAGTTTTTATTACGATAAATAGGTAAGTACTATTTTTTAAATGCATAATATCAACATGATTCAATTCGTTAAGTAAATATTAAGTATCTAAACTAAACCTATCTAAAAAAAAGCCAAGTTACTATATAAAAATTCAAGATAAAAAGCCTGCCCCAGGTCCCCTACTATAGGCAGCGTGCCCAAAAGGCTGGCCGCGTTGCCCCGCTGTATCGCAAGGCTAATACGTTGTGCGAATTAGCTGTAAGTAACCTATAGCTGTAGTATTCGGTAAGTTGTAGTGCTCATAATTGCGAAAAACGGCCGTTTTTGGCATATTTGGGAACTACAACTTAGCTTGTCGCAATTATGATATGTATTGTATATTGAAAAATAGTACTTATCCTAGTAAATGGGGCCATGGGGACCAGAGGTGCGGCGACTGGTCAAAGAACTGTCGTCGCGCCTCATTGACTCGTCGGGTGGCCAAAGGGCTGGCGCTTACCTCGGCCAGCGTATATCGCTGGCTATACAACGGGGTAACGTCGCCAGCCTTTTAGGCACTCTTCCGCAGGGCTGCGATTTGGCCCCATTTTTTTATTTATAAGTATATATTTATTATTATTATTTTATAAAGTAGAAGATGACTCCTAATAAAGATTTGCTACATAGCTTTTTTTAATAAAATTGATTAAGTACTTAATTATATTGGAAGATCTTATTTTTTTAAGATTGGCGGCGCTAGTTGGCTCCTGTAAGGGCCTTACTTATTTAAAGAGATTCGTCAATGCTCTTTCGTTAACTACAACCCTTTATATACTAGCAATACCGCTCTTTAAATTACTTGGTAGCGTGATCCATTCTTCGACAAGATCATTAATGTAATCCGAATTACCATCGTACTGAGGTCAAATTGATCAGTCTTTAATAAACTTTGTCCAGTATTTATACACATCAACATTTATTTTTAAATCTTCACTTAAGTACACCACTTTGCAAGGAAAAGTGGCAACCCTGAGAAGAAAAAGTGGCGAAAAACATTCGGCAGTACCTACTTTCTTAAAAAAAAAGAATATATAACTACACTAAACTATATATACAAAATAGGTCGGTTGAACTATCTGTAATGTAAGATTACCTACAGATAGTTCAACCGATCCCCGTTGTCCGGCAACGTGCCCAAAATGCTGGCGCCATTTCCCCTCTGGATCGCTAAGCTGATCCTTTGGGCGAAATACAGGCCAGCATTTTGGTCACGTGTGGACTTTTTAAATTAATTTTGTAAAAGTTTTATAATTATTTAACACCAATGAAAAAATCTTTCTTTTTTGCGATTAAATGTATACATGGGTGTGCTGTCGACTACACAATTAATATTAGTCTGCCGAGCACTCGTACTATTAATCACAATCATAAACAATTGTAAGCCTTGTCGCTGGGAAAACACGCACTGTAGAAAAACAAGAGTTTCCTCAATAATTGTTCTAGGCTCAAGTGGTTTAAGCACTGAGTAAGGTTTGAGTAGCGGTATGAAAACAAGTGTGTCACATCGTCATGTGCCTATCTACAGGATTCAATTACACTTTGGGCATATTTTAGACCATTGATAATTCACCCTGTTAAGGCAGTTGTCCGACCGCCGGCGATGAGCGAGTAAAGCTATCAACTATAAACGAGTTGGCGAGCAGCGAGTATAGTTTTGTAGCTCGGCTACTTGCAATAAAGAGATATGATTCTGATTATAAATAGCAAAGACCTATGTATTTTTGAAAATGTCTAAAGAGAAAGTGGTCACCGATCCCCCTATTCCTTTCATCCAGGATTCGGAGTATACAATATCTTGCATATGCTGCTAAACGGAGCAATCCTCCTTGGAGTCATCATGCAGAATCTGGTTCTCGGCTACGTGCTCCCTGCAGCTCAGTGTGACCTGGAACTGACGTCTCAGCAGCAGGGATTGCTGGCTGCGATACCGTTTATGGGTGAGGCTCATTCGAAGGCGTTGACTAATCCGTCAATCAGCACTTATTGCGTCTTGGAAGATCGTGGTTCTAAGCTCAATTATAATTGTCAAGACATCAGTCTCAGACTTATAAGCTGTTATTCATAAACATGATTTAACCTTTTTAACGAAGTGTGAAAGGGATAGCAACACAATTTAAGGGAAGTGATGTTTAACTAGGTTTATGAATAACAGCAATAGTGGATTGGTTGGCAGAATGTCGCTGTTTTTGAACGGAAAAGTCCGCAGTCACGACAGGTGTTACGTCCACTACCCCAAGCGTAGAGATTCTACCTCTACGCCCTAAAATCAACACCATGAAATCCTAGTATCAATCAAGATCGCTGAGTATACGGAATCTTATGGGAAGTTGCTTGACTTCAAGTGTTGTCATAGTGAAGGCAAAAAGAGGATGATGATACAAACAGATGGAGAAATGGCCTATGCTAGGTGACTAACAGGAATTGGACCGAAAAAGACGACATTATTTGAGTGGTGTGCCTTAGGAAAGGCCTACAGCAGTCCAGCAGTGGACTGATACGGCATGTTAATTGATAATACATAATATAAACAATAAACGTACACGGCGAAAGTAAAAATTAAGACTGAAAATTTTAATTCTGATCACCTTTGTTCATGTAGCCACAATCCTGACGTCATACTTCTGGGGCTGGTTGGGAGACACGCGAGGGAGGAGGCCTGTGATGCTGTACAGCATGATGACATCAGTCGTCTTCTCTGTGATCACCAGCTTCGCACCCAACCTTATCTCCTTCGCTGTTCTGCAGTTCATGACATCTATCTTGTAAGTCCACTTCATGTGGTATTTTGGAGCATTCATTGCATGCTTGAATCTTCGCTTTATAAATGACATACATGATCCTGTAGAAGTGTGCTGTTCCTCCAGTATAACAATTGATGTTTTAGATAAGATTTCGGAGAGTCTCATACTGTGTCAAAGTGAATTTTTATCCTTACAGTGATTTCCTCCAAGCCTACCTAACAGACTTCCACTATGACGGTTTTCTAATGTACCTACTCGTCAAATCTATCACCATATCCATTTTTATGTGTTTACTACCCTCGACCTTCTATGACTCGATTCAAGACAGCCAATATCATTTCAGCGCATCAGGCTCAACGGCCATAGTGTATACATATCTTGGAGAATTCAACAACCTTCGCCATCGGGACAAGATGGTGGCTTTCGGATCATCTTTCGTTGGGATTGGGACAGTGGTATTGCCTGGTAAGACTTGAATCCATTTATTTTCCGTTCAGAATTTCTGGTACTCATAATCATCAAGAGTGTTAGATACATTATTTGTTTTCACAGCGGTCTCCTGGCTAATTCTTCCTCTGAACTTCACACATCCACTGGGTTTATTAAATATCGTGTATCGGCCATGGCGTCTGCTGATCGTCGCCTGCGCCTTGCCATACACCTTCGCAGCAACATTCCTTTTCTTCTCACCTGAGAGCCCGAAGTTTCTGAATGCCAAGGGCCGGCAAGATGCTTGTCTTGAAGTGTTGAAGACCATCTATGCTATTAACAAAAGAAGGCCTGCAAATGACTTTCCAGTAAGTATTCCAATTTCAAGTGGAAGCAGTAAGATTTTGTTAATTCCGTCACTTTAATCCTTGGTAGCTTTAGAGAGCTCGGTGGCTCAGTGGTTGGGTCAATGGACTTGCAATATGGAGGTCCCAGGTTCGATTCCCAGCTAAGGCAGCCATGTACCAATGAGTTATCCTCGGTTTTTTCGACGGAAAAACTTACGTACATTTACCGAGTGCTCTCAAAACGGTGAAGGAAAACATCGTGATGAAACCTGCATGTCGTAGAAGAAAAACAAACCTAAGGCATGTGAAATCCGCCAACCCGCATTGGGCCCGCGTGGTGGATTATGGCCCGAGCTCCCTCGATGTAAGGGAAGGTCTGTGCCCGAGCAGTGGGGCAATATAAATAGACTGATGATGAATCCTTGGTAGCTTTGAATTGGCAGTCTATGCGTCGTCGTCCTCATGCGATATTCAATATATCTGATAATGTTTTACAGGTAAAGTCCCTGATCTCAGATGCTCAAACATCTAACACAGATGACAAGAAGAGAGAGGGAATAGCTGCTGTACTATCTTCAATGAAAGAGCAAACTCTTCCTCTGTTCAAGATGCCACTGGTGCCCTGGATAGGCTTAGCTTGCTTCGTGCAATTTGGAATATTTGCCGCGTAAGTTCCTACAAGGTCTTAAATAGGTTAAAGACTGCACTTCATCATCTCTACAGATTTTTGGTATGTGTATTACAAAAATTAGATTGATGGCTTGCTTTCAGAACCAATGGATTTTACGTATGGTTCCCGACGATTCTGAACTCGCTGGCTA
This sequence comes from Tachystola acroxantha, assembly GCA_963506565.1. Taxonomy (NCBI): domain Eukaryota; kingdom Metazoa; phylum Arthropoda; class Insecta; order Lepidoptera; family Oecophoridae; genus Tachystola; species Tachystola acroxantha. The sequence continues at coordinate 12,590,574 of OY735879.1, forward strand.
CCCATGATGGAAAGGAAACAGGAATATGCGCAGTACTTGAAGCGAGCAGAGCACAACAGGCTGCTAATAGAACAGTGGTATGTCATTGGAACTTGATTTTAAACGTAGTCGGATTTCTAGGTTTGATCGACATTGTACTGGACGTATTCTCATGTCGTCAAATTTGCAATTAGGATTTGTCAAACTAACCTGCTACGATCCTGGCACACCTCTCGCTTGCTCCACATTCGTCCAATCTTAGTTTGTGGTAGATCGCACTTTTTTTTATATATCCTCAATTTGTTCTACGGCGTTCGAATACGAGAAAAATAGTACTCAATGGATTCATCATGGATATGGGCAATAGATCTATAGATAATGATTACCTTTCTCCATGTTTCAGATCAAATGCGACGACTCATTAAACACTTCAACCTTCGAGCGCTCCATCTACATCGGTCTCTTCTTCAGCTCAATGTATATCATCGTTGGTTTCCTGGTGGACTTTGTGGGGAAGAAGGTTATCCTGGTGGTCTCGCTGATGACGACTGGTGTTTGTGGTATCGGAGCTCACTTGGCTCAGAACCAGCAGGCTGCAGTGATTCTGTTCGCTGTGTTTCAAATGAGTGGAGCGTGCATTGGATTGATGAATGCGGTGGCTGTAGAACTGTTTCCTACTAAATAGAGGTGATGATTAATCAATGAATGCACTTAGTTTAGTAGAAGGAAAATATTATCTTTATGATGGTCATGCTGCCAAAAAAAGTCTTTATAAATATTCGGATAAGTACCTACATATAGATTCAGATTCATAATTCAGATGTTCCCCAGAGCTGGGTTTAATAATACATGCTTATAGAAGAAGTGTATGCTCCGGAGACAGTTGAGACTCAGGGCCAAGTAGCTAACATTTTCCTTGCAGACTCAATGCCAGTCTTTTAAAAATCCTCAATGCCAGTCTTTGTAAATGTAGGTCACGGTATACTCATAAATGGATTAGACAATAGATTTATTTTTCGCAGGGCGATGGCCATCTGCCTGGCCATGATGATGGGGAGGATGGGATCGATGGTGGGTTCAAACGTGTTGGGGCTGTTGCTTAACACCAACTGTGCAGTCAGCTTCTATCTCTTCGGGGGCATTATCGTCAGTAAGTTTGCAATCATGTCTATATCAACGATGTGCCGGATGAATAATGGTGCTTATCACTTTTTGCCAAAAGGAATTTCGTATGTATGGAGTTTGCATGAAAATAGGTCTTTATACACAACACACGCTCGAGGAATGCCCTACGTTCGAGACCGAGCGTCGGATCTAGGTCCAAAACACTGGACGCGACCTTTCCCCACCAGCCCTTGTAAGGGCGATGCTGGGGAGCCGGGCGGTTTGGGACGCCGCGGTCGTATTTTGCGAGACCGTGATGATTAAGAAGGAGGAGGCAAAACGTGACCGTGAGCGAGCCGATCCTGCACGAAGACGGCGACGCCGGGGAGGCGACAATGCTCTCCCCGATGCGTTACAACTAGTCCCTGGTTAGGGACCCCCACGGGGGACCTCCGGGGTCGCGGCCGGTCAGATTACGGGATCTGGCCGTCCAGCATTTCCCCACGATAAAAAAGGCCTTTATACTGATTTTCAAATGTCTGTAATTATTTTATTTTGCAACTGTTTTCAATTATGTTGCACCTCTAATTAATTAATGTATAATTTAAAATATTGGTGGTTTTTTTTTCAGTGAATGGCTTAGTATGTCTCCTGTTACCAGGGAAGAAGCACAGTGAAGATATGAAGCCGAAAACGGTTGAACCGACAGAATGCGACAGTCAGCAACCGGTATGACCCGGTTGAAACCACATAGTTCCAGTTTCAAATACAACAATCGCATGGATTGAAATCTTCGAAGGCTTGTTGCATCAATGTGCTTAACTAAATTTAGTTTCGATGCAAGCAGGAAGTCTGATCGTGAATGTCTTCTTTTCGTCTATTTATTTTATTAGCACCAGCTTTACTCTGTGTTGTTATTATGCTATTATTTCTAGTCCTATTACAACAATATATATATATATATATATATATGTTACTTATAATAATACACCTTATAATTCGACAACAGTTTTTTTTATTTATTTATTACGTGCATTTTGGTCTTTCGAGCCGTTTTTTTGATGAAAAATTTTCAAAGTCATTTTTTGAAAAAATAGTTTGCCCCCCTAATGACACCCTAAAGCCAAGTCTGCTGCGACGTGTTACCGTGTTACGAAACACCGTAACATGGTTTGGCAAAATTAACAAAGGAAAATTGTTACGTCACGACCCAAATCGGATAATCGTGTTTCGTAACACGGTAAAACGTCGCAGCAGACTTGCGAAATTAAAAAAAAAAACATTGGGCCCCTTAGCGACACTCTGCCCGCCGGATTTGAACTAGCGACCTATTTGTATTTCTTACATACAAATCACTTCAAAGGTACTGACTTCAAATCATTTACATGTTCAAAAGTACTCAATCAGCGCTAACTTGCTTTAAGAATCGGAATCATATCTATTTGTTGCAAGTGCATATTTTTGCACGTCTACATTTTTTTAGAATTTACCGAAAAGATGCTGAGGAGAAAAAGTGAAAAACTTTCAGCAGCACTACATAGAATTTGAAGTCATAACTTTATCGTCATCATTAAGGTTAAAACTTACTGTTGAACAAAGATCTCATTTGTAATCTTTATTTTATTTAATAATAATAAAACGTTTATTTACGAACAATTTAGGTCCATTTTGTGTTAGTAACAGGTACCTTATCCTATGTTAGTACTTATTTACTAGACAAGCTATTTACTCATATAACAATAATAACTATTATAATATTAACCTAAAAAAATACAAACTTAACTAAAAACTATAATATACAATAGGTCGGTTGAACTATCTGAATCTTAGCATTACAGATAGTTCAACCGATCCCCGTTGTTCGGCAACGTGCCCAAAATGCTGGCGGCATTTCCCCTCTGGATCGCTAGGCTGATCCTTTGGGCGAAATACAGGCCAGCATTTTGGTCACGTGTGGACTCCACGAGCCGCCCCGACAGGTCTTTATAGACTAGTTTGGTAAATTTTATAATATGCCTCAACAGCGGGCAATCCCACCTGCCAGCGATGACCTCCAGGAGGATGTTGGGGGTATTTAAGTAAGTATATTTAGTTTTTGTATGTTTTGTTAATTTATGGGTTTTTATGCCTGCAAATAAAAAAAATATATTACTATCACGTTTTGCCGCAACGTGTGAACTGCCGCTTAGGCCCTTTCCCGCTGAACTCATCAGCTGAACTGAAATGAGTAGACAATTCATTTAGTATATCGCTATCAGAGGCCGAGGCTGTACGCATAGCCATTTTATCTGCGATCGTAATTAACAATAAGGTCAGTATAACTATCTATTAAATTAATATTGTTATGTTCCTACGCGATTACGCGATGCAACGTAAATGGTAATCTGCAAAGACTTCGCATTTTTCGTAGCAATTTTAGCGTACTTACTCGTTTTACTCCTACTGTTCCACTAAGGACTGTTTTTTTATTATTACCTATATTATACTAAGTATAACATCGAAGGATATTTTTAAATGTTTATTTCGCAATAACTAACAATTTTAGTGGGAATAAGTAAGTGCCTACCTACAGTGAAAGTAATGAATTCAAAATAAAACCTACACAAAATTACATAATATAAACTCTCGCCGGGTCTGGAGGGGGATTTAAAAATTGGGGCGTGCATGCGTGATCATTTGTTCCATTTCAGTTTTGTATTTTTATTTTGTTTTCGGCCAGCATCCAGCCAGTTTCTAAAAGTTGAGGAGGAGGTTCACGAAGGAGGTTTTATGCATTGGTGCTGAAGGCATACTCCCACAGATTAAAGATATAAGTTTTCTCATACTCGTATCTTGCTCTTCTTATGTACTTAGGTATACCTACTGCATAATCTTGTACTTTATTCGTTCAAGTACACTAACAACATACTTAGGTACTGGTACTCACAACTCGTTCAGTTATCAACATCGAATCCCCGGATATTGCATAATTTAACTGTTGATTTATATTATATTTTTAATAGACTGATAAACTTATGGTTAAACAATGAGTAATGAACTGTAATGATTGTCTATAAAGTAGGTTATCTGTTTTTTTTATATATGTACAAAAATAAATGCTGCTCAAAGTTACTGCCTGGTGAATCAACCTTTAGGTTAGGTGCCTGCCTACCGTAAATTAACCTTTTGAACGCCACGTCAAATTAGAAAGTGATGCACCCTCAATTGACCCTCAATGCTACCATACATGACATTTTAGAATAATGTGACGTCGTAGACTGATTTCTCTGTCTACGTGTGACGTGATAACTTGTCGTGATATCCCGACATGGCGTTCATGTCACGATTTCCCGTTGTTGACGGCTGTGGCCGTCTTTGGCATTCAAAAGGTAAGGAATAATGTTCGATTCGGCATAGGTACATAAGTAGTCGGTTGTAAAAGGACTATACAAGACGTATCCAGGATTTTTTAGGATTGCCGACCTGCGAAGCTTTAGCGATTGACGCAACGCCGCGGAGCTGTCAAACTAATGTCAAACGCCTTGTAATAATGTCACTTTGACAGCTCCGCGGCATTGCGTCGATCGCTAACTCTGACTCGTGCTACAAGAGGTCTCCTGAAGACTAAAATGAACATTTTGTCTTCTATTTACGTATCTTAATTCTGCAAAACTGTCGGTACCTAGGTTTTCATCAATACCTAACTAATAGGTACTTTTTAGAGACTTTTCGTAAGTTTTAGAAGAAGATAAAAAAAGGTAATCCATGTTTGGGAGGTGACTGTGATAATGTTTTATTAGGTACCATAATTATCGCATAAATTATATCAGTGGGAAAGTACATTTGGATTAACTTGAGTTACTGAGCATTAAGCGTAAACAAATATTTAACGTAGTCACATAGATCGCTCTTATTTCATCAGCTATCAGCTGTGATAATGAGTAATAGAGCAATAAACCTATGGTACACAAAAACAGCAACGTGGAGAAAACATACAGGCGCGTATACATAAACGTGATTAAAGTTTTTCCACCGTTTATGCCTGCGGTCCCTTTCTAACTTAAGCTTTTTTAACTAAGTGTTAAAGGGACAACAACACGGTTTAGGAAGTGAGGTTTAACTAGTTTTATGAATGAAGTTTATTTATTTAAGTAAATATAAAAGATAAGTAATTTATTTAAATATTAAAAACAAACATAAAACTAAACCTATACTAACAAATAAAACTTAAAATTTGATTAAAATAAATACTTACCTAAATAAATTAATTAAATAACTCGCCCCTTGTCGTACCCGGCGCAAAGGTGCACATAACGCTCGCGGCATTGCCGCGTTGTATAGCTCTAGCCAACCTTTGCACCAGGTAGGACCCGGAGCGAGAGTCATAACCCCTCTCTCTAAGGCGACGGCCTAATTTATATATTGGAACAGCAACATATGTAAACGTACATACGGTATATGGAAACAGTTCGATAGATAAACGAGATATCTAAGGGCCACTTGCGCTAAGATGATAACCTGGACCTTCAATCTCAAAAGTTAACCCCGTACAAATATCAAGTTCACTATCATCGCATTACCTAAGCCCCTATGAGTTAAATATTCAATACCTACATAGTCTCCCACAAAATTATTTTCAAAAATTCTTTCCATTTCAATAAAAAGAATGCAAAATACGATAAGTTATGTCTGATCAGAAATTCCATCGCTTCTGCCTACCCCTGGCGACGGACGTCAGATGTGTACAGTCGAAGACTTCTGATACACCCCCCCCCCCCCCCCCCCCCCTGAAGACCCCTGTATACTTATCTCTATAAGTATACAGGGGGCCCCAATAAGGTTTAGATTTTCTCAAAAACTACTGGATCGAATTTATAAATTAATTTACAGTTACATAGTTTTAACTTTTATCTATCAAACAGTGAAATATTTTTTGTAATAGGTTAAGTAGTTTTTGAGAAAATCTCAATCTTAAAAACTTTACTGTAGACCTTTCTTTGTCTTCGACCTATTTAACCCTTTTCCAACCCGTTTAATGTGAACTTTAATGCGGTGACCATAATTCTAATAATTAATTAAACATACAGACATCACTTACACACATCATTATACACTTTATACACTTACATTCCTTACCTTACATTCTTTATGTCATCAATTAACAGTATATTTTTATGACCACACTATATTGCCACCTGGGACTTCGCTCTCCATCAGGAGAGCTAGGACCACGATCCGTAACGCTAGTCCAGTGCATATTTTTTTTTTTTTTGGTTCGTTCGAATGAATATTTAGGGGACTATTCCAGATCCCAATAATAGATACCTGCCGGACAGATTATTAAATAAAAACAACCACCCTTTATGAAAATCCATGACAAATTGACACATGAGCTAATAATAATAATAATAAATTTTATTTGGTATCTAAATAAAAAAGTTCAGTTACATCTAAAATACATGCGTACTTAATAAAATTAAATCAGCAATTTTTTGTTTGTTTGTTTAGTAAGTTAGTTGTGAGCTCTAGTTCCCACACTAGGATTCCCTGTGTTGTGGGAACTAGTCTCTTCCGGTGTGTAGCCTAATGTAGATATTTTAAGTTTAATTGGTCGAGTTTACTACAAGGAGTGAATATAATACAAGGAACAATACAAAGAGTAAAACATTATGAAGGAGAAGCAAGCAAATAGGGTGTGAGTGTATGTGAGGGTTGTGTGAGTGTATGTGAGGGTGTGTGAGTGCAGGTGAACAAAAGTTTTGTGTTTAAGGGTGAGAGGGTGTGTGAGGGTGTGTTTATATGTGTGTGTGGGGGGGGGGGGGGGGGGGCGAACTTGTGTGCGTAAAGTAGAAACTACATGTGGTAAAGAAAGTTAAAAGTGCCTGTACCGATGATATTTTCGGTTTGGTCGTAGTTAAGGCCGGCAAGCCAGGACTTTAGTGACAGTTTGCAGGAATGTTTGGACAAGTTGAGTAAGTTTAGTTTATTGTGTAATTTTGTATATAGAAAGGGACCTAAGAAATTGTAAAAACCGTGAGCGAAAAATGTACGAGTTTTTGGAGAGTATTGAGATATTGGTGGTTTGCACATGCTCTAGCATGACAGCGAAACCAGTGGCGCAGGTTTATCAGCTGAGATGAACAACTGGGTGTTTGTGACGATATAACTGCGCCCGCGCAGCTGCGTATAATCAGTGCTAATTTGGCAATCAAGGCGCGCGGTACGATAGCGGTTTTAACTGAGATTATTGTTGGAAAAGGTTAGTGCAGTGTATGAAACGAAAGCATCGTTTATTAATATTAGGTAATAATATCATTTATATACATGTGAAAGTATTTTCTTCGGTTACTCAATCACGATCCAACAGTTTATAAAATTTGTATGAAAATAAAATTGTAATATTTTGGAAAGTTTTTGTCCCCGTGTAACAAACGACCTATTATCTTTCCGTGTTACCGAAATTACCAAACCTTTTATACAGGGTGGCCTTGAATTCATTCGACAAAATTAAATGGATGGTTAGGCTCGTGACATACATTTGGGGAAAAATAAAAAAATATTTACTTTCAATAAATTCAACTAAGTATAAAAAAAATTATGTGCATCGTTACTGCGCTTTTGAGTTTTGAAAATTTTAAGGTATTTTTAATGTTTTGCTGGAATTTGACGTAATGGTTATTTCTAAGGTCATTGTGTGACTTTGTGGCGTAAGTACTTAGTTAATTTTTTTGATTTAAGTACTAAAAAAACTTTACCAATTTAATATTTATCATGAGTATAACCCCCAGTTTCAACTTGTCGAATGAATTCAAGGACACCCTGTATAATCTATTCTGCATCAAGTCCATCCCCCCCCCCCCCCCCCAAATGTAGGTAGGAATTGGTAGTACCTGCTACGAGATTCAAACGGCTACGATCGTTGGCTACGTTTCGTAGAACATGCATTTTTAATTTGTGCTACGCAGTGAAAGCTCTATCTGTGGGGTGACCGCGACTTCAATCGTTTTCGATATCGTTTTCATTTTGACACTTGAACGATATACATTGCTGCGTTTCGTTGTCGTTTGTTACAACTTGCAAAAACATAGCAGCAATGTATAGCGGACATGTGTCAAATTGAAAGCGATTACGATAACGATGGAAGTCGTGGTCACCCCACGGTGCTACGCCAAAAACTTTCGAAGTTTCAACATTATTAAGTGCGATGTGCGAAGTTTTACGTCCAGCAGTGTTAAGGGATGAGCAATCATGAATTGTATTCCAACTTTTGTAATTTAATAAACAGTCGTAGTCGTAGTCGAAAAATAAAATTCAATGAAAACTACATAATTTATGGAAAAACGATTACCTTTTTATTAGCTTATTTCCATAGCTAGTTCAGCGACTTTAAACTTGTATAGGTCTCACAGATCTGGGGAGGTATGTGTGTGAGGCGGTGCCAAGCGTACCGGAGTGTACGAGGTGCCGCCGCGTAAGTACCGGCCCACGGACGCAGTGCGCGAACCGCACGGGGGCGCCCGAGTGGCTCGAGGCCCGGACGGGGAGGAGGGTGATGGATGGATTATGAATGGGGAGTGCTCGGGGTGCTAGTAGAGTCGTGGATGTATCGTAGTTCCCGTGGCTCGGCAACAATGGCACGAGGTGGAACACCCCAAGACGTTTAGTCGGTATTCCGCCCCTTTAGGGAGGCGAACCCGACATAATCAACACGCTCCCCCGGACATGGCTACATGTTTTACATGGGTCAAAATAAGGCCACACAGGTCTCACCATGAGAAAGATCCCGCGGAATAATTATCAAGATTTAATTTTAGCAAAACCATTAGTCTAAATTGTCTGTTATCTTGTTTTGATATTCAGAAAACCATTTATATCGTATTATTACAGTTATTTGTAAATACGACCTAAAGCGAAGAAATAAACAGCGATAAGGGTTAACAAAATTTTCCATGTTATGGCGATCTGTGCTTAATGACGACATTAACAAAAAATACGGGGTCAATGACCACTGAAAAATATTGCATAGCAGTTTGATTTCTAGCACTTACGAAAATATAACTAAACTAAAATAAAACTATATGTACAAAATAGGTCGGTTGAACTATCTGAATGGCTTGCATTACAGATAGTTCAACCGATCCCCGCTGTCCGGCAGCGTGCCCAAAATGCTGGCGGCATTTCTTCTCTGAATAGCCAAGCTAATTCTTTGGGCGAAATACAGGCCAGCATTTTGGTCACGTGTGGACTCCACGAGCCGCCTCGACAGATCTTTATAGATCTCCATCGCTCCCGGCCCCCACAGACCCAGCGTTTCTATCCCAAAGGGCACAAATATGTAGCCTCTATCGATACCACAATACTTGCGCCGCTTGAGGAATTCAGTCGCTACAGCAGCGCCACTCGCCCTTTGAGATGTTTCAGGAAGATGGGACGGCGGCAGTGTATCGACACATGTGTCATCCCACACCAAAGGCCGTCCCATCTTCCATGGAATAAGTGTCATTCCGTCAGGCCTTTTTCTAGCTAAAACAACCGACCTCGTAAATCAGACCAAATAATTGTAAACAATAACCAGTCAAACCTAGGACCACCAGTACTTACCAAAATCAGCGAAACACTTGGCTGTCCCTATAGTTTGTAACGGTTTTAGCTGCAGTTGCGAATACTTAACAATCACAACTAATCTTTTCTTTTCGTGTAAGTAGAACAATGCGCAAAAGATCTATACTATTCTTTTTCAATGGCTTCTACTCTTATTAAAGAGATGATTTCGTCAATGTCAAGTTATTTAGAGTATTCATGTAAATAGAAAATTAAACAAATAGGGAAAAGTAAATCCGCCATTTCAAAATGATTGTAATATCTCGCGCAAAATGATCATTCAAGTCTATCCAAGTGACATTGACATTCGTTAACGCTAATAGAATATGAAGACTGCGCAACAAGAAAAGGTTATTTCGTTAGCAAATGTGAAATGAAATGAAATGTTTGAAATGAAATGTTTATTGTTGTTCACAAAAATAGCATAAGACCATAATGTTCTTGGCTCCCAAACTAGGTTTCCCTGTGCTATGGGAAGCCAGCCTAGGTCTTTCGTCCTTAAGACTATTGCAGAGGTACCTCCCCGTCCATAATGTCATCCGGCTTGCTGCCCGCACCATGCCGAATGTCAATCACATACATTTTTCTATCTATTCTAGTAGATATAAATAAGAAAATAATATGAAGGCTCTCGCACGTCTATCTTTCCCTCGTCGCCCCAGCAGTACCTAGCACCCGGTTGGCCGTCGCATTGGTCGTCAGTATACAGCTATCGTATCGATATATTTTATTGATATTAATTCCAGATATTGACACATACTCAAGATGACAGCCAAAGGAGTGATGGAGAAGGGAGGCCTCGAAAAAGGAGACAACAAAGACAAATGTGCCGCCACACTGGACGAGGCTATGCTGCTGACCGGTAAGTTATGATTGTCGTGTATGAATTATTATACATATATAAACGGATATCACTCACGTATATTGTTGAAGTCGGCAATTAGACCGACAGTTTCGACCGATTTCGACGGTCTTTTTCAAGGTGAGCGCGCCACGCCCGCGTCGCCGGTGACGTATAATCGACAAAGAATTGACACTTTCAATCGCCTGACGCGAAATTACTGTAGTAGCAAAACTTTATCACCTCACCCATGATGGAAAAATTTCGCCGCGCCCTATGGAGAGAGCCTAAAGTACATTTTGTATGGATTTTGGGCAGGATAATAGACAGACCCTTGTTGTCACCTTCGTCAAAAATAGACTTCTGCGGTCTAATTGTGAAACTGACGACAACAAACCAATTTCCATTTCTATGGTCCATTGCGGGTTTTCGTTAGTAACACAATAATTATTGTCACATCAATGGATTATAAAAATGGGAATGGGTTTGCTGTCACTGTCACTGTCAGATCCACAATAATAATAAAAAATAAAAAAATTGTTTATTTTCACTTAAGCATTTCCACAGTAGGTACAGCTTAACTTAAAGGTGCTAGGGCTAGAGTTAAACTATATTGGTGAGCGCTAGCTCCCACACTAGGATTCCCTGTGTTGTGGGAGACTAGTCTCTCCCTGGAGTACAAATGATAGTTGAATGATTGTTATTATTTCAAATAACAAAAAAAAACATATAACTGGCGATAAAAACGTATGTGTGTGTGTGTGAGGGTAACAACTGGGGGACTGATCTCCTCCAGGCAACCAACTATTCATGGAAATAAGGGTTAAAGAGCGAAGAATTAAGAACAAATGAGTGGCAGAGACGTTGAAACTTGTCAAAAGAAGTGTCTGCGATGTAACTATGGCTTACTCCACGTTCGTTGCTTCATGACCTCACCCTTACATTGTTGCGTTTGCGTCATAATCGGCGACATTTAACGATATTGTTCAACGGATAATTAAACTTAATTGACAAAAACACGAGCCTAGCGTCAGTAACTGAACTGGATAAGAAATGACACAATTAGGAAGTTTCATCCGTCATCCATATACGTAAACTGTAATTTAGTTGCGTCATCCCCCTAGCCACTTGTATTTGACTTACGTTAACGCTAATAGTATTATTATTATGTATCTCTCCAGGTTTCACGGGTTTAAGAAAACCCGGTCCTATGAAAGGCTTGCACGGAGACATAGGTCCAACGCGTAGAGGCCCCTTAGATAACTTTAATTTGAAGGGATATGTGATGCACCTAGCGGGACCCGTCTCTGAGCGCATCTGACTGCACTCAATGACAGACCCCGTCAGGTGCATTTACTATTGCACTGATTGGAAATTACAACTTAATTGTGGCTATTGGTTTGGGGTGTTTGTGGGTCAGTCAGTCTGGTCTATAGAGCGAGACGTCGGACACCTGCCATGATCACATTGTCTCAAAGTTATTATTATTATTTGATATCATGGTGTTGGTACACGCCCAAGATTTTTTCTTTTACTTGTGCTATAAGACCTAACTACCTTTCAAGATTCTAGGTCAACGGGAAGTACCCGTTTTGAGTTTCTTGTGTTTTCATACAAAACCCACATAGCGCACTGAGGAGCTCGTAATCCAGTTGCGAGTACACGTTGAAAACTATCGTATCTACAAGTTAAGCAACGTCGGTCAAGGTTAGTACCTGGATGGGTGACCGCTAGTGACACTTTCATCAGAGCCCGTCAGTGCCTCTGAAAGCACGTTAAGCTTGTCCCGGTTGCTGTCGCTCGGCAGGAGTCATTAGGCCACGTCAGAAATCTACGGGCGGCCTGAATAACTCTGACAAATAGGTTTGTTCACTAAACCACACGAGAAAGGAAGAAGCGCACTATAAACTTGTAATCTATCTACGATGTACAATTATCTCGAACTCGGTCTAGTTTAGTTTTATCGCTAAAGACCTGACCCGCTGCCCTACTAAAATCAATAACTGCTTCATCTAAGGCAATAAATATTAATATTGCTAGTCAGATAAACAACTTCTTAGTGAGACGAAGGCAATAAGTAGGTAGGCACTCATTACTTATATTAAATTATGTCCTTCAATACTAGTAAAGAAAAAAAAACAGAATAGCATTTCTTTATTGCAATTAGGCGTAAGTAGTATTTTTACCCGACTGCCCAAGAAGGTGGGTTATGTTTATCAAATGTATGTATGAATGTATGTAGGTATGTGTACGTCCATTCCTTCTAGCCATCCTGTAACCTAAACGGCTTGATGGATTTTGGTGTATGAGGTATCGTTAGATTCGTCTTGGTTACGGGATTGCCATAAAAAAATAATCAAAAGTTTGTTGATTATTTTTGAAAAGAGTGTTTTTGATTATTTTTTTGCGCTATGCGAAACGAAAATCTAAATGATAGATGGAGAAAAAAATTTCGTCACAGCCGGGATTCGAACCCGGGACGTCGCCATTCCGTGGCACGCTCTATTCCAACAGAGCCATCGTGATTCGTATTCAGATCGCGAATTTTGTCTCCATATTCTTTCATTCGAATGCCGGTCGTGAAAATTTTTCTCCATTTATCATTCAAAATGGGATAATTTTCTAGCACGCGTTTTTGCTTATTGAAATAATTATTTACACCACTTTGCAAGGAAAAGGAAAACGCTGAGGAGAAAAAGCCATAAAACTCTCAGCAGCACATCTTGTAAAATAATAACAACTCTGCCCTTATTCTCCTTTATCTCTTATCTGTCACCATATTTTACGAAAACCTCTCTGAAAAGTTCACTTATTTATAACTTAGGAATACTTAGGCAATGCAAATATAAATTATTATAGGGTTCGGTATAAGTCCGGGGTTAGTAATAAAACAAATTATTTGTGTGTCACCAATTTTTTTTCCAGGCTGAGAGGAGAGACAATAACTTTTTACAAACTTCACAAAATGCGCGCGCTGTCATCACATAAAAACTCTCCACACCACAGACTATATATATCTCGCGGGCAGACGGCCGCGAGAGGTACGTTCCGAAACTGGGCGATGGTTTACTACATAATGTATTTTACCAAAAAAAAAAGTTTCCGGATCGCAGTAGTCTTGTGTAGTTCGTGAACGAACTAGTTCGTTAGAGCGCTCCGACAGACGACCTACGCGAACTAGCTCCCCGATCCCTCGCTGTTTAGTTCGTTAGTTCACTCACTTGTCATATAAAGTGCTTATAAAAGTAAGTATTATTAAATAACTAATACACTACTGCATGTCGATTGTGATATTATCTCTGTCGCATTCGCTCTCACCAATCAACGCCTTTGAAAGAGCGTGACAGAAACCGTGATATCATATCGTTTTTTTTTTCCAAAATTGGCTTCTTGGCTTTCTTTGGTGCGGAACGCGACGGGAGCTGACGAACTAGAAGAGCGAACTAGTTCGCCTAGGAGGAGCGACCTAAACTGACTCGCAGTGCTACCTCAATTCTGAACTCTGGTGGTCGAACTTTGGACCTCCAAATCACGAGTCCACTAAAGACAACTCTAGTCTTCAAGAATATGTTTAGCGTACATAATTATTATTTCGATAAGGTTTCGAGAAGGCCTTCCCGTTAAGGCTTGAACTACATTATACAACCTTAAGGTTATACAAGTGATTATAGCCAACCATGTGGGTACTTACCATATTATGGAATCAGATAGATATTAGTATCGAGTGAAGTGAGCAGTTGGAGAGGCTATCTGTATAATAAATTGTTATCGGCATCAGATGATGACGAAAATAGAAATCCCACTAGTTCAGTCAACTGAACAAATGGAGAAAAAATTCTCACTAAGGGCCGTAAATCACTCTCAGCTCAAAGGTCAATCTTGAGAACGACCCCGAGAGGGCGTTGCTATAACTTAGGTGCGCGTTTAGGAATCGGGTATCCAGTTCTCAAGAGAACTGTCAAACTTACACTTGACAACGTATTTGCTGATTGCAGGCGAACCGCGACTTGGGAAACATCACGTGATACGCCCTCAAGATTGGTTTAATAATAAATTACATACTTGATATAGTGATCACATCTTGAGGGATAATCAAGATGTGATCACTATAATAAGGGGAGGGGTATCAGCTGAATTCGCTCTTAAGGCGGGTTTAAGCTCAGACTATTAATATTTAATACGGGCCTAAGTAGTTCAGTCCAATTCCAGCTAAGATATCTTCGTAACATGCGCAGTTGGTCGAATTCATCATTAATCAAAAATGTAATTCGTAAAAAAATTAAAAGTAAATCGTTATAAAGTAACCTAACGATACTCAATTTTAAGGTGACTGAATCTAAATCGTTGTTGCGATAACATTTTGTTTGACATGTTCCCCATTACCAACGGCAATATCTACGACCATGACCGGCTAACAACTTTACTGGTTAATTGCAATTAAAATGCGAATGCGAAAATGAGTATCCACTTTTCCATTGGATTTTAAATCAGCACTTTTGACAGCAATAAATAGAACTTGGCCTTCTAAAAAGTTTACAGTCCGACAGATCGAACTATCGCATAGTTTAATGGATCGAACCATGCGGTCAAACCACGTGGCCCAGGAATCCCTTTTCCACATTTATGGTGGGATACCCTTTACGGTACACCTGTTTGTCTGACATAATCAAAGGAAAAACATTCTTAATTCTCGTACAAATTAAATATCCTCCTCCCCAATCGTTGCCTCAGTGCTGAGGATCGTGAATTCGTGACCCTCAACAGCAGGTGCCGTCTTGGTGTGTATGAACTGGCGCCAGAAGACACGGTCATGTGCTCTCACAGCCTCTTCAAAGGGCACGCCGAGGATTCTGCCAACCTCATCAGTCCAGCGGGCTGGTCTCCGGCCACGTTGTCTAGACTTCTCAACTTTGCCGAGCAGTATAGTTCAAATTAAACAAATTAAATCTAGACTTGGAAAATACCCCTGCGGTAAAAACGTTGAAAACAACAGGCTTTCTTTCAATTTGCTCTGGCTTCTAATGAGATTAGAGTGTTGAATAATATAAAATATAAGTAAGACTTGACATCATTTAAAGTAGGTAGTTAAATATTATGATGGGGAATACCCAGTCTGTCACGATGAAAGATAGGCTGTAGCGTCTTTATCTGTTGTTACTAGAACAGTAGAAAAGGTCACGAAAATCTTTCAGAAGCACGTCTTTTCTAGATACACACGTATCAGATTAACAGTATATTCAGTAATAGAATTAGTAGGGGCCGGGAACGCTGGAAATTTATAAAGATTTGTCGGGTCAGCTCGTGGAAAGGATCAGCCTAGCGATCCAGAGAGGAAATGCCGCCAGCATTTTGGGCACGTTGCCGGACAACGGGGATCGGTTGAACTATCTGTAATGCAAGCCATTCAGATAGTTCAACCGACCTATTGTACCTACATAATAGTTTTTAGTTTAGTTTAAATTTTTTACATTAATAATAATTACCTAATAGTTATTTTTAATTTTTAGTGTTGTTTTATGAATAAATACTTGCAATTAGTAGGTAGCGACACTGCTAAATTCTGTAATCTCAAATTTGCTGAATAATATAACTATCAATACTACTCCTAATATTCTAAAACGGATGGAGTTCAATTAATTTGAGTTCCATAAACATAGAAACGTAATAAAAAAATTAAAAAGTCGTAATTTTTTCTGATAACATTTCATTGTAACGTAATCATAGCACTAGATTCCATACTAGCAGTGCATACTTACAACAATTTATTATTGTTATAATTTAACACCTAAATGTGATAGTTTTTAGTTTAGTTTATATTTTCTAGGTTAATATTATAATAGTTATTTAAATTTTTTATTGTTTTTAAATAAACTAAATATATGACATTTATACAATATATGTTATTTTGAACTAAACATACTTAGGCATAAATACTTAGGTAATCAACTTTTAAAATTTCCAAATGAAGTCCTAGTCGGAGAAATATGATTTGTTTACATATGTGGTATTTTACTGACAGTGTCGTAAAAATATTGTTTTGTAAGTTTATGTTTAATAAAGACTTTTGAAACTGAGCTGAGTGATAAACACAGGAGATTTGAGAGCAAACGGAATCTCCACTGTACCTATGTGTGATAATGATAAAAGTGATGGCTTTAGCGTCAGCGTGTTTGCCCCTGTCGGGATTTTATTAATTACTAGAGCAAACAGCGATTAGTGGGCATGACATTGGCTTAATTTTAATTATGGTTATTATTATACAATATAGACTTGGTATATTTAGACTTCCTGTACTGGGAAATTAAACAAAAAAATTATAGCAGTTACCAGAAAATATGCTGATCTGAAGATACTCGTAATAAAGCAGAAAGAAAAGTCTTGAGATTTTCTCGAAAAGCATCGACAATCGTTGAAATTGTTTTACTAATTGTAAAAGAATTTTAACTGTAAAGTATCTACGTAGTCCGCGCACTAAGCTCACTACCTACTTAACTAGTGAAATCATTTATACAATCGGTCAAGTACCTACCTACTCAGTCCTTGAGAAAATCTCAACTATACAGGGTGTAACATAAATGGTATATGAAGCCGAAGAGAGGGTGTTCAGTATCGGTAACTGAACAACTTTTGTTCTACGACTTTTCTCAACTATACAGGGTGTAACGTAAATGGTATATGAAGCCGAAGAGAGGGTGTTCAGTATCGGTAACTGAACAACTTTTGTTCTACGACTTTTCGAATAAAAAATAAAAATAAATTAATGTCTCATACAAATCGATCAGCAGACCGGTGCAAAATAAATAAATTCGCGAAAATCGAAAAGTCGTAGAACAAAAGTTGTTTACTTACCGATACTGAACACCCTCCCTTCGGCTTCATATACCCTTTACGTTACACCCTGTATAGTGACCTCATCATATATCTTTCTCCTGTTTTCGACTGTACATCATCATCATAATTATGTCCACTGCTGGATCTATATCCTGGACCTATGTCACCTCCAAAGCATGCTACTCAACCCGATTCTAGGCCTTTTGCATCCAGTCTCTGCCATCCAGTCTTCTCTCCATCTGGTCGAGCGGCACACTAAGTAATTCGACTGTCATCTCAAATGTTTCGACATTTATCTCTTGGTATTTGTAAGTAGAAAAGAAAAGTATCACATAATCAGCGAACACCTTCGTATTCCAGGGTTCGGAGTCTACAACATCCTACATATGCTGTTAAACGGCATCATACTCCTGGGGGTGATCATGCAGAGCCTGGCCCTCGGCTACGTGCTGCCAGCAGCGCAGTGCGACCTGGACCTCACGCTGCAGCAGCAGGGGCTGCTGGCTGCGATACCATTCATGGGTAAGGTGACGAAGACGTGGATTTATCGGTAGACCAGGATTTGCCCTTTGAGCAAATGGATGGAGTTAAGCAACCTGCCTCTCAAAGCGGTGAAATAAGGTTGAAATGATATCTTGAGATGACAATGAACCGAGACGCGCTATATCAACGAACTATCACGCATGTCATTTCATCTTAGCATTTCATCGTTTTGAGAACGACAGATGTCCTGATTAATAGGATCCTTAGGATAGGATCCGTAGATGAAAATCTGTAAACGAATAACGTGGACTGAAAGCACCTAAAGACAGTTTTAAGAATTGAAAACGCAAATTTGAACGCTTGTTCGATCGTAGTAAACTAAGCAAGGATTGAGGCTGTCATTATAAATTTATTTATTTTACAAAATCTTACATAGCATTACAGTCAGAAACCAATGCGCTGTGTAATTCATAATTATTATAATAACTTAGTCAACTTATACAAATAAAAAATAATAATAATTAAATGTCAGTCTATGTCATAAGAAATGATATTTATACAAATTAAATTAATTTAAGATTGGATCTCCTCTTGATGCAAACTGAAGAGTTGTATGGTAGCCTAGTCACTCTGGATCCATAAAACTCTCGTTTGACAGGGTGTTCCAGTCCCTGGGCATACTTAATTCGACTGTATAATCCATTCCAGCAATCATCCTGATGTCCTACGTCTGGGGCTGGCTCGGCGATACGAGAGGGCGGAAGCCAGTGATGCTGTACACCATGATAATATCAGCTCTGTTTTCCGTGCTCACCAGCTTTGCGCCTGATATCGTCTCCTTCGCTGCCCTGCAGTTCACATCTGCAGTCTTGTAAGTTTTTATTCGGATCAAACTCTTCATTAATACTAATTCATGGCAGTAGAATTCCATGTAGCCTTCGCACTGGACCACTTAAATCATTTGCAATTAAGTTTTTAGAAGGGTAAAAACCTATTAGGGATGCAACATGTAATATGTTGCAATTGCAACTGCTACGGAATCTGCAACTTTTCCGGAATTATAGGTATTTAAGCGACGATAACCGCTCAATCAAAAAACTTGATTGAAATAGTATATACGCCCCCGAGACCACAGAGCGCCGATGTCTAGCGCTGTTGGTCTCTTGCAGATCTTTCTACACCGCAGTGCTTAACTCAGAAAATACTAAGTTTATGTTCCGTTATTCTTAATCTGAAGTACATTTTATTTAATTTCAGCATGTCAGGCCCAACCGCAGTGGTGTACACTTACCTCGGGGAGTTCAACAATCTTCGCCACCGGGACAAGATGGTTGCTTTTGGGTCGTCGTTCGTGGGTATCGGGACTGTGATTTTACCTGGTAAATGTTCTGTCTTAATTAAATTAATATTAGGACTTAATTTTATCTGATAATAACTGAAGATGATGTAACTTCATATTTTTTTCCGGCAGCTGTCTCCTGGCTGATTCTTCCCCTGGACTTCTCATACCCGATCGAATTCCTCAACATCATGTACCGCCCATGGAGACTGCTCATCATCGCCTGTGCACTACCATATGCCTTCGCAGCCTTCTGCCTGTTCTTTTCGCCTGAAAGCCCAAAGTTCCTGAATGCCATGGGAAAGCAGGAGGCATGCCTCGACGTGGTGAAGAAGATCTATGCTATCAATAAGAGGATGCCAGAGGACAGCTTTCCTGTAAGTGTACTTTTTATTTGGATAATCTAACAACACTATTGGTGTTATTCATAAACCTAAGTTAAACCTTACTTCCCTTAAATCGTGTTGCTATCCCTTTCACACTTTGTTAAAAAAGTTATGATAGAAAGGGATAGGGGGCCTAAACGGTGGCGTAACTTTAAATCACGTTTATGAATACGCGCCTATAAGTTTGGATTACTTAGACCATATAACATAATCAATTAGTGCATATGTTCTAATATATTATGGTAACGGGTGTGTACATTTGGAGACTTGGTGGAATGAGCAGAAATACCTTTATCACCGTCTCATCGCTATTCAAAAGATCATTAGATACCAAACCTAACCCAATTGTGTACATTTCACAGGTAAAAACCCTTATCTCAGATACTCAGACGGCCAAGACAGTAGAAAATAGAAAGAGAGGGGTGGCTGCAGCGATACTGATCTCAATGAAAGAACAGACTGTGCCACTGTTCAAGTTACCGCTGCTACCATGGACCTGTCTTACGTGCTTTGTGCAGTTCGGGATATTTGCCACGTAAGTGTACAAGTGTAAATTATTTCTCTATAATAATTTTATTCAGATGAACGGAAGAAGAGATTTGGACAGACAATACTGTCTTAGATATTATCAACATGTCCACTATTTGCCCAATTACTTCCAAGGCGAGCCGTTCACTCCACGGTCTCTTATTCGCATCCAGTCTCTGTCAACCATCCAGGCATCCAACTCCGATGATAGTTTCTTATCACAGAATAGTGATTCTACATTGCCACTTTCTATTGGCCATTTTCTGACATGTCTCTTTTTCAAGTAACTTATATCAGAATGTTGATTTCATTACAGAACCAACGGATTCTACGTGTGGTTCCCGACTATTCTGAACTCTTTGGCCAATCACGCTGGAGGAGAGACGAAGATATGTGACGTGCTTGAAGCGGGAAGGGGGCCTGTCGCTAATGGCACAATAGTAAGCATCTCTTGTCCTACGTCAACCAACAATGGGGAATGCTACAGGGGAAAATGAAGACAAGTCTTCATGTCTAGAGAGCGATCTTCTTCTTTTCATGTGACTAAATAACAAAACCTATTGTCAGTTGTTCAGGCCACCTGTAGATCTCTAACATGTCCTAAGGACTGCTAACAGGGATCAACTGTATAACGTGCTTTCCGAGACACGGAGGGACTCAGATGACAATGCCACTAGCGGTCACCAATCCAGGTATAGGCTTCGCCCAGCGTTCCTTAACTTGCACGATTGTTTTCAACGCAATGCCTCCTCTTTGTCTCATAATACCATTCTCGTGGAACAAAAAAGGGATATTGGATTCTAAGAAAGCTGGAAAAGGAAAACGTCCATTAGCTTAACGAGAATGTCTATCTTTCAGATCGTATGTGACGACACAATGAACACATCCACCTTTGAGCGCTCCATCTACATCGGTCTGGTCTTCAGCTCGATGTACATCATCGTTGGCTTCCTGGTGGACATAGTGGGGAAGAAGCTGATCCTCATCGTCATACTGATGACGACTGGAGTGTGCGGCATAGGGGCCCACTTGGCAGAGGACCAGCAGACCGCTGTGATCCTGTTTGCGGTGTTCCAGATGTGCGGAGCTTGCATTGGGTTGATGAATGCTGTTACAGTGGAACTGTTTCCTACTAAGTTCAGGTGAGTTATCGACTGGCTCCTAGACCATATTTTAAAGGGAGAATTCGAGACGGCGAATGCTCCCTTTGCAGTATTTGTTACGGACATATAAGAATGAACAGTCCTGAAGTTTTTTCTATTATTTATTTCTAGCCGTTGGCAGGACCTTGTCGCAGGTTCAAGTGCAGCCCACCACGGCTAGAAATTTTTCATCATTTAATAAGTCCTGATGAAAGGTTATCATGGTTGATTCTCTGTAGTGATGAGATAATCCCGTATCCAGTCATGGGACCATTAATGAGACCCAGTAAATATATAGTGCTCTAAACAGACGGCCTCAGGTTCACCACCCATCACGCCATGGCCCATGTAGGTGTCGAAAGGGGGAGTGAGCGGTAAGCCCCCGTTTTTTATCTAACCACGAGATTAAATTTATTTTCCAGAGCGATGGCCCTCTGCTTGGCCATGATGATGGGGCGAGTGGGCTCGATGGTGGGCTCCAACCTGTTGGGGCTGCTACTCAACACCAACTGCGGGATCAGCTTCTATCTCTTCGGCGGCATTATTATCTGTGAGTACCTAGTTGAATATTTGTGGATCTAATGAACATCCGATTAAAAATATTTCGAAATCCTTGCGCGATATATCGTTAAGCAATTCTTTCAACTACTGAAACTACTGAAGAAGTATCGGTGTCAGTTTTTATTCAATAAAGCCTAATAATACCACAGGCTGTAACGAGAAGGGTTTAGTAAACCCAAAACTTTTTTCTATGATTTTTCAAGTATCACGAAAATAATTGACTTTTCACACATTATGTAACGATCAGCAAATGCCTCCCTTCGACTTATTACCTATCCTTTCCGTACTATGTATATGTGTATGTTTATTTATACTTAAGTTCCGTGGTTCAAAAGATAAAGCTTGACTGACAGGTTTGGGTGTATTCTGAGACCAATTTGATGTTATTTTCCAGTGAACGGCATAGTCTGCCTGCTGCTACCAGGCAAGAAGAGAAGCAGCAAAGACAAGAAGATGACAGTTGAACCGACGCAGTGTCAAACCCACGAACCGGAATGAACCGGCCAAAATTCATCGGTGGAACCGGATTCGACCAGATAGTTCCAGATCGAAGAGATGAAAGATTACGAAGAATTTTCACCGAGTTTTTAGATAGATTAATGTAGAAATTGAATACATTTTTGGGCACCGCCCAAAGCTTTGTGATTGGAAGTGATAGGAGATTTGAGGTTTCTTATCCTAATCCATATTTAAAATTAATGCTTTTTGGAAATATATTTGCAATATAACTGAAAATAATTGCTGAGAATAATAAAAATATGTTGGTAAAGATTTTTGTATATTATTTATTTGTATCGTGTAGGTATTGATTATATGACTGAAGGCGTTTGTGGTACAGCTAAAAGCAGATCAAGTGTTTGCATTTTGGACCGTTCTTATTTTCTGCGTCATAAGAGTTGAATTCGTACTGCAAGTGTTACCATTGATCTACTGTTGTCCGTACAAAACGATTACGGATCGAACGGTATTCAAAGCAAATAGTCCTCATTTTGCTATTTTAGCTACCTACTACGGATCGAATAGTCTTCATAGCAAATCATCCTTTGAGACAACATTTGCTATTTTAGTCCATTCGTTATTTTTTTTATTCGACTAACCCCAATAAGTACCTACCTACTAAAAAGATTCAAGCAACGGTAAGTCCGACTTAATTCTCTAGAAAATCATAGCACAAATTCGCACAAATTATTTTTATTAGGTATAAATATTTTTTTTTCCTTCATGATGAAAATGAGATACGAACCCTTGAAGCTGCGAAATCATTGATAATGAAAATGGCGGGAACAATAAAGTTACGTCGCGCGGCGCCGTGCCGTCGCATGGCGCGGCGTATCACGGCGTCTGCCGTCACCGTCTACAGGTGTACGATGTCGGCCGGCGGCGCTGGTCACAGGCGGACAACATTCGTGCCGGCGCGGCGGCGGACGGCGTCGAAGTGAAGATAGGTACTTTATTTTCTTATCGTAATAATTTGTAAGTTTACCCACCTGTTGCTCTGCGCAGAATAGATGCGCAGTAACTTAACCTAAAACTGGTTCTTCAGCTGTTTTATTGAAAAACACGAAAACTACTGTCATGAAAACATAGCCGGCTTGCCATCCGCCCTAGAAGGCGGAAGTGGAAACCTTTTACTTCCGGGAAAACCTGGAGGAGGGCAGGAAAATTTCAGAATTGTGGGCGGCGGTACCAGGGACACAGAAGTACTAGGAGGTGGCTATTAGACGTAGGAGCGAAGAGACAATGTAGCGCGCATGCGGTAACTTATTGATTTTTTCTACCCTCGTACTTTAAGCTCGGGAGCTACGAATTTGGTCAGATAAGCCGAGCAATGCTATTTGAAAGTATGAATGAGAGACACATGCTTAGTATTTATTGGAAGTACTTTATAAAATAGAACTGTGAAACAGTTTGGCAACCTACGCATAATTAATATTTAATATACAGTAAGTACTAACTGACATTTAAAATAGGTAGGTCGGTACCTTTTCATCGTCCAGCATATTATATCCCCACTATTGAGGCACAAACATTTCCTAACATCGAAGGAGCTTGGGCCATGATTTACCTCGAGAGCCCAGTGTGGATTGGTGTTTTATACTTTTTTCACTCGATGTGCTGTCGACTGGTTCTTGAAAGATCTTAGGTTCGAATCCGAGCCAAGTCAAGTTCTAACCACACCGCCGTCTCCATCGCCATCGAGATTTTATTACCTACTTATTATAAATCAGAAATCCTTTGCGCAGTTTGATAAAAATCTGAACCACATGCGAAGTCGCCTCTGCATCTGTTTTCATAGCTCGACGTGTAGAATTTTCACCTAGAACGATGTTCTACTGTTCCTAGTCCTCTGGTAACTCAAATGTCGTGGAAAAGTTCTTAAACGGTTTTCTCAAAGGGGATGTTTCATGAAGTTATATCTACAATACTCAATTAATTTAATTTTAAGTAAATAAGAAAGTACTTATTAATTTATCATTACATTGGGAAAGTCACATCCACAAATTACTAAGAGGGGTCACATCATCTTAGGGAACACCTTTTTAAAACAGCATATCTATGGACTTAGATATCTATGGACTTGGGTATCGAAAAGTATTCAAATTAATTAATTGTCGGTAAACGATAAATATCTACAATATTGTTAGTATGTTGTATCTAACCGTTAAGTGGTTTTGGTTGAGTTAAACGTTTTACGGATCCGCCATTTTAGTCAAAAGTACTAGGAGCGCATAAAGTCGTAGGAGGCTATCGATTTTGGCGAGCCAGCGGGAAATGATAGAATTCAACGTCATTCATAGGTGGCGTGGCTGTATAGTTGCCGTTGGCCTTTGCTGGTAAGTGATGGAAATAATAAACTGGCTGGTTCTTTTGAAAATGGCGGGAACGCCGGTTGCGAAATTATTTGATAATTTTCATTTTAATGTCTACAGTGGTTATTCTGTATTTAATATCACGTTAAATTAATCAGAAAATTTTCGCGAATGACCGTATGGTGAAGTTATTGAATCATTCATGCAAATCTGAAGTTTGAAGTATCAAGAGTCCCACTACGAGCTCGGGAGTGAACGTGACTGTCGAAGTTGTCGAACTGCTTCGTCCAGAGTGACGGATGACGCTACGGCGACTCCTCTGGATGAAGACAAGAAGACGCGGATTTCCAGGGTAACGATGCCACGGCGACTCCTCTGGAGAAAGAGAAGACAATGATATCTTGAATATTCTGTACATGACATTGGCAATTGATGAACTGTCGAGTCCATTAATAAAATAAATAATTAAACTAGCGATTCCTTGAAAAGCGCGCGAGACGTCATTCATTAGCTGCTTTTTTGTGAAAATTCTAATTAAATAGTTTCCGTGGTATTTAGTGAATAATGATCACGTTAAGTTAATCAGGCAGGAGATGTCCGCGAACGTTTCTATTAATTGGAGTGCTCGAAAGTCGTGTTTGTGAAGTTTTGTGGTCTTAGCAAGGTTTCCCTTGGATAAGTCGATTATTGCGGTGATCGTCGAGTTATTTCGTTTAAGGGTTTGGGAGGGTTGTGCGTAGGTTTAGGTTAGGTTATCTTCGTATATGTGTATGTATTTATAAGAATTCAGACATTCTATTAACTTGGGTTCACTAATGTTTGACAAAAAACGTATGACAAATGATCATTTTACAAATTATTTTTGAAAAAATAATCATTTGACAAACTTATCATTTACTAAAGTGATCGTTTTAAAAGTAATCATTTGACAAACATCCATTTTATAAATATTTAACATAGCAAATGTTGTGAATGCTAAACCGTCATTTTGCAATTGATTAAATGACCAAAGTATTCCTTTTGCAAGGTCGCCATTAGACAAAATATTGGGTAAATAAGTGGGTATTTTATATGTATAATTGTTAATAAATGAACTTGCTTTTTGAATACAAAAAAAAAACCTAACATCGAAGTCTCTGGCTTGGAGCGAAGCTGCGCTTCGCTCCAAGCCAGAGCCTTCTGAACCTAAACATCCGTGTCGGATCTGGTTAGAGAGTTGTCGGGGTGTCCCTTCATTTGATAAAAAACAAATTACAAATTTATGTATAATTGTTAATAAATGAACTTGCTTTTTGAATACAAAAAAAAACCTAACATCGAAGTCTCTGGCTTGGAGCGAAGCGCACTGAACCTAAACATCCGTGTCGGATCTGGTTAGAGAGTTGTCGGGGTGTCCCTTAATTTGATAAAAAACAAATTACAATTACCAAACAATGCATTTTGTCAAAGGTTTTTATGACTTGCGTTGTTTTATCTATTAACGTATATAATAAGTGAATAGTTTGTTAAGTGATGTTTTGAAGAAAGAAACTTTGTCTCGTAATTGTTTTGTCAAATGAATTATTTATAGAACCATTACTTTGTACAAAGATGAACTTATGAATCATAATTTTGCCAAACGTTGTTTGTGAAATGAAATGTTTGTAATTTGTTTTTTATCAAATGAAGGGACACCATTAACTTCAGACCAGGCTGTATGCCCAAGTTGGCTTTGCCTTTCGCCCTGAGAAGAATTATACAAAAAAAAACAAGCTCTTAGTAATAAAATCTGCGGTTTAATTTGACAGTTGCTAAACTAGCGATTTTGAAGTAAAATCGTCCGTTTCTACAGTGACAGAGAGGTATGATTTCAACTCTTTAGCTTAGACTATAAGAACGATAGAAAATAGGTTTCAAATCAGGTTTGCGATGTTATTTCGTGTGTCATCGACGTATTCATATATCTCTGAATTTGGAATTTCCTTGGGAAAACCTTCATAGAATATGAATAGAACCAAACCAGACCTGATAAATATCCGATAGATAACAAACTTATCAACCCTCTCGATATATCAGTGGGAATCCTACAATTTGATGACCAATGAGACACTCGAATCGAGTAGTCACTTGTGAAATAGGACTTGATTTTTTTTACAAGATTATATATATTGTAAATAAATGATAATAAGTAAGTGTACGTATAGGTTTATGTACAAACATTTACACAACTAAGAAACAATTAAATAAATTAACAAGTAAGTACCTAGTTATTTTATTTATTTACTGTTCCTGTTCCACTAGTCCCACTGCTGGGCAAAGACCTCCCCCACCTTTCCACCCATCTCTATTTTGCGCAGACTCAGACCACCCTCTCTTAAAAACGAATATAATATCTATGATTAGCAAATCTAAAAATAAAGTATTTTCTAGGGTTCTCGTTTAATATCACGTTAAATTAATCAGGAAATGTTCGCGAATGACAATACGGTGAAGTTATTGAATTATTTATGCAAGATCTGAAGTTTCAAGCTTCTATCAAGAGTTCCCGCTACAAGCTCGGGAGTGAACGTGACTGTCGAGCTGCTTCGTCCAGAGTGATGACGCTACGGCGTCTCCTCTGGAGGAAGACATGAAGACGCGGCTACCCAGGGTGAAGACGCCACTGCGACTCCCCTGGAGGAGGATAGAGGGCTATTGAATATGTTGAGTTTTCTGTAACATGACATTGGCAAATGACGAACTGTCGAGTCCATTAATAAATAAATAAAATAATAAGTATTTTCTATAGAATTGTCCTTCACTACCACAGCTGCACGAATCATGTCAAACAAAGACATTTAAGACCATGGAGGACAAAAATCGCCGGGCTCTTTGGAGAGAGCCCAAAGTATATTTTGTATAGGAACGTCTCTGTTGTTGTCGCTTTCACTCTCATACGTCAGAAAGAAACATCTGCTTTTATATGTTCGATTTCTATTGAAAATTCAAACAATGGAAAAACAAATGAGTGGAAAAACAGAGCCGCGAAAACTGGCCATGTTCGAGCGACAAATGTTTTTCGCTGGACCCGAGCGGAACTTGCGATGATTTATTATGGCTAACTGCTTCCATATGCCATTCGTTGCTTCATGGTTAAGACATTTGAATAACAACAGTTGCCAAGTATTGAAAATTAAATAGTTTTCGGTAATTTTACCAAAATAGTCATTTTGTGGTCAAGCGTGAAAACATAATGAAATCAGTTGAAAGGCGTGAGGTTTTATGTGTTCTTGACTGTACACATAATTCATACTTCCCGGTCCTCCATTTATATCAGCTTTCACCCCCATGTGTAATCGAAATTAGACTTATCTAATACAGGGGGCCGAGCCGCGTCGATTTTTTGTAAACGTCAAAATAGGCGTGGAGAACTTCTAGGATTGGTAGCACGGTGGATTTTAGGAAAGCGCCTAATATGTTGCTAGTGTAAGAAATAATTAGTCACAAATTGTCAAGACGTTTTCAACAAAAACAGAGAAATCAAACAAACTCGTATTAAAATCTAGTGTACAAATATTTGTAGTGCACCGTAATGATATATTTGAGTATAATTGCCGTAGAAACAGATTGAAAAACATTAAATTAGAAATTCGCCATTATTTTTACTGTCAACACTCCGATGTTTCAAATCTTTTCGTTACGGTTTACGCAGAAATATACCAAATAAAACTATGATATATAACAATCGAAAGATGTTACGTGAAATGAAACGTATGAATACTATTATTATTATTTATTTTATTAATGGACTCGACAGTTCGTCATTTGCCAATGTCATGTTACAGAAAATTCAATGTATAATAGTCTTCTCTTCTATCTTCCTCCAGGGGAGTCGCCGTAGCGTCATCACCCTGGGTAGCCGCGTCTTCTTGTCTTCATCCACAGGAGACGCCGTAGCGTCAATCACTGTGGACGAAGCAGCTCGACAGTCACGTTCACTCCCGAGCTCGTAGTGGGAATCTTGACCATGGCGCCAAACTTCAGATCCTGCTTGAATTCTTCAATAACTTCACCATACTGTCATTCGCGAACATTTTCTGATTAATTTAACGTGATATTAAACACAAAACACCCACTGTAGACATTAAACTGAAAATTATTAAATAATTTCGCAACCGTCGTTTCCCGCCATTTTCAAAAAAACCTATGAATACTATCTATGGATTCGACCAAAGATAATATGACAGGGAGTCGACACTTCAAAAGAACCAATTTTTTCTATAATCTTACGTTCTACCATAATAACAACCATGAATTCGCTGTTATTATGTTGGCCCTCCCCTTGTAAAACGACATATAATTCTAATTTATAATCTATATGGACTATGTCATTTTGTTTTGGTTGTCTTATTTGTGATTGTCTCCATGACAACTAGTAGTACGCTGCTTTAACGTAGTTCGTATATCCTCTTTGGCAGCACTTGAGCGCCTATTTTTGGGCGACGCGGCTACCAATTTTGAAAACGCTAACGCTAGCAAAACGTCAAAAAACCTTCACCCGGCTAGCTTTGACAGGACTTGAGCGCCTAAAAAAGACGACGCGGCTCGGGCCCCTGTACTTAGATATTTTGTAAAGGATTTTTTACAATCGGCGAAGTAGGTAGTTTTATTATTTATTTATTTTATTAATGGACTCGACTGTTCGTCATTTGCCAATGTCATGTTACAGAAAATTCAATATATTCAATAGTCTTCTATCTGACTCCCCAGTCGCAGTAGCGTCTTCACCCTGGGTAACCGCGTCTTCATGTCTTCATCCAGAGGAGTCGCCGTAGCGTCATCACTCTGGACGAAGCAGCTCGACAGTCACGTTCACTCCCGAGCTTGTAGCCGGAACTCTTGATAAAAGCTTGAAACTTCAGATCTTGCATAAATAATCCAATAACTTCACCGTACTGTCATTCGCGAACATTTTCTGATTAATTTAACGTGATATTAAACACAAAATAGCCCCTGTAGACATTAAAAGGAAAATTATCAAATAAATTCTCAACAGTCGTTTCCCGCCATTTTCAAGAGCTCAAGTACTACCTACTTGAGCTCTTGAAAAATTTCTTGAGAAAATCTCAACCTTAATAGTGATGCCCCCTACTTTTCTCTGCTTTCGACTGTACCTCTCTATACATATTAAAATAACGCACCGTATCGCATAAGTACTTATAGACAAAATCTTATTGATATTGCCACTCAGTCGGTAGCCATTTACATGTGAACACATACGTGATCGGTTCACAGAGTAATACAATTGCCACATGATTCTAAATCGTGATTATTGGTAACATTGTGTTTATATGTTCTTATAGTGTGAACACGGCTTTAGGAGACAATAAACTTAAAGTTTGACTATAACTAGGTATATTATTTGTGACATACTACTTAGGTAGGTAAACTAAAGAATTAAACTAAAGAGTAATTCTGTGTTGATAATGTCGCAAGCTAAATTTAATCGTCGCTAAACGAGTCGTCCTGCTCAATCTTACGCGATCTACCATATTATAAGTGACAGATTGTAGAGATTGCGTAGGTACGCTAAGTGATTTGGACGGAATGTTTCATCGGTAAAGGGTTCGGTATACCGTACGGAGCTCAATACTAGTTGCCGCTAAACGAGGTGTCTTGCTCGCTCTTACGCGATGTAGCATATGAACGACAGTGACAGTTGCGCTTAGGTTTAAGATTCGACTTGGTGGCCGGTACAGAATTAGCTATAAATTAAGGCCTAATGTTAAAAAAGACATATGATTTACCAGGCACAGTTCCGGCCACGAACGACGACCCAAACACGATAAATCCATCGCTCGACATAAACTTCGAAGAGACTGAGAACGGTAGATACAAGACCCAGTCTTCTGGCGCCATTTCATATAAGCCAAGACGGCACCTGCAATTATAGGTCACGATCCTAAGCACAGAAGCTACCTAAGAGGACACTATACAATGGTATTCGCAATGACCAAGCCTGAACCAAAATGTGAGTTCGACGACGCTCTGGATTTAACCGGTTTCGGTCGGTACAACATCGGGTTGCTGTCAGTGTGCTGCCTGCTCATCCTGGCGATGTACATAGACATATTCGGGTTCTCAGTGGTACTGCCAGTGGTTGCCTGCGACCTGGGGCTGACCACGTCTCAGCAGGGACTTCTGTCGGCAGTGCCTTTGATTGGTCAGTTTATTTCCTTATTAGTCCGAAAAGGTAGGGAGGGAATAAGAAACAACAGTCCTAGCTGACGTTTGGTTATAACCTGTTCGATTTTCCGTAGTGATGGTATACCCGTTCTCTGTGGGACAATTTTTAGAACGAAATATAACTTGCTCTTAAAAGACAGCGATGAGGTTCACTTCACGCAATGTCATGGCCCATGTGGTGGCATACACCGGGCGTCGGTAAGCTGTTTTGCTGCACGCGATGCGAAATAAATATGATGAGTTTGGAGGTGTATTAGAATCGCAACAGATGGAATTCAATACTCTGTCTAACCCTAACGAGACGAGCGTGAGTTATGTATGTATGTATGTATGTATGTATGTATGTATGTATGTATGTATGTATGTATGTATGTATGTATGTATGTATGTATGTATGTATGTATGTATGTATGTATGTATGTATGTATGTATGTATGTATGTATGTATGTATGTATGTATGTATGTATGTATGTATGTATGTATGTATGTATGTATGTATGTATGTATGTATGTATGTATGTATGTATGTATGTATGTATGTATGTATGTATGTATGTATGTATGTATGTATGTATGTATGTATGTATGTATGTATGTATGTATGTATGTATGTATGTATGTATGTATGTATGTGCTCTCCCTAAAACACTGATAGCCATAGGTTCAACTATTAATTTGCTATGAATTTATTTTCCCCCAGGCGTAATGGTCTCCTCCTATGCTTGGGGCTTATGTGCCGACACTTTGGGTCGACGGACCACCTTGCTGCTAGCCATGCCAGTCGGTGCCTTGCTGAACATTGCTGCCAGTTTCGCTCCAACGTATGCTTCCTTAGCCACTTTGAAGTTTTTGTCGGCTGGCTTGTAAGTGGACTGTACTGAAACTTTTTTGTTACACACGTCACATCAAGACAGAGATAAGTATACAATCAGGTTGAGATTTTCTCAAGAACTACTTGACCGATTGTAAAAATTCTTGTACTAGTAGATAGTTTAGAGTACACACTATGAAATTGTAAAGAATTCAAAAATAGTCAAGTTCTTTATGAGAAAATCTCGACCTTAAAAACTCTACTGTATACCTTTCTCCGTCTTCGATCACAGACGACTTCTACAGACGACTTTAAGTAGGTACCTAAAATATCCTGTATCCTGTGTTGGATCGTCTTGAATGTTTGCTTGCATCGATCTACAAATATTTTGTGTTGTTTTCAAGATGCTCTTAGATTCAAGAAATTCTCAATGTTGTTGCTGTTCTGACAAAGAGGGGTAGGCAAGGACTTGATAAGCAGTTATTGTCTTCTGGACACAAGTGTGCATAACCCAAGGTAATTGCTGCTTTGCTAGTTCGCTGCCGCCCTTGAAGAACTCTATTCCCATTATTTTCTCTTCAATCATCTCATATCATAGCTCTGTGAAAGGTGTCAATGGTAGTATTATCAGACTACCATCATTCCTCCAAATTATTGTCTGAACTAAAGAATTGAGCACACTACCTACCTTTTCGAACTATTCACCTATATGTCACAAAACCAGCACAGTTTCGCGTTGTTATCTTAATTTTGTTCACTTCTGTGAATTACTTTTCAGTACATCGTCAGCCAACGCAGCAGCCTTCGTTTTGATGGGGGAGAGCGTCCCGAGGCGGCACCGTAGTCGCTTTATGTTCCTGATGGCCAGCGCTACCATGTTTGTGCAGCTGTTTATATGCGGTAAGAGCACTCCCAATTTGCAGACAAACAGAGACACGAGGTCGTTTCTTGAAAATTGTTAAGTTATACATGCGTTTTAAAGTTCTAATGGTTTAAAAGGCCTATATTTCTAGAGGTTAACTGACCACCATAGCTATGCTGTGCTTCCTTGCTCCATCACATAGCTGCCTCTGCAGCTCTGGTGGACAGTACCTACAAAATGCCAGACCTTTAAGGCAATAGTACCTGAAACCTTCATAATATTATTTCTTTGCAGTGTTCGCTCTACCAATCCTCCGCCTAACATTCCGGATATCCATCTCCTGGCTGTCCCTGGAGTACCGACCCTGGCGCCTCTTGCTGCTCATCATCAGTCTGCCAGGAGTGGTTGGGGCCGTAACCATCGTGATGTACCATGAGAGCGCCAAATACCTTCTCAGCAAGGGTCGCGATGAAGAAGCTATCGATGTGCTGAAATCTATCTTTAGTGTCAATACTAGATTGAAGAAGGAGAGTTTTCCTGTAAGTTTTAGGGTCTATTCAGTCAGTCAGACCATACGACAGCGTCAAAAACGACTAGAATATTTAGCCCCGTAGCTCTTTTGTTTTATCTAATAAGACTAATAAAATCGTCTAAATTCTATACACTCTCTACTCGTAATGCATTTAACTGTCTAAAACGTTCTTCACCAGGTCACAACAGTCTACTTGGAAGAAACTACGGCGGTTAAAAGTGGTGATTTGAATACGTCATTGCTTCGTAAGATGTGGAATCAAACAGCACCCTTGTTCAAGCCTCCACTGCTCAAGAATTCGCTAAAGCTGTACTTTATTTTGTTATGCGCTTACATGACGTAAGTTCAAACGACCCTTAAAAGAAATTCAGCAAAGCCATTCATCTATTCATCCCACATAACATGCTTGTTCATGTGTAGTACAATATTCTTTAGAAAAGTTGAAAATAGCTTGCTTATTTTTCAGATCAACAGGATATACGATGTGGATTCCGACGATGACGAATGCTTATTTCGATGGTGACGACAAGTCGGGGCAGACGTTCTGTCAAGTTGCTAGCACTGCTGCCAGCTCCAGTAATACAGTGAGTCTTGGTTTAAAACTGTTTGAGGGAGGGATCGTATCACTGCTGCATAGCTGACAGATTCTCCACGGTATGGAAACGAACAAACTTCCTGGGAGATAGGACTAGTTGTGTAGGGTTCTTACCTAAATATGGACCAATCTCGTGCTTTTAAGAAGGCTCCGGCTGCTCGAACGCACCTGTGGTCTCCTAGTTCTGACATCCATCACGGGAGGTGTGTGCCCCACCTCCCAGAATGGATCAACACAGTACACTGCCGCCTTCCCCAGTCGTGGGAGGTGTGTGTTCCACTACCCAGACAGAACTGAGCAACACAGTAGGTACCCTGCCGCCACCTTCTCCAGGGTCGCCACTTCTATGGATGGTCATAGTCCGCATTTTGATCGCTTGCGACACTGATTATCATGACCCCAGCTCCCTCGACGTAAGGGAAGGTCTATGCCCGAGCCATTGAGGACATAAAAAATTACTGATGGTGATAACTTGATTTCAGACATCAACCAACTGCGACAACATTGTGCAACCCCTAACCCTCTACGCCGTCATGTGCCAATCCGGAGCAGCAGGCATCTTCACCATCCTCCTGTCATTCCTGGTCAACTGCGCCGGGAAGAAGCGAGTCACTCTTCTGGTCTTCGCGATCTCAGCGTCATGCGGAGTGACGCTACTGTTTGTGACGATACCTATACTGAGCATCGTGCTGTTCTACGTGTTTCTCTATGTGTCACTTATACTGGGGAATGTTAACACGTATTTGGTGGAGTTAAATCCAACTTATTTGAGGTTTGTAATTGAAAATTTATGTTGTGGGTACACTATGAGGTGAATCTTAGGGGGTTCCTACCTGAAATCGAATGCCGGTCTATCGAATATTAATTGCTCGAAAACCTTTGCTTGATTGTATGTACATGAGATCGATCAACTCGACAGTTTGTTTATTACACCGAAAGGCATGTGTACCTAATCCACAAATCCACACAGCGTTCACGTGGTGGATCAAGGTCAATGGTAGTGGTACCTACCTACAATTATTGCATATAATATACCTAACCATAAAACTTAGAAGTTAGATATCTACCAGACCAAAGACCAACACAGGTGAAAACGAGATCTTGAGAAGGCAAAACAACAAACAGAGAAGGACTTTGGTATTGTCAAATACGACTAAATGAAAACTTAGTTCCAATATAATTTGTTATTTTGCAGGGGCATGGCGACCTGCCTGTCGGTGGTTGTGGCGCGAGGCTTCGGGTTCTTCAGCGTGCAGCTGATAGCGGAGCTCCTGGCCGACCACTGCACGCCCATGGTTAGCGGATATGTCGTCCTGGTCATGTGTCAGTATTGAGCGCTTTTCACTATTTATTACATTTAAGTGCGCAAAAAATAATTGATGGACTAATTTATTTCTCTGAGTGGATAGATATTAACTTGCTTATTACCGACCTAGCGTCTATTTCGTGATGTTTTAATAAAGTTTTATTATTTCAGCGGGATTAGCGGTGTCCATCTTCTTGCCTCCCGAAGCCAAGAAAGAGAAACACTTTGATCACCGGAAATTAACTTTAGAATCAATTGGGAGTGATAAGACACGGTTTTGATAAATAAAATAAATTAAGTTAAGTAAATTGTTGTTTTCATACTTCTACAAACATATCTGGAAAGTAATGATGTGCTTATTTACCATTGTGGTAAGGTATGGTCTACCTACGATGCGATGCGATCAATTTAGTCCGTGGATGCGATTGTAAATCCTTGAGATTTCCTTGGAGATTTAAACCCAAAATTCTAACCTAGGTAGCTACTACTCAAGTACCTCTCACCTTTTTTATCAAAGTAAACATCACATTCGTAATTTGTGGTGAACATTTTGTTACTTTGCTGCTTTCCTTTCGCTCTTCAACTGTTTTTTCTGCGTTAAAAGAAACGTACACAATGTTACCAACAACAAATTACAATCACCTCATACCCAATGAAATAAATATTGGCTATTTACATACATTTATATGGTATTGTATTCATTATCGACATTTGTATGAAGAAAAAAAAACATAGTGAAAACTAAAAAGTAAGTATATGTACCTACTTTATTACTTCTTGTAACTGACAAGTACACATCTCCACTCCATACACATATTTCAACTTCCCTTTTATTTTTCTTCTAACTAAACCATTTGGTTTAACTAAATAGTGTTTACAAATATTTTATCAAAAACTTTAAAAAAAAATTGTACCTTTACATATGGGTAATTTTCCATAATGTGGTAATACCAATCGTACATAACTGTCACCTGTCACTCAGGAACTGTCAAAAATCGTTGAACGAACGTCATTCTCATTCGCGTTTTGTGTGTGAAATTGCGAGCGAAATGTCTGAAACTGCCGGCGATAATTCGAAATCGAGAGTGGTGGTTTTAGGAGGTAATTGATATTTAAAATTCCTTCTATGTCCGTTTAAAATCCCTAGTTATCAGCTCCAATATTAGCCAGTTAATCGGTATTCGTATTACGTGTGTTCTTTTTGTTTTTGCATAACGGTTAGAAAGTATTAGTCATCGAGTATTTGGGTGTGCTGACTTATTTTTTGCGTGTTCTGTTTGGTTCAGGGTGCGGTTTCATCGGGCGGAACCTGGTGGAATATCTGGTGACCAATGACCTGGTGTCCCATCTCCGAGTCGTGGACAAGACTCCTCCACAGCTGGCCTTCCTAAACCCTGCCCATACGAAGATATTCGAAGACCCCCGCGTCGAATATAAGAGCGCGAACCTTATAAACCCCAGTAAGTACTGTTTTTCCTTGTAATTAGGTATATGTTAGAATCCAATTAGGTTCAGAAGCCTTGTGATTGTGAAGTCATAGGAATTCTTCAGTCTGTGGCGGTTTTTTTAGTGTATCTATACTTAGGCAAGGTTACCTATGAGTAGGCATCATTTTATTATAATTTTAATTGGATTTTTATGGCTTCATTCTTTGTAGATAATTTTGCCAATATCAAATTGGTTATGGGAGATACAAGAGATGATTGATCGGTCAAGAAAAGATAGTGTTGGCTTCTGGCTGATGATTCTAAAACAGGACCATGAATTACAATAAAACCTACCTTAATAAGGATGTAACTTCATTTATATCCTCTTATGTCTGAATACTTAAATGACACTTGGGGAGAGAAAAAGATTTGAATAATTTAAGGTCCCCACAAAAATAGGAGACTCTGATTTCCGATTATCTCAGAGATATCATCTCTTTAATGATTCTAATAGGCATATGTCTTATTAGAAGTTTAGGTTACCATAGTCTTATTAGCATCTTAAATGTACCATTCTGCAACAAACCACAGACAGTAACAACAGATAAGTATCTTTGTGTTATACCAGCCCAAACAATCTCTGCATGCCCTAAGGTAAACTGGAAGAAAATGCCGTAAGGCATTAAGTTCGCCCGATACATAAGATGTAACAAAGATTAAATAAATAAATAAGTACAGTGATATCCCGTCATGGCGTTCATGTCACGATTTCCCGTTGTCGGCTATGGTCGTCTTTGGCGTTCAAAAGGTTAAACAACAATTATCTGAATCATATGTTTAGTACTATACAAGTAATTATAAAACTGTTATTGATCATGACCAACCATTTTAAATTTGACCTTCACTAAAGGAAAACCACTAGGTTAGTCGTAAATTGTAAATTAAAATACAACTGTATGCCTAGTTATGTCATTGACTCCAACAGTAGCCTGATAAGCTATCAAATGCTGACTCACTGTCATATCCTTATATTAATATAAAATACAACTTGTTTATCGTTATATTTTTTGACATAGTTGTTGTATATTAGGGAACTGGGGTGATCGCGACTTCTATCGTTTTCGTAATCGCTTTGAAAGCGAATTCACTTTATTTAATTGCATACACATGTCAGAACGTACATAATTAATACACCACTATGTCTTATTATGTACACAAAAACTATCGTTTGATACTATCTAGTAGTAAAGAAATTACAATCGGTATTGAATTTTTACATGTCTGGGGATCGAATCTTTAACCTTTACTTTATCATGTGCGAGTTCAGTCTCCTAACTGAGCCTGTCAATTATTTTACCCATCAATAGTTTTCCTTATACAATGCTATTGAATTTTACAAGGACAGCCATTGTTTCCAAATCGCGTATGCATTGCATAGTGCATACTAAACATTGCATCTGTTATTTATTGCTCCATCATCAGTCTATTTATATTGCCCCACTGCTCGGGCTCAGACCTTCCCTTACATCGAGGGAGCTGGGGCCATGATACACCACTCGAGCCCAGTGCGAATTTCACCTGCCTTGGAATTTTTCTTCTACGGCATGCAGGTTTCATCACGATGTTTTCATTCACCGTTTTGAGAGCACTTGGTAAGTTTTTCCGTCGAAAAAACCTAGGATAACTCATTGGTTGCCCTGGCTGGGAATCGAATTTGGGACCTCCGTATCGCAAGTCCATTGACCCAACCTCTGAGCCGCCGAGCTCTTCAGTAAGCAATAATTGCTTACTGGATTGCGATTGCGAAAATATATTCATTTTTATAAGAAGCCGTGACCTCCTTTGCCCAGTATAAATAATTGGGATTTCGAAATTCGCAGTTTCTGTGTCTAATTTCGTATTTTTCCCAATCTAGGCTAGAAATCTGGACAATAATTATAAATATTCTATATTGTATATACAATCGTTCAAGTTATAAATTGAAATAGATGTTTAATTGTATGTCTAGCCTTTTCATTGAACAATGCTATTCAACCACAAGTATACAGGGGGCCTGAATAAGGTTGAGATTCTCTCAATAACTACTGGACCGAATTTAATAATTATTTTACAGTCACATAGTTTTATCCTTTATCTATCAAACAGTGAAAGAATTTTGGCAATAGGTCAAGTAGTTTTTGAGAAAATCTCAACCTTAAAAACTTTCCTGTACACCTTTCTCTGTGTTCCACCGTACAAAGACGGACTTATCAGAGGATAATTCCGCCTTTTGATTGATTTTCCCCGGGTTTACACATCTCCATTCCCTTCCAAGATTCCTTGAAAAGCGCGGCAAAACGTCATTAGCTACTCTTTGTGAAAATTCTAATTGAATAGTTACCGTGGTGTGGTATTTAGTGATAAATGATCACGTTAAGTTAATCAGATGTCCGCGAACGTTTCTATTAGTTGGAGTGCTCGAAAGAAGTCGTGTTTGTTAAGTTTTGTGCTCTTAGCAAGGATTCCTTGCATAATTCGATGATTGCGTGGATCGTTGAATTGTTTCGTTTAGGGGTTTAGGAGGGTTGTGCGTGTGTAAGTTAGGTTATCTTCGCATAAGCGCGTGGGAAACTCTGGTGTAGTTCAACAGAGATCCCAGAGTTCCCCACAATGCGCGGAGGAGGCCACCGTGGGGTTTTAGTCGGTGCGAGTCCGACATAACCCGTCGCTACCCCTGAGGCGGCGGGAATGCACAAGCATTTCCCCACGAAAAAAAAGGTTATCTTCGCATATGTATAAGTATATATGTATTTATAAGATAACATACGTTATTTTAATATCAGAGCAGGATGTATGTCTTAGCTGGCCTTGCCTTTCCTTGTGGGAAGAATTTTATTAAAAAAAACTATCATTTCCAGCATCATGCGCCTCAGCCCTGGAGCCCGGCGAGGAGCCCTGGGTGTTAGCAGTGAACTGCGCCGGCGAGACCCGTGTGGGGCAGACGGAGGCGGTGTACGCGGAGGGTATCCACACGCTCAGTGCCAACGTGGCGCGACAATGCGCCAAGTTGGCCGTCAGGCTGGTCGAGATATCGAGCGGGCACATGTGTAGCACGGATAAGGTAATCATGAACCTCATCGCTGTCTGTTTAGAGCAATTTAGGTTTAGTTGAGCTTGGTACCAAGAGTATACAAAGCGGTCCCGAGCTGGAAGGCGCTCCACGTGTTCCGGAGCGCCTTCAGCGGAGAAGGGGGGGCGTTAGGCCCCCCGGAGTCGGGCCCGAAAGGGGCACCCGCCGACAGGGCCGCGGTAGTTTTCGAAAGAGTACCCGTGGTCCTGTCTATGGTGGCGGAGGCGGAACACCCCAGGAGTTTTAGTTGGTGCGAGTCCAACATAATCACCCGATCCCCCGGGCGGGTGGTATACATAATGTATTTATCCTGGGCAACAAAAAAAATGGTACCAAGAGTATACCCACCCGTACTCCTGGTACCAAGCCCTACTCTAATGTTGCTGCGATAATATTTGAATATTCGTCCCATATTTTTAAAGCTTGGTCGTAATTGTGTTCCAAAATTTATATTTGCAAATAAATCTGTATTATTATCTATCTATCTATCTATATATATATATATAAAAGAAAGTCGTGTTAGTTACACTATTTATAACTCAAGAACGGACGAACCGATTTAGCTGAAAATTGGTGAGGAGGTAGCTTAGAACCAGGAGAAGGACATAGGATACTTTTTATCCCGTTCCAGTAGGAAAAAAATGAAAGATAAATATGATGAAGATTTATATGAGAAATTCCTGACTATCGGTAATGGTCGACTGTCGACAAATCGACGAAAAAAATATGATAATTTATTGCCTCTGACGCGGAACAAAGTTCGCGGAGTCAGGCTGTAATAAATCGACTCGTCCCCAGCCCCACAAGGAAGACGGGCCAATGGACCCTTGGACAGTTGAGGGTCGGATGAAGAGCAAAGTGGAGAAAGAGTTGAAGACCCTGGAGCCAGAGCTGAACTACACCGTGCTGCGGCCGGCCATCGTGTACGGAGTAGGAGATAGGAGGAGTTTGAGTGAGTTACATAAGATCTCTATTTTGCAGCGTCTCTTCGAAGAATACTACCAATAATCCATACATTTAATAAGCCTGAAAAAAAATTGTATCTGTACATTGGATATTTTTTGAAAAGAATAATTGTAATGTGTTTTAGGATCGATACTGATGCCAAAACACCAATTTTTAGAATTTTTGTATGTTTGTCTGTGACTATGTTCAAGTATCACGCCATAACTGAAGGGATTTTGACGGGAGTTTCACTAGGAGATAGCTGAAATATCCGGACAGCTCATAGGCTATAAGCCATGGCGGTATGTGATGTGGAAACAAGGATCCAGAGAGGAATATCTGCCTCCTCCATCCTCCTCCTCTACGCAAACAAAGTTACAGCTAGTATAATAATAATTTCGTTTATTTGCCAAACTGTATACAGGGTGTAACGGAAAGGTTAGTGAAGCCGAAGGGTGGGTGTTCACTATCGGTAACTGAACCACTTTTGTTTCTACGACTTTAGATTTTCGCGAATTTATTTTTTACCTTTTCATACATTTCGTCCCGGTCAGCTGATCGATTTGTATGAGATATTAATTTATTTTTTACTAGCTGTACCCCGCAACTTCGTTTGCGTAGAGGAGGAGGATGGAGGAGATCAGGAGGCAGATCTTCCTCTCTGGATCCTTGTGTCCACATCACATACCGCCATGGCTTATAGCCTATGAGCTGTCCGGATATTTCAGCTATCTCCTAGTGAAACTCCCATCAAAATCCCTTCATTAGTTATGGCGTGATACTTGCACAAAGTCACAGACAAACAGACAAAAAGTTTAAAAATTAGTGTTTTGGCATCAGTATTTCATTTAATTATCCTAAAACACATTACAATTATTCTTTTCAAAAAATATCCAATGTACAGACACAACTTTTTTACAGTCTTATTATATGTATATAGATTCGAAAAGTCGTAGAACAAAAGTTGTTCAGTTACCAATACTGAACAGCCTCCCTTCGGCTTCATATATTTCCGTTACACCCTGAAATAAATATTGTTTTATTGAATTTCGATATGAGTATTCCGACCATATGCTGCCGGCTTTGAAACTTGGTTTGAGTGATTGTAAAGAAAACTAGATATCATCATTGCTAGAAAAGTAGACACCTTAAACAGACCCTCTCTTTCACAGCACCACGGCTCCTCTACGGCGGCATCTACAAGCATTTAAACGAAACCATGAAACTCCTCTGGACTGCCGACCTTAAAATGAATACCGTCCACGTGAAGGACGTCTGCCGAGCTATCTGGACTCTCGGGACAGACCCTCGGGCGAACAGACAGACGTACAATGTGGTTGACGAAGCTAACAGCACCCAGGGTAGCTTAGCTGAGCTGGTATCAGAGATATTTAATATTAACCATGATTATTACGGCACAGCGATATCTACTTTGGCTAAGGTGAGTTTTTTGTTGGTGAATGGGCTCCATTTTTTATAATTTCGTAAATTATACAAAACAGACTATTGTATACCTATTAAATAAATTTTTTAATTTATTTAATATAGGT
This sequence comes from Tachystola acroxantha, assembly GCA_963506565.1. Lineage (NCBI taxonomy): Eukaryota > Metazoa > Arthropoda > Insecta > Lepidoptera > Oecophoridae > Tachystola > Tachystola acroxantha. The sequence goes on from OY735879.1 coordinate 12,632,500, forward strand.
AAATTACGTAACTGACATTTGAGAATCAGAAATCTGATAGTAAGAAATGACGGTCATACAAATTCCACACAAACTCCATAATAGTAAGGGTTCCTTTTTTCCTCTTGAGGTATTGAACTCTTAAAAAATAAGTAGGTATACATATTTCCATCAAATCTTTGAACTAATACATCAATTTCTTATGCAATGCATCACAAAAGTGCGCAAGCTTTATTCGTTTAGATGGGATGGGCCATAGCAGTGTTGCCAGATCCGTTTTAAAAAAATCCGTAGATTTCCGTAGATTGACTCTAGAAAAGTCTGTAGTTCTACGGCCCTTTTTGTAATAAGCTGTCTACTGACTAAAACCATAAAATGAGCCATTAAATAAATTAAAACAAACTTTACAACTCGCAGAAAAAAATCCGTAGATCTACGGGTTTTTCCGTAGGTCTGGCAACACTGGGCCATAGGGATCTACTATAATTGTCCTACTACTTACCACTGCCCATAAATAAATACTACGTATATAAAGCCCATAGAGATCACAAATGCTTACTTATTCCAGAACGACATAGCCTCAGTAGCCGAGGAAGCCAACGACAAGCATCTTACAGCGTGGGCGGACATTTGCCGCAAGTATTCGCTGGAGCATACGCCATTGGAGCCCAGCGCTGGGTCAGAGCTGCTTCTCAATAAGCAGCTGTGTCTCGACGGCAGTCGTCTTCGAGCTGTGATGGCACTAGACGCGCCCAGACCGACCAAGGATAAGTTGCTCGAGGTAAGGATTAGTTGATCGAAGTAGGAAAATGTTGCTCGAAATAAGGTTAAGTTGCTCGAAGTGGGATAACTTGCTCGAAGTAAGTTTAAGTTGCTCGAAACAAGGATAAATTCCTCGAGGTAAGGATAAATTGCTCGAGATAAGCCCTTATAGCACAAGTCAGCGTTAGCTATCGACGCAATGCCGCGGAGCTGTCAAAGTGACATTATTACAAGGCGTTTGACATTTAGTTTGACAGCTCCGCGGCCGGCGTTGCGTCGACCGCTAACGCGACTCGTACGAGCCCCGCTGGAGACCAGAGACTAACCAAAGTTAGTAACCCTCATTTGTTATTGTATTCACTTCTATTCACTACGGAAAGTGTCACGACTTTGACAGATTTTTTGCAACTATAAAAAATTAAAGTATACAAAAGAGGTCAAAATATAATTGTTGTTTCAGGTGCTTGAAGACTACGCCTCTATGAATCTGTTTCCGAAGGAGTTGCTCCTATGACAGGACACGTGAGCTCGCATCATCATATTCTATATCAACAATCAATTGAGTCAAACGCAATGAGATTTAAGTAGTTAGGTTTAGTTTAGAAAACTAAAATAGACAAGTAATTGTGTCGATTCCGGTGTGTTGCACGCTAAATGATAATGACAGATTCTGCCCCACCATCAACCGTATGATGAACAAGATAACGAATAAATGTAAAAATATCTCCGTTATTTATTAAAATTATTGGTTTAAAATTTTGTACATCAAACGAGTCGAAAAAACAGCTTAATTAAGAATTCAGAAAATAGTAAGAAATCGAAGCGAATTATTCATTGTCTTTGTTATCATTTTCTACTACTTTCGCAACTCCTACTGATTATGATTATGCAATATGAAACCTGTAATAAGTTCCCAATAAAATGATAGGTACAGTTTCAATGGTCACATAGTTTTGAAGGTGGGGGCAAAGCTCCATTGAAATGTGGCAATGTCATTTAATCGTTGCGAAACGAGACGCCCCGCTCACTTTACACAATCTAGTAAGAGTGACAGTTTCGTTAAGGTTTATTTGCCGCGTCTAAAAGTTAGTAGTAGTAGTAGGTAGTATTTTTAAATATGTCCAATTTAGTTTCAACTAGAAAACCAATCAGAATCGCTACTTAATTCAATATTCTAATCGATTTTATCTTAAAAACAATTGGAAAACGTTTTAATTATTATTTTAAAGTGTACTGTGATAAATAACGTAAAAAGTGAGATAAAGCACTTAGAATGAATTTAAAAAACGGGAGTTGGTAAATATTTTTATAAAAATAAAAAAAATGCGAAGACAATAAAATGAATGACATTTATAAACTAACCATCTATTTGTAAGGAATCGAAGACTGTGAATACCAAAAGGCAATTCTTTTGCTTTGTTTACTAAATTTTCTAACTTTCGAAAACTTTTTTCTACCTACACTGTGCATTTATGTCTATAAATATGAGATTTTTGTAATTAATTCGTACTTAAATGTTTCGCAAGTACTTAAATAACTTTGTATTCTACATTTATAATGTTCGAAACGCTTCCATGGACTAACTCATAGTTTGTTAGACATAAACATGATTTAAAGTTAACCCACCGTTTAAGCGTTCACCCTTTTTATCTCGACGTTTTTAATGAAGTGTAAAAGTGACAACACAGAAGGACGGTTAAACTAGGTATAAGGCTTCTTTAACGACAGTTATCATTAAAGTATTTTTTTAGATTTATATAAAAAAATTAACATAAGTAAGTTATAATCGAGAGAGAGTAACTATGTGTATTTATCTAGCTAGAGAATGACCATGGTACGGTGGAACACAGAGAAAGGTGTACAGGAGAGTTTTTAAGGTTGAGATTATCTCTAAAATTACTGGACCTATTTCAAAAATTATTTCACTGTTTGATAGATAAAAGTGAAAACTATAACTATAAAGGAATTATTAAATTCGGTCACTTATTAAGTCACTTTTATTTTTTAATTCTTGAGACACATCTTGCTATCTATAGGTGGAGATTTGTAATTAGCTTCTAGACATTATTAAGTAACCTAAAGTTATTGTAGCTGTAAATCTTCCTTAAAATAAATAAATAAAAACTTGCGAAGTCGCGGAAGTAATTCGCAAGTCTCCCCGTGACTCCGCCATAGGGCGGCGAGACGGAACACCGAGGGGTTTTTAGTCGGTAAGAGTCCGACATAACCTTCCTCGCCTCCCCGTGGCAAGGAGGTATCATATTAACGATGATTTTCCCCCCGAAAAAAAAGGTATAAAACTTAAACTTTAAATCATGTTTATGCCTAAATTAGATCTTAAGGTACATCACCGGGAGCATTTGCGTGTAATGTAACGTTACAGATTCGAGCATTACATCAGTGAGGGAGAAGAACAGCGTCAGTCAGGGAGGTAGTATTGTAATGTAATGCTCAAAGTCGAATCTGCAACGTTACATTACACGCGAATGCTCCCGGTGAGGGAGCACCTTTATGTTTAATAATAAGCTTATAAAATTATGATTTTATTAGTCTGTATTCAGGGTTTAGTTGCAATGAAGAAATTAGTAGGCATACAATGAAATTGAATACAGGGTGGCTTTGAATTCATTCGACAAATTGAAACGAGGTTATACTCATGATAAATAATAAATTGGTAAGGTTTTTTTTAGTAAATTATTACTGCCAAAAAAAGTTAACCACGTCTATTTTTCATTTGAAATTTTTTCTCCTACTTCAAAAAAGTCGAGTATTTTAATCCAATATATTGTAGCTTAGCTCTTAATTTTCACTATAATTTACCTAATGGTCATTTCCAAGGTCATTGTGTGACTTCTGACGTACTTAGTTTACTTATAAAAACAATTATGACATTTTTTTTGTTAACTTATAAATCGTCCCACTGCTGGGCAAAGGTCTCCCCCCTCCTCTTCCATCCATCCCTGTCCTGAGCCTCTTATTATTATGACATATTATATAAAAAAACAAATACAATTATAAATACTTACCTATATCTAGCCTTACCTACACCTCGTCTAGGCCCGTCCCGCGCGGCAGGGTGCCCAGCGAACTGGCCGCATTGCCCCGCTGTATAGCGAGGCTCAGGCGCTGGGCAACATACTTAGTTGATTTACTAAAAAAACCTTACCAATTTAATATTTATCATGAGTACAACCCCCAATTTCAATTCGTCGAATGAATTCAAGGACTCTGTAGAGAAAATAAAATGCATTAAGCGTTTAACGCCCATTTATCGCTTTTGCTAAAGAAAAGCTCGAATGCTCGGAGTGTGGCGAGACCCTTACTTGTAAAATAAAAATTAAACGAATTATAAACGTTCGAGCATCGAACGGCCATGTTAGCTTTAGAAGTTGGTAAGTTATGCTCAGCATAATAGCTTTGTTGTATGTATTGCTTCAATTTATAATATGAAATATACTGTTTATTTTCGAAAAACTGTGTTTGATATTTATTTTCCGTTTTTTAAAGGCAGCTAGAAGTAGCACAAGGGTAAAACTTAAACAAATAATTGATTTTGTCTGAGTGTTATGGTGTCACTTCACTTGGCATGGGCGTATGTATTCTCCTATTCGCGGTTGATTAATTTTTTATACCCTATGACACTCCCGTAATCAAGACGAATCTAACGATACTTCATACGCCAAAATCCATCAAGGCGTTTAGGCTACAGGATGGCAGGAAGGATTAGACATACATACACCCGAGAAACATTACCCTCCTTCTGGTGCAGTCGGGTAAAAGTCGGCTTTCAAAAACGACAAGAACTGTCAAAAACGTAAAGAACTTGTCCAAAGCTGACAAGTAAGGACAGTAAAGTTATAACACCCCTCTTTTTTTTGCTTCTCTTGAAAATGGCAGAAAGCGACGGTTGCGAAATTATTTGATAATTTTCCTTTTAACGTCTACAGGGACTATTTTGTGTTTAATATCACGTTAAATTAATCAGAAAATGTTCGCGAGTGACAGTATGGTGAATTTATTGAATTATTTATGCAAGATCTGAAGTTTCAAGCTTTTATCAAGAGTTCCCGCTACAAGCTCGGGAGTGAACGTGACTGTCGAGCTGCTTCGTCCAGAGCGGTGACGCCACGGCGACTCCTCTGGGTGAAGATATGAAGACGCGGCTACCCAGGGTGAAGACGCTACTGCGACTCCTCTGGAGGAAGATAGAAGACTATTGAATATATTGAATTTTCTGTAACATGATATTGGCAAATGACGAACTGTCGAGTCCATAAATAAAAAAATGACCCCTCTTTTTGCATCATGGGTGAATAAAACGTAACGCTGCTGTTATTATTCTGACTAAACTTTTTTTTATTTACTACTCGTCATATGATACAAAACAGAACTTGCAATAGGCCATTCGCTGTGACGGCCGTTACTAGCCCATAGGTCATAGCCCATTGGATTGGAGTCTAATGATACCAAATGACCCAGTAATACATAACATAATAAAAAAAATCTTATTGACCTATGTCGATGTTTTTGAATGGCAAAGATAAATAATAAATGGAGAAAATTCGTTACGGCTAAGTTAAGTTTGTCTATCAATCCAGTTTATCTTTTCGCAAAGGGGTTCGAACCTTTTTGTCCGCTAGCGTCATCTGGCGAATGTTGGAAAATCCTGGCGCATGATGAAGCCCTCATATCTCGGAAACATGGGTCCCCGGTATACGAGCCTTAACACACCACACGCCCAGTCACCCACCCTCATCATCATCAGTCTATTTATATTACCCCACTGCTCGGGCACAGACCTTCCCTTACATCGAGGGAGCTCGGGCCATGATCCACCACGCGGGCCCAGTGCGGATTGGCGGATTTCACATACCTTAGATTTTTTTTCTTCTAGGTCATGTAAGTTTCATCACGATGTTTTCCTTCACCGTTTTGAGCGCACTCGGTAAATGTACGTAAGTTTTTCCGTCGAAAAAACCGAGGATAACTCATTGGTACATGGCTGCCCTGTCTGGGAATCGAACCTGGGACCTCCGTATCGCAAGTCCATTGACCCAACCACTGTGCCACCGAGCTCATCCGTCACCCACCCTAGCATAGTTCAAAGGGAAGATAGCACTAGGCTATCTTAGTTCAAGCTCGTTATCATATCGAATATCAGGTATATATTCTGGCAGGGAAGAGGTGCATGTCGAGTCACAGCGCTGCACACCTCGGTGTCAGCTCAGCTGAAACATGCACCTTTTGCCACACCACTTAGCATAACTACATTAGATTATAACTTACTACTTGATTGATTTTTTGTAAGCTTATGTAATTGGTGTATGGCAATAAACATATTTTCTATTATATTCCTTAACTGGACACTGCAGGCTAAATAAACATCTTAACAGAATGGGCCTGTCCGACACCACTGCCTGTAGATTCTGCTGCGAAGCCGAGGAAACCCCCATGCATATCCTCTGTGAGTGTGGAGCACTCATTCACAGCAGAAGCCTTGGGTGGACACATAATGACACCCGAGGATATTAAAACTCTCTCATCCAAGTGCATCATACGATTCCTGAAGGACGTTGGCCTTGGGAGCGAGATATAAGAGCTCGGTGCGCGGCCACAATAGACCTTTGAGGTCGCAGTGACCCTTGGACTTGTACGAACACCTTGATATCAAATTAAAATGGGTTCCCGGTACATTTTATGCTTACATAAGTGTCACCGAGCTCCCTCGATGTAAGGGAAGGTCTGTGCCCGAGCAGTAGGGCAATATAAATAGACTGATGATGATGATGATGAAGTGTCACCGATATACGTAGGTTTCATCTTGCTCCGTTTTCGTGAGGTGCACATAGGCGCAAATTGCTTCGCTTTGAACTGTCATATCTCGGAAACGTGACACTTTAGGATATGGGTCCTCGGGACATTTTATGTTCACATAAGTGTCCTCTATCGATATAAGATCTATCTCATGCCTCCATAATTACATATATTAAGAACTCTATTAAAGTTCAACGTGTTACCACTGATGTGTTGTCGGCGGTGCATTGCCTGCATTCACTCTTATGCCCCACGATATACAAATCTCAATACACATATTTTTGGATTACTGTCTAGACCATACATTTAAGACTCTGATATTTCAATTATACAATTATTGTAATCTGTTTTGTGTACCAAATAAAAATAAAATAAAAATAAGAAGTTTTCCAACATCCGCCAGATGACGCCACCTGACTATGCCAACCTCCATAGTGAAAAGTACGAACCCCTTTGTACGGAACCCTCGCACTTGGGTTTTTGGCTTTGACAGTATTTCACACTTGGTATCATTGAACTACACTACAACTAATTAATAATTACATATTTATAATATTATAATAACAACAATTATTATTATACAGGGTGTAACGTAAAGGGTATATGAAGCCGAAGGGAGGGTGTTCAGTATCGGCAACTGAACAACTTTTGTTCTACGACTTTTCGATTAAAAAATAAATTAATGTCTCATACAAATCGATCAGCTGACCGGTACGAAATGTATGAAAAGTCAAAAAATAAATTCGCAAAAACGAAAAGTCGTTAAACAAACGTTGTTCAGTTACCGATACTGAACACTATCCCTTCGGCTTCATATACCCTTTACGTTACACCCTGTAGTTACTATAACAACACAATTATTGCATACACAACACAACAGTATAATAATCTAATACATTCACAATTGGAAGAAGATATTATATTCATATCGCAAAGAAATGTACTTTAGCACAGTATAATGTCACATCACTGAAATATACACGATGTAAGCCGAAAGGAGGGTATTCAATATCGATAACTGAAAAACTTTTGTTCTAGTACTTCTCGGTTTTCGCAAAAAAAGAATTTTACGTTTCATACATTTTGTACGGACAAACTACTTGACCTATTGCAATAATTCTTTCACATAGATAGATAAAAGTTAAAGCTATGTAACTGTAAAGGAATTATTAAATTAGGTTCAGTAGTTTTTGAGATAATCTCAACCTTATGGAGGACCTTTGTCTACTATTCTCGTCCTTTTTCGTCTTTACTTAGTTAGGCAAATAAGTCGAATATTTTGTCCCACATGCCAACCACACATGGCAAGTATAACAAATACGCAAACACGAATAGCCAAGTGAACTGGAAGCGTAAGAACAAAAGTTATTCATAACCGATACTGAACATCCTCCCTTCGGCTTACTCTATACTCCCATTCCGTTACACCTATTATCTAATACTTTTTCTAATCTTTTAAAGAAGAAAGTTATTGACACTAAATATAGGTCCAAAGTCCACATCACTATTTCGTCAGTGTACAGTCATGAGTAATAACATAGAAACATCCTTAAAATTCAAATTCATGTAACAACTTTAAATCGCAAAAATAAGTATGCTAAACTGTGGCCAATAATTATGTAAACGCTAAATTGTATCAAAATAAAGTACACACACACTCCTTGTACAACATTTGCTTGGTGGGGTGTGTACTTTATTTTGATACAATTTAGCGTTTACATAATTATTGGCCACAGTTTAGCATACTTATTTTTGCGATTTAAAGTTGTTACATGAATTTGAATTTTAAGGATGTTTCTATGTTATTACTCATGACTGTACCTATAGGTACCGCAGTATGAGGCGCTTCACTCTCTCTGCCGAGGCTGAGACAAGAACACGCACCTCGGAGGTCATCCGTGCGCATTCTCCGTTAGCCCCACATGGCTGTAGTCGGTCAGGGGGACTATTACCACTTGTATCTGAAATAGACGCCATTTATTTACATAAAAGTCCTACAATAGAGTGCGTAATGCAAGTTCGATCTACAATTGTTCGATGAATGTTTTATCGACAGAACGATTAATCGAAGAATTGTTGTTCGACTGAACTCCTGTGCGACGAACGTTTGTTCGAAAACATGATTTATCGAAGAACCAAGTTCGCGGCTTATGGCCCAAGGGCCACCCCGCCGCACCTTAACCTACTGTCACAACTTCGTATTTGGTGCGATATTGTTTATTTATTATAAATGTGTTTTATTAGCAGTTCTTCGATAAATCATGTTTTCGAACAAACGTTCGTCGCACAAAAGTTCTTTCGAACTGCAATTCTTCGATTAATCGTTCTGTCGATCAAACATTCATCGAACAACACAATACCCCACAATAAGGGTTCGTAGTCCAGTTGCGAATACACGTTTAATCAAATATAATCCATTTATTTGTTAGAATACACAAAAATATGAGATGTTATAAAATTAAAAATGTCATGGTATTCAGCCTATTATAGTGGAGCCGCCGAGAAAAGCCCGATATGACGTTTGGGGCCGGTGCGGCCGACATAACTTTGAAACGGTGCACAAGTTACGGATAAATAATTATTGTATTGAATTCTCATTTACGTAATCCATTTTGTACAAAAATAATAAAATTTAAGAATTTCGTAATAATTTCAAACATGCAACAGAGTAAATTCAGATTCTTTCTTATGAAAAAAATTGATTTAGTTTTCCATGAAGCACAGTTACAATGTTATGTCGTCCGAATTAAATCGTAGAGAAGAGATTAAAATACTAAGTGACGATATTTGGTATCAGTTACTAATATCGCTATTATATCATCACAGGAAAATTCTTTTTCGTTACTTTCGTTCAGCCTTAATTTCAGAACGAAACTGGTGTGATGGATATCTTTGTATCAAATTAAATACAAAACAGTCAAAAATAAATCTTTAGTAAGGAAAGCCGCCGACAAAAGCTAGTCAATTACTAACACGTTACCTATGGGTACATCACTATTCACTATTAACGTCATATTGTCATGTGTCATATCGGGCCTATTAAAACGGCCGTACTATAGTCTAGTTGCGAATACACGTTGAATCAAATCAAATCCATTTATTTGTTAGAATACACAAAAATATGATATTATATTGAAAATAAAATATAAAAACCAAATCTATAGTTGTAAATACTCCTTTACTTACCCTCAGCTGGTCTCTATTGGGCCCCAGCAAATGTCGCGGCTCGGGCAGATCGCAGCTATCCGTGCATTTTGGGCAGCGCCTACAATTAACACAATTTGATATCAGAGCTTGAATAACTGAATAGGATATTTGACTGTCTTTTTATTGCATCAATCAACTCTCATGCTCCTGCTGAAGAGAACTGTGAAATCAGTTTTGCGATATCTCAATTAATACCGAAGATATTAAGCGATTAAGTCAAGTGGTGGGGATGCTCCATCTCTTTTTAGCAAAACGGTCTCTAGTATGAAGTTTACCAGAGGAGTCAATTGGAGGTGAAATTATTGGATGACTCAAGTTTCGAGCCATAGATCAATAGTCCCGCTACGAGCTCGGGAGTGAACGTGACTGTCGAGCTGCTTCGTCCAGAGTGACGACGCTACGGCGACTCCTCTGGATGAAGACGCGACTACCTAGAGTGAAGACTACTGCGACTCCTCTGGAGGAAGATAGAAGACTATTATATATATTGCATTTTTATATGTTGTATTCAAGTAGGTACCAGTTAGGTATCGATATATATTTAATTATTGCTCAACAAGCTACCTATTCATCCGCTGAATTCTGTAAACAAAGGTTGTCTGGAAGAGATCGCTTTAAGCGATAAGACCGCCAATTGTGATACTAACTGTATTAGCATATTTCTTTTGTGTAATTCCTTTTACTTTGCAATAAAGAATATTTATTTTATCTTTATCTTATCATTTTCTGTAACATGACATTGGCAAATGACGAACTGTCGAGTCCATTAAAAAAAAAGACCTAGTACCCTTTATTTGTTGTCGCGGCTGCGGGCGAGGGCGAGCGCGCGCGCGCCGCGCCCGGCGAGCACGCGGGCGTGGCGGGCGTGTACAGAGGCGTGTTCAACTCGTCGAAGTCTAGAGCGCCGTCGATGTTTAGCACTCTGTGGGACACAACAACTAAGTTAGTTATATTCATATACTAGAAATAGGGATAAACTTGCATTTCCCGGATTCAGACTACGTAAGGTTAGTACATCCTTCATGGGGCACTGTATTCGCTTTTATAACAAGTTGCCAGAAAATGTCACGACGTTGACAGAGAGGAAAATTAAAAATTTCATTAAAAGAACACTTGTTAAGAAGGCGTATTACAGAATAGATGGCTATTTAAACGATGAACATGCATGGTGTGTGTCGCCGGTTCCGCATGAGGGATAAACTTACTAACAATAATAATAGTTACGTATTAATATAGTTATTAAGTAATAATTGCATTATCTTAAAAGATGTGCTGCTGAGAGTTTTTTTGCCACTCTTTCTCCTCAGCGTTGGCACCTTTTCCTTGCAAAGTGGTTTAAATGTAAATTCAAAAAATATATTGACGTGCAAAAATGTACTCAACGTGCTTACTTGCAATAAAGAAATTTGACTTTGACTTTATTTCTAACCACACGGAGCATTACCGAGCACTTGGTTATGTCAACAACTATTTGGTATCGTACAATGAAACCGGGCGCCAAGCTTATTTAGGCGAAGAATAGAACTCACATCAGAGTTTTAAATCTTTGATAAGTTTAGGTATCTACACTTGATCCAATTTAATTATATATATAAAAAAAAATTGATGTCAGCTAACACCATCTATTGTACAGCTAACAGCATATCAAGTGTAACACTTTGGATTTTGGACCGTTCTTATTTTATGAGTCGTAAGATTTAAATAAGAACTGACTTATAAAATAAGAACAGTCCAAAATCACTTGATCTGCTGTTGTCCGTACTAAGAAAAATTGATTATTCAAGATCAACGATGACACCATGGGCGTACCCAGGTAGGGGGGGGGGGGGGGGGGGGGCAGTTGCCCTCCCCTGGATAATGTTGACGTCCCTACTAAGTATCTTATATATTATCTAGTACTTTTATCGAAAAGAATTAAGAAAACGAATTTTTTGCCATATGTTTGCAATGCAATATTTTTACAACTAAAAATTACGCGGCGCATTCGTTCTTACTATAAGCACCTAGCTTATAAAAAATCTGATTCTATCGCATTTTTAAGGCTAATTTAGTCTCATATTTTACCAATAAGCATATAGTAAAACTCACCTATTTTGCGCCGAAAATCGGTGAACCCTCTCCACTACCGAAGATACGTGTTCTACGCCTTTCTGTACTCCCCACACTAGGATACCAATCTGTAAGTATAATAGATAGACACGCATACACCCAAAGTCAACTTATATTTAATCTATTTAAGTACCTATGACAGGGCCCGTATTAATAAATCACTCTCAGCTCAAAAGTTAATCTTGAGAACGACCTCAAGATGGCGTAAATCAATTATAATTAAAGTTAAAACTATGTACAAAATAATATTAAAAAACAAATAAATATATACCTATAAATAAAAAATTGGGGCCAAATCGCTGCCCTGCGGAAGAGTGCCCAAAAGGCTGGCGACGTTACCTCGTTGTATAGCAAGCGATATACGCTGGCCGAGGTAAGCGCCAGCCCTTTGGTCACCCGACGAGTCAATGAGGCGCGACGACAGTTCCTTGACCAGTCGCCGGGCCTCTGGTCCCCATGGCCCCATGGTCTCTACACCACTTTAAGTACACTTTAAGTACCTAAATGTAGCACCCTCTCTATTTTATTCATTTATAAACTCACGCCTGATTCCCGTAGGGGTAGGCAGAGACGATGGACTTCCATTTGCTGCGATCCTGGCACACAACCCTTGCCTCCTCCACATTCATCAATCTCTTCATGCATGCTCGTCGGTTTGTAGTAGACCGTACTTGACCCTGTCTCAAGACATCGCCAATTTGGTCGCCGTACGTTCTCCTCGGTCTACCTCTGCCGACCCTTCCGTCAACATTCACTCTGTGTATTACCTCTCTATTTTGCGGTGATAAATACTATTTTTCAATATACAATACATATTACGACAAGCTAAGTTGTAGTTCGCATAATTGCGAAAAACGGCCGTTTTTCGCAATTATGCGAACTACAACTTAGCGATCTTGATTCACGTTGATATAAATAGGAGCGCATCATCGTAAATCATGTTTCTAACCGAATGTTAGACATGGTTGTCAGAATGCTACTACTATTGTCCGATAGATGGAGTTGCGTAACATACCCTTTAAGTATGTATAAAGCGATGAAGATTTTCGGTGGGCGTGGCTTGTGGTGGCTCAGTTGGTAAGAGCGTGTCACGGAATGACAAGGTCGCAAGTTCAAGTCCTGCCCACGGCAAGAATTTTTTCATCATGTTCTAAAATTGATTATATTGAAAGATATATATATTTTAAGATTGTCGGCGCTAGCTGGCTCATGTCAGGCCCTTAATACGTGCCGCTGGCTCACCTTGACCCTAACATCTGGCTCGTTTGGGTCTGGGTCTGCGTACGGGTCCGGGACGGTGTCCGGGCAGTTCTGGCACGTGATCGAGATGCGTACAGTACGCAGCACCACCTCGGGCACCTGGGAATAGAAGAGCTATATCTATATTTACGGATACTGCCCCTTTACTTAATTCATGTGGGGCAAAGCAAAAGAACTAAAAACAATTTTAAATGAATATGTATGTATTTATAAGAATTCAGACATTCTACTAACATCAGACCAGGCTGTATGCCCTAGTTGGCTTTGCCTGTCCCACTGGGAAGAATTTGCCAAAAAAAAAAAATGATTTGGGTTTCTTCTTTTTTTTAATTCCAATTTCCAATTCAATTTCAGGGTTCCGTACCTCAAAAGGTAACAAGTGGAAATTATTTAATAACAAAATAAAAGACTGCAAAGAAAAATTTAAACCAAAATTTGTTTTTAAAGATTTTTTTTCGTGTGGTTTAGTGACCAAACCTATTTGTCAGAGTTATTCTGGCCGCCCGTAGGCCTTTGGCATGGCTTAACGACTGCTGCCGAGCGACAGCAACCGGGACCAACTGCTTAACGTGCGCCCCGAGGCACGGAAGAGCTCAGATGAAAGTGTCACTAGCGGTCACCTAACCAGGTACTGACCTCGCCCAGCGTTGCTTAACTTGTACGATCGTTTTCAACGTGTACTCGCAACACTACGAGCCCCTCTAAAGATAAAGATAATTTATTTGCAATGTTTTAGAATTATAACTATAGTGAGCCATTACTATAAATTATTATAAACGGATATCATTCGCTTATATTGTTTATTTGCAATACTCGACTTAGTGGCCGATACAGTATTAGTTGCATTTGGTCACCATATACAGGGTGTAACGTAAAGGGTATATGAAGCCGAAGGGAGGGTGTTCAGAATCGGTAACTGAACAACTTTTGTTCTACGACTTTTCGATTTACGCGACTATATTTTTTGACTTTTCATACATTTCGTACCGGTCAGCTGATCGATTTGTATAAGACAATAATTTATTTTTATTTTTTATTCGAAAAGTCATAGAACAAAAGTTGTTTAGTTACCGATACTGAACACCCTCCCTTCGGCTTCATATACCCTTTACGTTACACCCTGTATATGTTACCGGCCAAACCCGATTTCAGGACAAACTAGTCTGGCCTAGGCCAAACTAGTTTGTCCTGAAATCGAATAAAAAATAAAAATAAATTATTGTCTTATACAAATCGATCAGCTGACCGGTACGAAATGTATGAAAAGTCAAAAAATATATGTTTTGATATTTTCTTGCATACGCGCTATGCGAAACGAAAATCTAAATGATAAAATAATTCATAATTTTTCTCCATTTATCATTCAAAAAATATAGTCGCGTAAATCGAAAAGTCGTAGAACAAAAGTTGTTTAGTTACCGATACTGAACACCCTCCCTTCGGCTTCATATACCCTTTACGTTACACCCTGTATATGTTACCGGCCAAACCCGATTTCAGGACAAACTAGTTTGGCCTAGGCCAAACCAGTTCTTCCTATACGCGGTAGGATAAACTGGTATAGTCTAGACCGAACTGGTTCGTCCGAACCCCGATATGATAAACTAGTTTTGCCCAGGCCAAACTTTTTTTTCGTGGGGAACATCCTTTTTTTTACTTGGGGAAATGCTTTTCGCATCTCACCGCGCCAATGAGGAGGGGCGCGCGGTGAGTATGTGGGACTCCCGCCAGAATACGGTCCTATACCCACTAAAACCCCAAGGTGTTCAACGCATCGCGTTTGGAACGAGGTTGTGGGAACGCAGCGCCTAATAGGTGGGGAACATCCTAGGCCAAACTAGTTCATCCTAATAAGAATACTTACCCTCCAGGACAAACTGGTATGGCCTAGTCTAAAGTAGTAGAAAAGTATGTATAGGTAGGTAGGTTTCAATGTAAAGTAAATAAAACTGTAATATTCTTACTCAGATTTAATTTTAAGCATTAAACAATGCTTAGTGAATAAATTGAACTGATGAAAAAATAGGAATGATAAGACTGCAGGTTCAAGTTTTGTCCACGGCAAAAAAATCGGCTTAGTCGCAAACTCGCCCACAAAATATCTGGTCCGCGGTCGAGTTTCCCTTTTGTAAATTTTCACGTAGTAAACTGGCCCACATGCTTTAATGATACTGGACGAGTTGCTTACGGGCGAAAATTACAATAGTAATGTCGCCCAAATGTTGGATTCTATAACTTTTGATAGACACACCGTTGCCAAAATGACAAGAACCGTCAAGAATGACAGGAACTGGCAATAATGACAAGAACCGTCAAGAATGACAAGGGCTGTCAAGAACTGTCAAAAATGACATGTACTGTCAAAAATGACATATCATCGTACCATATTGAATTTCTGACAATTGTATATCTATGTTTTGTGAATGCCTACTAACCCAATTATATTAAGTACTAAAACATAAAGCACGATTTAGATATAATAATAACACACTAACAAACTTGTGTTGTCCCATTTATCTTCCAGAAAACTCAACCATATCAACGAGTAATCAATCGTACTGATCAATTGCACCCGTACATACCGTGTCATTCTCAACCCTGACATTGGCAGAATCATCGACAAAACGATGGAGCGATAAACATCAAATTGGAATTGGACAATAAATAATAAAAATACTTACGTCGTAAGTGCCAGCCCAAACGATAAGCAAACTCTTTCGGAACCAAACTCCTTTAGGATATAAGTCGACGGACCATTCCGTTAGCTTATCCTGTGGAGCCACGTCCGCTATAGACGGCCTTGTGGAGAATATGAAGGTCCTGGTGTGATAGCAGGGCAAAGAGTGGAAGTTGTCTACGGCCAGCACTGAACCCCACGTGTCTTCAGTGTAAAGCCGGGGGGTGAACAGCATTCGGCCGGCTTCCGTTTGCTGGATCTCCGCTACGCGTTCGTATTGGCCTGGAATATAAATAGTCTTTACTACCAAAAAGGGGCTCGTAGTCCAGTTGCGAGTACACGTTGAAAACGATCGTACAAGTTAAGCAACGTTGGGCGAAGTCAGGACCTGGATGGGTGACCGCTAGTGACACTTTCATCTGAGCCCCTTCGTGCCTCGGGGCGCACGTTAAGCAGTTGGTCCCGGTTGTTGTCGCTTGACAGCAGTCGTTAGGCCACGTCAAAGGCCTACGGGCGGCCTGAATTACGTTGACAAATAGGTTTCATCCTAATAAACATTTTGTAAATAGCTTTTTTAATAAAATTGATTAAATTGGAAGATATTATTTTTTCAAGATTGGCGGCGCTAGTTGGCTCATGGAAGGCCCTTAACGATGACGCGCTCCTATTTTTACACAGAATTTGTATCACGCATTATGCATGCTCGGTGAACAAATTAGAACATGATGAAACCAGCCTGTGGTGGCTCAGTTGGTAAGAGCCTGTCACGGAATGACAAGGTCGCAGGTTCAAGTCCTGCCCACGGCAAGAATTTTTTCATCGTGTTCTAATTTATCTGTAATCTTCTAAAGGTGTCACCTGACTGGTAGCTCATGGCGATTGCCATCCGCTCCATGAAGAAGTCCTTGTGTTCCTGGGTGAGGGGGCAGAGCAGCAGCTTGGCCAGCTGCTTCGGGCACATCATGGGGAACCTTAACAAACACAGTCTTAGACATAAACGCGATTTGAAATTGCATTGTCATCAGACTAATATAAGTACACCTTTTTTTACCCAGGTAAAACATGCTAGATCATGTGTCACCACGACCGGGGGAGCGTGTTGGTTATGTCGGGCTCACCGCCCTGAAGGGGCAGCATACCGACTAAACGTCCTGGCGTGTTCCACCTCGTGCCTTTCTTGCCGAGCCACGGGAAACTGTGATACATCCGCGACCCGACTGGCGCCCGAGCAGTCCCCATTGTGGGCTGTACTAGCCCACAATGTATAATCCATTCATCAATATAAGTACACCTTTCTAACAAACTATAAAAGTAAAAGTTGTCCAGTATCGATATTGAATACCCTCCTTTCGGCTTCATCGTCAGTCTACTTATATTGCCCCACTGCTCGGGCACAGACCTTCCCTTACACTGAGGGAGCTGGGGCCATGATCCAACAGCCAATGCGAATTGGCGGATTTCACATGCTATAGATTTTTTTCTTCTACGGCATGCAGGTTTCATCACGATGTTTTTCCTTCATCGTTTTGAGAGCACTCGGTAAATGTACGTAAGTTTTTCCGTCGAAAAAACCGACGATAACTCATTGGTACGGTGGAACACAGAGAAAGTTGTACAGGAGAGTTTTTAAGGTTGATATTTTCTCAAAAACTACTTGGCCTATTGCAAAAATTCTGTCACTGTTTAATAGATAAAAGTTAAAAGTATGTACTGTGAAATAATTATTAAATTCGGTCCAGTAGTTTTTGAGAAAATCTCAATCTTATTGAGGCCCCCTGTATACTTATCTCTGTCTTCGACTGTACATGGCTGCCCTGGCTGGAAATCGAACCTAGGACCTCCGTATCAATTTTGCGCCCATGTGGACGACACGGGCGCAAAATTGTTACAGGTCTATGGGGTAAGTGGGTCATCTCACCTAACGTGCGCGAACACGGCCGCCACGAGCGAGTCCCAGTGCGTCTTCTTATCGCCGTCACTCAGCCCACTCTTGTCCAGTCGGTCACGCTGTTTGCTCAGCCAACGCACCACGAAACTACGGTTAAAAAGTATTAAATATGAAGCTATTCACACAAAATCATATATTCTGTAATACGCCTTCTTAACAAGTGTTCCTTTAATGAAATTTTTCTTTCTCGTTTCATCCTTATTTTTATGTATTTGATTAATGGACTCGACAGTGCGTCATTTGCCAATGTCATGTTACAGAAAATTCAATATATAATAGTCTTCTTGTCTTCCTCCAGAGGAGTCGCCGTAGCGTCATCACTCTGGACGAAGCAGCTCGACAGTCACGTTCACTCCCGAGCTTGTAGCGGGAACTCTTGATAAAAGCTTGAAACTTCAGATCTGGCTCAAATTATCCAATAAATTCACCATTCGCGAACATTTTCTGATTAACTTAACGTGATATTAAACACAAAATAACCACTGTAGACATTATAACAAAATTATCAAATAATTTGGCAACCGTCGTTTCCCGCCATTTTCAAGAGAACCCGTCGTGACACTTTCTGGCAACTTGTTATAAAAGCGAATACAGTGCCCCATGAAGGATGTACTAACCTTACGTAGTCTGAAACCTGGAAATGCACGTTTATCCCTATTTTCTTGTATTGTAACTATGTGTGTCACAATTAGAGACTACTCACAGCAAGAAGCTACTCACTCGTAGAGGCTCATCTCGTTGTGCAGCACCAGGTCGCTCTGCTGCAGCAGCTGCACCAGGGTCTCGCCCTCCAGCTCGCCCAGCTCACTGTCAGACCACACCCACTCCAGGTTCCACTTCACGAAGTTCTGGCATGCCTGGTGCAATATATTTAATTTTAAAGATAAAGATGCTGCTACAATAAATAATTTAAAAATTTACTGTATTTAAATAAACACAACTAGAGTAGGTATAGGTTCCTTCATAATAATTCCTTAATTTTGATGGAAGGATCGGCAGAGGCAGACCGAGGAGGACATGCGTGGACCAAATAGGCGTTGTCTAACATGCAGAAATTATTTCAAAAAGCCCAACTGCAAAAAAACTATGCCCTTTTGATTAATTTTTTATACCCTATGACACTCCCGTAATCAAGACGAATCTAACGATACCTCATACATCAAAATCGATCAAGCCGTTTAGGCTACAGGATGGCAGGAAGGATTAGACATACAATATACAATCATACATACACTCGAAAAACGTAACCCTCCTCCTTCCGCAGTCGGGTAAAAAGGGCCAAGTCCGATCTACCACAAACCGACGAACGTGCATGGACAGATTGATGAATGTGGAGGAAGCGAGAGTTATGCCAGGATCGCAGCAGATGGATATCCATCGTCTCTGCCTACCCCCACAGGAAAGGCGTGAGTTTATGATGGTGATATGATTACACTGTAAATAATTTCTGGAAATAAAGAATATTTGAGTATCGTATTTCGAGATTCATCATCCTGTAACAGGAGGGCACCCGTGTCTGCCCGCACATGAGCGCAACATTGCTTCGCGACACGTGTAACCTAGAGATATTATCGACATGGACGCATCTCTTTAATACAGCACCCCTATCCCCCGCTTCGTCTCTATGCGCTCATCGTTGACAGAATGTTTCGCTTGCAAATGACAAAGACAGATTCTGCCCCACCATCAACCGCAAGTTGTACAAGATAACGAATAAATGTAAAAGTATCTCCGTTTTTTATTAAAATTATTGGTTTATATTAAAGTTATGTACAAGTTGCGAGTCGAAAAAAACAGCTTAATTAAGAATTCAGAAAATAGTAAGAAATCGAAGCGATTTATTCATTGTTTTTGTTATTCTTCTATAGGAGTTGCGAGAGTAGTAGAAAATGATACTGATTATGATTATGCAATATGAAACCTGTAATAAGTCCCCAACAAAATGATAGGTAAAGCTTAAATGGTCGTAGTTTTGTAGGTGGGGCACAGCTCCATTGCAATGTGGCAATGTCATTTGTACCGATTTCATGTCTATGGGGTAATTGGTCTGTGGTGCAACCGGTGTTTCCATACAGAACTCTTAATACCTTGGCCACGTCATTGTGTCCACAGGCCATGGTGTACTGCATCCACGCTATGAGCTTTCCGCGCCGGGCCGCCTGCGCGATGTGCTGGCACATGTAGCCCAGGCACAGGCTCACCAGGTCCTGGGAACAGGGACACAGGGGGGTGAGGTGACCGCGACTTCCAAACGGTTATCGTTTTCATTTTAACACTTGAACGATATACATTGCTGCGTTTCGTTATCGTTTGTTAAAACTTGCAAGCACATAGCAGCAATGTATACAGGATGTAACGTAAAGGGTATATGAAGCCGAAGGGATAGTGTTCAGTATCGGTAACTGAACAACTTTTGTTTTACGACTTTTCGATTTTCGCGAATTGATTTTTTGACTTTTCATACATTTCGTACCGGTCAGCTGATCGATTTGTATGAGACAATAATTTATTTTTATTTTTTAATCGAAAAGTCGTAGAACAAAAGTTGTTCAGTTACCACCGATACTGAACACCCTCCCTTCGGCTTCATATACCCTTTACGTTACACCCTGTATAGCGTCCATGTGTCCATAAACACACAAACATCGTCGTCGTCGAAACCGACAAGCTTGCGGAAACGCGTATTTGGTATTTGCTGTGTTTGTCGAATAAACAAATAAGACGAATATTTTGACGCACATACCAACCACACATGTGTGTCCAATATAACAAATACGCAAATACAAATAGCCATGTGAAGTGGGAGCATTATGGTGGCATTTCACTTGGCTATTCGTATTTGCGTATTTGTCATAATTGCCATATATGGTTGGTATTCTTGACAAAATATTCGTCTTATTTGTATGTACAGTCGACAGCAGATCAATGGTAACCATCTATTAATACTTATCTCAAGTATACAGGTGGCCTCAAAAAGGTAGAGATTTTCTCAAGAACTACTGGACCGATTTTAATAATTATTTTACAGCACATAGTTTTAACTTTTATCTATCTAACAGTGAAAGACTTATTGCAATAGGTCAAGTAGTTTTTGAGATAATCCCAACCTTAAAAACTCTACTGTACACCTTTCTCTGTCTTCGACCGTACGTTAAGTATTTGACAAATACGACAAACATCCAATAGCGAATACGAATAGCCAAGTGAAGTGGGAGCATCAGAATAATTAAACTTACGTTGACGTTGTATTTGTCAGCCAGGGACAGTACGGGAAGCACAGTTTGATGCGATATTTTAATTTGTCCCGTGTAGAAGTACCTGTGGGGAATAATAGAGCATTTATCGTCATAATAATAAATCAAGTGTCCGTAGCCAAGTAATAATAGGTCTTATTTTTATGTGAATTAAGGTGTACAGGCCAAGCTAAAGAGTTTTTGCGACGTCAAAGGTATATTGTGACAGTATACTGTAGATTGATATCTTTTTAATGACAATATTTAGGGGAACTATCAACAACAACAAACAAAAAACACAAAATGTGACAGTAAATAAATAATGCTTCAAAAGACATTGCCACATTTCAATGGAGCTTTGCCCCACCTACAAAATTACGAGACCATTTAAGCTGTACCTATCATTTGTTGGGGACTTATTACAGGTTTCATATTGCATAATCATAATCATTTTCTACTACAATCGCAACTCATATAGAATAATAACAAAAAAAATTAATAAATCGCTTCGATTTCTTACTATTTTCTGAATTCTTAATTAAGCTGTTTTTTTCGAATCGCAGCTTGTACAAAACTTTTTTTTAGACCAATAATTTTAATAAAAAACGGAGATATTTTTACATTTATTCGTTATCTTGTACAACTTGCGTACAAGTTGTACAAGATGGTGGGGCAGAATCTGGCATTGTCATTTAGTAATCTTATCCTTCCTAAGCGCATCCTGTCCTAGAATTATTTAGGAAATTTCAACTTGAAATTAGGCGAAGATTGGTAGCACAGGCGAAGTTATGGCAGCCACACACGCTACGGTCTACCGGAGTAGACCGGAACGTGTGTGGGAATAGACCTGTGTAGTTTTTTGAGGCGACCGGCGCAAGATCGAAAATCAATTATTTCGAGTGACACCGTACGGTGTACCTGAAGACCTCTCCGGTACACCGGAACGTCCCCATACACGCGGTTGACCTGCACAGGCAATCCTCTCCAGTAGACCGTAGCGTGTGTGGCTTACACTACTGTATTTACTTCAAGAAGTGTGGGAAGACAGAGGCCGCTGTCGGAGTCTCTTGTAGCACTATCCTGCTCTCGCGCCATTCGCTCCACTCGCGGTTCATCAGCATCACCTAGAACCAATATCATCATCATAAGATAACTTTCTGATGCACAGGTTTAGGCAGATGTCCGACCGCCGCGCGCCGGCGATGAGTGAGTAGCGAGTAAAGCTATCTATACATATAACAAGTACAATTACCTGAAAGACCTCACTACTGGCACAGAGTATGAGCCTGTGTGCCGGGTACCCCACCCCGCCCACCTCAAGCACCAAATCACTCATCAGCTGCTCGGCGTACAGTGAGGCTATCTTCAGCAGCACACTCTTCGAGTTATCCACCTGCAAAGGCATCATTACTACTATGAAAGTAAACCAAATTCAGTGTGTTTCTATGTATCATCAGTCTATTTATATTGCCCCACTGCTCGGGTACAGACCTTCCCTTACATCGAGGGAGCTGGGGCCATGCTCCACCACACGAGCCCAGTGCGGATTTACAAAAGACGCTTGATTTGGGCTTCGGTATAGATAGATAAAGATAGATAGATAATCATTTATTCGTTAAACATATTGTAGAGAAATACAAAAAAGATGTATCACTATACGCCAAGTCCAACTATAGTGTGCCGTATGGAAAAGGCCTCCTCCAATTCTTTCCAGTGAGTTCTACCCAATACGACGCGTCTCCAGTATGGCCCCAAGATAAGCTTCAATTCCTGCCTATTTATACTACTAAGTAATAATGAAATAAAAAGTGCCAATGAAACCTGTAATGAAACATTGTAGCAGGAATGAACAATATTTTGAAGCAAGTACAAAGCAGTCAAAGCACCATAAGTGCTCTTATACTATCTCACCATAAGCAAAGTAAGCAATGTTGTTAAAAGAGTAGCAAAGCTTAAATGGGAATGGGCTGGTCACGTGGCACGCAAGCAAGGCTCCTGGTGTAAGGCAGTATTCGAGTGGAGGTCGTGGAGAGAAAAACACCCTACAGGGAGGCCACAGAAGAGATGGCGTGATGCAAAATAGACGAGAGTGGAGAATTTTAAAGGAGGCCTACACCAGGCTGGTAGAGAATGGCTAAGAAGAAGAGAGGAGAGAAGACAAAGCACCATAAAATACCTATTACTATTAAATGTATAATGATCTACCCCTGACCCGAGGTTCCTTCTTGTTGTGAAATATATTCCCTTATCAAAATTCTGATACATGGATACTTATTATACTCTTTGGGCTGTTCTGCCTACATCAAAGAGTATGATAGTAGTAGAGATAAGTGTCCATGTCCGACACTTCAGAGATGCAATCAATAAGGTACATAATAGATCCAGCTTTTGATTAGATATAATGATAATAAAGGCAATGGCAGTACAATGTTTTTATAATCAAAAAAACCTTTATATTTTGTAGCACTAAAGACTTGGCAATGTTATCTTGCAAGGATATTATATATTTTATGTAAGGAGCCGAATTCCACGGCTAATATTTGGCACAGTCTGATAATTGTGATAAGAATAACTTACTTCGAGGTCCTCATTTTTTCCATCGTCCTCGGCCTTCTCGGAGCTGGCAGCCGAAGCTTGGCGCTCTACTGTTAGAAAACTCATCGCGAAACTCCTCCTTTACTTGTTACCCATTTGTAATCATAAAAATACAGTCGTTTTACTAAATTATTGCAAATAAATCCATGTATTCATAAAAATCCAAAATTACGATACGAACTGTCAAATTGCGTTTATGTGGCTGTTTTTATATGAAATTGTTACTTGCGAAAGAAAGAGTGCTATACAAATCTGTGGCTCTTCTCCTTTTGCTTTGTTATGCAGCGCCATTAGCCTACAAACAAAGAAATTGTAATAATAGAATGAGCGAAACGAACGAACGAAGAACGAAGAAAATAAAATAGTTGTCAAACAAACCGAAAGAGAGGAAGGCGTAGAAAAATAGGAAAATAAATAAATTTAGTAATAAATACAAGAAAAGTGTAACATTAAACTATCCCATTGTCAAATGCCAGGTTAAGTCTTCCTAGAAAACATATATCTCCAGTGATAATGGGTTATAAAAAGAAGAAAAACGTTATTATCTTAACACTGTGCATGGTGACTAGTTTTATATTGTATCAGCTGTATTTCTTCTTCACTATCACATCGGAGACAGCGCATACAAATAGAGTCGTACCAGTTCTAGACAGTTCAGTTATAAAGGAAATCGTGCACGTGCGTTCCGACGCCGACAAGTTTATTAACGAAAATGGTTTGTTGCGCGGAGTTTCTCAACAGAACATGGTGAAATACCGGCCGGATCCGAAGAGCGAGTTCAAATGTGTGAATTCCGACCAGCGCATTCCATTCGATAGAGTAAACGACGACTACTGTGACTGTGAAGACGGGACAGACGAACCCAGCACTAGTGCATGTGTGGACGGTTCATTTAATTGTGATACTCAGCAGAAATCATTAACAGTCCATACAGTGCCATCGAACAAAGTGAACGATGGCATATGTGACTGCTGTGACGGATCAGATGAGTGGATACATGAGTTAAACAGAAAAGTGTTTACGCAAGCCTCCGCTAAACTTTATAGACATTACGCTACCAAATGTCCTAATGTTTGTTAAGAAAACTAAACTCCAATGAAATTATTTATGATTAGTTATCTTCAGTCTTTCTTGAACTGTATAAAATGTGTTCAAGTTTTAGTGATTCTGTCATTACATTCTGGTTTCTAATGACTGATTGTAACTAGAAATAAAATAACCCTAAATGTATGTCTCTTGAGTATGTTAACAAATATTGATAAGACAGCAGAATATAATATAGTTATGTGGTTGAAAGCAAAATGATTTTGATGCATTTATTAAAAGTTCTTATACATGGATATATGTAATGATGATGTGTTAACACTTTCTCTGTCCATGCATTACATGTAATGCACTGGAGACCTAGCTCAGTACATCTGTGCATTGCATTTTAAGATGATAAAGTTATGGTTACCTGAGGGGTCATAGACAAAATTACGTAGATAAAATTAAGTCAAACCTCTTTATTGCAAGTAAGCATGTTGTGTAAATTTTTGCACATCAACATATTTTTTGGAATTTACATTTAAACCACTTTGCAAGGAAAAGGTGCCAATGCTGAGGAGGAAAAGTGGCAAAAAACTCTCAGCAGCACATCTTTTAAAATAATAATAATTACTTAATAACTAGGTGCATAATTGACATCACAATAAAATAATGTGGACATAATTATGGTGATGGTATTGCAAATTCTCTTCAAAAGAGAGCTCGGTGGCTCAGTGGTTGGGTCAATGGACTTGCAATATGGAGGTCCCAGGTTCGATTCCCAGCTAGGGCAGCCATGTACCAATGAGTTATCCTCAGTTTTTTCGACGGAAAAACTTACGTACATTTACCGAGTGCTCTCAAAACGGTGAAGGAAAACATCGTGATGAAACCTGCATGTCGTAGAAGAAAAAAAAAATCTAAGGCATGTGAAATCCGCCAACCCGCACTGGGCCCGCGTGGTGGATTATGGCCCGAGCTCCCTCGATGTAAGGGAAGGTCTGTGCCCGAGCAGTGGGGCAATATAAATAGACTGATGATGATTGCAAATTACCTTGGGGCAGTGAAAGTGTTAAAAATGTGTCATACTTATTCATGAATTGTCGCAGTTAACTGAATAAACCGGTATAATTTAATATTAGTCTTGTTATCAGACGAGCAATATACACAGATAAAGACGTGGCTAGAAGTTTGTCTTATCTGTGTTTGTTCAGTTTGAGCTGGAAAAAAAATGTTATTGAAAGTTTATACATGTAAATATTTTGTTCCAACTTTGTGTCAAAGATGTTGGGTTTTTCTTTGTATTATATTAGATGCGTAATAAAACTTTACCTTGTAAATAGTATGTACTTACTAAAGGAGTACTTCAAAAATAGTTTTGGAAGACTGACTAATAAACTATGTGAAAAATATTGTTCTTGTATTTTTAATTTGAGTTGTGAGATACCTATTCGAGATCTCAGCAAATATTATAATAATAAATTTCTTTATTAAGGCATTATATCCCATTAATATAGACTAAAAATATAAAATAATAATAGTATCTACTGTAAATGGAAACTCATAGCAAATGCAAACTCATAGTACACAGTTCGGTCCCGGACAAAATCACCGAACTACTGACAGACTAGAGGATAGGAGTATAGGACGGATAAGTAAGGATATTGTGAAAAATCTCTAATAGCGTCTCCAGTTTTTAATGCTCCTGACAACACATATGGGGACTACAGATTAATAATGGTTATTGTTGTAATAACGTAGTATTTTTACCGTTACAAATAATTACTTTACATTCTATAGCATCTTTTATCTCTTTCTGATACAAAGCAATGACAGAGATAGCAATATACTTGACGTCTAGAAAATTCTTTCATTCTTTTTCATTCGTTCAATTCGTCGCACAGCCCGCAGCGCAGCAGCAAGCAAGCAGCAGAGCAGGCAGGGCAGTTGTCAAATCAATTTCCGTAGAAAAACCGGCGTGACGCATTTTCAGAAATTTGTTTTGTGTGCGAAATAGCGTGCTTAGCGGTTGCTACATAACTGCATTTCAGAGGCTAGCCAAAGTACATTTCGCAACAATGACGGTCGACGAAGGCGTAGACATTTCGAAGGACGGCGACCGCGGCGTGCTGAAGAGAATCATCAAGGAGGGCGAGGGTACCGACACCCCCAACGCTGGCTGCCAGGTTACGGTGCACTACACGGGAACCCTGCTGGACGGGTCCAAGTTTGATTCCAGCAAAGACAGGAATGAGCCCTTCGAATTTAACTTAGGAAAAGGTTTGTATTGCACGTGTTTTTCTTCGGCTTTTATTCGACTGTCGCAAGGATGAGAGCTGTTTTTCGTATTGCCGGTCAGTGTCGCTAAGGGGGCACTGAGTAAAAAAGACTTAGAAAAATTTTGGTCGAAAAATTCGTCACTATATAACCCCTCCTTTTTATGATACCATCGTAAGGGGGACTTTTTGGGGATGCTTTATTGTCAAGGTCATTAGTCAGAGTGTCGCTAAGGGGGCACTGAGGAAAAAAAGAAAAATTTGAGAAGATGATTTTTGGTCCGATCAACCCCTATCAAATTTGGGGGTGAAATGTAAGAAATTCGGTACTGGCACTTCGCCAGCCGCTGCCGCGGCACGCTCGCTTCGCTCGCTCGGCTCGTGCGTTTGTAGTCATTAAACAAACCTAACCTAATGATTCTAGGTGGTTTAGTTTACTTCTTCTAAGTACTAATTTTTATTTTCAACCCCTAATTTGACAGGGGTTGATCAGACAAAAAAATTACCTTGACAAAAAATCATCCCCAAAGAATATAGGTTAGGTCTCTTAACCACACGAGAAAAGTAGAATGGGACTGACATTACATACGTAGGTTCTGTGCCATAAAAAGTCAGCAAGACATCCCTTCCATTCATGCACTGCCAGTCTACCAGAGATCCTATTGGAATTTAGTATGATACGGTGCAATATCATCCAATTGGCCAAAAGATGTCTCATGCATACCAATCTGATTTTTTTATTAACATACTTAACTTGCTTGTTATATTTTATTGCTCTTTCATGACTAGCTTGACGGAGAGTCAGAAATTCCTTCAAAGGAACTAAAGAACATTCTTACATACACTCATGCCTGTTTCCCATAAGGATAGGCAGAGAGTGTACCTACTTTCATTTACTGAAATCCTGTCACACTGCTCTCGCTTCCTCCACATTCATTATTCTCTTCATGCACTCTCATTGTTTCATTTCATTCATTTATTTAATTCCATGTACAATTATTAATGTGTCGGAAATCGATTAGTAACTAAAATTTATAATTAACAAGGCTACCTATTTAAATATTATACAATGTCAATATCTCAAATTTAGCGTCTACTTATAGTTATTTATATAATATGTATTCAATTTTTATTACAATGTCACATCATCCAATTCACAATTTACATTTTGTTATTAATAATATACCTAGTCAGTAGTTTTACCTATTAAAAGGTCATCTCGCATTGGTTTGTATTAGGTACTTAGACAGCACATGACCCTTTTTAAAACATCTGCTGCTGTGAACAAATGTTTCCAATACCTTTATCACCGAGTTCTCACCAAAATAATAAGGGTACATTATGTACATTATAATCAGTTTTACATCAGTTATTCAAGGTAACGCATCAATTTAAATGCCTGTTGAACTTAAATGAACTCCTTTGTTATCAGTGTATTTGCCGTAGATAAGGTCAAGTCTTGGGTCAAATGCCTATTGAATTTAGGAGATAGATTCATAGGCTTGTAATGATAAACACAGTGAGTTTCGCCATCCAAAATCGGTTGTTGAGCAACTCTCAAGTTAGACCACTTTTTGTCAGTTTTTATAACTACAAGCCTTTCTTTGTCATCAGGTTTGGTTCTTAGTAGTCTGCAATTTTGTCTCTATACTGACCTAGATTTCAATTTAAGATCAATTGAGCATGCAATCATTGTAAAAATATATCAGAAAAAGACATTGGCAATTTACTGTTTGCATCACCGCAACATTATCAATTTCAAAATGGCCGTGTCTGCATCCTTCTTTGTCTGCCTTAACCATTCCTATTTGAGAATTAGCAGACAAGTCAAATTATTTCTTTTGCATCAATCAATTGCCTTATTATGTGTCTCTGCCATATAAATGATGATGTCCCCGTCGTGTCCGACGACGGCGACTCCCACTAATTCCTGGCGTGTGCTCGAAGGTGGCTGGCGAATCCAAACTTCGTCTTGAAGACTCGGTCGCACTGAGCACAGAAGAGCTGTCCGAAACTGTTCTCTACGTACGAAGGCTTAGGGCGGGTTTTCAGTATATTCCGCTTTGCGTCCTGGTCCTCAAGTCGAAGCTCCTCGAAGCTGTCAAGACCTTTTTGAGTTGAACAACGCTGCCCAACTCCTCCCACCGATGATGTATACTGCAAGACTTAAGACCATAAAACCAACTTGATTTTGGCGGAATTCTACATATAACCCAAATAAAAATACCTCTCCTCTCACCAGATTCCGTGATCAAAGCATGGCAAATCGGCGTGGCGACTATGAAGAAAGGCGAGGTGTGCGTACTGACGTGCGCCCCGGAGTACGCCTATGGAGCTGCTGGTAGCCCGCCCAAAATACCACCCAATGCTACCCTACAGTTTGAGGTTCGTTACCGCTTATTGTTTTATTTATTTATAAAATTATTACACAGCATTACAGTTAACACCAATGCGCTGTGTAATTCATAATAATAACTTAGTCTAGTTATAGATAATAATAATATAAAATTCAGTCACATTAAAATATTAGATTAAAATAGGTACACATTAACAATTATGCGTTATGCACTTGTCAATAAAACAAACACCATCAAACATAATATTCACATAGACACAACTTTACACATAAAAATACTTTACACTCGTCCATCTATCTCCATCCATCTATCTATATTTTATATGTATAAGAAAAGGCAGACAAGCTACGCGCTGATGGTAAGCGGTCATCGTTGCCTAGAGTTACCTGCAACATAAAAGGCTGTCTGTCTGCCAATACCTATATCTCAGTAACGCGTGGACGTATCAAGCTGAAATTAATACAAAATACTCAGCCGTGAAATAATCTATCTTCTACGTTGAAATAATCTATCTTCTACGTCAACGCAATCAAAAGAGATAGCTGTTTATAACGTATTTTCTCGCATATTTGTATGAAAACGCAAAAAAAAACTCATATAGGGTTCTTCCCGTTGACCTAGAATCATGAAAGTTAAAGGAAAAATCCGAAAACTGTAATTTTGAAGTTCTGGCGCAAAATAATGATTTTTTTGGAATTACAAACTTATATTAGCAGTTGACGCCTGGTATGTCGATGTTTGACGTTATCAGTTTCGAAAACGCAAAGATAAGTTTATCCATCTAGTTTATCTTTTCATTAGAGAAAATGTTATGGTGT
Organism: Tachystola acroxantha; assembly: GCA_963506565.1. Taxonomy (NCBI): domain Eukaryota; kingdom Metazoa; phylum Arthropoda; class Insecta; order Lepidoptera; family Oecophoridae; genus Tachystola; species Tachystola acroxantha. The sequence continues at coordinate 12,662,561 of OY735879.1, forward strand.
AGTTGCACGGAACCCTTGGTGCGCGAGTAAGACAGCCGACGCACTAGGCCAGTTTTTAATGCTCTTATCAGTCGGAAGTTCGGAACACGAATGTGGTTGTGGTTCCTATTTATCATATCATTATTTATCTGACGGAAACCATGCAATGCAATTGCAACCGCCTTGAAAAGTTATAATTAAAGCTTCAGTAGCTATTGCTGCTGTAATAAATAAATATAGCTGTTGCATGAAACTGCGTAATTCACAACCACACCACAACCGCAACCACGCGACAACTACATTACGTAGTCGCGTGCTAATTTGTATGAAAATTAATCATCAACAGTCTATTTATATTGCTCCACCGTTCGGGCACAGACCTTCCCTCCCTTACATAGAGGGAGCTGGAGCCATAATCCACCACGCGGGCCCAGTACGGATCGGCGGCTTTCACATGCCTTAGATTTTGTTTTTCTTCTACAGCTTGCAGTTTTCATCACGATATTTTTCCTTCACCGTTTTGAGAGCACTTGGTAAATGTATGTAAGTTTTTCCGTCGATAAAACCGAGAATAACTCATTGGTACATGGCTGCCCTGGCTGGGAATCGAACCTGGGACCTCCATATCGCAAGTCCATTGACCCAACTACTGAGCCACCAAGCTCTTAAATGAATGAAAATGAATTAGTTATAAGTACATATATTTAGCTAATATGCTGACTGTATTTTGACTACTTATATTAAACCTTATTTCTATACATTGTAGGTGGAAATGATTGACTGGAAGGCAGAGGACTTGAGTCCTAACAAGAACAAGGGTATCCTGCGTCACATCGTGGAGCCGGGCAGCGGGCTGGACTGCCCCAACGATGGAGCTCTGGTCACAGGTAATACTATTTTTTTTGGTTAACCTATAAATCGTCCCACTGCTGGGTAAAGGTCTCCTCCCTCCTCTTCTATCCATCCCTGTCCTGAGCCTCTTCCAGACACCCATCCCTGTATCTAAAGTCATCGTCTCTCCAACTACGCCGAGGTCTGCCCCGACGCCGGCGACCGTCCAATGGCACCCATTCTGTGCCAGTCCGGGCGCATCGGTCCTGCTGCATGCGGCACACGAGGCCCGCACTATTCCACTTCAATGTAGCTGCTTTGCGGGCCACGTCTGCTACGGCAGTAATCGATCGCAGGGTTGTGTTTCGGACACGGTCCGTTCTCCTCACGCCCAATATGCTGCGTTCCATTGCGCGTTGGCAGACCTTAATAAGATAATACTAATAAAAAAGTAAAATCATGCCATTCAAATACAACCTCCCAGACTTCATTAAGGCAATGTTTAGTATGACAGACACAAGACCGCTGCGAGGACACCACATGAAATTAGACTGCACCACATTCAGCACCAATGTCGCTCGTCACTTCCTGAGCAACAGAGTTGTTCAGGTCTGGAACTCACTTCCAGACGACGTTGTCTCTGCCATCATAAGATTGGCGGCGCTAGTTGGCTCATAGAAGGCTCTTAATAATGTATTATGTGTGAACTTTCACAAGGCACAATAGTAATCGTATACCCGTTCATTGTTTAATTTGTAAACCGGACTCAACAATGCACTTTACATATGTGATATGGGCTGATGCATTTTGTTTTGTTAACAAAAAGCATTTCACTTTTTAGTATTTCTTAACTACCTTGATTTTCCAACATCAGCCAATCTCACGTCAAGTATTTGATGCTCCCACTTCCCTTGGATATTCGTATTTGTCACATACGTGACGTACATACAAATAAGACGAATATTTTGTCAAGCATACCAACCACACATGGCAACGCTAGTTGACAAGTATCGAAAATTAAATGTTTTTCATTATTATTATTACAAAATAGACACAAATTCATGATCAACTGTGAAATCAAAATCAGTTTAAAAATGAAGTAGCTACTGGCATTTAAAAAAAGTTGTGTTAGAAAGAGACAGAAATAGTACACTACGTATTGTACCACGGTATGACGTCATACCGTGGTAGCGCCATACAAACTTTATACTAAAGACCGTTTTGCTAAAAAGAGATGGAGCACCACCACTTGACTTAATCGCTTAATATCTTCGGTATTAATTGAGATATCGCAAAACTGATTTCACAGTTCTCTTCAGCAGGAGCATGAGAGTTGATTGACGCAATAAAAAATATTAGTCAACTAGCCTATTATGACAAATACGCAAGTACGAATAGCCAAGTGAAGTGTCACCATGAGACACTTCAGACAGAATTTATGTGAATCTATGTTTTAATTTTGATGTTAGCGGAATTGTATTAGGCATGGAGAGGGGGCGCTGATGTCCGTAAGACAGGCTTGCCTAGTGCGGATTTTAGCGCACACTCAATTATGTAACCTATATTTTCTATGCACAATAAAAATATTTGATATTTACAGTTGAACTGGAAGGCCGACTAGTATCGGATGGGAAAATCTTCGATACTCGTACAGTGACGTTCCCGCTCGGCGAAGGCACGGAAAATAATATTTGCGAGGGTGTCGAGCGAGCACTAGAGAAGTTCCTCAAAGGCGAGAAGTCGAGGTTAACCATCCAACCGAAATACGCATTCAAATCCGAAGGAAACACCGAGCTGGGAGTGCCACCGAATTCGGCCGTCGAATACTTAGTTACGTTAACGAATTTCGAAAAGGTATGTTGGTTAGTTTTAGCAATTAAAATGTGGTTCGTAGTCCAGTTGCGTCGAAGACAGAGATAAGTATACAGGGGGCCGCAATAAGGTTGAGATTTTCTCAAAAACTACTGGACCGAATTTAATAATTCTTTTACAGTTACATAGTTTTAACTTTTATCTATCAAACAGTGAAAGAATTTTTGCAATAGGTCAAGTAATTTTTTGACAAAATCTCAACCCTAAAAACTCTACTGTACACCTTTCTGTGTTCCACCGTACGAGTTAAGCACCGTTGGTCAGTACCTGGATGGGTGACCGTTAGTGACACTTTCATCTAAGCCTCTCGTGCCTCGGAAAGCAAGTTAAGCAGTTGGTCCCGGATGTTGTCGCTCGGCAGCAGTCGTTAGGCCATGTCAAAGGCCTAAGGGCGGCCTGAAATCTCTGACAAATAGGTTTGGCCACTAAACACACGAGGGAAAAAATCATATTTGTTTACGAAATAAGACACTTGATTTGGGCTGCGATATACATACATACACTCCAAAAACACAACCCTCCAACGCAGTCTGGTAAAAATGACATTAAGGATTTTAATTTAGTTTTAAATCATGATTCATATTGCCTAAATTACTACCTTATTATTTGTTCCTTCCATGTATTGATATCTATTTACGTCTTTATTTATTTATTTTATTAATGGACTCGACAGTTCGTCATTTGCCAATGTCATGTTACAGAAAATTCAATATAAGTATAATAGTCTTCTATCTTCCTCCAGGGGAGTCGCAGTAGCGTCTTCACCCTGGGTAGCCGCGTCTTCATGTCTTCATCCAGAGGAGACGCCGTAGCGTCATCACTCTGGACGAAGCAGCTCGACAGTCACGTTCACTCCCGAGCTTGTAGCGGGAACTCTTGATAAAAGCTTGAAACTTCAGATCTTGCATAAATAATTCAATAACTTCACCGTACTGTCATTCGCGAACATTTTCTGATTAATTTAACGTGATATTAAACACAAAATAGTCCCTGTAGACATTAAAAGGAAAATTATCAAATAATTTCGCAACCGTCGTTTCCCGCCATTTTCAAGAGAACCCTATTTACGTCTTAATAGTGCTAATATATATTTATAAAGGATTTCTTGTGTTTATTTACTGAGCTGCAAGCCGCCAGTACACCCGCAGGTGTCCATTACATGTGGCAACAAAAAGGCTGGCAGCTACTTCGCACAACGTATTAGCCTGGCGCTACAGCGGGGCAACGCTGCCAGCCTTTTGGGCACGCTGCCTATGGTGGGGGACCTGGGGCAGGTTTTTTATCTTTAATTTTTTATTATTAGTTGGTTATTATTAGTTGAATGTTGAAAAATAAAATATACTCAATTACTACCACTGTATTTTTAATTATAGGTAAAGGATTCGTGGTCCATGGACGGCCCTGAGAAGTTGGAGCAAGCCAAGTTGTACAAAGAGAAGGGCACGAACTACTTCAAACAGAGCAAGTTCCAGTTGGCTATCAAAATGTATAAGAGAGTCGTTTCTTTGGTGGATGGTGAGTAACTTAATACTTTAGTATGAAATGAAACAGTTAAACACATTTAATACAACACACGGGAAGCTTTAACAATTTAAAAAAGATATAAGAAACAACATTTACAAAACTACGAGACCATTGAAGCTGTACCTATCATTTTGTTGGGACTTATTACAGGTTTTATATAGCATAATCACAATCAGTAGGAGTTGCGAGAGTAGTAGAAAATGATAACAAAAACAATGAACAATTCGCTTCGATTTCATACTATTTTCTGAATTCTTAATTAAGCTGTTTTTTCGACTCGCAACTTGTACAAAACTTTATTACAAACCAATAATTTTAATAAAAAAAACGGAGATATTTTTACATATATTCGTTACCTTGTTCATCATGCGGTTGAGGGTGGGGCAGAATCTCGCATTGTCAAAATCAGTGTAAAAAATCGTTGCAAACAATTAAAAGTACCTTAAAATATATTAAAGAAAACTCACCACCAGTAACGATGCACATCAAATTAATATTTTTTTTGATAGTTGAATTTATTTATTGTAAATATTTTTTTATATTTCCCCAAATTGTTTAATTTACTTGAGCCTTCATAGAGCCAACTAGCGCCGCCAATCTTAAAAAAATAATATCTTCCAATATAATAAATTTTATTAAAAAAGCTATTTACAAAATGTTTTTATGATAAATACTATTTTTCAATATACAATACATGCCATAATTGCGACAAGCTAAGTTGTAGTTCACAAATGTGCCAAAAACGGCCGTTTTTTTCGCAATTATGCGAACTACAACTTACCGACATTGAATCACGTTATAAATAAGCATTTAAAAAATAGTATTTATCGTAATAAACATTTCGTAAATAGTTTTTTAATAAAATTGATTATATTGGAAGATATTATTTTTTTAAGATTGGCGGCGCTAGTTGGCTCAAAGAAGGCCCTTAAACGCTGTGCAGAATTAATGTACGTCACAAGCCTAACCATCCATTTAATTTTGTCGAATGAATTCAAGGCCACCCTGTACTGAACACCATCTTGGGCTATAGTTTCTCCATTACACCCTGTATACAAACTTTCATCTCATATTATATTTATTAATTAGATAAAAACGGGAATTACCGTGTTAAACATTATTATTACATCATTACCATGATGGCTGCAATGCTGTCGAAATATCGAGACATCAATAATAAATGTTTAACACGGTAATTCCCGTTTTTATCTAATTAATATGTATACAAACCGTGAAAGTTTAAAAAGTGATACTCATATTATATTGTCTTCCAGACTTAACAGAAGAAAACAGTGAAACCGAAGACACGAGAAGCCAATCCAAAGAGCTCGTCCTCTCCACCCACTTGAACCTCGCTCTTGTATACCTGAAGGTGACTCCGCCCCACTACTTCGAAGCCCGAGACCACGCCACCAAGGCCCTGAAGTTTGATGAGGGCAACGTGAAGGGACTGTTCCGGAGAGGGCAAGCTTTGTTGGGACTCGGGGAAGCGGAACATGCTTTGAATGACTTCCAGAAGGTCGTCGATGCCGAGCCTCAGAATAAAGTAAGACTTAGACAGCCGTAGACAGTTTGAGTATAAGTAGAGTTTAAGTTCCGTCTACTCCCACTTCACATGACTATTTGTCGTTGTATGTTGGGGGGGTTGTATCTTTTACACACATAGTTTTGTCCGAAATACAACCCTGCGATCGATAACTGGCGTAGCAGACGTGGCCGCAAAGCAGCCACATTAAAGTGGAACTGTGCCCCGTGTGCCGCATGCAGCCGGACCGATGGGCCCGGACTGGCACAGAATGGGTGCCATCGGACGGTCGCCGGCGTAGGGGCAGACCGCGGCGTAGGTGGAGAGACGATGTCGTTAGATACAGGGATGGGTGGCTGGAAGAGGCTCAGGCAGGGATGGATGGAAGAGGAGGGAGACCTTTGCTCAGCAGTGGGACAATATATAGGTTAACAAAAAAAAAAGTTTTAACTTTAGTCTATCTAACAGTGAAAGACTTATTGCAATAGGTCAAGTAGTTTTAGAGATAATCTCAACCTTAAAAACTCTACTGTACACCTTTCTCTGTCTTCGACCGTACGTCAAGTATTTGACAAATACGACAAGCATCCAATAGCGAATACGAATAGCCAAGTGAAGTGCCACCATTATACATACGAGTACTTAAGAGCCTTCATAGAGCCAACTAGCGCCGCCAATCTTAAATAAATAATATCTTCTAATATAATCAATTTTATTAAAAAAGCGATTTACGAAATGTTTATTATGATAAATACTATTTTTTAAATGCTTATTTATTATTATTAACGTGATTCAATGTCGGTAAGTTGTAGTTCCCATAATTGCGGAAAACGGCCGTTTTTGGCACATTTGTGAACTACAACTTAGCTTGTCGCAATTATGCCATGTATTGTATATTGAAAAATTGTACTTATCGTAATAAACATTTTGTAAATAGCTTTTTTAATAATATTGGAAGATATTATTTTTTTAAGATTGGCGGCCCTAGTTGGCTCTAAGAAGGCTCTTAAAGGCTATGTTACGCAACTCCGTCTATCGGACAATAGTAGTAGTATTCCGACTACAATCGATGTTGGGTGTACATTTTAACTTTGTATTGACTATAATGATTATTATATAAAATGGATATCACTCACTTATATTGTTGAAGTTGGCAATTATAATATGATGATTAATAATGTATAAAATAAAATTAGAAATATTTTAAAAGCAAACATAGTGACAATTTAAAATGAAAATTTAATATTTGTACGCCAGAAATGGCAGATTTTTGTGATTCTATTATATTTATAAAACACCTAATTTGTAACCAGAAATCTGACAAATAAATGATTCATTCATTTGAGGGTCTGACGCAGAATGTGCACTTCGCAAAATGTACACTCGACAAAAAATGCGCATTTCGCATTTGGTGCACTTCTCAAAATGAGCACTTCGCAGAATGCGCACTTCGCAAAATGTGCATTTCGCAAAATGAGCACTTCGCAGATTGAGCACTTCGCAGAATGAGCACTTTTTGTGGAAGTTGTTAATTAATAAAAAAGATATAGGTACTGGGTATTTAAAATAAAATAAACACTTTTACAAAGTAATAATTTATTTAAACAGTTATCCACTAAGTTTTGACTGTCAATTAAATATTTCCTTCATTCTGCGTCAGACCCATTCATTCCTGTGTTTCAGGCCGCTGGCAACCAGGTGCTGGTGTGCCGCGCCGCGCTGCAGAAGCAGAAACAGAAGGAGAAGCAGCTGTACGCAAACATGTTCGACAAGTTCGCAAAACACGACACGGAGGTAACAGGTTCGCGAAAACAACAATAAGCGATATCAAACACTATTTTCATAGCAATATCTTTTGATTGCGTTGACGTAGAAGTTTGATTTTTTCATGACTGCATGAGGTTGCAGATCTGAGTGTTTGCTATTAATTTCAACTTGATCCGTCCACGCGTTTCTGACTTATAGGTCTGGACAGACAACAAAGTGATCATATAAGGGTTCCGAAATGAAATGTCATTTATTTGTAAATATGGGTAAACAATACAGATAATATATTTGTGTCTTAGTACCACCATATTCAGCCCGAAAGCGTACAAATTTTGTGAAAGTCTTTTGAATTAGAATTATATATACTTTATAGAGAGCTCGGTGGCTCAGTGGTTGGGTCAATGGACTTGCAATATGGAGGTCCCAGGTTCGATTCCCAGCTAGGGCAGCCATGTACCAATGAGTTATCCTCGGTTTTTTCGACGGAAAAACTTACGTACATTTACCGAGTGCTCTCAAAACGGTGAAGGAAAACATCGTGATGAAATCTGCATGTCGTTGAAGAAGAAAAAAAAGTCATGTGAAATCCGCCAACCCGCACCGGGCCCGCGTGGTGGATTATGGCCCCAGCTCCCTCGATGTAAGGGAAGGTCTGTGCCCGAGCAGTGGGGCAATATAAATAGACTGATGATGATGATACTTTATGTCAATTATCGCAAAATTAAAATTAAAAAAAATTTCCCTCTTGAGATACGGAACCCTATAAAGCTCCAAGTGACTAAAATTCTGGTTTAAAATGTTTACTTCGAGCCGACCATGCCTTGTATTGCTTCCCCTTAACAAACTAGCGCCATCTGTCAAATGTATCCCCGTAACTTTCTGTCAGTAGTAGGGTTTTTGTTATTAAATAATTTCTAGGGGTTCTCTTGAAAATGGCGGGAACCGACGGTTGCGAAATTATTTGATAATTTTCCTTTTAACGTCTACAGGGACTATTTTGTGTTTAACGTTAAATTAATCAGAAAATGTTCGCGAATGACAGTACGGTGAAGTTATTGGATTATTTATGCAATATCTGAAGCTTTTATCAAGAGTTCCCGCTACAAGCTCGGGAGTGAACGTGACTGTCGAGCTGCTTCGTCCAGAGTGATGACGCTACGGCGTCTCCTCTGGATGAAGACGCGGCTACTCAGGGTGAAGACGCGACTGCGACTCCCCTGGAGGAAGATAGAAGACTATTGAATATATTGAATTTTCTGTAACATGACATTGGCAAATGACGAATGTCGAGTCCATTAATAAAATAAATAAATAATTTCTAAGTACTTATTTTATCAATTATTATAAGCTAGTTCTTCATTCCTCTCACCTCCAAACCTCGTCCCCAGGTGGAGAAGCAACGAGCTAAAGAGCAGGTGGACGTGATAGGCGACAAGGTGGGCGAGTGGGGCGCGGGCGAGGGCGAGTGGACGGACAGCCAGCGAGCGCGCGCGCCCACAGAGTTCGAGCGAGAGAACCCAAACATACTGCTGCTAGACAAGGACGGACAGTTCCAGAACATGTGAAGACATGTATCAAGACAACCAGGGCTATTGCGGTTCTCAAAACGATCAAATCATACCATGTCATTTCGAGCGTGACAGGGACAGTGATATTGCGTTGGTATAGCGGTGTCTCTGTTCGGCGCGCCATGACATGATTTCGTCGTTTTGACAACGCTAATAGGGGCTGTTATGGCGTGCGTTTTCTGATTTAAATTTGGGTCACTTTGGACCGTTCTTATTATCTGCGTTGTAAGATTTAAAATCGTATTGCAAGTGGTGTTACCATTGATCTGCTGTTGTCCGAACACACGACTATTTTAATGAATATGCTTTTTGAGGATATAAATACCACGGGCCGTTGTGACGAACTATAATTGACAATAAAATGTGAAAAATGTTAATTTTTCTTTTTTAGCCAAAAACAATATGTTATTCGGGTGGGATTTAATGAATACTGAATATTCGTAAAGCAAACTCTCTTAATCTGTTACAAAATGCCTGGTACGGTTATTGAGTAAAAAAATATTACATAAATAAAACTTCTTTTTAATCCAATGTTCCGAGCCACTTTTTGGTGGGATATTATACAAAGCACCGAGAGTCCATGTGTATTATCGCATCCAATTTTTATATTCGAGTTATTAATTCATTTAAAAAAAGCTAGATTTATCGGACTATTATAGCTCATCGGTGAGCGAGTATCGCTGCGTCCCTTTTGTTTACACGGAGTGTACTATCTATTGTTCGTTTCTTGCGCGATAAAATAGCCCATAGGCTTACTCGCCGGCGGTGGGATCACTGCTGAACTATTTTAAAAACCTCATTTTCATTTAGTTCTCTAATAAAATATCTCGATATCAGTATTAAGCCAATGATACACTAGGGGCCAAATGTCCTACGACATGTATCGGCGACATGTCAAGCGAAGCCGGCCGATTTCGCCTGACATATCTGGCGACATCGCGCGACTTATGTCCGTAGCGACCAGAGCGTGCCAGACATGTCGCGCGAAGTCCGGCAACGTCGCGCTACTTCACCCGACGTCCCTGGCGACACGTGTCGCTGGACATTTGTCCCCTAATGTATCCTTGGCTTTACTCTTTGTTCAAGTGCCTATAATGATTGACATCTTTTAAAATGTGAACGTCACATCTATACAGGTAGGAAAACTAATTAATCAACTAATAGTTTGACGGTATGACCACGGGGGTTTTCCTTTCCCCGTGGTCATACTGGTAGGACCACGACGAACACCCCATTTAATAACGCAACGTAAGGCGGCTCTTGCATGTACAAATTAAAAATTAAACTTCGTATAAAATATAAATAATAAACTAATAAATATCTTAATCAAGTCATTCCCAGATTCCAAGGCTCTGTCCACTCGCCTTCGGATCTATTTATAATTGTACTACTTATGTAAGTTTGCATACTTTGGTTTTGCATTTTGCTATGTTTACTGTAAGTATGGATGTATTCAACATCTATGTTAATAAACTGTTGTCAAGAAGAAATATGTCTTTTTTTAAACTATAAATAAATAATCTGCGTCGTAAGAGATATCGTACTGACAGTGTTACCATATTGATCTGCTGCTGACCGTAATTCTTCCCCGTATGACAAAACACTTTCAATCTCGTATTCGTGTTTCAGTGAGATTATGGATATTTTCACAAAAAAAGTTCCCGTTGGCCAGATTATCTGACCATCGTTCTGAAAGCGGGAAGTTTTGTTCCCGTTCGCCTGACCAATGGGAACAAAAGTTCCGGCTGGCCATACTAGTCTGTCTATCAATCTGACTACTGGGAAACACCGTAAAACATTGGTACTAATTACAGTACATCTATCTTAAATCTCTATGTACAGTCGAAGACAGAGATAAGTATACAGGGGGCCTCAATAACGTTGTGATTTTCTTAAAAACTACTAGACCGATTTTAATAACTATTTTACAGTACATAGTTATAACTTTTATCTATCAAACAGTGAAAGAATAAGTGCAATAGGTCAAGTAGTTTTTGAGAAAATCTCATCCCTAAAAACTCTACTGTACACCATTCTCTGTGGTCGACCGTACTTAATTCAAAAACACTTTTGATGTAAAATAATTTTATTTTGAAAATAATTCACATTTTATTTTAAAATTGAGATCAATTTCTTTTTGTCGCTTGGCCTAAATAAAAGCATACTTATTTACACTATACAATACATCCTAAAAAATCTTAGTAGTTTTAAAAATAATTGTTGGAAGAACAAAACGTACAATGATTCTTACATTACATTAAGACTACAATTATTGACGCTTTATTCCTTGACAGAATGGCGCGCCACATTCATTCTTCAACCACTGTAAGTAGATAGAATATGCAGATACGGCTTAGTTCAGGGCTTCCCAAACTGTGCGTCGCGACGCCCTAGGGCGCCGCGGCACTATCCCAGGGGCGTCGCGAGGCGATCTACATAGATTGACTGTCTGCATCAATGGCAATTTCCAAACTTAAGCCCCATTTTGAGAAGCTTGACTCAGAAAAGCAAGCACATCCTTCTCATTAATAGCCAGCCAACAAAGTAGAATAAATATTTCTTTTCATTCTCGTTCTTACGTTTTTTTTTATCATTTTCTAATGAACATTATAGAGGTTATTAAGAGTTTTTCTGATAACTTGTTACTAGCCTAGAACTACAACTTTGGTAGGTACTTTTTGGCCTTAAGGCGGGGGCGTCGCGTAAAAGTGGCAATTTCCCAGGGGCGTCATAGTAAAAATAAGTTTGGGAAGCCCTGGCTTAGTTCATAGTTTCAGACGGAATTAAATAAACAAAAAACCCGACTGCCAAATGTCACTTCTACAAAGACGAATCTAACGACACTTCATACGGTAAAATCATTGATCTCCTATAATCAACTAGATACACAGTCTGCCTTCTAAAAATGTCCGAACGCAAAGAAGGTCCAAACGGATGAATGGACCCTCATTTGCTTTATTGGACATTATTTGGACGTTAACAATGGTTTATTTGGACGTTTTCTAAATTGTTTTAGTAAGACCTTTGTGTAGCTAGTTGTTTATAGGAGATCAATATTCTTGCAGGTACATTAAGACTACAGTTATTGACGCTTTATTCCTTGGTAGGCAGAGAGATTCGACGGAAAAACTTACGTACATTTACCGAGTGCTCTCAAAACGGTGAAGGAAAACATCGTGATGAAACCTGCATGTCGTAGAAGAAAAAAAAATCTAAAGCATGTGAAATCCGCCAACCCACATTGGGCCCGCGTGGTGGATTATGGCCCGAGCTCCCTCGATGTAAGGGAAGGTCTGTGCCCGAGCAGTGGGGCAATATAAATAGACTGATGATGATGAAGGCAGAGAGAATGGCGCGACACATTCATTCTTCAACCAGTGTAATTTAAGCCGGCTTGAATAATTTTCTATAGCCTATGTCAGCGATCGTGCGGCGAAGAAAGCACGACCGGTCGGGCGACGTCCAGTCGGGCGTCCTAAATATCGCTGGAGGGATGCAGTCGAGAGGGATCTGGGCCGACTGCAGGCACACACGATACGGTGCAGAACCGTAATGACTGGCGTATTCACGTTTCAGAGGCAAAGACCCACTTCGGGTCGCTGAGCCAGCGCAGCGGAGTAAGAAATCAGAATATGTTTTAAGGCGCTCCCTCGTGACAAAACGGAGTCCATGAAACACCTACTGTGTGAATGTGACTCACTGGCTAGAAAGCGAATGAGTCTTCTGGGGCCTATCCGGAACCAGAAGACTACAGGCTTCCCATGAGCTGCATAGCGGACCTACTGAGTTATATCTTTAGGGAGGAGGAAGGAGCATAAAGGAAAGGGGAGAGCACAAAAGATCCCAATGGGTCGAAGTGCCGCCACATTGGCACACAATCAGGATAAGATAAGGTGCTCCCTCACAGGGAGCATTCGCGTGTAATGTAACGTTGCAGATTCGACTTTGAGCATTACATTACAATACTACCTCCCTGACTGACGCTGTTTTTCTCCCTCACTGATGTAATGCTCGAATCTGTAACGTTACATTACACGCGAATGCTCCCGGTGAGGGAGCACCTTCATGCATTGTCACGGAATTACAAGGTTCAAGTCCTGCCCACGGCTGGAAAAGACATTGCCACTGCCATTTCAATGGAGCTTTGCCCCACCTACAACACTACGTGACCATTTAAGCTGTACCTATCATTTTGTTGGGGACTCATTACAGGTTTCATATTGCATAATCATAATCAGTATCATTTTCTACTACTCTCGCATCTCCTATAGAAGAATAACAAAAACAATGAATAATTCGCTTTGATTTCTTACTATTTTCTGAATTCTTAATTAAGCTTTTTATTTCGACTCGCTAGATGTACAAAACTTTATTTTAATTAAACCAATAATTTTAATAAAAAACTGAGATATTTTTACATTTATTCGTTATCTTGTACGGTGGAACACAGAGAAAGGTGTACAGGAGAGTTTCTAAGGTTGAGATTTTCTCAAAAACTACTTGACCTATTGTAAAAATTCTTTCACTGTTTGATAGATAAAAGTTTAAACTATGTAACTGTAAAATAATTATTAAATTCGGTCCAGTAGTTTGTGACAAAATCTCAACCTTATTGAGGCCCCCTGTATACTTCTCTGTCTTCGACTGTACATCTAGCGATTGACGGTGGGGCAGAATCTGGCATTGTCATTTTTCATCATTTAAATTAGAGCTTAGAAATATCAATCTATCCGAATCTCATACAATGCAAGTCTCATATATGCCATAAGGAGAATTTACTATAATATTTTGTGACATTCACTTACACACAGATAATATATGTACAATTATTTCATAAAAATACGTATAACAACCAAAGTTTCGTTTTTCCTTAGGGTCTCTGCATACTTATCTGCGCGTAGCTGTTTATGGTGAAAAATAGTTCTTTCGCTAAGAACGTCACTGGGAAAGCTTACAAAAATCGAACTAAATTCGTCCAGCAGTTGCTGATTTCATTTTTTTTGGCTTGATACGAGTATAATAATTAGTTAATGCAGATAGTAATTCATGTGTGCATTTTTTTAAACTAACATAAATGGATAGGTTCTAAAATGATCCGCACTAGCACACAGTAGTCTTGTAGTGATCGGCGGCGGCGTTCGGAGCTGTCAAACTGACGTTAAAGCGTTTGACGTTGTAGAACAAGGCGTTTGACATTGGTTTGACATTTCCGCGGCGTTATGCGTGTGCTAGTCCCGTAGTTTTCTACACTAAAGTACTCGTAAGTCGTATGTATAAATAAAAAGGATTACTTGTAGATCAAAGTTAGCTTTTTGGAAACACGACGGAATGGCTAGATTTTGAGAATACACGAAACGTGTAAAGTAGCTGATTCTGCTTCGCTCTAAGTATGAGGACACCCTTAAAGATTGTTCATATTAGGCTCTTATTAATTAATAATTAAAATATATTTATCATACCCAAAGGTAAATCTCATAATTGGCCAAGTTAAGTCGTGAGCGGCCAGCAAACAAATCATTAGGCCGTATTCAGACGAGCACGCGTACGCCCCGCGCCCGCGTTGTGCCCGCTTTGCACCCGCGCAAAGTCCGCGCACGTAGCGCGACTACAAACCTTGATTTCACAGAAACACAGTCAATACAACATTAGCCGAAGCGCGGACGCACAGACCACTTACCCCATAGACCTGTAACAGGAGGGCGCCGTGTCTGCCCGCACATGAGCGCAAAATTGCTTCGCGACACATGTAACCTAGAGATATTATCGACATGGACGCATCTCTTTAATACGGCACTCCTGCCCCCCGCTTCGTCTCTATGCGCTCATCGTTGACAGAATGTTTTCTTGCAAATTTGTACCGATTTCATGTGTATTGGGTAAGAGGTCTGTGCGCGCGCAAGGCGGGCGCTAGGCGTGTGCAGTTGGACTTTGATAAATGCAATTTGAGATTTATTGATGTGTCATAAGACTTAAATTATATGCAACACACGTTGCGCGTACTCGTCTGAAAGCGGCCTTAGGCAAATAGTTTGCCGCTCACTGTTTGCCTCCCACATATTTTAGGAGCGTTTCTACAATGCGTACTATACGCATTTTACAATGTTTCACTTCTGCTGCGATACTTGCACATTTTGCTTCTTTCACATTCATCAATCTCTTAAAGCAAGCTCGTCGGGTTTAAAAAATCTTACAATGGAATTTAGAGGTTATTTCGACGGATTATTCCAGAATTATTATTACCTGTGGTCATGCAATTAATGTAACTTTGAATTCCTTCACATGGGAGATTTCCAGAATAACTATAAGTAATCTCATTATTTCGCAACAACACATAAAAATACGTAGATATACATTTCAATGGCTTGGCCACATTAAAAACGGCCCTCAGTGGCCTCGAATCAACTAAAGAACACTTGGAAAGACGTTTGGCGTTGCGTAAGAAACAGTTTGATGTGATTGTTACTTCGATACACCAGTTACAAGCTTTGCTGGACGAACCTGAGGACATGGAGTCAGTTTCTGATGACGTTGACATGAAGAAAGTGTCAACTGAATCTACGTAAAGGTATAGTGTGATATTAAATTATAGTTAAGGCGCTATATGGTTGTCAAAAGCAAGAGTGAGATAGAAAATGCAGCGGCGGAGTGAAGAGCGCGGTACAGTGCATCGTATATGCGTATTTTTATAAATTTTGGATGAATTTTGGCAGGGAAATAAAAATACGCCAACAAAAACAACAAGCTCTCGTATTTATAGTACCCTACATTTTAATATATATTTTGTATGAATAACTGTTTCGGTTTAGATATAATTTAATTTTCATTTTAAAAGACATGGATGTTTGCGATTTTTTTCTATCGAGCGAAGTTTGTCCAATCGTGTATCGGTATTCATCAGTCTCTAAATAGACACCCCCAGATTGCTATATATATTTTTTCAGACGTTTAATTTTAGTAGCTAGTGCCGTAGCCTTCGTAGAAAAACTGAAAATACGCGCATACAACGCCTTAAGATTTTTAAGTGACTGGTATAGCTGATAGGCTGCATCAAGAAGTTGGGTGTTCTCTCAGCTTACAACTCAAGATAATTATAATAATAGTCTGTCCCATATTAAAGATAGGTAATTCATAATTTTATAGCAATTAAATGCAATTTTTATCTATCTATACATATAATAAGACTGAAAAAATGTTGTGTCTGTACATTGGATATTTTTTGAAAAGAATAATTGTAATGTGTTTTAGGATCGATACTGATGCCAAAACACTAATTTTTAGAATTTTTGTCTGTGACTTTGTGCAAGTATCACGCCATAACTACTGAATGGATTTTGATGGGAGTTTCACTAGGAGATAGCTGAAATATCCGGACAGCTCATAATAGGCTATAAGCCATGACGGTATGTGATGTGGAAACAAGGATCCTGAGAGGAAGATCTGCCTCCTGATCTCCTCCATCCTCCTCCTCTACGCAAACGAAGTTGCGGGGTACAGCTAGTAATAAATAAATGTAAATGCGAAAAGGCCACGTGGCCCCGCAAACGATGGCGAGACGAACCTGACGTTTTTATGAGAGAGTGGTCTGAGTCTGCGCAGAATAATGATGAGTGGAAAGGTTGGGGGGAGGCATTTGCCCAGCAGTGGGACATTACAGGCTATTAAAAAAAAGTTTAAAAAATGTAAGTAAACTGTTGCGAAAAGGCCTAACTCACAGCGCTAATTTTCCGTAGTATGTAGTGAAGTTGGAATCTGTTTTACTGGAAATCTTCCCACTATACCGCTCAATTTGATTTTGGGGGGTTTCCAGAATAATCCATTTTGAAGACATATTTAATTTTAACGAATAAACTTAAGGGCCTTCCATGAGCCAGCTAGCGCCGCCAATCTTAAAACAATAATATCTTTCAATTTAATCAATTTTATTAAAAAAGCTATTTACAAAATCTTCATTAGGATAAATACTTTTTACAATACATACCATAATTGCGACAAGCTAAGTTGTAGTTCACAAATGTGCCAAAAACGGCCGTTTTTCGCAATTATGTGAACTACAACTTACGGAAATTGAATCACGTTATAAATAAGCATTTAAAAAATAGTATTTATTGTAATAAAGATAAATATTCTTTATTGCAAAAAAATAAAAAGTATTACACAAAAGAAATAGGCTAATACAGTTAATAATAATTACGTAATAATCATTTTGTACATAGTTTTTTTTAATAAAATTGATTAAATTGGAAGATATTATTTTTTTAAGATTGGCGGCGCTAGTTGGCTCATGTCAGTCCCTGCAGTTATGTCTAAAGATTGACCGTGTATCGTGGCGTTGTCTATGTTTCATCTTCCGACGTGTCTGTGGCTGTGTTCGGAGCAGTGGGCGTGTCCTGCAGCCGCCTGAAGTTGGCGAGCACGTCGAAGTGCATGTGCAGTGAGTGCGGCGCGCCGGGCTGCTCGTGTAGGTATCGCTGCACCTACACACATTGGGAACTTTGAAGAATTAAGATAACTAAGGTCAAGGTAAGGTTAAGGTAAGGAGATCCCAGGTTCAATCGCTTTCAATTTGACACATGGACGCTATACATTGCTATGTTTTGCAAGTTTTATCAAACGACAACGAAACGCAGCAATGTACATCGTTCAAGTGTCAAAATGAAAACGATAACGAAAACGTTTGGTCGCGGTCACCCCCCAGAGGAGCGTTATTAAGGTTGAGATTATCTCAAAAACTACTTGACCTATTGCAAGAATCCTTTCACTGTTATAGAAGTTAAAACTATGTAACTGTACAGCCACGTGAACAAAGTGATCGCCCTTAATAGACTCTAAGTAATATCGTTGGACTAACTCTGAGATATAAGTGACAATTTATAGAAATTTAGGTTAAAATCATATTACTTATTAGTCTTATTGTATTTAGGCTAGATCGTAATGTGAATAATGTGTCTAATGTTGCGGTGCCCTTACAGGGTTTATGTGAGCACTTCCTGTACTGTCTAACAACCATGTTACCTACCACATAAAGCAAGGAATAAATGAATTATGAATAAAGTGACTTATGGCACTTATTAAATTCGGTAATTTAAAAATAAAGTTACTGGCATTTTAAAATCTCATAGTAAGAAGTGTTTTTTTGAGAAAAACTCAATCTAATTGAGGCCCCCTGTACAAGGGCGTCGCCAGTAAATTACATATGTGTGTGTGAACAGGCGGCAGCGCGGACGGAATAGGAGAGACAGTAGTACTCTCCTCTCCCCGCTCGCTCTCGCCTCATCGCCTTTCCAGTTCCTGACTAAGGACCTTGCATTTTTTTTTGTTAGATTCTTCCCAGAGGGAAAGGCAAAGCCAACTAGGGCATACAGCCTGGTCTGATGTTAATAGAATGTCTGAATTCTTGTAAATACATACATGTATATGAAGATAATCTAACCTAAACCTACGCACAACCCTCCCAACCCCCTAAACGAAATAACTCAATGATCCACGCAAGCAAGCAAGGTTTCCTTTTGCATAACTTGATGCTTGCACAAAACTTCACAAACACGACTTCTTTCGAGCACTCCAACTAATGGAAACGTTCGCGAACATCTACTGATTAACTTAACGTGATCATTAATCACTAAATACCACGGAAACTATTTAATTAGAATTTTCACAAAAAAGTAGCCAATGGCGTTTCGCGCGCTTAACAAGGAATCAAGGACTTTGCATTTGTCTGGTTATTTTATCTAATCCCGATTAGATAAAATAACCAGGGTTTGCCCCTACCTTCCCCCCCCCCCCCCCCCCCCCCCCCTGGCGACGCCCTTGTCCCTGTATACTTTTCTGTCTTGTCGTGTACGTACCTTCGCTCCGAGTTTGCGCAGTAGCGCCGTGAACGCGCGCTCCTCTCGGCCAATCCACGGCCGGCCCTCGTCCTGCACTTGGTACGGGCTCACGTGGATGTACACGTTCACGTCTGACATACAACACGCACACATTATTTATTTATTTAAAATATGGTTGGTAACACAGCATTACAGTTAAAAACCTAATTCACTGTGAACTTAATAGGTTATTATAGCAGATTGTGTAAAGAAAGTCTAGGGATGAACTTGGACAGGATCCGGTACATGGTACCATACAGCCACGTGTCCACTAGCTAGCTACATGAGGTCACTCACTGAGCCTGGTGAGTGTCTCGAGCAGGCTGCGCGACGTGATCCACGTGTTCTTGCCGCCCGCGTGCCCGCCGTCCAGCCAGTACATGGTACCATACAGCCACGTGTCCACTAGCTAGCTACATGAGGTCACTCACTGAGCCTGGTGAGTGTCTCGAGCAGGCTGCGCGACGTGATCCACGTGTTCTTGCCGCCCGCGTGCCCGCCGTCCAGCCAGTACATGGTACCATACAGCCACGTGTCCACTAGCTAGCTACATGAGGTCACTCACTGAGCCTGGTGAGTGTCTCGAGCAGGCTGCGCGACGTGATCCACGTGTTCTTGCCGCCCGCGTGCCCGCCGTCCAGCCAGTACATGGTACCATACAGCCACGTGTCCACTAGCTAGCTACATGAGGTCACTCACTGAGCCTGGTGAGTGTCTCGAGCAGGCTGCGCGACGTGATCCACGTGTTCTTGCCGCCCGCGTGCCCGCCGTCCAGCCAGTACATGGTACCATACAGCCACGTGTCCACTAGCTAGCTACATGAGGTCACTCACTGAGCCTGGTGAGTGTCTCGAGCAGGCTGCGCGACGTGATCCACGTGTTCTTGCCGCCCGCGTGCCCGCCGTCCAGCCAGTACATGGTACCATACAGCCACGTGTCCACTAGCTAGCTACATGAGGTCACTCACTGAGCCTGGTGAGTGTCTCGAGCAGGCTGCGCGACGTGATCCACGTGTTCTTGCCGCCCGCGTGCCCGCCGTCCAGCCAGTACATGGACTCGATTCGCTCCATAAACCTGCGCACAGATTGAAATAATTTACTTTTTAGGGTTCCGTGCAAAAGGAACCCTTATAGGATCATTTCGTTGTCCGTCTGTCTGTCCGTCAAGACCTATATCTTAGAAACGCGTGCGTGGGCGTATCAAATACCACACACTCAAGTCTGCAACCTCATGCAGCCGAGAAAAAATCAACCTTCTACGTTAACGCAATCAAAAGATATGGCCGTATGTGTTGAATTTTGGCGTATATTTGTATGAAAACGCAAAAAATCTAGGAGTACTTCCCGTTGACCTAGAATCATGAAATTTGGCAAGAAGCTAGGTCTTCATCATCATCATCAGTCTATTTATATTGCCCCACTGCTCGGGCACAGACCTTCCCTTACATCGAGGGAGCTGGGGCCATGATCCACCACGCGGGCCCAGTGCGGATTGGCGGATTTCACATGCCTTAGATTTTTTTCTTCTTCTAGGGCATGCAGGTTTCATCACGATGTTTTCCTTCACCGTTTTGAGAGCACTCGGTAAATGTACGTAAGTTTCTCGTCGAAAAAACCGAGGATAACTCATTGGTACATGGCTGCCCTAGCTGGGAATCGAACCTGGGACCTCCGTATCGCAAGTCTGTTGACCCAACCACTGAGCCACCGAGCTCTATCACCGAGCTAGGTCTTACAGCACAAGTAAAGCAAAAAATCCGAAAACTGTAACCAGAGACACTTCCAGCTTCCCCCTTCTCTGGTTACACTTGGTGAGGCATTTATAGGGTCCAGTGCCTCAAAAGGAAAAAAAGAACCCTTATGAGATCACTTTGTTGTCCGTCTGTCTGTCAAGACCTATATATCTGCAACCTCATGCAGCCGTGAAAAAATCAAACTCCTACGCCAATGCAATCAAAGGATATGGCCGTTTATGTCGCATTTTATCGCATATAAGAAGTTTACCATACAGTATTTTACATTAACTTATTAATCAGTGAAGCCCACACTAGGCTAAGCCTGTCCCGTGGGATTCTAAAAGAATTACAGTTACGGAACGACGGGTTTTTATGGTTTAAGTTACAGGTTGTTAGGTATACAGTTAGTTAAGGTAACAAATAATGATATCCAAAAGTTTAAATATAGATTGATATGATTTCAATATGTTCAGTGGGTTGTGTTGTGTGTGTGTCATCATCATCATCAGTCTATTTATATTGCCCCACTGCTCGGGCGCAGACCTTCCCTTACATCGAGGGAGCTCGGGCCATAATCCACCACGCGGGCCCAGTGCGGGTTGGCGGATTTCACATGCCTTAGATTTTTTTTCTTCTTCTACGACATGCAGGTTTCATCACGATGTTTTCCTTCACCGTTTTGAGAGCACTCGGTAAATGTACGTAAGTTTTTCCGTCGAAAAAACCGAGGATAACTCATTGGTACATGGCTGCCCTAGCCATCGAACCTGGGACCTCCATATTGCAAGTCCATTGATCCAACCACTGAGCCACCGAGCTCTGTAAAAAACCGTGTGTGTGTGTTTGTGTCGAATTACACGTACCTCATCATATGCGCGTCCCCCGGCGTGAGAGTCTTCGTGTAATGGAACTCGTATATGAGCTGGTTGAGCACCACGCATCCCTTGCTGAAGCCGACCAGCGTGAGGCGGCTCTCATCCAGCGACAGCGAGTCCCGCCACCAGAGCGGCTCCGAGGCACTGTGGGCATCGCGGGGCCTTGAGTTGGAGAGACTGAGTGCTGGAGGAAGGGCTATCACACGACTGACTTATTTATTTTATGAATAACTAGCTGTACCCCGCAACTTCGTTTGCGTAGAGGAGGAGGATGGAGGAGATCAGGGGGCAGATCTTCCTCTCTGTATCCTTTTTTCCACATCACATACCGCCATGGCTTATAGCCTATGAGCTGTCCGGATATTTCAGCTATCTCCTAGTGAAACTCCCATCAAAATCCCTTCAGTAGTTATGGCGTGATACTTGCACAAAGTCACAGACAAAAATTCTAAAAATATTTTTTTGCCATCAGTATCGATCCCAAAACACATTCCAATTATTCTTTTCAAAAAATATCCAATGTACAGACACAACTTTTTTACAGTCTTACTATATGTATAGATTTGCCAATGTCATGTTACAGAATATTCAAAATATCATAGCCGATGTCACTCCTACAATCAAGATGAATCTAACGGAACCTCATATGTTAAAATCCATAAAGCCGTTTTGGCTGCAGGGCGTGCCAAACAATTGTACGCTAACAGCAGATCAAGTGTAACACTTTGGACCGTTCTTATTATCTGCGTCGTAGAATTTAAAATCGTACTGAATAGAATAGAATAACATTTATTGCCTATTAAGTATATACATATAAGAAATAAAAAATTACAGTGACAATTAACAAACATATAACTTAGGCAAAAGGTTTAGGCTTCAGCTGATGCTGACACAGAGTGCGTCAGCGCTGGTTTTCAGCCCACACCTTGGCTCCAAATTGGTTATAGAGGAGCATCGTACCAACATCGTATCGTATCGTACTGCAAGTGTTACCATTGATCTGCTGTTGTCCGTACATAACAAAAACACAACCCTCCTTGCGCAGTGTGGTAAAAATCAAGGACATTAATTTAGTTTTAAATCACGATCTTTTTATTTATCGACAGTTCGTCTTTTGCCAATGTTATGTTACAGAATATTCAAAATATCAAAGTCTTCTCTTCATCCAGAGGAGACGCCGTAGCGTCATCATTCTGGACGAAGCAGCTCGACAGTCACGTTCACTCCCGAGCTTATAGCGGGACCCGAAACTTCAGATCTTGCACAAATTGTCCAATAAATTCACCATACTGTCATTCGCGAACATTTTCTGATTAATTTAACGTGATATTAAACACAAAATAACCACTTTAGACATTAAAATGAAAATTATTATATATAAACGGATATCACTCACTTATATTGTTGAAGTCGGCAATTAGACCGACAGTTTCCACCGATTTCGACAGTCTTTTCCAAGGTGAGCGCGGTGCCTTCCACAATATAAGTGAGTGATATCCGTTTATATATAATAATTTGTAGTAATGGCTCACTATAGTTTTAATTCTAAAAAATTAAAATTATCAAACAAATTTCGCAACCGTCGTTTCCTGCCATTTTCACAAGCCTTCCACGGCCGACTTTCAGTTGGCGTCCGATCGTTAGTGACGCAGTGTATGTAGTAATCCCTAACACAGATAGTTTCAATGCTCGCGCTGTCATGGAACTATGAATGACTTCGTGCTCACATTATTTTATTTATTTTTATTTATTTATTTCAAAATATACTTCACAGCATTACAGTATTAAAACTAAAGCACTGTGAATTTCATAACATTACATAGTTACTTATAATCATATTCATAAATCAATCAATAAATAAATACTATGTTTTATTCTCCCTGTCGACCCTCGGTGCTACATGATACAATCATAAACAATGCTACAAATCAACAAGGAAAATAAAACATAGCCAAAAAATTGAAATACATTATATACAATGTACATACTAACAAAACAAATTAAATTAACGAAAGGTAGGTAAACTTAACAAATTATGAGAGCCAGGATATGAATAAAGTAGTACAAATTGCTCACAACATCCATTGGAACTAAACCTACTCACGGCTTGTGTTCGGGGTCGGCTTGGTCGGCCGGCTCGCGCTTGGCCGCGCCGTTGGACTTGCCCGCTTCGCTGTGGAGTGACGCGGTCTGGAACAATACGGTATTTTTTTATTTTATTAATGGACTCGACTGTTCGTCATTTGCCAATGTCATGTTACAGAAAATTCAATATATTCAATAGTCTTCTATCTTCCTCCAGGGGAGTCGCAGTAGCGTCTTCACCCTGGGTAGCCGCGTCTTCATGTCTTCATCCAGAGGAGTCGCCGCAGCGTCGTCACTCTGGACGAAGCAGCTCGACAGTCACGTTCACTCCCGAGCTTGTAGCGGGAACTCTTGATAAAAGCTTGAAACTTCAGATCTTGCATAAATAGTCCAATAACTTCACCGTACTGTCATTCGCGAACATTTTCTGATTAATTTAACGTGATATTAAACACAAAATAGTCCCTGTAGACATTAAAAGGAAAATTATCAAATAATTTCGCAACCGTCGTTTCCCGCCATTTTCAAGAGAACCAACAATACGGTAGGTTACACAGACCACTTACCCCATAGACCTGTAACAGGAGGGCGCCCGTGTCTGCCCGCACATGAGCGCAAAATTGCTTCGCGACACGTGTAACTTAGAGATATTATCGACATGGACGCATCTCTTTAATACGGTACCACTGTCCCCCGCTTCGTCTCTATGCGCTTAATAACTGTGACAAATATGAACACTAAACCACACGAAAAAAAAAGAATCACATCCCATCCCATTACTGCTGATTTCTCGTCCGCAGTAAATGATTGCTGTTAAGATTTGGTGCACCCTGATTGAGCTTTGGGAGAGACCTACGTCCAGCAGTGGACTGATACGGGCTGATGATGTTGATGGTATAATGAGGATAAGTCACTCACCTAAATCTTGTAGCAAAACTGTAATATTAAATAGCTTACGTGCAAGTCTTCTATATCAATCTCTTCTGGCAGCGACACCGAGGATATGGCTTCTAGCAGCTCGGTGGTCGGCAGCGCTTTCAGTCGGCTGCTCACTCCTTGAAGCAACCTGCCAATTGATAAACAAATACAGGATGTCACTTTTTAAACTTTCACGGTTTGTATACATATTAATTAGATAAAACGGCAATTACCGTGTTAAATGTTTAACACGGTAATTCCCGTTTTATCTAATTAATATAAATACAGAGTGGCCTTGAATTCATTCTACAAAATTAAATTAATATCTTTTGATTGGGTTGACGTAGAAGTTTGATTTTTTAACGGCTGCATGAGGTTGCAGAGCTGAGTATTTGGTATTAATTTCAGCTTGATCCGTCCACGCATTTCTGAGATATAGGCCTTGACAGACGAACAACAAAGTGATCCTATAAGGGTTCCTTTTTCCCTTTTGAGGCACGGAACCCTAAAAATAAAAAGCAGTTAACAAACCAATGATTTTTTTTGTTTTAATTACGCAGGCGCACCCGCTCTGACGAAATTCAATTCAATTCAAACGATTTATTGCTGTCACAAAGACGATATAAGTGGTAGTAAGTAATTAAAATGATGTTATAAAATAAAATAATAATAATAAAATAATATTTATTTTCTCACAACAAAGTTATAAATAAGCCTCAGAGAAATAATGACGGGAGTACGCAAGCGCTGGCGTTCCCCTCTGCCGAGGTACATGCACGAATCGTTCATCGCCGTTTATAAAAACTAGTTGCTGCGACCGGCCGTCATTTTGCTTCCGTACGTATCGCTGAACACAGCTCCCGAAAATGGTTAATTGTGCAGTGGTTTCATGTAAAAGGCGATCAGAAACATCAAATTTTAGAAAAGACGGTGTTTTTGATCATTCATTAGCAATTTAATTATGAATTTATGCTACTAAAACATCATAAAACTCATTTTGTTTTTCAAGTCTAAACGCCGAAAATCTCTTGGTACGAGGATACAAAATCTCTTGGTACGAGGTTGCTTAAGAGTAGTGATGGGCAACACGCAAACCACAAATGAACGAATGAAGTGAATGAAATGAATGAAGTTTAACTTGAAGTAAAAAATATACATTTTCCCTATACTTATTACTGTTTCATTGCAATGAAACGTTCATTACCATTAGTACCTAAACGGCAGTTCTTTTTGGGGCAACTACTGATGTGGATTGTTGCGGATGGATCAGGCAAATGGAAACTCGGATGAATCGAAATACTATAATAATTAAAATTACAATGAAAATGAAAACCTGTCTCTATTTCTACACACTGACAACTACCTAACTTTATAAAATAAACAAGTGGGTTTTTTTCTATGCCCGCGGAACCAACCAGTCGACAACACGTATGGTATAGGCAGTGCTTCCAGATGCATCAACTGTAATTTTGACTGTTTTACTGTATACTGTAATGATAAAAATACAGTACATGGGTCTACTGTAATTTTTATTTAGGTCATTGTAACTTATTTTGCCTAATTTATGCCCAAAAAGGCTTGATTTCTGCAAAAATGTACGAAAACACGAACAAATTATTAATTATTTTCTCGTCTCACTCTTTCTCTCTCCAATTGGGTCGTAGTTCATGTGATTTTTTTTAAATTCCATTTTTTTTTTTCAAAATTATCAAGGGATAAAGTAATACATAATGTTTTCTTTCTTTATATACCTTATTCAACGTCTAAAGTACTGTAATTTCATTGTAATATTATTTGGAAATGTACTGTATTTTTTTTTAGTCAATCGAAAGGTCACACCGTGACCGTTCAAGGATTATGGATTTATATATTTATGTGGGCTGGATTAGCATATGGATACTTTGTGTTCCGGAAAAAAGTATAGTTCCCTAGGAAAAATGTATTTTGAATAGAACATCTATAACTGAAATTCACGTAGGCAAAGCCGCGAGAAAAGCTAGTACAAACTACTTAAAAGACCAAAAATAATAATCTATAATCAAACTTGGTATATCAATTTCATTCGTTCCTTCACCATTCAATTCAATCGTTCTTTGTACATAGCACATCACTAATTTTTCGTTTGTGGTTGTCGTAAACATTAGTGTAATTACGACGAAATGTATATTTGTGTGCGTGTTTTATCTTTGTGTGACGATATTATTTTCGTGTGCGTTTATATGGACGTGGCAAATTTTGTTGCGAGTGTGCAGCAAGGTGCAGATGTGTGCTGTACGTGTTTACCTCACCTCCCCCAAAAAGTGGCAGAAAAATATGTACGGCTAAAGATAGGTAAGGCAACTCCCGTCCTTATTTCTCTGAGAAATAAGCACATACATGGTAATTATATAAATCCAAAATAATACTTTGGCTGAGACTGGTGTCAGAACTAGGATTTAACCTGTATTTCAGGACACCAGGACCCACTTAATATAATATTTATTAGATTAGAAGTATTTATAGTATTTATTTGAGGCAAGCAAGACTATGCAGGGTGAAATGTTAGTTATGAGATGTAGTCCGCAATGTCCATTTTGAATTCCTTTTCGTAAGCCTTAACTTAAACGCAAAGACGATATCTTATGATGATACAAGCCAAAAAAAGACGCTGATTTCAAAGGAGCTGCGGAAACTACTAATGTTGGGGTTCTCTCGGGACTTAGAGCAGTGTGCACTCACCTCTCCAGGTGATGCAGCGCGCTGTGCGTGGGCGTGTGGTCGGGCACGCCCGCGTTGTTGCTCGGCACAAAGTTGTCGTAACAGCTGAAACTCTTGTACTCTATCCTGTGGACGCAATAATAATAATATCGTTTATTTCAGGAGTTTCCCATGTTTTTACAATGTAATAAAATAAATAACAAAATAAAATGAACAAGTAACACAGTATGAGTTTACTTCTTGTTCCAACTCCGGTGCACGCTCAACCAATGTCTGAAAAACATATTCTCGTGACAGTTACCATTCAGGACGTTCATTAGCTTATTCCTGGAGTTACGAACCCTTTGCCAGAAGGCCGCTACCCTACTCCTCAGTACTGCGAAGTAGTCCGGCACCCCGGCCTCTGTGAACATGGCCGATGCGCTGCAATATCGCGGCAGTCTTAAAAGTATTCGGAATGCATTGTTATACTGGACTCTAAGGATGTTGTAGGATCTTCTAGTGTAATTAACCCAGAGCTGACATGTATAAAAGCACATGTAGTATGCTTTAAACAGCCGCAATCATTTATGTAAGTTAAATGTTCTTATATTTTGAATTTTATTTGTGACAATGCCCCTATACAGCAGCTATTTTCTTATTTTATCTTTCGAATTATTGGGACATTTAATAAATACATTGATTATATATATATATATATATATATATATAACTAAATTGGATCAAGTGTAGATACCTACACTTATCAAAGATTTAAATCTCTAATGTGAGTCCTATTCTTCGCCTAAATAAGCTTGGCGCCCGGTTTCATTGTACGATACCAAATTGTTGTTGACATAACCAAGTGCTCTGTAATGTTTCGTATGGTTAGAAATAAAGTATATGAATATGAATACAATGCATTCTGTATTGTTCTTCGTCTTTCTCGTGTGGTTTAGTGACCAAACCTATTTCTCAGTTATTCCTTTGACGTGGTCTAACGACTGCTGTCAAGCGACAACAACCGGGACCAACTGCGTAACGTGCGCCCCGAGGCACCCCCTGCGTGCCTCGGAAATCAAAACAGATTATTTATTTTATTAATGGACTCGACAGTTCGTCATTTGCCAATGTCATGTTACAGAAAATTCAATGTATAATAGTTTTCTATCTTTCTCCAGGGGAGTCGCCGTAGCGTCATCACCCTGGGTAGCCGCGTCTTCTTGTCTTCATCCACAGGAGACGCCGTAGCGTCAATCACTGTGGACGAAGCAGCTCGACAGTCACGTTCACTCCCGAGCTCGTAGTGGGAATCTTGACCATGGCGCCAAACTTCAGATCCTGCTTGAATTCTCCAATAACTTCACCATACTGTCATTAGCGAAATTTTCTGATTAACTTAACGTGATATTAAACACAAAATAGCCACGAAAATAGACATTATAACAAAAATTATCAAATAATTTTGCAACCGTCGTTTCCCGCCATTTTCAAGAGAACCTCAAAACAGATGAATCAGATATTTTCGATACATGTCAACTACTAATACTATTGTTAGTTACCTGGACGGCCTGACGACGAGTATGTGTTTGTTTGGGAAGTTGTGTCCGAGCATGCGCGCCGTGTTCTCCAGGTTCCACTTCAGGTAGTTGCGGTTGTCGCGATGCGCTTGCATCACTTCGGGGTAGTCCTGCTCAACAGGGTAACGATGCACTATAGTACGTACGCGTTAAGAAAATAGTGAAAAAAGAGCACGTCTATCCACGGTTGACAAATTAGATGACTTAGACAAATGTGCCATAAGAAGGAAAGTTGATTTTTTTTTATTGAACTTTCCTTCTTATGGCACATTTGTCTAAGTCACCTAATTTGTCAACCGTGGATGGACGTGCTCTTTTTTCACTATTTTCTTAACGCGTACGTACTATAGTATACATATACCAATCAAATGTCTTATATATATAGGTATAAATATACCTAATCAAGTGTCTTATTATGTAACAAAAACTACTAACATTTTAAACTTTTCTTCACAGAAAAGCTTAAAATGCAGTGTTACAGCTTTGAGCGCAAGCTTTGTGTGAGCTCACACTTTCAACCATCAGATTCCATATACATTTGACAGGTTTAAGAGTCCATTAATCTCTAAACCGAAACCCAAATTAAGTGTCTTATTTTGCAAACAAACACTACCCTACCCTACTAACATTTTAAGCTGTTCTATTGCATAGTTATTTTCACATTATTAGATCGGATCACTTTATTTTCACAACGATGAACAGGTTCAATCAATCAGTTCCTTCAGTGTTACATCACAACAGGTAATAAGACGATCATATTTGTTTAAAAACAAGACATTATCTGCACATCACGCAGCGTTATCTACACATCTGCGTGATGTGAAAGAATTTAAAGTGTTTTACTCGCTTTCTGAGTTTATGGACGCGATACCTTTTAATAGGTAAAACTACTGACTAGGTATATTATAAAACCAAAATGTAAATAGTGAATTGGATGATGTGACATTGTAATATTACTTGCACGTCTCCGCCGAAGTAGACTAGCGTTTGCGTGGCGCGCGCGGCGGGTCTTGCGGCCGCCGGCTGGAAGAGCGCGTCGTTGAGGCGCCCCTCGTGGCCCGCCACGCGCCGCAGCCGCAGCGGCAGCATCGCGACCTTCACCGCGACACACACAGCGCGGACATCACCTGAAGAATGATCGTGCGATTCAGCTGATGTATATTCAATCGCTGGCTGAGAGCTCGGTGGACAATGGACTTGCGATAAGGAGGTCCCAAGTTCGATTCCCAACCAGCCATGGCTATGGCTAGCCATGTTCAGTCGAAGGCAGAGATAAGTATACCAGGGGCCACAATAAGGTTGAGATCTTCTCAAAAATCACTGGACCGAATTTAATAAGTCTTTTACAGTTACATAGTTTTAACTTTTATCTACCAAACAGTGATGTTTTGCAATAGGTAGTTTTTGTATAATTATGAATTACACAGCGCATTGGTTTTTCACTCTAATGCTGTGGGATATATTTATAAAAAAAAAATATTAATAATTTTTCAAACTAATTTCCAGATCAGACTCAACTGTATGACGTCCGATTCCATCTCTCTCCATAGAAAACACGCCATAACTAGGTACTAGGATTTCGAATCAAATAACAATTTGGAAACATTAAATGGATTTATTTATTGTAATAACAATTACCAGACACTTAAATTATCTAATTTAAATTAAATTTTTTAATTCCACAGTATAATTTAGCTGGTAAATAATGCAGCAAGCATTGATCTCCTATAAACTACTAGATACACAAATGCTTACTAAAACAATTTAAAAAACGTCCAAATAAGGGTCCATTGTTAACTTCCAAATAATGTCCAATAAAGCAAACGAGAGTCCATTCATCCCTTTGGACCTTCTTTGCGCTCGGACATTTAGAAGGCAGACTGTATATCTAGTTGTTTATAGGAGATCAATGTGCGCAAGGCATTAAGCTCGCCTTTTGTACACAATGTGTAAAAGCTTAAATAAATAAATAATATTTCATGTTTAAATGAGACACTTGAATATTAAAACAATAGCCTGTCACTTAATATTCCTGGTTTGTTTCTGATGGTAGTACTTAGTATCGTTCATACAAATTGTGATTTTTAACGTTATATCATCGAGACAATTCTTCAGGTCTTCGCGTAACTCCCTCACTTTCACTCTCACGTCCTCACACATGAGGTTATAGCACATGGCTACCAGACCCATGCCAAGCAGAACGTATATAAAGTTTATAACCAGCTTCAAATGGGAGCCGCTGGCAGAGTCCGCTATATTAGCACCAGGCACAAAGTCTCCGAAACCAATCTTACACAAACTAATAACACAAAAATATGTCGAATCCAGATAATTCCATTTCTCCCATGCTCCGAACATTATCGTCCCGGTCAGAATGTAAAAAGATATAACCCACAGACAAGCTGTCGATGGAACAGTGATTTTTCTCTTGACTGGCTGCATTTCTCCATCTTCAAACAATGTATCATCTCGTCTGCTACATTCATGAGCAGTAATATACAACCATTTGAAGGTCTTCGCCAGCACTTTACCCATATTGCAGAAGTAGAGAATGTATATTGGTATTCCAAAGAAGGCATAGCCGATAGTCACAATCTTGCCCCATACAGTTTTAGGTACGACATTACCGTAACCGATCATCGTGAAGACTGATAAGGAATACATGAGTGCGGCGGGAAAAGACCAGGTATCCTCAGCACTTTTGCCGTTGTAACCGTTATGTATAGCTGTGGTTATGTTATTCTGGTAGTTTTTGAGTATTTCATTAACATTGTGCATGAATGTAGGATGGTCGAGGATGTTTATAGTTTTCGCTATGATCCACATTTCTTCGGCGCAATGCTGTCTCCAGCTTTGAACGTCCTCAAGCTGCTTGTCGGGGCTGTCTTTCTCTATGTACATGAAACTGGCTGCCCCGAGAATAGAGTAGCACACAACCAGAGCACCGACACCCACTTGTGTAAACATGAATGCTGTGAATTTGCGAAGGCAGTCTTTAATCTTCTCTCTGGGATCACTCCCAGCAGTAGAAGACGAGTCTTTGCTCCTCATGGAGCCGTGGAAACTCGAATGAAGAGGATTATGACGATCCATCGTTGAGAGAAATATAAAACACTATTAAATTAAAAATTCCAGCGAATTCCGGCGTAGCGTAAAACTGTAGTGAATATCGCGCATTCGGTAGATGCCGTATTATTTTAGGTATTTCTGGAGCGATGTTGGCGTCCAGCCAAAAGACGTTGTTTGATTACAAAACATAAGATTTGATTGAGATATTATCCCACTCCTATTGCATATGTTTTGTAAACAGGCAAAGAGCAATAAAACTGTGTACTGTTACGTACATTGTACGTAATTCTTATTTGATTTGGGAAATAGTTTGTACAAAATGTGCAAATGTAGCATGCTTTACAATCAACATACCTGTCACCGATCACGCCGGGCGTCGTATTTGTTAATTTATAACAGGATAACGTATTTGAACTTATATTTAATTATTCAAAAATTACTATTTTGGACAAGAATCACCAAAAATCCAAAAAAAATCAAATTCGATCAAAGTCAAAAAATGCTAAAACTAGGCTGGGCAATCGATTTATCGATATAATAACAATACGATTACGAAGTCTAAAAAAATCGATATTTTATTTGGGCCCACTTGCATCAAATAGATAACCCGCCGGTTAACCGTCTTTCAAGAG
Source organism: Tachystola acroxantha (assembly GCA_963506565.1). Classification (NCBI taxonomy): domain Eukaryota; kingdom Metazoa; phylum Arthropoda; class Insecta; order Lepidoptera; family Oecophoridae; genus Tachystola; species Tachystola acroxantha. Next base: position 12,695,063 of record OY735879.1, read on the forward strand.
TTTAATGACAAAAATTATGGACCTTTTGTAACTGAGCTATGTGACCCAGTATTGTCTTGTTGAAGCTAGTGGCGATTGATACATAATAAAGACAAATACCAAAAGAAATCTTGGCTTTATTCAATTTAAAACGTTTGGATAATTATTAGACAGATATGACATTACCAATTTCTTTTTCAGTATATGACATTCTCCCTGCCTTTTAATTATCTTCTCCCAGCACATAATCTGTAAGATATCCTGGGGACCGTTTCTCACGCGAGGACCGGCGAATAGGGCCCTCTACTTGGTCTCGCTGACCAACGAGTCGAGGTTCAGTTTCTTGAACTATGGGCGTATTCCCAGTGGTTGATCCGTCTGGGTCTTCGTCCATGTCCTCATCTTCACGCACAGCAGGAACGTCAGGAAGGGGTGCCAATTGTCTGTTGGAGACAGTCGACTCACGTCCATCGGCCAATCTTATGTATGAGTAGCTGGGATTGGACTGTAGGAGCTCTACTTCCTCCACCACAGGGTCATATTTCGAATTACGGACATTCTTTTTCATTAATACAGGTCCTGGTGATAAAAGCCATGTAGGTAATGAGGTCCCGTTTGGAGAACGCCGCGGGTGTAGGAACATTCTCTCATGAGGTGTCGAATTTGTTGCAGTACATAGCAGCGACCTTATGGCGTGTAGTGACACAGGCAAAACCTGTTCCCAGTCTTCGGTTCTTAAGTTTCTAGCCCGCAAACAAAGTTGTATAGTCTTCCAAAGTGTTCCATTAAGGCGTTCGACTTGTCCGTTCCCTGCAGGGTTATAAGGCGTAGTTCGGCTGCACGCTATTCCAAGCGATGTAAGAAATTGCTTCATCTCATCAGATAAAAAGGAAGTTCCTCTATCGGAGTGTATGTATAGGGGAGTTCCAAAAGTAAAAAAGAGATCTTTCAAACATTTTATTACTGTACCAGTAGTCATGTCTTTACATTGGTACGCAAATGGAAATCTGCTATATTCATCAATTATAGTTAGTAAATATTTATTTGTAGAATTTGTAGGTAATGGTCCCTTGAAATCTATATTTAGTCGTTCGAAGGGGGCCATAGCCTTGATAAGTTGTCCTGAAACTCGCATGTAGCGCGGCTTTATTTCAGCGCATACTGGGCAGGAGGCCGTCATAGACCTTATGTCGTTGATAGAATAGGGCAAGTTTTTCGCGCGTACCCAGTGAGCCATTCGTGTGATTCCAGGATGGCAAAGAATGTTGTGTAATTGAGATAGTTTGTCAGTGTTAATACTAGCGCATATTCTGGACAACGCGTCAGCAGCGTTGTTGTCTTTCCCTGGCCGGTAAATTATGTCATATTTGTAACATGATAATTCTAATCTCCATCTCTCGATCTTCTCGTTTTTGATTTTACTGCAATGTTGCTGGTGGAACATGAAAGATACAGATTGTTGATCAGTGATTAATAAGAAATGTCTACCGATCAGATAGTGTCTCCACTTTCGGAGAGATTCTACTATCGCACTAGCTTCTTTTTCAATAGACGAGTGTCGGCGTTCTGAATCGGCTAGAGAACGTGAGAAAAATGCTACTGGACGACTGTTTTGCGATAAAGTAGCAGCAATTGCATATTCCGATGCGTCCGTTTCCACAGTGAATGTTTCATTCTCATCAATAGCCGCTAAAGTAGCCTTTGAAATTTCTAATTTCAGGTTATTGAAAGTTGTAATTGCATTGGGGTTCACAGGAAAATTCGTAATCCCGACAAGTGATTTAATCTTTTGCGAAAAGTTCGATATCCATTTAGAGTAGTGTGCGAATAGGCCCAAGGCACGTTTCAGAGAGGCCGTGTTTGACGGGATAGGAAGGTCCATCAATGGTTGTAAACGATCTTTATCGGGTTTGATCGTGTTATCTTGTATTGTATAACCAAGTAGACTTATCGAGTTGGAACTAAATGTGCATTTGTTTTCGTTAAGTGTGAGTTTGTACTTGGTAACAGCAGCCATAAATTTTCTAAGATTTGTATCGTGTTCGTCCTTTGTTTTGCCACAAATTGTGACGTCATCCAAGTATGCGTATGTTCCAACTAATTCTTCAGTTTTTATTATGTATTGCAAAGTTCTCTGGAATGCGGCTACGCCATTCGTAACGCCAAACGGTATGCGAGTAAATTGATAGATATTACCGCAGGCTTCAAAAGCTGTATAGACTCTTTCCTTTTTCAAAATTGGTACCTGATGGTACGCACTTTTCAAATCTATTTGACTAAAATAGTTATAATTGGCCACTTTTGATACGATAGATTCTATGTTTGGTAAAGGAAAGGCATCTAGTTCGGTGAATTTGTTAATCGTTTGAGAATAATCAACTACTAATCGTTTGCGATGTGTTCCTCCTCCAGTGACGAGTACTTGTGCTCGCCATGGGGATATGCTTGGTTCAATGACGCCATCTTCTAAAAGCTTTGAGACTTCATTTTCAATAAATTTTTCGTCGTCTTCGCTACGTTTCCTCGACTTTATAGCCACAGGTTTGACATCATTAGATAAATTTGAGAACAGAGAAGCAGGAGGAACAGTAGCTTCCATAACGTTGCATATTTTTAGTGGCTCTTTGTCGCCCCCAAATTGAAGTTCCAGGGTTGAGTGATCTTTCAAGATATCGTGTCCTATAATAACATCTGCGCATAAGTTGTTGACGATAAGTAGTGGCCGTTGTCTGTATATGTGGCGATCAAGTTGTATTGTGGCGAAACACATACCTTCCACAAAGGATACGTGACTGAGCGATGCTAAAGATATAGTTTGTTTGCAAGGTTTCCTTTTAAGACACATGTTTTGCGCTAAGTTTTGATCAAGCGATTGTGCCCACCAATTTATACGCCAGCCGCTGAATATTTTTTGTAACCTATAAATTAACCCGAGTTTTTAAGTTAACCTGTCTCTACTTATTATCATGAGCACTGAACAATGTAATCTGCAAGTGGATAACCACTAAAGACCACAAAATATTTTAACTTTATTCCGTGTGGATAACTCACATTTATTTATATCGATAATAATTAATTGTCTTTAACGATATCGACATTTTTGACAACTAGATCGCCCATCCCTACGACATATTCACAGACAAGATAGAAAACTACTATTTTTAATTTCATGTGGCTTTGGTTATATGTAGACATATTTTCAGCCATTTTGCTCACTTACGCATGTGTATCCAAATAATTTTATTGATTTTTTATGCAGCTGTCAAACAAAAATAATAAAAAAACTACACGTTGTCTTGGCGTTGTTTTTCGTCCGGCATTGCATTTTTGATCACGTTTATCCTAATTTCGGCTATTGTAATGTGAAATGTGATTCGGAACCCTTTTCCGATGCCCGGCTACAAGTTTCTGTTTGATTCCGTGAGTATATCGCCATGTATAGCGCATTTGGTTAGGGTACATCTTGTGGATCTATCGTTGACAGGGACGCTTCTCACGAATCCACAGTAGATAACATTGGAAATAGGGCAATCGCTACAATCATTATCTCTTCGTCTGCGCGTAAAAATTTATAGGCACTTATCTCTTTCCAGGACTTTAGACGAGCCCTTGTAGACGTTTCAAACTTTTTTTTCTTTGCAGACAAAAAACCCGATCAGAAACATGTAGCTACAAAGAGTTCCGGTAATTACGATGTTTGCAATAGCAGCACCACATAACATTTGACATGAAACAATTGTAATAGATGGATCACACCTAAACCTCCACTCACAATGGCCTCATCCATACCTATAGATATAGAGCAAGATTCTCCAAGCTCACCCAAAAAACCAAGGCTCACCACAATTGAATTACTTGGAGGAATATTCTGCAACATTTGCCACCAAAGTTATAAAAACAAAAGGCAGTATGACGCTCATTACGTAGAACATAACACAGGGAGGGAGATAGATTACACGTGCATCGTCTGCCGCAGAGTGATAGTGGGATACGCCACCCTCCGCGACCATTGCTACAAGAAGCATGCACTTAAAGATAAATTCAAGTAAGTGCATACCTACATTTATAAAAATTCAATATTGGTATTTGTTAAAAAAAAATACAATGTGAAGTTGTGAACAGTTAGTTTAAAAATTGACAGTAATTTTTGACTTTTTTTTTTACGTTAGCATAAAGCCGGGTCCGATGCGACGTGTTACGGTGTTACAAAACACCATAACATGTTTTAGTAACCGATTTAACAAAGAAAATTGTTACGCCACGCCACTAAATCGGATGTTATGGTGTTTTGTAACACGTCGCATCAGACCTGGATAAATAGTATATGTAATTTTAACTTTTTGTGCAAATCTCAACCTTAAATAACTCTCCAGCTTCTCTTCTTCACACTCACTTCTCCTCGTTTCTCAGTACTAGTATATTTTTATATTCCAGATGTCAATACTGCACCAAGACATTTCCGCGACAGTGTGAACTGAAAGATCACAACAATGCTATGCATGTCTTTAAGTGCACCAAACAGGAGTGTAATGAACAGTAAGTTAATACTGATAATAATATGGCCGTGCCACCGTCTACTGGCATTGGTCTATCATCACGGACAGGACTATTGTCGCCAATAGACCTGACATTGTGCTGATAGACCAGGCAATTCTGCATCATCCCCCATGATATGAGTCTCGTGAAGGCCGAAAAGGAAAAGCTAAGTAAATACTTAAACTTGGCTCACGAGATTACCACCATGTGGGAGGTGGACTCAACCATAATTGTTCCGATAGTCTTAACTTTGAATGGTATATTAAAAAGTATCTAATAATAATTAAATAGCATGTAATATTAAAAAGATAAATAAAGGAATAATAATAATGTTATATAAAGGAAAACAGTAAGTAATAATGGAGCTCAAGCATTTTTTTTAAATTATATTTTTATCCAATTTTTGCAAAAGGTTATTGAGGTGTTTTTTCTTGGACAACTTGCTTTGGGAGATGATCTCTTAAATGCCATGCCCTTAATTAAACTTAGGTCTGCTCCATCATAAAAAATCATTCGTTTTAATCAGATATTGACATACATTTCAACATATTTTTCACAATTCCTTGACTTCACCTTTAACTGTAGTCATCATAATTATCTATTTCTTGCCAACCAAAGGTGCTCGAGTTTTCTTAAATGCAAAATCTAACTAAATCTTATCTATCACAGATTTGCAACACAAAAAGAGCTTCGCACACATGAGTTCATCCACAAGACTAAAGCAAGCGGCCCTCCCTACCAGTGCCAAAGCTGCCAACTCTCCGTAGACACCCTGGACACGTGCGAGCACCACATCGACCGGCACTGCACCTTTACATACACCTGCCCAATCTGCAGCGAACCAATAACGAAGGAGGAAGCAACGCAACACCTAACAAAACACTTCGGAGAAACAACTGCCAATGACACCGTGAAAGACTCAGAAATATCAGAAAATTGTGAAAACAGCTCTATTAATATAGTTGGAGGTATCTTCTGCTGTTATTGCGAGGAAATGTTTAAGAACCGAGTGGAGTTTGACACCCATTTCGCTGAAAGCCACTCCGATGAAGATATAGTGTACACTTGCATCATATGTGAGAAACAGTTTGAGAAATATTCGCGGTATGGGAGCCATTGCTACGAACATTTGTGGAGGAACAAGTTCAGGTGAGCAGTATTATGTTTTATTTTAATATTAGTATTGAAATTATATAATAATAATAACGACATGCATCCCGCTGCCGGTGGGTGGCTATTTTTTATATTTATATATTTTTCTATTTGTTTTTAATATAATATTTTTAATATAAATATATTTTAATATTGTAATGTATAAATAAATTAAATAAGAGATAAAATGAATAAAGAGAATAATAATAATTAATTTGGTATCGAAATAAAAAAAAATCCAGTTACATCTAAAATACATGCATACTTAATATCCGCCAGAAGACAAAAGTGGTTGACATTGCTCATAGAATCAGTAAACTGAAGTGGCAGTGGGCTGGTCACATCTGTCGTAGAACCGATGGGGTAGACGAGTTCTCGAATGGAGGCCATGAACGGGTAAACGTAGTGTGGGACGCTCCCCGACCAGATGGAGGGATGACCTTCGCAGGATGGCTGGCAGGGACTGGATGCAGAGGGCCGAGAGTAGGGTTGAGTGGCGCGCTTTGGTAAAGGCCTACGTCCAGCAGTGGACTGATACGGGCTGATGATGATGATTGAAATTATATAATATTTATTAATACCTAAGTATTTATTTATTATGCATATAGTTTCGGTGATGCCAATTTTCAGACACCCAATGGGAGGTCTCATCAGCCACGTGAATATTCTTTTGTATTATATTACAGAATTCCCTTTTTTTTGTCTATGTAATATGTTTGATGTATTTTTTTTAATTGCTAAGCGAAATATATATGTATATATCATGTAACTAAGCGAATGTGTTAGTATATTAGTTAAAATGCAAAATTTAATTTTGTTTTTTTCCTTATATTCTTTTCACCTACAGTTAAGTCATCTAAATAAGCTTTACTCAAACTAAAGACAATTTATTTATCAATTAATTACAATAGGACTCAAATACGAACAATTATTATTAAATACATATGTCAATAGTATTTATGTATGTTTGTAGTTATTAAAAGTCTTAGGGCGAGATTAATTGACTCTTACAACCTGTCAAACGTATATGACAGTTGCAAGTGTGAGCTCACACAAAACATACGCTCAAAACTGTATATATGAATCGGTCTTAGTCTCTAAATATTTCTGTATAATTCAGTATTGTGTGTACAATGTCCAAACTTAATAACAATCGTAACGCGCACGTGTAGAGATATAACCTCAAAAAATTCATCTAAAGTCAGCAAGTAAATGTGTTTACTTTTGTAACCTATATACCTCAATAGACCTTGAAACTGTGACGTCACAAGTCTATTAGGGGATACCCCATCGTGCTCACGGGTCAGAACTCACGGGTCCCTTGAAATCCCGCAACGGCGGACGCTTGAAATTCGGTCCTCCCTAACCCGCCTGTTTCCACCAGCTGTGACCATTGCGACCGCGTGTTCCCCCGCCTGGCGCTGCTCGTGCTTCACACCGAGGGCTTCCACCCGTCGGGCGGGACGGGCGCGGGGTCGGGCGACGGGCACGGACACCCGTTCAAGTGCACCGAGTGCGCGCGCACGTTCGCCACGGACCGACACCGGCGCGCGCACATGCGACGCCAGCACGGCATACAGAGCGTCGCGTGCGCACACCCAGGATGCGATAGCACGTGAGGCTACTTTGTTTTTATTGTCAACATCTTCTTATGGTGCCGTCTTCTTACGAAGGTTGGCGATCTGCACTCTCGCCTCGAATAGAGACCTGGTACTCTTGCCGTACCATTGGCGTAAGTTCTTGAGCCATGATATTCTCCTTCTAGCTGGCCTTCTTCTGCCCTGGATCTTTCCCTGAAGATTGTACAAGATCGTACTTTTTATTCCTCATTATGTGACCTAGATACTGGAGTTTCCGTCAACATCAGTCAATATTTATTATTTTTAAGCCGCGACGCAACGCAAACAGGGATTATCAAATCTCTTTATTGCAACTAAGCACATTGTGTACATTTTTGCACGTTAATATTTTATTTGATTAAAATAATAATAAAAAACTAATTTAATAGCTATTATGTCAGAGCAGGGGCAGACCCAGGCACAGACCTTCCCTTACATTATGCAGGTTTCATCACGACGCTTTCCTTCATTTCCTTCGAGAGAAAAAAAACACGAAGGACTCATTGGTGCTTGGCTGATCTGGCCAGGGATCAAATTTATTTTATGTTACTTTTAAAATCATGAAACATACACAGAAAAAGAACCTAACAGTGCCTGCGTCTACGCAGCGGCGTAAGCATAACATCAACTCAACCCGACTCGTAATTGTCGCAGGTTCGAATCCCCCAAAGACCTGGTCCTCCATCAGAAGCTCCACAACCAAGAGCTGGACAACTGGTGCCGGCAGTGCGGCCTGCAGTTCCCAACCCTCGCCTCCTGCGAGAAACATCTAGACCTTCACAAGAAGAAACTCTACTCCTGTCCAGTATGCTCTCGCGCTTACAGCGAGAAATACCTCGTCATGAACCACGTCCCACAACACTTCGAGACAGTCCTGCACATGTGCAAAATTTGCGGCAAGATCTTCAACGCCAAGAGACGACTGGTAGAACACGTCAAGACACATTCCACAACCAAAAACCACGAGTGCAAGTTCTGCGGGAAAGCATTCCGTAAGATCGATCATTTGCAGCAACATTGGAACATTCACACCGGCATGCGCCCGTACAAATGTACGAATTGCCCGAAAACTTTTGCCGGCTACAGCAATTTCTACAAACATATGCGTAACATGCATAAAGTGGAGGGTAAAACTATTAAGAATTCCGCAATGAGGAACGTTGAGGCGATTCAACCGTTAGAAAAGATCGATGCAAGCAATGCTATTCAGATATCCGAGGCTGCAGCGTTGCCCGACTATGCGATGAGTCAGACCGAAGACACTGCAATACGCTCAGAAAGTATCATCCCGATGGAACAAGATGATATGCGAATCTACGATGATATCAGCAAGATTAGCGCCAACAATAATAACTGTGAGATGACAATGCTGCCGAACGACGCTGCTTTTGCTTCGGGTAAGTTGTATAATAATAAAAATTAGGGATTCTGGTTTCGACTTCCAGTCGAGAATGTGCTTGTATCTTACTTACTTACTCTGCTGGCTCAGTTACCCAAAGTAGATCTTCGCCTCCGACACCAAAGAGCGCCACTGCAGCCTGTTCTGCGCTGTCTGGTCATAAACATAATTAAAAAAGAAAGAACTTACTGCTAGTAAGGGCCTTCCATGAGCCAACTAGCGCCGACAATCTTTAAAAAATAATATCTTCCAATATAATCAATTTTATTAGAAAAGCTATTTACGAAATGTTTATTACGATAAATACTATTTTTTAAATGCTTATTTATAACGTGATTCAATGACGGTAAGTTGTAGTTCCCATAATTGCGAAAAACGGCCGTTTTTGGCACATTTGTGAACTACAACTTAGCTTGTCGAAATTATGCCATGTATTGTATATTGAAAAATAGTATTCATCCGTCTGACAGTAACGTATAAAGGAAAGGGATGCACAAAAGTTCCAATGGGTCGAAATGCCGCCACATCATCATCATCAGTCTATTTATATTGCCCCACTGCTCGGGCACAGACCTTCCCTTACATCGAGGTAGCTGGGGGCATGATCCACCACGCGAGCCCACTGCGGATTGGCGGATTTCGAATGTCTTACATTTTTTTTCTTCTACGGCATGCGGGTTTCAACACGATGTTATCCTTCACCGTTTTTCAGAGCACTCGGTAAATGTACGCAAGTTTTTCCGTTGAAACAACCGAGAATAACTCATTGGTACATGGCTGCCCTGGCTGGGAATCGAACCTGGGACCTCCATATTGCAATTTCATTGACCCAACCACTGAGCTCTCGTATCATAGTAGGTGACAATAGTTTCAGAAGCCGCTGAGCTGGTCTCCCCGGTCGAGCCGGACGCTCTACCCGTGCTCATCCCGCGCGAGTACGGCCCAGACTTCATCAACGCAGGCCTCGCCACAGGCTCCGGAGACTTCATAGACCTCGACGACCATCTCCTGCCACACATTGACCCCCTCCTCACAATCAACACGGACCCCCCAGCAGGAGCCGCGATCACGTACGTAAACCCACCCGAATACCAATTCGAAAATTTCGACACCAACTTCGTTGAGACGATCGATGCCTCCAAATGGGAGCAACCCATTTTGACGAAGATATACGCCAGTTTATATGGAGAGATTGATGATATGACTAGCAGGATGCCCGTTATTAATACAGATATATTTTAAAGCGAGTTTTACATGTAAATCCACTATATAGTTGATGTTTGTAAGGAAGAGTTTGGATTTTTAGCAATTCTGTAACTGATTTTTAGAACTGACTTTTATATTTTAACTTACGACATGGATACGACTGATAAATCGTATATTTTTTTGCTTACAAAACTGACAGTATTCATCATTATTTAAAGTTGATTATTTTGGATTCTAATATGATCAATTTTATTGCTAACCCGCAGGGGATAATTGCCGATAAAGTTTTCGATATAGATATTTTATAATAAGTTCTACAGTACGTGCTAGTTCACTGTCTGTTTTTACAAAGTTTCCATAATCAAGTAATAATTTTTGTTTAAGTATTTAAGATTTATTGTCATATAAAATACAATCACAATGTCAAACTTAAAACTAAAATATCCGTTAAACCTTCGTCAGTCAAATAACCCGCCCCTTGTCATACCCGGTGCAAAGGTACCCGTAACGCTTGCGGCGTTACCGCGCTGTATAGCTATGGTTAACCTTTGCACCAGGTAGGACCCGGAGCGAGAGTCACAGTATTACGAGAGTAATAATTGGTATTCAATTAAAATGGGTGCCGTTAGGATTTTATTTCATGTAATTTTGTGTTTTTTAAAAGTTGTAAGACTTGTAAGTAACCATATTATTCTGAAAGTAATTTTCAAGTCAGCTTCGCTAATGTGATAACAATAAGTTCCTTGATTCGTATTTGCAATCAGTTGCAGTTGCGGTTAAAATTCGACCTTTTCCTTTTAACTAAACTGTGTTAGAAGATAGTTAAATAGTATTTTGTATGTACACGATGTTATGGCTAAATGGTTTAGACGCAGTTTGAATTATACGCTATTTTCGACCATTATACGTGTTCGAAGATCATTTGGCCAATTAACACAGCTACCTCACGCGGGAACGTACCTCAGTACCATAGGAAACTATTTTAAATGTAACTGTTGATATATATTATACATTTATATCGTATATCCCACCAAACATTAGTTAATGTTTTTAATTCATAATAATGAATGCTACCTCAATCTTTAGTTGTATAAGTTGTTAGGGTCGCTTACATTATATACGAGTAATTCAGGATGTTTGTGTATCATGTCATATGCAACAATATGTATAGTAAATAAAATAGTATAGTATTTGTGCCATTAATGATCAGTACGATTTACTTGGCGGAAGTTCGAGTGAGGTGTAAGCGGGTATTTTGTTTATAGTTTCGTCGAGAGCGATTGTTTATAAGGGCTATTTTCGCATATCAATTTAGGCAAAATATGGTCTATTTTTAACGAGTATTATTGAAGATATTGCTAGTTTATGTGGAAGTATGTATCGAGTGCAGATTGCCAACCTTCGTGAGAAGACGGCACTATAAGAAAAAGAGACAATCCACATTTTATCAACAAAATATAGCAAGCATAAATAAATAATTTTTCGGTAATTTTAATTTTTCACAAATTATCTGTGTATTTGTTAATAATCGTCATTTTACGATTTATTGAAAAACCTAAAATCTTACGACAGTCACTCAAATATATTAGAGCGTAATTAATTAAATCGTAAGTACAGTGGAACACAGAGAAAGGTTTACAGGAGAGTTTTTAAGCTTGAGATTATCTCAAAAACTGCTTGACCTATTGCAAAAATTCTTTCTCTGTTAGATACTACTGAGAAATAATTATTAAATTCGGTCCAGTAGTTTTTGAGAAAATCTCAACCTTATTGAGGCCCCCTGTATACTTATCTCTGTCTTCGAATGAATAATTGCGAGAACCGACAATTTATTTAATTAAAGGCCACGACGACATTAAATGACAATTTAAAGATTATTAAGAAAAATAGCCCAATTTAAACAAAACTACGCTCTATTTTGAATAAGTGTCTAATAATTTCCAAAACAGTAGGCTAATTGGTGAATTAAAGCGGTTCTGTATGTTGCGTCTAAACCTCACAGTGTCTAATAGGTTCCCCGAATGTCTAGTTTTGTAAATTCACTCCCTGTGCGTCTATGTCTATTCAGTATTTTCAACGTCTATTCCTCGAACGGTAATTTTGTTAGCAAAATAATAGCATAAATACAAACAAACATACTTAATTACAAAACACATAAGAACTGAATTAGTAGTAGTAGTAATTTTGATTTAAAAAAGTATTATTTTTTCCTTTACCAACAATAAGGAAAACTTTGTTATTGGTTGGCAATGTTGCTTAATTTTAAACGACTTCTAAAAGCAGGAGGTACATGGAAAACCAATAGGTTAAGTACTGTTACACAGCAATTTAATAAACAAACAAAACAAAGGTCTAAAAAATATTAACATCCTAAAAGAAAAATACCATTTCAAGATTTTGTCTTTATGAATACGTAGAATTTTCGTATATAAATTCCGAGAAAAAAATGTTTTCTGTAATTTCAGATTAGGCATTCTGGAAGTACTGTGGCTCTGACGTAGTAGGCAAAGGGAATCTAACCCATACAACCAAGTAATACATAATATTTTTGTTACACATTTTCAATGCTTTCTAGGTAGTCAGAATCATATTTGGCGAGTCCACAAGAAATGGCAATGAACACACTCTTACAAACACCGAAAACGTCCGAAACATGGGTATTCACCGATTTTGGAACGACACTATTTCAGTAACGTGACGTCATCGTCACTTACGCCCTTTTTAATTTTCACGATCTTAACTTAATTTTCACAACAATGAAAACGACGTTATTTTAATAAAAGAAAAAACATGGGTCCTATAGTTTTACCTATGTTTTCATGAAAAAATATAATAAAGGGGGTGAAAATATTTAGACCTTGTTAATTACTAAGACGCAAAGATTATTGACACCAATCCATATTTTTGATGAACATAAATTTCATATGAATTGGTGTACGCAGTACCTACATTTAGCGAACTAGACATTTCGGGAAACTAGACATACCGGTTATTAGACACAACGGACCGGACCGAAAAGCTTTGTAAATATGGGTTATATTTTGCTGCACACACTCGCTTTCAATGCTTGTCGGGGCCACCGCTGCGGTTCCTTCGTGGAAACGTCGATCGTTCACGTTAGAGATTAATGTATTGCATTCCATGTGGTCAAGCGAGATTCGGTCTCTAATTATCTAGTAACAATACGCGAACGCCCATTTTTTTTCGCCTAGGCTGGACTCCGAAACACCTTTTTCATTGATATATCATCCTCTTATTCAAAAGGTACTTTCGCTAATGTCAAGTTAGAGTATTCATGTAATTAAAAATAACAATCGCAATTCCGAAATGATCGCGGAACTCATAATTAATAATTCAAAATTTTTGACATTTGCAAATTTATTATAAATCTAAGAAATGTGTAGTCCACCAATCCGCACCGAGTCCGTGTGGTGGATTATGTCCCAAGCCTCGACGTAATAAAAACACTGTCCCTACCTACAGTGAAGACACAAGAATTAGAAAAAAAAAACTTAATGTTCGCCCGATGATATTTCCACGTCAAACGTGTTTCGGAACCTGGCCTAAATGGATAATGCGACGAGGGGTCATATTTATACAAGGCCAGTATTAATAAGCGGCCTTTGAAACTCGACTCTATGTACAATATGTAGAAGTATACAGGAGGATTGCGATTTTCTTAAAAAGCTACCGTTTGGAAAATAATCTTTCAATAGTAGAAACATTCGAATGCTAACTATATAATTGTAAAATTTTGCAATCGTTCAATATTAGTTTTTGAGAAAATCTGGACGTAAAACCTGTATACTTTTCTTGGGCCGAGATTCGATGTAAATTTTGAGTGCAAGCTTAGTCTGAGCTCGCTCCTACAACTGTTTCATTGCACTCACACTAAAGCTGAAAGTCTTAGAACTATTTTGAGTATAATCGGACTTTGAGTTCGGTCTTGTAATGTCAGTTTTCATACAATTTGGACAGTCGTAAGTGTTCACGCTGAGTTCGTGCTCGAAACTGTCTACGACCATCGGCGTTGTCCCTCAATATCGGCATTAGGTCGCGTTTCCACCTGTAAGAAAACCTGCGAGTAATGTCCGACAGTGTAAACTCCGCACTTGCTTGTTTTCTTGCACGGCTAAACGCGGCCTTAGACTCGTAGAGCACCAGGTAGGAGATCGTTGACCATCTCCCACGGCCAGTGGTGGCCAAATGCATTTCTATTTCGATTCCTTTGTAATGATTCCGAGAGCCGCGTCGCCAAGCGGCCGGCTACTAGTGTAAGTGAATCGATCGTGCTGTGATATTTTATGTATATTTAGTGTAAGGCTAGGGGTGTAACGTAATGAGTACAAAATGTTATTTACGGTGGAGCAAAGACACGGGTGTTCGAACCACACGATCCAGGCTTGATACGCATCCGGATTCTGGGAGAATCGCAGGCGGAACAGCCTAGCAAAGACCTCGAGTGTCAACCAACACGATATATCGGTCAGAGACGATTATCGACAACGGAATAAGGATGCTATCCAATTTGCGCGCGTGGAAATATTGATACAAAATAGGAAATGTTGATTAGATGAGAGTATACCCCATTTTCAGTAAAACAGTATCCATGTGCGCCCAATAATCAATGAATTGAAACAAATATAAGTGACAAAATGTTTACTTAATCGCTGCAGAGTTTAACTGCGACTTAATGTTGAAAATGTAATTTAAAAAAAAGAAGAGAAAAAGTAAAAATAAAAAGAATTATCTCCGAAATATATTTTGGAGAGAATTATTTACAAGTTGAGCAGGAGTCTTAGTGATAAAAGTATCCAAAGACTGTTAGGTATTATGAGTTCTTTGAACTTGAATTTTGACTTTTAAAAGTCGGGGATATATGCGGAAAAAAGTCAGATGTTGCGGACAAAAACAGGAAATTAAATAGAACAAGATGTAGCTATTGGAAAATCATGGGCTTTGACACAAAATTGACAAAAATGGTGAAGATTGGCGCCTCAGTAACCTAGGAAAAGGTATCCAGGCAGTTATTGGAAAAATAGACAATCGATCTGGTATTCGTACCGATTCGACAAGCATGCGCACGCGTCTGTTGACGCCGTGCTTTGGAATTACAATTGAAATTGTACCGAGTTCACACTGTCCGAATGAGCGCTCTCTGCGTTCAAAAAAAGCGTTGCTTCTCATTTGGCCAGTGTAAACGAAGCCTAAATTATCATGCTAAAATGATTCCCCCCTTAGAGGATTTACTACTGGAGAAATACGTCTTACGGTCCTATGAGATTATTATTAGTGATAGTAAGCGATAGATTACGTCACTCCACAATCGTGGTTCGAAAAACCATTAGTAACTCCAGCAGTAAATGCTCTAAGGTACCCCCTCCTTTCGATATATCTGCGCGGGAGTAATTTAAATCGCAAAATTTTATCTAAGTGTCAACTATTGGTGTTTAAACGTATATTTTTGTCTATTTTACACTAGTTAGTAGTACCGACTCCCGCGCAGGTGTAGAGATCTGTTGCAATGCTTTAGACAGGCAAACAGAATCATAAGATAAGGGTTACCTCTACAGAGGCTTTCATTAATCAATATAAATAGTACGTATTCAAACTTCTGTATTCATGTTCATTGGAAAATATACCATTTTGATGTTTTCGTCGCAAAGGGGGCTTGGATTATGTTTTCGAACGTTCTCCATGTCATTGTCAGTATTGGAAGTTAAGTGGTGGAAATTCCGTTGTTAAATGGTTAAAAGGCGTATAAATGTTGAATATGTTTATACTTAAGGCACCACCACTCGTATTACCAAATCAACACTATTTAAAATCGAATAAAATGTTGAAAAATATTGTCATCTGTGTTGATAACGTTAGGTTAAATACATTGAATTTATATATTGCTGGGGCCTTGCCATGAGGTCTTATTACTTCAATAATACTTTGTTATTTCGTACCATGACGTCCTTAAAGTAAGCTTATTATAATTACTGCTGCAGTATTGTTTTCTTAGAAGTTTTGTGACGTCATCCCAAAACCATTCACTCAATGGGCCCTGGTCATCTAAAATGTCTGATAAAACTATTGTTTCTGAATTTAAGGTTCTGTTTTACACCTTTACCAGAATCTATTAAGATGTATTTCGATTCTGAAAGAATCCACTTTGAATACAGAAATTCTATGTATTTTACGTCACCACAGACGTCATTTCTATCATTTAATTCGATACTAACTCTAGTTTTAAGCCCAGGCCACACCGCAAGCAGGCGGGCGAGCGAGAGAAGGAAACGTCGGTAGCTCGCGGTGTGAACCGAAGTATGTAAAGAGGTGATACGATGTTCGCCCGCATAGCTTGCTCGCCCGCCCGCTGGCGGTGTGGCCTGCGCTTTATAGTTATATTATCTAAAAAAAAACAGTTTTACGATGATAGTAGTCTGATGCCACCTTTGCGATCTATTTGTCCCTAGCTTTTAGGTGTTAGGTTAGCGTCGAGCACAGGGTATTGTGGTTCTATTTTACGGAAGTGTTATAGGATAGCTCATATAGAGGGCTTCACAGCATACGGCTAATCAGATTGTCGCATGGCGGGCACGCACCGTTTATGGGGATTATGGGGGGTCTGGGCGTTTGTACTCCGATCTTGTAGAAGTTGGAATTTACTATTTCAAATTGAAAACGAGTTCGTAACGTGACACATGACACGGGCTAGCCGGCTGGTCGTTTTTGTCCTGTCAAAGCCTGCGCGAACGAAATTTTTGTACCAATTTTCGCCAAAAATCTGACATTGACGGCTGGTAAAAAACGACGCGGCTCAACCCCCTGATATATAATTTGTTACGGAACAATCTCTAACGAATAATGGATAATATATTAATTAGATAAAACGGGAATTATCGTGTTAAACATTCTACTCGTGACCATGATGGCTGTAATGCTGTCGAAATATCGAGACATCAATAATAAATGTTTAACAAGGTAATTCCCGTTTTATCTAATTAATATGTATACAAACCGTGAAAGTTTAAAAAGTGATAATGGATAATATCGTTTTATTGGTACTTGTAGCGATAATCGCGACTTAAAGTTAGCCATTATTTAAGGATTCAGCAACTGTTGTGTCTGTATAGATAAACGCGAATTAATATGAATTTTCATTTGGTTGAATTTGTAAATAAATCACTTCTCAATAAATTCTACGATCGGAGACCTGGCTACTTTTGCCAGAAAATGTCTAGATACTGGCCCCCCGTGTAAATTCCCTATCGCGTCCCTATTGCCTAATACTACCCCAATACCCGATATGTGTACAAAATAAATAGTTTCCATCTAAATCTGTCTCTAAATTATAAGGATTGTCTAAGACCGGGTTTTTACGATATAGTATTTTGTAAGTTTTAATTTTGACGCCGTTTTGGCGAAGCTTTTTGTTTTATTCGAAATCCTAATCGTGGATTATTTGCTTTTTATTATTATTGATGGACTATTACGCGTAATTATTTGTTTCTTTGGTTTTTAATTTGTTAGGGTAACACCTAGAAGTATCGCGGTTGAGTTTCGGCGGCTGATATTACGCGATTTCGTAACAAAACCTTTTTACACTTTCGTGAATTTGAACGTTGCTCGAATGTTCGCGAGTGCAAAGTAAATTCGGCGGTGTGTTGGCTATTTAAAAACACATTGAGAACGTAATCAGGCCGAAACTCGGCGGCGTAAGTTCCGCCCGGTGTGAAATACCGCTACACTGAATGTCGCTATGCAAGCGTATTTTATATTTATTTGTAATAAGTCCATTGCGGCCTCTACGCTGTTATTTTTCTTTTAAAAAGAAAAACGTTTACATTGTTTTTAATAACTTTTAGTACACGTAAGATAAAACTGAAATGAATACTAGGAAAATGTATTAATCAAGCTTATACACTGGAGATGCGTCTGTAATATAAATTGAATAGAAAACGAAACAAGTTGACATCCTTTTTTGAAAGTGAATTACGTCACGGTTATCTGTAGTGTTTACTTATATACAGCATTTACATACTCGTGGGTGTGAAGCATTCGTGAGGGAGAGTGACGCATCTTATACCGTTCTGTATTGCATTATATCTTTCTCGAACGCGAGACGAATAGTGTGCGGAATGTGCCCGTGGTTCGTCGCAATATTCGCGCGAAAATGTAAATGCGGTATGTTATGATTGCTAGAATATGATAAACAAAACACAACCACAGGTCAACATAGGTCATATGTTCGGTTTCTAAGTAGTATTTCATATGACATCTCCAGTGAAATCAATAAGAAATATTTTTCAATTTAGTCTGTACTAAATGTTGAGATTTTAAACATTTTACCTAATTATAAACATTCAGAACCCGGTCGAAGTTACAGTAGTAAGCTGTTTTACGTTTTCATACAAGAATGTTCGTTTAGCGCTTCTAAATTTGGCATAATAATAAAATAAGTCTATAGCATTTATGTTCAGAGTATTGTCGTGTTTGGTATGTCGAAAGTAATTGTTTGTACATAGACTTTATCCTTGTCCACCAAGTTCTGAAGTCACGGTTTTAATTGTTGAATATTACGTTACGTCTGTCGGCAAGAGGTCAAACAAAGCGAGTATTCAAGAGAGATTGAGATTTTCACAATAAAAAATCGACTGATTTTTTAATATCTAATTTACACTACGCAGCTCCGAGTCTATCCGACAGTAAACTATTTGCCTGATGGATCTACAGCCTTATTAGTTTTTGGTATGGTCTAAGCCCTAAGCGTTGTCGCACACTGTAACGCCGCGGAAAGGGATCAACTCGAGTCGTTCTTTGTATGAAACTCCATACTGCAACGCACACTCATCGCCTCCGTAACGGCATCGCTTCGCATTATTTTGACAACTGATTGACAGCACGCGAGGCGGGGCGGTGCCGGGTAGACCCCGTGTGCTAAGACCTTTATACATACAAAAGTATACTTACAGAGGGTTTATTTATGGTTGAGATTTTGTTCTAAAGGATTTTCTTTACAATTACAGAGTGTATACTGTATATTCTAAACTATCTACTAGTAAAAGAATATATATAATCGGTCAAAAATCTCACTCTTAACGAGGTCCCCTGTATACTTTTCTCTGTTTCGACTATACGGTAATGTAAGGTTGTCGCAGATGTATCGCCCCGGCACGGGATAAGCGCCGCCTAAACTCGAGTCGTTCAGTATTCTTTGTATGAAACTCCATACTGCAACGCACACTGATCGCCTCCGTAACGGCATCGCCTCGCATTATTTTTACAACTGATTGTCAGCGCGGGCGGTGCCAGGTGGATCCCGTGTGCTAAAACCTTAAAGATTGTCAAACGTACAGCCTCGGCACGGGATAAATGCCGCCTTAACTCGATTCGTTCAGTGTTCTTTGTATGAAACTCCATACTGCAACGCACACTAATTGCCTCCGTAACGGCATCGCCTCGCATTATTTTGACAACGAGGGGCGAGGCGAAGCGGTGCCGTGTGGGTACGTGTGCGGCAACGCTAGCCCTTGCCGACAGATGTGATAACGGCCTAATATAATCCACCCATTTCAGAGTATTACACATTTGGTGAAAAGGATAAACCGGCTTCTGCTTCGATATTTGACAAGCAGTATATTTTTAACGTTTAAGAAATTGTATTTTCGTGCGTCAAGCTTCAATTGTAAATAGAATAGCTGTCCTTTAAACATACGTTTTATCTTTTACTACTTATATACACACGGGATTATGTTTTATGTACTGTAAGATAAGTAGATTTCGCTTTTAAGAATTGAGAACGGTAAGGTTCGCATGGAAAACATTCAAAGACTACCCCCTACAATCGTCAAGCCTTTTTAAACATAGATTAAAAAATAAATATTCGCAAGCATGTCTAAAATTATTAGATTTAAGTATAATACATAGAGGATTTAAATAAACATCTCAGTAGACGTGATTCTGCTGTGACCGCTAAATATAAATAAAACTAAATGAAACCAACGGTCCTTCCTAAACTAGAGCGGTTACGATTCGCGATGTTTAGCGTCCGACATTAAAAATCGACACTCTTAAACATTTACGTCCACGAATATTTCATATACAATTCTAAAAAAATAGATTATATATAATAGACGCACTTACTTATAAAATTTCTTCCAGCTGACCCGTGAAAAACTAAATCACAAAGGGGGTGACAAGTGTACTTACTTAAGTATTACATACAACAAAATGTACAACTATCTGCTTATGATATCATATAAAAGAGTTGTCTAAATATATATAGAAGTATAAATATAATAGTATATAAGTACAGATTTATATTGCAACATACAAAAGTAAATACATATATAACTATGGCATAGAGTTATTATAATATAGTAACTATAGTACAAATATACGACAACGAATACACAAAACCAGTACAAGAAATACCATTCTTAGGCGGTTCCTCGAAATTTCTTCCCTAGTTTAACGAAATAGTCGAAACACCTGCGAGGACGAAAGGTGTGATTCTGTAATGACTACTAAACCTTATTCTAAACGAAACTGTTACGGTCACTCATAAATTTTACATCATGTAAAAGTTAACAGCCCCCTTAGGCCAGTCATTAAAGGAGTTGACCCTAGCAGTAACTCATCTATCTATGAAATTTGGCACAGTGATAGAGTACCATATGTAGATTGGAATTGACATAGAATCCAATAATTTGTAGAAACGGAAGTTAGGTATTTTCAAGGTCAAACTTAAATTACGTGGTATCAATTACAGGAAAATTGCTCTATCCAAAATTCTTTTTTTACAAGTTTTAGTTACCTATAGGCATGTGTTCACAGAATATCCAACCATATTTCCATATGGAAATATATATATTTTAATAAAATGTGTTTTTTTGCCGTAATTTCCAAGGGATAATTACTCACTCCAATTTCTATTTAATTATGTATTTAAAATATTACTTTCGAAAGTAGTTATGAATATCCAATAAAAAATCCAGACCGAAAAGCGTTATCCAGAAATTGACGAAAAATGGGGGTCTCCAAAAATGCTCAGCCCGATTTTTCTTGTCATTATGAACAGACTATCTTATTAAAACTGTTTTTCAAGTTTTCCAATAAAAAAATGCAGGCGAAGCACAAAATATCAAATAGAGTTGTATTCAAATATTTCTAATCAACGCGGCGGTGCATGCGCCACTGCGCGCGGATCGCTACTGCGGCCGATTAACAACCTTATTCCTATTACACGTACAGAACAGCGGGAACGCGGACGAGAAATTGGACGGAGCGGAGGAGACATTTGGAGATGGGATTCTGTTGTCTACTCATATACAAATAAGGTTAATTGTAGATTAACTCTTTACTAAAGTCCAGTAAAGATCCATGCGGACAAGCGTTTTCTAGAAATCGACGAAAAATTAGAGTTGAGAAAAATGCTAAGTTCGATTTTTCTTATCATTATGAACATACTTACGATCTTAGTCGAACTGTTCTTCAAAGTCAAAGTCAATTTATAATAAACCTTATTCCTATACAAGTAGAAAATATCTATCGCATCGGTAACGTGGACTGGAAGTTGAACAAATATTTTGGAGATAGGATTCTGTACTCTACCTACAGTTATACGAATAAAGTTTATTTTAGGTTAACTCGTTACCGAGTGGTGAAAGCTCGACCGATCTACGCCAACATGCACATAACCATTCTAATCTAGCCCGTATCATCGGCGCATAAGTACGACAACATTTCAAGGTTAGTACGGACATAGCAAAACAAATGGTAACACTTGCAGTACGATTTCAACTCTTACGACGCAGATAATAAGAACGGTTCAAAGTGTTACACTTGATCTGATTTTGGAATGTTTTAAGTAAGCTCGACCGACACAACAGTACCTACGCCAACATACACAAAACCATTGTAATCTAGCCCGTATCATCGGCGCATAAGCGCAACATGTCAAGTCAAGGTTAGTACGGACAAAAGCAGATCAATAGTAACACTTTCAGTACGATTTCAACTCTAACGACGCAGATAGATATATAGATTGGAGCGGTCCAAAGTGTTACAACTTGATGTGTTTTTATGTGTACTTACTAGGTACCTACTACGTGGAATGTTTAAGTAAGCTCGACCGAGACGATAGTACCTACGCCAACAAACACAAAACGTAATCTAGCCCGTATCATCAACGCATAAGTACGACAACATATGTCAAGGTTAGTACGGACAATGGCAAGACACTTTTTTTTCGCCGTGGGATCTCGTTTGGTGTGCGTGTATCAAATTATTTCTTAAAATTATAATTATCTGTTATATAAAACCCTACTGTATTGTGATATTATTAGAATCAAAATAGATTATCAGTCAATAAGTGATTCAGCGGAACGGTGCGCCGTGCTACATGCGATCGGACCCCCCTCACCCCCTCGAGTAACAAAGACAGCTTGTTATTTTTCAACTCGCTCGCACATCGACTACGGGTATATTTGCGTGCGGCATAGGTCTTATTACTTACGTCATACTGACGACTACAGCTAAGCAAATTTAAATTCTACACTTGTACGATGAGCGTGAGATATTCACCTACTAATAATATGTAATCGCAACTGCAACCACAAAAATCTAGAAGTGAGGGTGATCTGCCTAATATACCAGCCAAATTCCAAACACAATTAATTTTTCAATTCGACGAATTGATAACCTCCTCCTTTTTTTGGAAGTCGGTTAAAAATACAAAATAAAACACGAAACAAAATACAAAACAAAAAATAAATAAATAAAAACAATAAAAAAAATATATTTAGCTAAGGATCGAACCCGGAACCGCGTGCACGGGAGGCGACCGCTCCAGCCACTAGACCGATTCGTTCGCTGTTTAGCCCGGCGAAATTACCAAGCATATCTCATGCACCAGCGTGAGACATGAACGGACCGCTCCGTCTAGATTTCGACAAAATTGCAAGTAATCTAGTACAGACAGATTCCCAGCTCTCCTAATACACCTACTTCGGTATAAATGAGTTCAGAGTTTATGCTCAAATAAAATTCAAAGATAATTACAACAAAATGTTTGATAAAATACTAACCAAATTCGAAACACGATTAAAATAAAATACAAAATAAAACACGAAACAAAAAAATATATATTTAGGCTAAGGATCGAACCCGGAACCGCGTGCACGGGAGGCGACCGCTCCAGCCACTAGACCAATTCGTTCGCTGTTTAGCCCGGCGAAATTACCAAGCATATCTCATGCACCAGCGTGAGACATGAACGGACCGCTCCGTCTAGATTTCGACAAAATTGCAAGTAATCTAGTACAGACAGATTCCCAGCTCTCCTAATACACCTACTTCGGTATAAATGAGTTCAGAGTTTATGCTCAAATAAAATTCAAAGATAATTACAACAAAATGTTTGATAAAATACTAACCAAATTCGAAACACAATTAAAATAAAATACAAAATAAAACACGAAACAAACAAAAAAACATATATATTTAGCTAAGAATCGAACCCGGAACCGCGTGCACGGGAGGCGACCGTTCCAGCCACTCGACCAATACGCCCGCTGTTTGGCGTGGCGAAATTATCAAACACTATCTCATGCACCAGCGTGAGACATGAACGCGACTAGATTTCGACAAAATTGCAAATAATCTAGTATAGATTCACAACAGGGGCGTTTCTTAAAGCTGGAAGTAACATAAAAAACACTAAGCGCCCAATTAAGTTAAAGACACTCTAAAGGAATCTCTGGGTTAGTTTATCCTAGACCCCGTGTCGCGAAGAAAACACACACTATATACTCAACTTATACAAGGCAATACGCATATTACATTTACTGCGTTCGTATGTTTCGAAACGATGACGATAATAATAATTAAATTGCGATGTTTAGATCAACCTCCTACATACATACATACATACGTATAGTACGGACAACAGCAGATCAATGGTAATACTCGCTCGCATTCGCACGATTTCAACTCTTACGACGCAGATAATAAGAACGGTACTTAGTCCAAAGTGTTGATCTTCTGTTAGCTGTACCTATTAACCTACTTGAAGAAACTCGCCCGCCGCGCGACCGGTTTTCGACGCCCCTCGCCCGCCTCGGGCCCCGCGCTGGCCTGCGCTTGATAGGTATTTCGAAATAATGGTGTTCCGCCTGGATATTTTGTTGGATTCTTTTGAAATCAGGTTATTTGTGGGTATCTCATTACAATTGTAAAAAATATCTGATAGAGTAATTTTCCAGAGATAGTTAAAAGACAAATTCTGTATAATGAATTGTTTCATTTGGATTTTTTTGTTGGATTTTCGTACTTATACTAGAAATAATAATTTGAAGGCATATTAAAAACAGAAACCCGGCGGAGCAATTATCCTATGGAAACTACGGCCAAAAAAGACATTTTATTAAAATACCTACACTTTCGAATTAAAAAGTAGTTTTACTTATGAATGTACAGAAGCACACTAATAAAATACAATTTATAGAAAAAGAATTATGACCATAACATTGTTCCAGAAAAAGATACGGTATAATGTTGAATTTCAATTAAAATAAGTAACTTCCGCCTCGAAATATTATTGGATTCTCTGACAATTGTTCTTATAAATATGCTATTAAGTATACAAAAAAGTTTCATCGATAGAGGAGTTATTGTTGGGGTCTCCATACAAACGCTCGCCAGAATGACTGGCCTACCTTACAATGAAGTCTTATAGCAGGATTACTTCAATAATACTTTGTTATTTCGTACCATGATGTCCTTAATAAGCTTACTTTATGGTCATGATACGAAATAACAAAGTATTACTGAAGTAATCCTGCTACGACTTCATGGTAAGGGCTGGTTGCCTCGCTTAGCAATGATAAAATTTAGTGGATGACATAGGTATCTAATTGAAATCAGTATTTTATTTCACTAATTTAAATACATCCATCTCAACTTACCTTAGTTAAAGTGTATGAGAAGAAAATTAATAATGTGAAAACATGACTTTACTATTATTGGGAAGTGGATGACGAGGAAAGATGGGGCAGCCAAGTACTCACATGAAACTCTTCGTGCGTGCCGATGCGTCCGCGCACATCCACAATTGCAGGCGGTGATTCTGGATTGTTCTAGTATTTTCTTCGTCTTTTCAGTCCCATGGGTCGACCCAAACTTTTGTATTTTCACCATAATTGAATTGATTTGTGGAGAGCACAAAATTTACGTGTTCGTGACACTGGCTGATAAAATGGAAGGGGAGAGTGAGGGGGAAGAATGAACATTTTTCCTTTAACCTATGCTCACGAAGATAGCTACAAGCGCTACCAGAATGAGTCGATAAGGATAGCTATAGATTAACCAATAATTATGATTTATTTTTGCTACGTTGTAATGAAATAAGTGACAAAACCAAGGGTTCTTTGTTGTTTTCTATGCGTACTTTTCTGTACCGAACTACCTCTGCATGCCTCCATGTTTAAACAGTAATTATATACGTAGATTTTGTTATTAATATTACATAATACTTATACACGTTTCATATAATCTATTTTGTACGTTATTGAACAAGTAATTAAGGGACATAGGTTTTACATGTAATTGCTATTTCACGATAATATTGGATGTGTTTTTGTTTTAATGTAGGGAGACACTCGGCCCGAACGGAAGTGTAATCAACCATAACTTTTGCATAATAAATAAACAATCTGACTAGTTCAAGTGCTCGTTTTATTTGGAAACCTTATTTTAGAAATTCAGTTCTGCTTTATCGTAATCAGGCCCGCGACCCCATACAACGGGCCGAATAGAACTTACCTAAACTGAACCCCAAATCAAGTGTCTTATTTTGTAAAAAACTACCCTACCCTACTAACATTTTAAGCTGTTCTGTGATTATTGTATAGTTATTTTCACATTATTAGAATTACTTTATTTTCACATTGATCAACAGGTTCGATTAATCAGTTCCTTCAGTGTTACATAACGACAGGTAATTAGACGATCATATTTGTTTACAAAAGAAGACACTTGATTTGGGCTGCGGTATTCCAAAGCACACAGCTGCGTCTAGCGTACGCACGCGGCCGTCCAATCTGCCGTTAGTCTGGGGTGCCGCTCCGTCAATTGTCATTGCACCGCCCTTGTAGCACGAGTCAGCGTTAGCGATCGACGTAACGCCGCGGAGCTGTCAAAGTGACATTATTACAAGGCGTTTGTCATTAGTTTGACAGCACCGAGGCGTTGCGTCGATCGCGTAACGTAACGCGACATCCCCGCTGATCAGCGAACTAGCCCTCAATAAGTTGAGTGCAGGGGTTCTCTTGAAAATGGCGGGAAACGACGGTTGCGAAATTATTTGATAATTTTCCTTTTAATGTCTACAGGGACTATTTTGTGTTTAATATCACGTTAAATTAATCAGAAAATATTAGCGAGTGACAGTATGGTGAATTTGTTTGGATTATTTATGCAAGATCTGAAGTTTCGAGCTTTTATCAAGAGTTCCCGCTACAAGCTCGGGAGTGAACGTGACTGTCGAGCTGCTTCGTCCAGAGTGATGACGCTACGGCGTCTCCTCTGGATGAAGACGCGGCTACTCAGGGTGAAGACGCTACTGCGACTCCCCTGGAGGAAGATAGAAGACTATTGAATATATTGAATTTTCTGTAACATGACATTGGCAAATGACGAACTGTCGAGTCCATTAATAAAATAAATAAAATAAGTTGAGGGCAGTATTTACATTTGTTGCGGAAAGAGGCGCTTCTTGTATATTTAGTCTGCCTGCACATGAGCGAGCACGCACGTGTATCCTAGATATTATCAACATGGATGTATCTCTCTCATAAATACAAAGGGTCCCGGAATGCGATAAGGCTATCTATCACCCATCATCACAGACCACTTACCCCATAGACCTGTAACAGGAAGGCGCTCGTGTCTGCCCGCACATGAGCGCAAAATTGATATTATCTCCTAGAGATATTATCGACATGGACGCATCTCTTTAATACGGCACCCCTGTCCCCTGCTTCGTCTCTATGCGCTCATCGTTGACAGAATGTTTCGCTTGCAAAGTACCGATTTCATGTCTATTGGGTAAGAGGTCTGTGTTAAGTTGTGATTTTTAAAAGGTTGGGAGCGCCACTTATGTTATGACATGTCCCCTTCAGTGAAAGGTGGAAATAGTGAAATAAAACCATAAAAAATTGGGTAATTTATTTATTTACCATCAAATTACGCACCTTACAGCTAATTATCCACTAAACTGGCGTACATGGTGAAATCATCATGGCTTCTCACTACATCGGCGTGATGCTATGTAATGGTATAAGTAACCAAATATTATAGAGTACATTAGGTAAAGATATAACGCTCTACGATGTATAAATCAGTATGGTCGAAGACAAAGGTGTACAGTAGAGTGTTTAAGGTTGAGATTTTCTTAAAAACTACATGACCTATTGCAATAATTATGTTACTATTTGATAGATAAAATACTGTCAAAGAATTATTAAATTCGGTCCAGTAGTTTTTGAGAAAATCTCAACCTTATTGACGCCCCCTTGTATACTTATATCTGTCTTCGACTGATACTTTCGCTAATCATGGAATAATTTATAATACTATGGAACATATGGGCTGTTAACCATAAACGACATAGTCCACCGTTTAATTAAACCCTCGGTCCCTTTCTAGCTTAAGAAAGAAGTGTGAAAAGGACAATAACACGGTTTAATTAGGGGAAGTGAACTATGTTATGATTAGGTTATGCTAACAGCAATGGAAGTTAAACTATTAAATAATGAATTCCATTTAAAAGATAGGGGTAGATTTCATACGAAATTTGGGATATTTCGACCGAGGATCGTCACATTGCAAACACTAACTACAAAAAGCATTTTCCTTCACAAAACCTGTAAAAATTACTTTCCTATACGAATTCCGCTTAACATTTAAAAACTGACTAGACGTAAAACCGTAAGACATTTCCACAATGCCTTCGGTTTTACTCTGAAGCATTTTCGTTATTATTATTAATTATTATTGTTACATGAAAAATATACAAAATGGGTAACCTTATTATCTAAAATTACAATGAGTAATATTTACAAATAACCCCGCCACAATTTTACATTTTATACGTAATTTTTAGTGAGAAAATTACATATTCCTCAATTAAAAATTCTATGAAAAATTGTGGCATGATTATGCAACGAGGAACGGTAAAATTACGAATAGATTGTGTAAAAATATTTTAGTAGCGATTTTATCGTGCGTTTTCAAATAAGCTTTGACAGTTCTACAAGTAGCGCCATCCTTTTTTTAACTTCGGCGTAGGCAACTTTTAGAGCTGTCATATTTGGCTTAGTTTAAAAAAATTCACGGTATTATTGCTACTTTTATTGTACTAAAGACCTCCACAGACGATTAGTACATGGCATGCCTTATTAATCAAAGTTGCCCTCCACACACAGCCGCGGCTTGCGTCCTGCGATCAGTTGAAACGTATGCCGTATACGTATAATATATAATATTTTATGGATGCAATTTCGCATTGGAATTTATTCTGTAATGAAATTGTAATATCTGAATAAATGAAATGAAATGAAATAATGCCCCGCCTCATTTCCTGGGCATTTTAATGTCCAGTAGGTAGCGATCTGAGCCCTGCGATCTACGTCCAGTAGGTAACGACGGCAGAAAATGAGGCGGAGCTTGCGTTTCAACTGATCGCAGGACGCAAGCCGCGGCTAAGGGTGGTTTTACAGTGACGTTTATCGCCAGAGCAACCATTACGGGCCGCGTCGTAAACTTTGTAACGATCCAAGAGACTCAAAGCTCGTGGCCCGCGACGCTTACCAACCGCGCTGGCGAAAGCGTTACTGTAAAACCACCCTAAGTGCTTTACGCGAGCATAGAGAAATAATCATTATACGCTTGACCATCTACGGAGGCCCTAATATACCTTAAACATTGACAGGAATTACTGCTTAAATGTGTATGCAAGTTTTCTTAACTGCTAGCAAAATGGTATAATGTACGAGGAAAATAAATCGGCTAGTATGGAGGCTAGAATACATTTATGGTCGTGGCAAATATGCCTTACCGCCAGTTTCGTATATTGTAAGGTGGTCTTACATAACTAAAAATTGCAGTCACAACTTGTATACGGGGTGCAGAACGGGTATAGTAAGCGGAAAGGGGGGTATTTAGTATCGGTAACCGACGACTTTTGTTCTACAACTTTTCTATTTACGAGATTTTTATTTACTGTTTATACATTTTGTACCGATTAGCTGACTTGTATGAGACATATTTTTTTAAAAGTCGTAGACAATTGTTCAGTTATCGATAATGAACACCTTCCCTTCGACTTAAACCCTTTTCTTTACACCCTGTATAGTAAATAAATTATATAAATTTTAGTCCCTTTGCGAATAAATGCATCTAATATACATAACACTGAACATAACTATGTATATAAACTCATAAGAACCAAAAATCACTAACTGATTTCCATTGATCTCCTATAAACAACTAGATACACAAAGATCTTACTAAAACAATTTTAAAAACGTCCAAATAAGGGTCCATTGTTAACGTCCAAATAATGTCCAATAAAGCAAATGAGGACCGTTTGGACCTTCTTTGCGCTCGAACATTTTTAGAAGGCAGATTGTGTATCTAGTGTTTGTTTATTTAGGAGATCAATACCGATTTCACTCAAATTCACAATAAGATAAACAATTGGATTTATTACAGGAATATTTCGGAACATCTATATAAATTACATTAAACACAAATACATACACGTTTTAGGAATACATAAAGAATAGATTTAAAACGTAGATAATGATTATCCACATTTTTAAAATTACATCTAAATGCGTTTACTTAGTTACCGCACTTGGTATATAATCGTATGAATTTAATATAATAATGAGATACAATAATAAATAATTGCACCTACCGTTTAATCTCCACAATCAACTTGTCTCAAAACATCAAATTATTTCGAAAAATTCGTCCTAGTCATTTGGTCTTACAATTCAACTAATACTTGCATAGTCTTAATGAGAGTTTCACAATTTAACTAAGAACCTAAATACTAAACTCATGCATTATCTAATGTAATTGATACGTCACTTCAATTCGCAAGTCTCTTGATTGAAAATGACCCGTTACGGAGAAGAAATAAAAAATGGCCGCTGCTACTATTGCTTTTACAGCTTTCAATCGATTTTATGCAAAATATACGACAATATCTCTATACGAGTATGCGAATAAAGCCTAACACATACACAGGTGACTTGCACGCGGCATGCGGCCAGTTGTACCGCATGCCCCGCCCCCTTTTCTGCTAATTTTCGGTAGTGACCTACTGGACGTTTAGAGACTGGAGACATGCGGTACAACTGACCGCAGGCCGCGTGCAGGCCTGTGTATGTATTAAGCCTAAATCGATCAGTAATAAGTACCTATAAACCCTTGCAAAATTCGACGAACGCACCTACGAAATCCAAAGAAATTGAATACTGGTTTCGTCACCCCAGCGCCATCTAGTATGCAGTGGCAATTTTTGGTTTCTTCTTTGTCTTAGACAAAAGATAAGGCGACATTCGTAGACAGTTTCGATGCGAGAAGAGATTGAGTTCGGCATTACAGCTGTCAGACTTCATACAATTTGACACTCGTAAGACTGGGCTCATGCTAAGCTCCTGCTCAGAACTGTCTATGAATGTCGCCCGCCTTATCTTTCAATACTGGCTCCTATTTATGAAGTCGCTTGCCCACCAATGGATTTTCTAGTAAATATTCTGGTTGTTAATGGTTTTTTGTTAGTACTGGTTGTTGCTTGACCTATTTTACTAGGCGACGATTTGGGTCGCAAACTCGGTATCTGCGATACTCTCATACCGATAGCAGATTTTTGCTTCGGAGCCGTTGAAACCTGACTCTGCTTCGGCTGCCCTTCGAACGTCGAGCTTCGGATCAATTTTGGTGTCTCTGTCTTATCGCTTTCGATCCAAACTCGCTTGTCAGGCTTAACAGGTTGCTTCTTAGTCTGTTCAACTTTCTTCCATAAACTGGCTATCTTGCTTTCTACGTCTTTTGTATTCGTTTTGGAGGACTGTGAGTTGACACTTGAGGTACTGCCTTGGCGTGAAGCTCGGTTTAGCGTGATAGTTTTGCCGCTGTCATTGCTTTGTAGACTGTGGTTTGAGGCAGAGGTTCGCATTGTCGGTTCTGATCTCTTAGGTTTAGTTTGTTTTGGATTGCTGTTGGCTTTAGTTAGCGGCGGTCTGGAATATCTGTTCAGCTGCGGTAATCTAGAAGGGGAGGTGTTAGCAACGGGTTTAGTAGGCGTTGTGGCTTTCGTAACTCGCGGTACGTTGGTCTTTCTATCCGGTACTGGGAGATCTTGTGGTGGAACGCTGCTTTCCTCTTTTGTGAACGTTCCCTGCCGTTCCAAAGGCAAGGGTTTCGCTACAACGAGGGGAATCGTTACAGGTTTGTGCTGTGCTATTTTTGTGGGCGATTTATTTGCTAGAGACTTCTTGGGCGAAGTATTCGCGCTGGGGTTTTTGGAAGATGCGGGTTTATTCGGAGTTTTGGCACTCGTGTGAGCTTTGACAGGATTGGTCAACGCTTTTTGCGTTGCAGTTGGTTTAGGCGTTGTTTTCGCTGGAATTGTCGTGGGCTTTCTAACGTTGGAAACATTTCTCCTGTAAGGGGAAACATACATCGCCTTCTTTTTCCCTCTAATAGCTTTCGGTGCTTCTTCTTTTTCAACGGACTCGTTCGAATCTAAACTTTCGTCTCTTCTGCCATCTGGCTTGGTTATCTTAGGTTTAGGTCGAGATTGAGGGGATTCTGTGTCAGATTCCGAATGTACCCTATCTTCTGAGTTGCTGTCGCCTTCGAGGCTAGCAAAATCACTGCTGCTCGGATGTTGGCTTTTATCAACATGCATTTGCATCGTGCGTCGATACGAGGCCGTCATTTCAATGTTTTTGAGGTTATTCACTACGCACATGTCCACAGCTGCGGGGCTCTCGATGACGGGTAGATAATTTCTAAAGCTTTTCGTGTACGTTTTCATTTGTGTGGAGTTTAATTCGAAGTCGTCTTCGTTGTGTCCACTGTCTACATCGCGGCAGAAAACGTCATCTTCCCTTTGCCTTTCTTCGGATATCTGCTGGTGGTTAGGTTCGTTGGACGATAAGCTATCATATCCTGTTGTAGTTTCAACGTTCTCGAAACTGGCATCCTTTGTGACAAAAGTAGGAGACGGAGGAATGTCTTCGCTAAGAGTTCTGGTTCTGAATCGTTCAGCGTCCTCTAAGCGTTTCTGTTTCAACGTTTTCTTGGCTGCGAGCCGTTGTTTCAAACTCTCTAAGTGCGGATCAATTACTTTAGACTGAGAAGACTCCGTTAAAATGTTGTTGATATCCACAGTTTGTGTTTGATATCTAGCTCTGTCTTCTAACCGTCTTTGTTTAGCGCTTACTTTTCTTTTAGACTTGATTTCCGAATTCGCCGTGACGTAATCATCTGATCGATCGCTTTCCGACTTAGTCCACGTCATAAACGCCTCCGTGTCAACTTCCAGAACCACATCATCCTCTGTCACAGTATCCGCTATAGTGTAAGTTTGGTATCTGTCTTTAGATACGTGCCTCTTTTCTTTAGGTGTTAAATAGTTGTTTCTGTGTCTTTTCGGCGTGGATTCTACACTGCTGACATCCGATGGCAATGGACTACAATTTTCTGAACCTGAAGGGATATCTGTTACAACATTGAGAGTATTCGAGACGCAATCGTCGTAGATTTGGTGCGCGGTGGTTTGATCGAGTTCTATCGTCGACTCAGCCATCTCGTCGAACAAGGAAGGAGGGTTGACCTTATCCAAGTCGTGGAAGACGTTGAAAGTGTTGCAAAGCGGAAAGTCTTGAATTGGCTGCTTGAAGTCGAATACAACTGGAGTTTTCTCTCTCGCTTCGGCGACTTCAGACACTATACTCGAAACGGATACCATGCTACTCTCCATATCAAGATGCTCCATTTCTGAAGGCGGTTTCACGTTATCCAGAAAACTGATGGGTATGCTGTCCAAATGCTCGGAGCTGCCTTGGTGCATAGAGTTACTTAGAGCACGTTTTACCATCAGCGCGACCGGCAAAGATTTCTTTCGACTTTTCTGAGATTTCTTACTCGTGTGAGCAGACGATTCCTCCCAATGACCAGAAGCGCTTAAGGATAGAAGACTACCCAAATTCGAAGGCGGTTTAATATTATCCAGATCTAAAGAGGTGAGGGATGTGACGCTGTTTTCCATGCCGTATTGAGAGCTTTTAAGTTGGGCGGCTAATCTAGCGGCTTCCTTTTCTATAGCAGATGACAAGATTGAGTCGAATTTTTGCTCACCATCGTCCACTAAAGACATGTAACTCGGCTCTGGAACGTTTTCCAGTAATCTATCGCTCTCTAACTTATCCTCAGTTATATGCAGATTTATAGACATGTCGGTGTGCTCCTCATCCAGTTTATTGGTCAGGTCTGGTCTAGAGAAAGACATGTTCACGACATCGCTCTTTTCTAATAGATCCGGTAGCGCCATAGCGAAGTCCGCTATCTCGCTTTTGATTGAGGATACCATGTGAACGGAGCCACTGATAGTTGGGAACGTGACGTCATCGGGACACGTGTTATCGTTCCACGTATCCGCACTTCTTTTGGACAGATCGTCAAACTGAGCAGGTCTGTCTGAGCACTTTATATCGGTCCATTCTAGAGTGTTCTTCTTCCGCGTTAAAGTAGCGACTTCGTAGTTCTTAGGCGGCGAATCAACGTCGCTCAGAGATCCGTCCAATATATCCGCGTAGGATTCATTTGATCTATTCAGCTCATCCTTAACCTCCGACTCGAGGGTAGTGTTAATTGACTGTGGAGCGAGACATTCGTTGGAACGTTCCATATCATTAATATCAGTAGATTCCAGGGTTGTATTCCCAGAGTCTACTGTTGGAAGTTCGTTGGAGCGGTCAAAGATGTCCACATGTCGGTCGATGGAGTCTTGTGTGGTATCGAGGTCTGCGGATATGTCCAGCGCCGAGTCGCAGTGCTCAGAGCCAGTGGGCGTGTCTCGCGCGGTGCTTGCGGGCGCGCCTGCGGCCGCGCGAGCCGCAGACGGCGCCGGGACGTTTTTTGACTGAGTCTTATTGTCCCCCGCACCGCGAGCTATCATCTCCTCCAGCAACGCGCGATCCTTCGAGTACTCCTCTCCTACCATCCTGTCTAACGCTCCTTGCTGAGGTTTCACGTCCTTACGTCGGCGTCGCGACTCCCGCAACTCCAGCCTGTCGTCGCTTCGGACACGTAGCTTTGCATCGTCGCGTTTCTTCGGCTGTGGCTTCGACATGCCCATACGGACGCAGCGTTCGAATACTTCCTTGTCGGTTGAGCCGAAGGAGTCGTTGCTAAGCGAGCTTAAAGAGCTGCTTCTTTCTAAAGGTCGTCTCTGTTCGTCTATTCTGGCCGGTAAGCTTGGGGGTCCATCGTCGTAGAATCTGGAGCTATGTCCTCTGTGTCTCGAATGATGTGCTAACGAATACCCTGGCTCGCCGTGGTACGAGTACGGTGACCTGGTCAGACTTGCGCCAGCTAAGTCCTGTTCGATTCTCTTCGCTCTAGTGGGCTTAAGGTTGTAAGTTCCAGTCGCGATGTTTCTTTCGAATTCCGCGTCCTTGAGTTTAGGGCGATGTTGTGAGATCTTGTCGCTTCTGTCAAGGGATTTATGGTGTCTGCCGTGTCGGGCTGACTCCGCGGGCCGTTCGACGGAGTGCGCCTTACCTTTGCTCTCGAGAGTGAATGTGGCGCGAGGGTTGACGCTGCACAGTCCAGCCTTGACGGTTTCCTCGAAGATCTCTCGGTCGGTGGATCCGAACGAGTCGAGGCTCAATGAGCTGAGCGAGTCGTTTCGGGCGAGTTCGGCCGCGGCCGGGAACTTCGGTTTTTCACGCGTGTTGCGCTGGGTCTTGATTGGAAGGCGGCTCTCATGTCTTCGTCCTGTGAAGAATTGGCTTGGTTTGAATCCAGAATTATACTTACATACAATTAATAATTTTTTGCATTATGTGGTAACATAGGTGAGATTAAAATCACAACTTTTATTTAACACCCCACAAGCTGTTCCATGTGGCTCAGGACATAGGAAGATATGAGATAAGATACACAAAAAACTTAAGGTATCGAGGCTATCTTTCTGGCCATCATCAGACCTTGTATCCTTTATGTCTAAGAACCTTATTGCCTACATGACCCATCAAGTGAACAAAAACGCTTTCAAATCGGACCATCTGTTCTGAAGCTACAAGGGTACAAACATACAGACAGACAAATTCTTGAAACTTAAAACACCCTCTTTGCATAAGTTGATCCTAAAAATGTAAATTTGAAATTACATGTCCCCAAAAATATTTTTTTGTTTGTTATTACAAACTTATATTTGCAGATGATCAACTAATCTCAAAACGGTGAAGGAAAACATCGTGATTAAACCTGCATGCCTTAGAAGAAAAAAAATCTAAGGCATGTGAAATCCGCCAATCCGCAGTGGGCCCGCGTGGTGGATCATGGCCCCAGCTCCCTCGATGTAAGGGAAGGTCTGTGCCCGAGCAGTGGGGCAATATAAATAGACATGATGATGATGAACTAATCAGGAGTATGTCGATGTATATCCATAATATTTTGATAATGGCAAAGATAAGTTGGTCTCTAAATCTAGTTTATCTTTTCGTTAGAGAAAAGTTAAGGGGTTAAGTTGCGTTGCACGGAAGCCTCGGGGCGCGAGGCCGACAGCTGGAAAATGTGCTTAGAAGAAAAGGCAAGAAGCGTCGTCTCCTACTGACCTGTTGCGATGTCTCTGTGCGGCGCCGGCGGCGGTCTCGGGGGCGCGGGCGCGCAGCCCGGCTTGGGCGGCAGCGGCGGCGGCGGGCTGCCCGCACCGCACGCGCCCGCTCCGCTCTCGCGCTCAGAGCTCGGCGAGCGCAGCGAACGCGACTGACGCACGGTCTCAGTGGACGAACGAAGGTAGGGAGGTAACGAACGCTGTCAGACAAATGGATGTCATTAAGGGGCTGCCAGCTGTCAAATTAATCAGAAAATGGTCCCGAATGACAGTATGGTGAAATTATTGGAGAATTCATGCAGGATCTGAAGTTTGGCGCTATGGTCAAGAGTCCCACTACGAGCTCGGGAGTGAGCTGCTTCGTCCAGAGTGACGACGCTACGGCGACTCCTCTGGATGAAGACATGAAGACGCGGCTACCCAGGGTGACGACGCTACGGCGACTCCCCTCGATGAAGAGAAGACGATATGATATTTTGAATATTCTGTATCATGACATTGGCAAATGACGAACTGTTCTGTCGAGCCCATTAATAAAATAAATAAAAAATTCAAAATTTTTAATTCAGACTTGAGTGTCCATATTGTGTATTAATACATTAAGCTTAATAACTATGTTAGTACTTAAAATAATCTTTCAGTTGAATCTGTATATGATATACAGGGTGTAACGTAAAGGGTGTATGAAGCCGAAGGGAGGGTGTTTAGTATCGATAACTGAACAACTTTTGTTCTACGACTTTTCAATTTTCGCGACTCTATTTTTTGACTTTTCATACATTTCGTCCCGGTCAGCTGATCGATTTGTATGAGACATTAATTAATTTTTTATTCGAAAAGTCGTATAGCAAAAGTTGTTTAGAAGTCGACACTAAACACCCACCCTTCGGCTTCATATACCCTTTACGTTACACCCTGTATAATAACAGCGCCCCCTGTCAATGTCATCCACGTGCCAAAAGGTCTTTGTCGCGCTGTATGACAATGATTTAGATAAAAATATTATAAATTAATATATTTATTTAAAATATGTACAATAACAGAAACTTATAAAATATTAGACAAAAACTAATTAAATATAATAATAATAATAAACTCTAATAATAATACCCTAATAAAAATCAAATTTAGATAAAAATATTTAATTTCAAACTCACATAGACATCGTCCCGGTACGTGTGACCAGACGGAGCCTCCGACGGCGACCCTTTGTTCTTCACCACCTGCAAATGAACAGTAGCCGTTATGCTCCCACTTCACTTGACTATTCGTATTCGCTATTGGATGATTATCGTATTTGTCAAATATATGACGTACATACAAATAAGACGAATGTTTTGTCAAGAATACCAACCACACATGGCAATTATGACAAATATGCAAATACGAATAGCCAGGGGGGTGACCGCGACTTCCAATCGTTATCGTTGACACTTGAACGATATACATTGCTGCGTTTCGTTGTCGTTTGTTAAAACTTGCAAAAACATAGCAGCAATGTATAGCGGCCATGTGACAAATTGAAAGCGATAACGATTGGAAGTCGCGGTCACCCCACCGGTGAAGTGCCACCATTATAATAATGATTGTGGTCTTCGAATTCGACGACGCTACGGAGACTCTTCTGGAGGCAGGAAGTACTACGATATAATATGAATTGAATTATTTAGTCTGTAATATGACACTGGCAAATGACAAACCGTTGAGTCCATTAAGGGCCTACCCTGAGCTAACTAGCGCACCCAATCTTATTCAATACCCATTTTTTTGGTTATTACAAACTTAGGCCCGTATTAATAATCTGAGCGGTCTGAGAGTCGGAGGGGTTCGTAGTCCAGTATGCGAGTACACGTTGAAAACGATCGTACAAGTTAAGCATCGCTGGGCGAGGTCAGTACCTAGATGAGTGACCGCTAGTGACACTTTCATCTGAGCCCCACCGTGCCTTGGAAAGCACATTAAGCAGTTGGTCCCGGTTGTGGTCGCTTGACAAGTCGTTAGGCCACGCCAAAGGCCTAAGGGCGGCCTGAATAACTCTGACAAATAGGTTTGGTCACTAAACCACACGAGAAAGAAGAGAGGTGCATGGTGTGTGTCGCCGGTTCCGGATGAGGGATAAAGTCTAGATTACTAACAATAGTAATAGTTGTGTAATACCTAGTTATTAAGTAATTGTGTATTATTATATTATTTTAAAAGATGTGCTGCTGAGAGTTTTTTGCCACTTTTTCTCCTCAGCGTTGGCACCTTTTCCTTGCAAAGAGGTGTAAATGTAAATTCAAAAATATGTTGACGTGCAAAAATGTACACAACGTGCTTACTTGCAATAAAGAAATTTGACTTGGACTTTGAGAAGAAGAATAGTCTGAGCTCAAACCCAAAGCCCTCAAGAGCAAATTCAGCTGATACACTCTCAAGACGTGTATACGTCCGGTATAGTTGTATTCGATCTGTTGTAAGAATGTCCTTACCTTAGCGATTCCCTTCTGAATGCATTCTTCCAGCAGATCTCCCGCGTCGCTCAGGTTGGAGCTGTCTGACGTGTCCCGTACGTCCAGGGGCGGAGGCCTGTGGAGCCCTGGGGCGGAGACGGAGGCCGGGGGCGCCGAGTCGATGGACAGGATCGACAAGTTGGAGTTACTGCCCGCCTTCGATAGTATGGCGGGCGTGTCTTCAGTGAAGTATACTTGGCAAGTGTCGCCGGGCGTTTGGGAGCCTGCAAATAAGGATTAGTTTAATATTTTTATCTTTGGCCATAGCCGACAACGGGAAAAGTTATCGCGTCACATTATTCTAAAATGTCATGTGTCGTGGTGTTAAGGGTGCGTCACTTTCTAATATGACGTGGCGTTCAAATGGTTAAATGATTTAGGTAGTGTCCGACAGAACTTTCGGTTTCGGCCTAGTTAGATAACATTTATTCACCCAAGATGTCGTTACGCAATACAAAGTGTTTATGTTATATACATTGCTTCAAATTGAACTAGTCAAGTTTTTCTTAATTCTATAATTATAATCATTTAAAACTTTATTTACCTAATGGTAACGTAGTATATCTCCATGTAACTGGAGAATTGAGAACAGTCTTTCACATGGTACTTTTGTACGTAATTAGACATGGTCAATTAAAATTTAATAAACAAATTATATACTTAAGTACTACATCTTTTTTTTTATAGTCTGTTTAAGGTCAGCCAAAAGGGTCGATCGTTACATAACCTCAGTCTATTATATGTATAAACTACTGATGCAGAGGTGAAAAAACAGAACAGACAAAGTATATAAGGGTATTTTCCTGTTGGATTTCGGAACCCCCAAAAATACGTCATATCCAGATTCGTTAATTTTATTTCTGTTATCGGTGTCTCCTAGTTCGATTCGGGTTCTAGGTTCGATTCTCAGACGGGAAGGTGCTTGTGCCTAAGGTATAAACTTTTACCTAGTCTGGGTGTTATGTGCGATCGTCTCTGTGTATAACTCTGGACCCATAGCACGGGGAATACTAGTTTGAGCTATGAATGTCTTATTTTACTTTCGTCGTAGTCAAACAGCAAATAAATCATTTTATTAACATACCTTTTACAGGATCACTTCGCTCAGCACCCGATGTGGTCAATTGTCGAACTGGTATGCTGAAAAACAATATAATCAAGATCATAAACCCATACAGGGTGTATCTTCATATACGAAAGGGTATATGAAGCCGAAGGGAGGATGAACTTTTCGAATAAAAATAAATTAATGTCTCATACTAATCAATCAGCTGAAATTCGCGAAAATACGGAGGAAAATAACGGTGTCACTAATATCGGTTTATCCTTTACTGTAGTATTGAAAGAAAGAACAGACACTTATTCAGACCATACAAACACACAAATTAATTTATTGAATAGGCATGCTGCCACAGCCGTGTCAGACACGTATTGTAGCGTCTGTGTCCGACCGAACTTTCGGTTACGGTTTCGGACAAATAACGGGTTTCGGCTGCCATACGGCCGAAGCCGAAATTGAATTCGAGAGCATATAACAAGCATATAAAGTTATTATATTAACGTTTGGGGTTGAAACGCTGGGACCATGGGGGCCGGGAGCACACGCCTAATGAAACGAATTTCACGGCGCCTGGTCGAGGCCACGCGTGACCAAAGGGCTGGCGGCTACTTTGCCCAACGGGTCAGCCTCGCTATACAGCGGGGCAACGCCGCCAGCCTTTTGGGCACATTGCCAATTGTGGAGGACTTGGCGCAGGTTTTTTTATATATAATTTTGTTTAAATAGTTTAGTTTTTTTCTTCTTCAACATATGATATGTAGGTGTATAATAAATAAATGATTATAAAGTTATAATATTAAAATCGTAAATAATTTATTTGAAATAAGGCAGTGATAATATGTAGTGCTTAAGGATTACTTCAAATATTAGAGCCTGAATTGTTTAATATGTGAATTATAAATAAAAACGGACTGATTATAATTGCCTATTTTTTTCCCCCAGAAAAAAGGACTTTATATGGAAGTTTCGGTTTCGTTTTCGGCCCTAAAACTTAGTTTCGGTTACATATACAGGGTGTAACGTAAAGGGTATATGAAGCCGAAGGGAGGGTGTTCAGTATCAATAACTGAACAACATTTGTTCTACGACTTTTCGAATAAAAAATAAAAATAAATTAATGTCTCATACAAATCGATCAGCTGACCGGTACGAAATGTATGAAAAAAGACAAAAAATAAATTCGCGAAAATGGAAAAGTCGTAGAACAAAAGTTGTTCAGTTATCGATACTAAACACCCTCCCTTCGGCTTCATATACCCTTTACGTTACACCCTGTATGTATTTTCTGTCTTTCCCTGATATTTTTTCCCTGTCTAGTTATGCCACTCATGATCGCACGGACTGACTCGTAAAAGGTTACCTGTTCTGGTTCTGAGCGGCGGTGTCTCGTTGGTCTTTAGGCATAGACGCGGGGCTGTCTTGCAGTGGCGTTTTGGGAGTCAGTTGCATTTTTTGCTGTAACAAAATATACGAAGACATAAGTACGGTGGAACACAGAGAAAGGTGTACAGGAGAGTTTTTAAGGTTGAGATTATCTCAAAAACTACTTGACCTATTGCAAAAATTCTTTCACTGTTTGATAGATAAAAGTGAAAACTATGTAACTGTAAAACCATCAGGGCAAGAGTGATGTAGAGGCCTCTACCCTGTGTCGCCGACCATACGAGGAACTTCAGGATCTTCCTGAAGTGCAACAACGTCTCGCTGTCAAGAGACAGCGGTCGGAGGGGAATTCTCCCAAAGAGCAGCCGCGCAAAACCAGGAGGGGTGATGACGGGACAGCGCAACCGTCTACTTCTTCTGGCACATATAGTGCAGTTGCTAGCTCTGTTCGTGTTGGCATACTAGATGGCCACCGAGACATGAGCGGAGAAGAGCTCGAGGCACTTCAGGCGGAGATCCTGAAGAGACTGGACACCACTGTTGGCAGAGGCCCTAGGTTCCTTTCTTGCTTCCGCAAGGCCGGATATTTAGTCATGACGTGCCTTGACGAAGCGACAAAGGAATGGCTAGTGGACCTCTTAAAAGGCTTTAAGCCTTGGGAAAAGGCAGATCTGAGAGTGGTGGATGAGCAGGATTTGCCCAAACCCATAGTGGGTATTGCTTGGATACCAGGCCCTCTCCTGGATAACGAGCAAATTATCCACAGACTCCGCATCCAGAATTGGGAAATGGACTGTGAGCGATGGAGGGTGCTTCATGTCAACCCGGGCGAAAAGGGACAGACCGTGACCTTTTCCCTCGACCAGTCGTCATTGGAGGCCCTCCGCAAGTGCGACTGCAGGCCATTTTTCAATTATGGCAACATCCACATTAGGATTAAAGGTCCTAATGCACCCGTGGTGCCGGGGAGGGAGATACCGTCGACGTCTGTGGCTGACACCAGTGCCGCAACAGCGACGGTGCCGCCCCACAACCGGCAACACCAACAGAGGGGAGCTGCAGCAAGAGGCAGGGCTGGCCATAGACCACCTCTTAGCTCCAGTCGCGGAAGGGGCACTGGAGGACCTACTCGGCCTCCGCTGACCCCAACGCAGGGTACCCGGGGGGGTAGGGGGAGTCGGGGTGCGCGAGGACACCCGCGAGGGCGGGCTTCAACCTCGTCTGCTGGAGTGGCTGGGGGAGACCCGCGAGGGCGGGCTTCAACCTCGTCTGCTGGAGTGGCTGGGGGAGTGGTGAGAGGCAGACCTGTGCAGCTACCATCTCTGACCAAAGAGCACTCCAGCAGAAAAGCCGCCCGAGACCCCCTCAGGAACCAGTTCACACCACACACTCGCTAACACACAAAAGAACAAAAACACACACACATCACACATACATTACACACACACACACAGCAACACATACACACACTCAAACATGATTAAAGCCATCCAAGCCAACCTCCATCATGCGAAGGCAGCCAGCACAATCCTTTGCCAAAGATTCCTGGAGGACAGACTTGACATGGCTTTTATACAAGAGCCCTGGATCTACAGGAACACGGTAACGGGTCTTGGTTCTGCAGGTAAGGTCCTCTTTAACACTGCCGGGCTCAGACCCAGATCTTGTATAATTTTTAAGAATAATATTGAGTTCTTACCTATACCTTGTATGTGCACAGATGACTTGGTAGCCGCGTACGTCGCTCTGCCAGGCAGCGAGGCAACGAAGCTGGTGGTTTGCTCTGCGTACCTGCCTGGTGAGAAATCTGACCCATCTCAGCAACTAGCTCCCCTCGTGGAATACTGTCAAGACCAGAACGCCCAGCTGCTTCTGGCCTGTGACTGCAATTCACACCACACCACTTGGGGAAGTACGGATACTAACCGCAGGGGTGAGTTGCTGTATGACTTTATGATGTCCAATAAACTATCCATACTTAACACTGGCAGTTCCCCAACTTTTATCACCAGCCAGCGCCAAGAAGTATTGGACATCACTTGCTGTACGGATCGTTTCGAAGACCGCATTGCAAACTGGCACGTAAGTAATGAAGTGTCTATGTCTGACCACAGACATATCAGGTTCGATGTTACCCTTAACAGACTGAGGCATGTCGAATCATATCGTAACCCGAAGACTACTAATTGGGAGGGCTATCGAGATGACCTCCGTAGCAGCCTGGGGACGATAGGCAAAACTGTAAGAACCTGCGAACAGCTGGAACACACGGTGGGGGCGGTAGAAGCAGGAATGTTAGAAGCCTACTATAACAACTGTCCTCTTAAAACTACGGTTTCCAACAGGAATGTGCCCTGGTGGAACAGCTACCTGCTGAGGCTCAGGCAAGAGGCAAGAGCACTATTTAATAGGGCAAAGGCCAACAAGAACTGGGAACCTTACAGCAGGGCTTTAACTAAATTTAATAAGGAGCTGAGGAAATCGAAGCGACGCTCGTGGAGAATATTCTGCGATGAAATCAACGGAGCGACACACCTCGCCAAGATCCAGAAAATCCTGTCAAAATCACCTCCCTCCCAGTTGGGGCTATTGAGAAGACCTAATGGGACATTTACTGAGACTGTCGAGGAGACTTTGGAGCTCATGGCTCAAGTACATTTCCCCGGGTCGACGGTCTTAGACGGAACTGCAGCCATCACAGCGCCCATTACCGGTAATAAGAGGCCAAAAATCGAGGACTGGAGGATGGCTGCTGCCGTTTTCAAACCCGACCGAGTCACGT
This sequence comes from Tachystola acroxantha, assembly GCA_963506565.1. Taxonomy (NCBI): domain Eukaryota; kingdom Metazoa; phylum Arthropoda; class Insecta; order Lepidoptera; family Oecophoridae; genus Tachystola; species Tachystola acroxantha. The sequence goes on from OY735879.1 coordinate 12,738,583, forward strand.
GGGCTATCAACACATTTCAACCATACAAGACCGGTGGGGAGGACGGCATCTTTCCTGCTCTGCTGCAACAGGGTAAAGATGCCATTCTACCGCTGGTAGTGAAGATCTTCAGAGCGAGCTTTGCCTGGAGATACCTACCAGAAAAATGGACTAAGGTCAAGGTAATCTATATCCCAAAGACGGGAGATAAAGATAAGTCGCACCCTAAATCGTACCGACCCATTAGTCTTACCTCCTTCCTACTAAAAACTATGGAAAAGGTAATAAATTTTCACATAAGGGAGGTTTACCTAACGGTAAAACCCCTTCATGTGAAACAGCATGCGTACCAGAAAGGCAAGTCAACCGAAACGGCACTAATGGAGTTGACCGACAGAATTGAGGGAGCGCTAGACAGCAAGAACATTGCCCTGTGTGCCTTTCTGGACATAGAGGGAGCTTTTGACAATACCTCTACTGATATCATACTGGAATGTATGAGAAAACGCAGCATTGACTCTACGACCATAGGATGGGTAGAGACAATGCTGAGCAATAGGACGGTCAAAACTTCCCTGATGGGCACTACTATAGAGGTACGTGTCTCTCAGGGATGTCCACAAGGAGGTGTCCTGTCACCTCTGGAATGGTCAATAGTAGTTGACAGTCTTCTATGTGAGCTCAATGAAGCTCACCTAGAAACTCAGGGCTATGCAGATGATCTGGTGGTATCAATCGTGGGTTGCTGCCCGAATACTGTATCTAGTCTAATGCAATCGGCTCTGAGGAAGATAGAGAGGTGGTGTGGGAGATTCAAACTCTCTGTGAATGCCGACAAGACGGTCATAGTTCCTTTTACAAGACGAAAGAAGCTGGACGCACTCGTTCCCCCAGCTCTCTTCGGCAAAACTATACCGTTTTCCAAGGAAGTTAAATATCTAGGCGTAATGCTAGATCACAAACTTACTTGGAACCAACACATTGAATATGTGAAGAAAAAAGCTAAGATAGCGATGGGGACATGTTGTCGACTAGCCGGCAAGAGATGGGGCATAAGTCCCAAATCTGCCCTTTGGATCTACACAGCTATAGTGAGGCCTGTTATCTCTTATGGCTGTGTAGTCTGGCACACAAAAACAGATCAGACAACATGCGTCAATACCCTGAGCTCTCTTCAAGCCCTCGCCTGTCGCATGGTGACAGGTGCCATCTCGTCAACACCTACCGCTGCCATGGAAGCCATACTCAGCCTTGTACCCCTGCACATTCATGTCCAGCGAGAGGCCAGAGCAGCTATGCTTCGCGCGGCTGAGGGAGGCAAAACGAGATGGAAATCAATTGCTAAGAGGCGTTTATACGGTAACCTCACGGCAAATCCGATCATGGCAATGCCAACGGATGCAATGGTCAAGTCCTATAGCTTTAACAAGCTATTTAAGGTCATCCTACCGCAGAGGGATGAATGGAAGGAAGCGGTACCCATGTCCTTTAGGACTGGAGACGTAACATGGTTCACTGACGGCTCCAAGAAAGATGGTCGTGCAGGCGCCGGTGTATGTGGGAGCACACCTCCATTCCAGAAATTCACCAATCTGGGACCACATGCCACGGTCTACCAGGCGGAAATGTACGCTATCATTGATTGTGTACATGAAAACCTGCACCGCCAGTACACAAACAAAAACATTATAATTCTCTCAGACAGTCAGGCAGCACTTAAAGCACTGAAAGCTGAAGAAGTTGATTCCAAGCTAACCTTGGACTGTATCCAGGCATTAAATTCACTAGGCAATAACAACACTGTTACGCTTGGGTGGGTGCCTGGGCACAGCGGCATTGCGGGCAACGAAGCAGCAGACGAGATGGCAAGGCGAGGCGCTGAGGGTCCCGCTATAGGCCCGGAGCCTATACTCGGCATTCCCAGAAGCGCCTCGAGGGGCGTGCTGAAAGCTTGGGCCGTGGAGCAAAGCAGGAACACCTGGAATGCCATGGCTGGCCAGAGGCACGCAAAAACACTTGTCACTGGTTACTCGCAAAACTTTTCATCGCACGCGATGAAATTACCACGAATGGAGTTGAGGATACTTATACGAGCCTTAACTGGACACTGCAGGCTGAATAAACATCTGAACAGAATGGGCCTGTCTGACACCACTGCCTGTAGATTCTGCTGTGAAGCCGAGGAAACCCCCATGCATGTCCTCTGTGAGTGTGAAGCGCTCATTCACAGCAGAAGCCGAGCCTTGGGTGGACACATGGTGCCACCCGAGGATATCAAAACTCTCTCACCCAAGTGCATTGTACGGTTCCTGAGGGACGTTGGCCTTGGGAGCGAGATATAAGAACTCGGTGCGCGGCCACAATAGACCTTTGAGGTCGCAGTGACCCTTGGGCGTGTACCAACACCGTGATACCAAATAATAATAACTGTAAAACCATTACTAAAATCGGTCCAGTAGTTTTTGAGAAAATCGCAACCTTATTGAGGCCCCCTGTATACTTATCTCTGTCGTCGACTGTACTATAAGTATATTATAAAGTGTGACTTAATGAACTTATCACGTCATGCAATAGTAGCTACAGCCAAATCGAATCGAAATTTTATATAACCAACTGCACTATTGACAATAAAGAACACCAATATGCTCCTTTAAACGTAGTATTAATTTATACGGAACTTCATGAGCGGACAAATGCCAAAACGGCCTTTACAGCGTGCTGCTACTTAAACTGCCACGGCCTGCTTTCTGACAGGCCAGACGCGCCAGGCCATGGGAACCGTCGCATCCGATGCGGCCTGCGGTGGCCTGTTGTCGTCCGTCAACTTGAAAAGCTAGTTTTTCTTCTTCTTTGAAACGTCACTTTGAAATCTTTAAAAAAGGTATTTACCACGCAATGACGTTGCGTGGTGGGGGTGGGGACCTCCCACGCCTAGATAGAATAGAACAATCGTTTATTTGAAAGCCAAACAGCACACCTATGCATACACTTACAATATAAGTACTAATATTTAAAAAGAGAACCTAAATTTCTATTTATTTACTTGCATACACATGTCAGAATGTACATTAATACATTGGTCTTAAAACTATGACATATGCACCCTGTAGGGCACAGCAACATGGAATGACAGAGGCAGGCATTGCGGCAATAAGTAAATTATGTAGTTAATTAATTTATTCAATTTTATCCTCCAAAAATTCAGCGACGGTATAGTACGATTTGTCAATAAGAAAAAGTTTTAATGTTCTATTAAATTTTGTATTGTTATTTTAATTTTTTATATTTATTGGTAATTCATTATAGATTTTTATTGACATAGGGTGGGGTCCAGTGCTATGCATTTTCAATTTTGAAGATAGGACTTGTATTAAATTATTATTATACCGTGATGCGTAGCGCCTAGGGACATCTCCTATTCTAGAATATAAACTAGGATATTTACGGACGAATTTAGTTACAACCATGAGGTAAAATAGTAGGTAGCACAAGTAGTACTACAGCAATCTATAAAAAAGATCTAGGTGTGGGAGGCCCCCTCCACCCCTGGCGCCGCCATTGTTGTATGGTTACCTTGGGCTCGTCGTCGATGGTGAGGCTGCTGAGGCTGGTGGCGGCCGAGAACTGCGCGGGCGTGTGCTCCACCAGGAACCGCGACACGCGCTCCGCGAACACGGGCGGCGTGAGACACGCGGCTACAACACAACAACATTAGAATGAGTTGATACCCTATTCGCAACAGCAGTTCAGCCGCTTTGTGCTTATTTACTAACTAAAATATATGTCTTACTGTTGCGAAATGTCTCGGTATAGGTACAGTCGAAGACAGAGATAAGTATACAGGGGGCCTCAATAAGGTTGAGATTTTCTCAAAAACTACTGGACCGAATTTAATAATTCTTTTACAGTTACATAGTTTTAACTTTTATCTATCTAACAGTTAAAGTATGCTTGCAATAGGTCAAGTAGTTTTTGAGAAAATCTCAACCTTAAAAACTCTCCTGTACACCTTTCTCTGTGTTCCACCGTACGTTTTTTTCGTTGTATGTGACTACAAATGACAATGCCAGATCCTGCCCCATCATCAACCGCAAGTTGTACAAGATAACGAATAAATGTAAAAATATCTCCGTTTTTTATTAAAATTATTGGTTTAAAATAAAGTTTTGTACAAGTTGCGATTCGAAAAAAACAGCTTAATAAAGAAGTCAGAAAATTGTAACAAAACGAGGCGATTTATTCATTGTTTTTGTTATTCTTCTATAGGAGTTGCGAGAGTAGTAGTAAATGATACTGATTATGATTATGCAATATAAAACCTGTAATAAGTCCCCAACAAAATAATACGTACAGCTTAATTGGTCACGTAGTTTTGTAAAGCTCCATTGAAATGTGGCAATGTGTGATATTATTGATTGACGTGATCAAGTGTACCTAGTATTCCTAAGATCTGAATAAATGAGTTATGAGTTATTGTATAAACACTGGATATTTACATTGTAACATAGATAAGAAAAGACATACAAAGGGCGTAACTTATCTCTATCAGAGATTTCTTCCAGCAAACCCCATGAAGCATTATGACAGTTACCCATTGGCGGCGAGCTGGGCTCCGTGGCCGGCTGTGTGAGCGGCGCGTGTCTGGCGCGCGGCGAGAGCGGCGCGCTGTGGCCGGGCGAGTCGGGGATCTCGCTGGGAGAGATGCAGCCGGAGGTCAGGCGGCTGCAAACGAACAACATAATAAAAATATATTACGAACTAGCTGTACCCCGCAACTTCGTTTGCGTAGAGGAGGAGGATGGAGGAGATCAGGAGGCAGATCTTCCTCTCTGGATCCTTGTTTCCACATCACATACCGCAATTGCTTATAGCTTATGAGCTGTCCGGATATTTCAGCTATCTCCTTGTGAAACTCCCATCAAAATCCCTTCAGTAGTTATGGCGTGATACTTGCACAAAGATCACAGACAAAAATTCTAATAATTAGTGTTTTGGCATCAGTATCGATCCTAAAATACATTACAATTATTCTTTTCAAAAAATATCCAATGTACAGACACAACTTTTTTACAGTCTTATTATATGTACAGATTACATTTAAAATTATATTTACAAATATTTCCCTAGTTCACTGACGAACTTCACAGAAGCAGCCTTGCGCTTCTTATCTGAGGCTTCGCTATAAAAAGGCAGCGCGAATTTTTTTTAGGTTTTTTATGTGATGTGTTCGAATTTTATATAAAGTGATTTTTTCTTCCAGATTTTGTTTACCATCTTTATCCTCCAGTCTGGACATAAGTAGGGAATGAGAAGCAAAAATAACGTTTGGTTATAACATTACAAATAGAGAAAAGTATACAAGAGGTCCCAATAAGGTTGAGATGATCTCAAAAACTACTAGAACGATTTTAAAAATTATTTTATATTTACATAGTTATCTATCTAACAATGAAATAATTTTTGCTATAGCTCTAATAGTTTTTGAGATAATCTCAACCTTAAAAACTATCTTACACCTTTCTCTGTATTTACATCGTAGTACAGGAGTAAAACAGTGTTAACAGTTCTATGACGTCACAGGTTCCTAAAGAACTAATGTGAATAACCGTACCTGACTTCTGACAGCACTGAACCCTGGTCGTCCTGCTGCGAGCACTCCGGCAGCGAGCCGAGCGAGCTGCAGCGCGAGAACATGAGCGGCGTGTCCTCCACGAAGCGCTGGGCGGGCGAGGCGGTGCGCGCGGACGCGGGCCCTGACGCAGGCTGGACGGGCTCGGTGGCGAACGTCACGGCTTTGGAGCCTGCACACGGGAAAGAATATAATAGAAAACGTTTATTTGGCACATACAAACAATGCCCGGTTCAGTAGCGGCCGTCACGGCTTTGGAGCAAGAGGGCTAGCCGCGTGGCTTTTTTAGGCGCTCAAGTTCTGTATTTTTTTCGCCAAAAATCTGTCATTGACGGGAATTGAGCGCATCATTCATTCATTCATTAAATCCTGTTGCTATCCCTTTCACACTTCGTTAAAAAAGGTTAAGATAGAAAGGGACAGGGAGACTAAAAGGTGGCGTAACTTTAAGGGCCTTCATAGAGCCAACTAGCGCCGTCAATCTTAATATTTAAATGCTTATTTATAACGTGATTCAATGTCGGTAAGTTGTAGTTCGCATAATTGCGAAAAACGGCCGTTTTTGGCACATTTGTGAACTACAACTTAGCTTGCCGCAATTATGCCATGTATTGTATATTGAAAAATAGTATTCATCCTAATAAACAATTTTGTAAATAGCTTTTTTAATAAAATTGATTATATTGGAAGATAATATTTTTTTAAGATTGGCGGCGCTAGTTGGCTCTATGAAGGCCCTTAAATCACGTTTATGAATACGCGCCCTAGTCGATAGCGCAGATTATGGCATATCCACTTTTCGGAGTTTGGGTGTAATTTGTGATTATTACTGTGTATAGGGTCTCTGGACCGATAGCACATGGAATTCTAGTTTAAGGGCCTTCCATGAGCCAACTAGCGCCGCCAATCTTGAAAAAATAATATATTCCAATTTTAGAATTAAAACTATAGTGAGCCATTACTACAAATACAATATTCCAATTTAATCAATTTTATTAGAAAAGCTATTTACAAAATGTTTATTAGGATGAATACTATTTTTCAATATACAATACATGGCATAATTGCGACAAGCTAAGTTGTAGTTCACAAATGTGCCAAAAACGGCCGTTTTTCGCAATTATGCGAACTACAACTTACCGAAATTGAATCACGTTATAAATAAGCATTTAAAAAATAGTATTTATCGTAATAAACATTTTGTAAATAGTTTTTTTAATAAAATTGATTATATTGGAAGACATTATTTTTTTAAGATTGGCGGCGCTAGTTGGCTCATAGAAGGCTCTTAAGCCATAGGTGTGTTGTCTAAAAACACTACGCCATTTATTGGTAAAAAGCATAAGTCACATTGGCCATTGATATTTTCCCTCATAGCACTTGTATTAGCCATTATTTTCTTTGCCATGACACAGTTTTTTTTACAGTACGATGTTATGCAAGACGTTGATGAAACGTTAAAACATCTGAATGTTGTTAAACAAATATGATTTAAGAGTATGACGTCAATTTTGTGATTTGTTTGGACGTGCTCCAATAACATCATTTCTAGCATTTGCAAACAGAACACTTCAAAGTGAATCTTTCAACACGAATAAATCATAACATTCGAATACCATTGAGATATACAAGACTACAGAGGGTGATTAGAAACCTTACCTTCTTTGTCCTTTGCAGAAATGCTGGTGCTCTGATCTTGAGGGCTCAGCTCCACATTGATGGTTGCCCTAGCGTTCTTCTTCGCCAAACTGTCTTCTTCAGTCGGCTCCCCGAGACTGCTCAGAGAACTGACCCTAGAGAAATATCCCGGCGTTCCTTCATCGCAGTAATTGACCGGCTTCTCGGGACTGATCATACCAGAACTGAATTTCGTGTCGAAGACTCCTCGCTTCTCAGGGATAGGCTCCGCTGTAGGATTCTGAGGTGTGACAGCAGCTCTGTCGTTGTCATGTCTAGGGGGATCTTCTATCGAACATGTGTCTTTCTCATCGGAATGGGTCATCACCTCAGGATTCTCCTTCACTTGGGCCGCTTTTGCCTTACTGTCTTTGACTATCACGCGAAGATCAGTCATGGAAGTAGCCGTGGAGAATATGACGGGAGTCTCGTAAGGAGTGCCTTCGGTAGCGAAGTGTTTAATAGTGTCCTCGTCAACGGAGGGACCTGGGGGCTCGGAAATATCTGAACCGTTCTCCGATTGGTGTTCAGCGTACCGCAAGGAGTAGTCGGTCGGTTGGTCCAGATCGGTCTCCTGGTAATCTCCAAAAGTAGGACTTTCCTTCTTGGAAAATTTCTTGGCTTCAGCCTTATTTTCCACAGGGGTTTCGACTTCAGTGATTTTCGTTTCCGAATACTTTCTGCTGAAATCTATGGGTTGGTCACAAGAATCCTGGTCGACGTCATAACCGGATTCTGTGTAGTTTGTTCTCATATCCGTCGAACTCCTGGGAGGTGGTATCGGTGGTTGTGTTGGGTATCGAAGGAAAGTGTCTTTCGTAAGCGTCTTCGAGGTCATTTTAAACGCTTCGCTCCCTGTCTCGGTCTTCATCAGGTCTTTGTTTCTCGGTGTCGGCACTGGGACCTTTCCTGTGCGCGTGCCCCGTTCGAACACCGAGTCGGAATGTGTGCTCGTTACGGAGTCCTTGCTGTCAGATCTGTTGACGTTGTTTGAGCTGCCACCAGAAGAACGAGAAGCTATCGCGCCTTTTAGCAAAGTGTTACTGCAGCTGAGATAACTCGCTAAATGCGCACTGTGGCTCAGAGATATTTGTGATGTCAAAGCACCCATCAGCGGAGAGCTAGCAGTCATTCTGTGGCGTTCAATGTTCATTGCGATCTGTCTTTCTGTCGCTGTGAATAAATTCTTCTCTTCCCTGTTACTAGTGCTAGGCGATGTCGCCGGTTCGATGTTGTCACACGTCTCGGCTAGGTTCTGATCTAGTTCCTGTTCCAACGCCTTCTGTTTCCGTGCACCGAGGGTCGGCAGGGCTGGTAAGTTCATGTTTCTGGCAGTTGCATCCAGCGCGATTATATGCGTCTTTCCGGGCTTAGAATTGAGCAAGTTCTTGAGAGCAGCGCTAGATCCCATTGCAATCATTTTGTGCTTCGAATGAATTAGACTCCTCAGCATGGGAACAGCCCCGTGGTCCCAGAGAAACTGTTGGTCGTTAGGGCATCGCGCAGACAGGTTCCACAAAGTCCCACAGGAGTTACTGACGACGGTCAGACTTGGAGACTTGAGGTGTTGGAGTAAGACACTCAAACAATTTCTCTCGCGGAGAATTTGCCTGTAATCTTCTCGTACGGCGATGTGGCTGGACACGTTCCTCATGATGCCGCCCGCGTTTTCTACAATCGCCAGCGTCTTTGTTGGCGAGTCGTAACTCAGCATGTCTACCAGAAAACCTAAGGCTCCGTCTACCGAGCACAAGGCTACCTTGTTCATGGAGCAATGGGCTGTCAAGTTCCAGAGTGCTGATAGAACGGATTTTAGGGTAGCTTCCTTTTGACAGGTCATCGCGGCTTTAGTGAGGCCTTTGACAGCACCTACTTCGCGCAAAACTTGCTTGCTGTTCGTGTCTGCCCTCCACGAAAGATTTCTGAGGACTGCTGCTGTAACCTGTCTCATGTCATCGTTTGGAGACTCCAGTTGTTCAACCAAAGCCAGCATGAAATCTTTAAAGGAGCACAGCAGAGACTTATTGTTGCCATCGCCAAAAGTCAGGTTGGTCAAAGTCATGCCTGCGTACTTCCTCATCGTAAGGCAAGTGTTGTCGTCAGTTCTGCTTCCGTGAGCCGCCTGGTCCCCGCTGACAAGTGCCGCTAACGCTTGTAAACCGCCCAATTGACAAACTACATGTCTGTGCTCCTCATCAAACGACAGTTTCATCAGCGCTGCTACGCTTTGACTCGGATGCTTGGTATTATCGTCTTCAATAACTTCTTTGCCCTCTTTTCTGGCTTCTACAATATCTTCTAGAACGTAGCAATATTCTCGCACTTGTTCCAACAGCCGCCACACTCTTGCTTCCCTTCTGCCAGCTTTGTCGTCAGTCTGTGTGTGGATGATGTTGCGTAAAGCTTTGGCGGCGCGATCTCGCGTCTCTCTCGGTACCTTGGAGTGTATCAATTGTACTAATAGAGGTATACAGCCGGCCTTTCTCATCGCTATACAACTCTCTACCGAGCGACTCATGTCTAGTAGAGGTCCAGTCAAGTCTGCGTTATTTTCTGGTGATAAATTTAAAAGTGAAATTAGAGAGCAAACGCATTCCATTTTGTTTTCTAGATTAGACGAAGGTCTTCCTCCGTCAGTGGAGCCGTTGCTGGAAAAGCTTCTGACACTGGCAGAGTCATGACCGGTCCACACGTCGCGTTCTCCGGGCCAGGTTCCTCTGTATAGTTGAGACGCTCGTTTGTCACGTTCGCTGGACCTCGCAGCGCTCTCCAGTCCATAATGTAACGTGCTTCGGTAACTAGTTCGGTGAGGTCGATCTTCTTGTGTGGAAGTGGAAGGTTTGATTGGTCTCTTGGGTAGGGCGCCGGATTTCTTTTGCAATTGGTCGTCCCCATCTACTTCGTCGTCCAAGAAGTTGGGGTTGGTAATGTCGCTTCGCTCGTCGAACTCGTCGGGCGACGGGGAGTGGTCGAGGAAGTGAGGTTTGGGAATCCTACACTCGAGGTTCGATTTGGACGGGTGGTAGTCATCGTCGAGGAAGTGGGGCCGGCGGGGGACGTGGTCGGGCTCAAGTGGGTCCAATTCTAAGGTGAGATCACGGGAGCGCGCTTTGTCCGGCTTCGCAGGGGCTTTTGCTTTGAGTTTGGGGTCAGGTAAGAGGCGCGCGTCCGGCGACAGAGGGGACGCGCCTGGAGCCCCGCGCGGCTCGCTCGAAGTGGACGGGGTGCAGTCGTCGCTCGCCGAGGGTACGGAGTCAGTCAACGGTGAATTCGAGGAGTCCATGCTGCTCCAAGGATCTACCATCACTTCGTTCTCCAACTGTAACAATGTAAACATATATATTTAGTAAAGAGCCTTTAAGAGAACGGAGCCAAGGTAAAGGACTGCCATTAAGGTAATCAACTTAGGGCAAATTGGCCGAAATAAGTGAGACCGGAGTTAATCGCGCGGTCAAGGGCAGTCAGCCGCAAGCCAGTCGTACACAGGTTTATTTATTCGTGAATGCACAACGAGTACGGGTTGCTGGTATGTAAAAAGCAAGCACGAAGACGACGAATACATTGGAATATATTTAAATTCAGACAAAGCGCGATTGGCATTGGTTGGTTATGCCAACTGCCTTCGTAGAATATCGACAGGATTTTTAATACAATATATCACCGCTTTAATAACGGTTTGGAATAGTTAATGTATTCCAAACACGGCAACTTAAAGGTGCCAGTTTGCACTCATTTCAATTTGATAAAACGAACAAACGAGAATAGTGAATCATTGATTTCCTTTAAAGCCAGGCTTTCAAAAAAGGATTTCAATTTTATGGATCAGAGAAAACGAGTTACTAATAAGATAAATCAGCATCTGAATGAATGTAGGAATGTTAATACTTAAATCGATGAATTAAGACTGAAAAATATACAAAACTAATTCAAAATATACCAAGTTAATTCTCAAAATAGTTGAAAGACTGTTGTTTAGTCATTAAATGAAACTGAATGCTTCTGACGAAATATCATAACTCTAAACAACTAATAAATAATAATCCACTGTTATCCTCTATACATAATAGTATGACGAATAAAATTACATATATTTATGGTGTAGCACGTACAACGGCACCCGTATGGGGCCTAAGCAGTTAACCCATATACCATATGTCGGTTTTGGTAGTGACTCAAATATTACAATTGCTAGTGTTACTACTGGACTATTACGTCATTTGGACGATAAATTAGCGAGTTGACGAGTTCCCATTGGAGTGCGGAGTACTAAATTATGAGATATGAGGCGCCAGGATATAAATGATTCATTTTCTGTGACGTAACTTGTTTTATATTCGAAAAAATCTATATTCCAGCATCTGACCTCTTACAAGTTAAAATGAACAACGCTTTTAAACGAAGCAAAGAAACGTGCTGAAATGTTTTGTGTTACAAATTAAATTTCGTTTTACCACAGCAAAATCAGGTTATCACGGAAAACTCAATTTTCCAAAAAAAATCGACCACTATTTTGGCATAAAATACACACCAATGACAGTCCCGCGATGAAACCTAATCTATAACAGAAACTTTGCATAAAAAAATCCATCAAGCTATTCATATTACTGAAGGAACAAAGGAACATACATAAATGACTGAACATACACATACAGTCTGACTTTATAATTTAAGTTAATATTTATTATTAAAACTTATGTATGTCTGGATTATGTGGCAAATAAATTATCTTTTATTTATTTAAATGCACCAAAACATTATTACACATTCACAGTGGACACTCGTATGCCAAGTAGCCTCTAAAAGTAGATACATCGACATTCTACATGTACTTACTGTACTTATTTAGGTTGTAACATTCTAACATAGTTGTAAGTTTTATTGTAACTAACCCATATGTACACAATATGTCTGAAATAAAAGATTTGAATTTGAATTATTCTCTTTTCCGCAGTCAGATAACACAGCAACGTAGCCCTGATTTCGATGCGCAAAGCCAGCTATTCCACAAACAAAACCTGACCCTTTACTGACCCTAAGACAATCAAGCAGCATTTCTCTCAGTTCCGTCCGTCGTCCGGTACAAGTCTAGACGAGGGTACAATGGCGCGTTAGTATTGTTCCGGTCGACCACAATGGCGTGACAAATGGTATCATTGGATCCGGAGAGAATTTACATTTGGCGTGAGCGTGACGCCTCCGCCGGTCCTTGAAGATAATAAGCTATTCTGAAAATTATTGAAACGGGTTTCCAAATATCTGAGACTGTCTTTGTTTGACGTTGAAACTCACGAACGTGACTGGGATTTGATAATTTTGTTCGTGTCAAGTCAAGGGGCATTATCAATAGTTGAATTCGACATTTACTCAATCAATAAAATCAACTAGGCAAAATCCCGCGACTTCCTCTTCTAAGAGTCATAGCAATAATATTTCCAACGTTAAAGATGGTAATTTGAATTGCAGTTTCACATATTATAACTGCCTTCAATTATATCCTCACAATTTATTCCACGGGACAAAATTACAGGTCTACTTGTCATCTTCCATCCCTATCCCAAACCCCTCTTAACTTAGTAAACTGTCATTAGAAATTTAGCAACGCCCAAAGTTAAAATTCTACCAGTCGCTTCATTTCCTATGTTCGAAACGTGTAGAGCATCGTCTAAGGTAAAATTCTATCTATTTCTGCCTATCCCAAATGCCATAAAACTAAAATTCAATCCCAAACGCTTCTGCATCTACCCAAAGCTCTAAATCTAAAATACTACCTCACACTTCCTATCACAAACCCTACAACTTACCAAATCGCTATCATTAGAAGTGGTAGCATCGTCCAACGGGTTCCCATTCTCCATGTCAACGCCCGAATCGTTCGGGTCGCAGAGTCTCCTCCGCGCCTCACTCCTGACCATCTCGTGGTAGTTCATACTCCTCAGGGGGTTGAAGTTGATCCTCAGGTCTGTCGTGAAGTCATCGTATAACTTGAACTGGTTGGCGTTGAATTCCGTGTCGTTGTCGAGAATGTCCTGACTGTCTATCGACGACATTTTGGAACGGTCGGAGTCTTTGCTGCTGAATGTCACTTTGTAGTAGTCCCGGGAACTCATTTTTACATATTATGGTTTGACACTGTTTGTTTAGGATTTCATGGTTTTGTTTAGATTTTAGACGCACTCTATGACGTTACCTTTACCTAAGTGATTAAAGTAAAATAATGTTTCTAGAAAGAAGGAAAAGACATATCTTTCTTTCTTTCTTTCTTTCTTTCTTTCTTTCTTTCTTTCTTTCTGCTTGTAATTAAATCGGTAACAATAATATCTGTTAGCAATTAAAATGCTCGATTCAGTGTTCATAACTAAATAAATAGATGTCACTATCTTATTTATATCCATTGATACACACTACAGTGTATTTATCTAAACTGTTACATAGAATTCTATAATTCAAACAAGTTGTTTCAAGTAACATATGTAGTGAATCAATATTCTTTGGGCAGAATATTCAAACTTATGTTCACAGAATCATCTCCAACAGATATTTTGCAACACTTCGTATTGGTATTGTGACCTATAAATAGTGAGGCGTATTGGATACCATCATGGAACCGCATATATAAATGTATCAACGCGAACTGTAACTAGGTTAGCAGTATTTCATAACAGCCAACAATAAACAAAGACGCTCGTAAAGAGATCATTAGCCCCTTTCCGAAATAATGCTAAAGCTTTTACTGTTTATGATTTTGTTATTAAAACAATGACACTATCGATATTCATAGACAGTTTTGAGCACACGCGCTTAGCATGAGCTCGCTCTTACGAATCTCAAAATTTTATAAAATCTGACAGTTTTAAGACTGAACTCAAATCGAAAATCGAAACTTCTAAATGTCGGACTGGAAGTCCACAAACTGTAAACTAAAATCTACAACTTTGTGGACAGTTACACGTATATCACAAGGGGTTAGGCGGATCAAGTTAAAAGTTTGACAGACCTATCGGGGCCCTGCTCTGAGACAATATGAAGACAGAAATGCATGGATGAGTTTGGTTGAAAGCTTGACGACATTTTCAATCCAGACACGACCTTCAGTATTGAATAACACAGACCTAGATCTTTTTGGGTTGCTACTGAACGCCCTGTCATAGCTCTATGAAACGCTTAACTGGATCATATTATGTATATGAATGGTGTTAAATTTAGACTATAATAATTATGTATGGAACTTGAATAATTAAAAAAAAATCGATAGCATATACGTATAACACCGATAGAAATATGTATACCAGAGGATATAAAGTTAATACGAGCAAAAGAAGCCGAGGAAGGCTAAGAGTGACGTTTATAGGTCAGATGTCGAGAGCTCACAGCCTTTGATATGGAGTCGAGAGCTCTCGGCGTCGGCAAACATGACAAGCAGACAAGACAATAAAGTTCTAGAAATTAATCGGTAGTAGGTAGCTTCATGCAAAGTCCGACTTTGGTATCTTATCTTGTGGGTGCCAAAAATATCCCAATGGGATCTTTTGTGCGCTCCCCTTTCCTTTATTATCCTTCCTCCTCTCTAAAGTCGAAGTCAAATTTCTTTATTGCAAGCACGTTGTGTACATTTTTGCACGTCAACATATTTGTGAATTTACATTTACACCACTTTGCAAGGAAAAGGTGCCAAAGTTGGAGAAAAAGTGGCAAGAAACTCTCAGCAGCACATCAGCAAAGAAGTAACTCATTAGGTCAACCATGCAGCTCTGCTTAAGGGAGTAAAATCATTTCTATAATCCATTGCTCGGTTGATGTGACAAGAATTTTTATGTTACTAATAAAAGCCAGCAATGGACTATAGGACTGGGTTTGCTGTCACTGTCAGTTCCACAATTAGGTCGCTGGTCACACAATCGACTATAGTTAGCTACAGAAGGGCTCTTACTGGGTTTGCGTACAATTTTAAATTTACTATCGCAATCTCGAAAAGCTGTTCTTTTATTTGGATCGGCGCCAACTTGCGATGATTTACGTACGATGGCGTAATTTTTAGAGTGGTTTGAACTGAATGTAGTTTTGATGAAAATATAGTACCTATAGCTAAGTATAGTATAGTTGGAGTTATGTGATAAATAGTATCGCAGTTGACAATACGAATCTATGGCATACATCGGCGACTACATTTTTCTTTAGCAAATAATAAATTGAAGGAGAGAAGACTGAGGGGAGATTTAATCGAAACATTTAAAATCCTGACCTTCAGATACAACCTCCCAGACTTCAATAAGGCAATGTTTAGTATGACAGACACACAACTGCTGCGAGGACACCACATGAAATTAGACTGCACCACATTCAGCACCAATGTCGCTCGTCACTTCCTGAGCAACAGAGTTGTTCAGGCCTGGAACTCACTTCCAGACGACGTTGTGTCTGCCATCTCAGTTAACGCATTCAAAAACAAATTGGACAGTTATTTTAAAACCATTAACAATAATAATACCACTAAGTGATAGACTTTACAAATACTGTGAAGTGGACATATCAGCGATGAGCTGCCTGTACATAAAATACATGCTAATTTGCTTTATCGTTAGCAAATGAATCAATCCTATGGAATATTCTATCTATTGAATAATACTATGAAATAAAAGAGCCTATATATATATATATACCCAACCCCCTCTTTAAAAGAAAATTGCACGAGTGGTTACTTGACAAGCGATTCTATTCTGTTAAATTATAGCTAAGGACTGTTTTATTAAACATGGATATGACATGAAATTTCAGTTACATTTTAAACATTAAATTCATATAAGTAATATACTCTATATTTGCATGCCATATAAGTGGTAGAATGTATTAGGGGCTTATTATTGTATCATGAGAACTGATTATACATGTACCTACATTCACGCAAATAAATGATTTGACTTTATTCTAATTTCTACTAGCGTTAACGAAGCCAAGGCCAGTTGGCAGGATTCAGGAGCCTCCCAATGTCTCATAAGAACTCTAAAAGGCCTCTGCACCCTACGATCCCGCCGTTCATCTCCGCAGCGAAGGGCTCGAAGCTATATGTCAACTTGGTGTAGGTATAGTTGTGTCTAAATCCCTCGACCCAATTTGTGAGTTCTGTTCGCCAGTGTTCCCAATGACCCTTCGCTCCGCGCAACGAATTTAGGTCTGAACATTATGAACCGTGCTTCTGGAAATTGTGAACCGTTGTTCCTGTTTTCATGGCATCCGACTAGCAAATGTTTTTTTTTCAAATGTTTTTTATTTTCCTTCCACATTAATTTTCATGTTATTAGACACAGTTTGGTGGAAGACTGGTGCTCAAGCTAGGACTAATCCTGTGTTTTGAGTCACCAGGCCTCCCCCTTACAGACATAATGAACATTAAAAAGAAAAATAGGGTGAGGAAACAAACATTTTAAAAAGGTTATTAACAAAAACAAAAGAGCGATGTGTGCGTTTGTGTGTAGTGCATGCATGTGTGTCAGTGTGACGAATGTATGTTTGTGTGTTAAGTGTGTGTGTGCGTGTGTGTGTGTGAGGGTGTGAGTGTGTGTGGTGCATGTGAGGCTGCATGAGTATATGTGTATGTGTTGAAAGGTTGTGTTAACTTATTTAGTTACAAGCAGTAAGTTTTCTGTCTCGTTCTAGTGACGGCGATCTTACACTCCCGTCTTGTTTTTGAGTAGATAGAGAGAGTCTTGTATACCATATGCCATAGCAATCCAGTCGCTGCACACTATTACAGTACTATTATAGTTAAGTGTAACGTGTTATTTTTAACTTGTGTGTTTGTATGGTGTGCTGTCCGTAGGTATGTCTTTCTTTCTACACAGATAGAAAATATTGCTTCAAATAAACTTATTCCAATCAAGTAATTTCGGGTTTCGTATATACGGAGAGAGCGTAAATCTCTCTCTAGAAGAAATTTTCGGTTTCACCGTATTATTGCTTCCGCTAAGAAACAAAACTTATAATTGTCTTTCAGCGCGAAAGTAATTCTGACGGAGATTAGAGACCCCTTCGTATTACGACCGTTTTAGCAAATACAATAAAAATTAAGAGTTGAGTCAACGCTCAAGGTGTATGGCAAAAAAAATACATTCAGACCGTTTTAATGCCTGTTCTACTTGTTTCATACCGGTATGAATACGAGTATACATTTTTTCGGTATGACGTCATACCGGTAAAACGATTCTCTACCGTTAATTCTTGTACAATTCTTGTTTATATGAAAATAAAATAAGAAGAAGAACAGTAAACAAGCAGAAATTATTCCAAAAAAAAAAACCGACTGCAAAAGAAACTATCCCCTTTTGAATAGTTTTTTATTGAAAAAGAAAAAAAAGAAAAATTTATATATATATATATATATAAAAAATTCTATGTGAAAAAATTTATATGTAATTTTTTTTTTATAGTTTAGATAGTTCATTATAAATTTATTTTACATATAAATTTTTGTAAATACCCTTAGACACTCCAGTAATCTTAGGGCTTAGGTAGGTGATGGGTAGGTACTCATAACATAAAGTACGAGTCAATGACCGGTGCATTATGTAAGTGAAACTTAGCAAAAAGGTCGTTCCAAATGATTACCTACGCCGACGAACAGTCTACCACATACACCTACACTGTTGCAATTTAAGCCGTATTACCCTTAAGGCTTTGTACGCGTGGATTTTCAGTGTTTCTACGAAGGCTACGGCACTAACTTCTGAAATTAAAGGTCTGAAAAAAATATATAGGTCTAAATATATATAAAAATATATAAAATATATAGTATATCTTGGGGTGTCTATTTAGGGACTGATGAATACCGATACACGATTGGACAAACTTCGCTCCATAGAAAAAAAAATGCAAACATACCTCTTCCATGTCTTTTAAAATGAAAATTATGTCTAAACCGAAATAGTTACTCATATAAAATATATATCAAAATGTAGGGTACTATAAATACGAGAGCTTGTTTTAAAAGAATCAGATTTTTGTTGGCGTATTTTATTTTCCCTGCCAAAAAAAAAATACGAATATCGAGGCACTGCGCCGTGCTCTTCACTCCGCCGCTGCGGGGCATCTTGTGTCTCACTTTCCCACCTCCTTCTCAAACGTCAGTTCCGCCGCCACCTCGACAACCACCAGCGGCACCAATACCTTCGCTACCAACAACGTACACAACACGGTCGGACAGGAAGGTGCGTTTCAAACTACCTTTCGATTTGTAGTTTACTTATCTCTTTTTCTTACGTTTTCCATAGTTTTTTTGTCTCCGTAGGGGGCTGGTGTGGCGTGCGTATATCGGAACGCTCGCCTCTTAGGCAACTTGGTAACCATGGGGATTAGGATTGTTATCGTCAAGAGAATGACACAATGTTTCTTCGCTTTTATTGATTGTAAATATTATAATATTGGAACCTGATTTGATCTAGTTTCACTTGGAATCTTCATGTGGAGGACCAGGTAGCTGGTCCCCAAATTGGTCTCAAGTCTCTTGACAACCATATAGCGCCTTAGCGTAGAATGCCCTTGTGTGACGCTGTCGTGTGTACGTATGATTAAACTAACTAGCTAACCGCGGGCGGAGACGGAGGTGTGGTCTAATGATTGTGTAGTAATTTAGGGCATTTCAATTAGACACCTAAAACGTTTGTAAAATGGTACGATATTTAAATAAATAACAATAGGTACTTGGGTTAACAATAACCAGGAGTTCGCTGATAGGAATTAATCGGCAACCAACAAATAACGTATGTGGACAGAGATAAGTATACAGGAGGCCTCAATAAGGTTGAGATTTTCTCAAAAACTACTGGACCGAATTTAATAATTATTTACAGTTACATAGTTTTAACTTTTATCTATCAAACATTGAAAGAATTTTTGTAATAGGTCAAGTAGTTTTTGAGAAAATCTCAACTTTAAAAACTCCCCTCGTCACCTTTCTCTGTGTTCCACCGTACATATAAATTACATATACATTCGTATGAATAAAAATTTGAATAATAATTATTTATAATTTTTGTGTCGTCGACCAGCCCCCTTACCATAAACTCTTATAGCAGCTTACTTTAAGGTCGTCATGGTACGAAATAACAAAGTATTATTGAAGTAATCCTGCTATAAGACTTACATAAAGGCCCTGTACGGTGGAACACAGAGAAAGGTGCACAGGAGAGTTTTTAAGGTTGAGATTATATCTACTTGACCTATTGCAAAAAATCTTTCACTGTTAGATAGATAAAGGTTAAAACTATGTAACTGTAAAATAATTATTAAATTCAGTCCCGTAGTTTTTGAGAAAATCTCAACCTTATTGAGGCCCCCTGTATACTTATCTCTGTCTTCGACTGTACGTCCAGCGTTCGTCGTCTCCATAGTCTAGTTCATGTAATCGTAATCACTCCCCATATCATCCACCCATGTGCGTTACAGATCGCTCCAAGACTGTGAAAACATTCACTATTTATAGCTTTGACTTCCTGTTGGGGTTTGTCACGGCTTCAGTTAACTGTCGTTTGTCCGCTGACAATCTTCTGACAAGGGTTTATTCATAGATGTAAAGTTATAGGATTGCCAACCATCGTGAGAGAACGCGGCCCCGAATTGTGGATGTACTTTTAAAATATCATTCCGCTCATTTGTACACTCCAACGTAGTGTGGGACGCCCCCCGACCAGATGGAGGGATGACCTTCGCAAAATGGCTGGCAGGGACTGGATGCAGAGGGCCGAGAGTAGGGTTGATTGGCGCGCTTTGGGAGAGGCCTACGTCCAGCAGTGGACTGATACGGGCTGATGATGATGATGATGTACACTCCAAAGCACATCAAGTGTAACAACTTTGGACCGTTCTTATTTTCTGCGTCGTCATGGCTCACGTAGTGACGAAAAACAGGCGGCGGGCCTAAGCCGTTTAGTCGGAATGTCAAAGTTAAATTTCTTTATTGCAAGTAAGCACGTTGAGTACATTTTTGTACGTCAATATATTTTTTGAATTTACATTTACACCTTTGCAAGGAAAAGGTGCCAACGCTGAGGAGAAAAAGTGGCAAAAAGCTCTCAGCAGCACATCTTTTAAAATAATGATAATGCAATTATTACTTAAATTATTAAATTGTATAACATCTCGTATTCTGTGTGTATGCTGACAAATAAATGTATTGATTGATTGATTAATAATGAAAGCAGCAGATGGAATTTCATCGTCTTTGTCTACCCATCTATGGCAAATTTGTATGTATGTAAAAGAAAATAGTGGAAAGTAGATAAATGTTACGTCACTGGGAGAACATAAATTGGCTATGTTTAAAAAAGGAACAAGGGTTTACTAAGATAAGATAATATTTATTTGTTGAAAGTAGGGTTAATTATAAAGGCCTTATATTTATGTTAGGTATACGTTCTGCTACTTTCCACCATTTATGGCATACAAATTTTAAAAATGTTGCAAACTGATAATAATTCAATCCTAATAAAATATCAATCGACAAGGTACTGTAAGTAATAATATAAGTAGTGTATTATCATATATATAGTGTATTGTATTAGATTTATTTGTATGCATGTAGGTATGGTTTATGTACCTATAGTATTTTATAAATTAATATAAAACATTAATTTTGTGTGCACATGTTCTGCCTGCTCCAGATCTCATCTCTCTCTCACACTGGTTAGCTGGTAGAGAACTCTAATCTAGAGTTAAGCACACCTTATGTACATCTTATTCCATGTATTGTATTGTAATCAACTTTGTGTACATTAAAGAATTAAAGAAGGAAATATGACAGATGGAGAGATGACCTGCGCAGGCTGGCAGGGTCTCGAAGCGAAATATATATTTTTTATAAAAAAAAAACTGCCTATGAATATAGCCATATCGCCAGGCAAAATGCTCCATCCATTAGCCAAGAAAGCAAGCGTGCACTTAGACGGTGAAAGTGTGGGCAGTTATGGCATTTCGCGATGCACCCGCCCATTATAGTAATTGGAGTGAGACGATGCCTGGCCCGGGCAGGGTGTGGAGTGCGCCGAATGAGGGGCCGAGCGATGACGTCACAATTATAACCATTACCGTAACATGTAAAAGAGTAAGGTTAGAAAACTTAATAATAATTAAACTAAATTACGTTACATTTAGTTAACGTTAAAATAAAACCGAATCTATTTTAGCACCATCATCATCAGTCTATTTATATTGCCCTACTGCTCGGGCCATGATCCACCACGCAGGCCCAGTGGCGATTGGCGCATTTCACATGCCTTAGATTTTTTTCTTATTCTATGGCGTGCAGGTTTCATCACGATGTTTTCCTTCACCGTTTTGAAAGCACTCGGTAAATGTACGTACGTTTTTCCGTCGAAAAAACCGAGAATAATTCATTGATACATGGCTGCCCTGGCTGAGAATCGAACCTGGGACCTCCATATTGCAAGTTCTCAGCATAAAAAGCACCTATCTTATTGGAATAAAGCATTTACTCCCGCTAATTGATTTTAATGTATTGTTAATTGTTATTATTGGTATCAGGGTGTTGGTTCAAGGCCAAGGTCACTGCGACCTCAAAAGTCTATTGTGACTGCGCACCGAGTTTTTATATTTCGCGAACAAAGCCAACATATGATGGACTATAGGGTTATAGAGTTTATTATATCCTCGGCTCTACTGTGAATAAGAGCTTTACACTCGCAGTGCTTTTAATGCAACATACAGTCGATTGCACCAGTAAATTATCTTAAGAGCCTTCCAAGACACAACTAGCGGTGCCAATCTTAAAAAAATAATATCTTACAAATTATAAATTTTTACACAATCTTCATTAGGATAAACACTATTTTTAATATACAGTACATGGCATAATTGCGACAAGCAAAGTTGTAGTTCTCAAAGGTGCCAAAAGCGGTCGTTTTTCGCAATTATGCGAACTACAACTAACCGACATTGAATAACGTTATAAATAAGCATTTAAAAAATAGTATTTATCGTAATAAACATTATGTACATAGCTTTTTTAATAAAATTGATTAAATTGGAAGATATTATTTTTCAAAGATTGGCGGGGCTAGTTGGCTCATGGAATGCCCTTAAAATGTAAACAAATCGATCAATAATAAGTTTAAACTATCACATAATTCGGCGTACGCACCTGAATCTACAAATTCAGATACACTGGAGATTTACAGGTTTCGTCACTCCGAACATAGTTCTTGGTTTACATTTTTGGTTTCTTCTCCTATTAAGAACAAAAAGTCAGGATTCCGCAAAAAATACAATTACATTAATAAGTTACAGAGAGCTCGAAAACCTTAAAAATCAATGTAGGAAAATTACCAATAATAAGACATTTTTCGTAACAAACAATAAAGCGTACAAGGATCTAATTAGAAATCATAGCAACATTCCTTTACCAGAACATCCCAAATTACCATAACCAGACGCAGTTCAACGACTTCCAACAATCCGCCCAAAAACCACAGATATCGAAAGAGCGAGACGAGAAGTGAAAGTAAATTGCATTAACACAATCATTACACGAACACAGGCTGATGGACTAATCCGTGCAACAATAAGATGCTGTAAGGCTCTGTACAGACGGGCCACACGCACTACTGTGACCAAAGTGTCGTCGCCGGACTGAAAACGTTTGAAGCAACACGTGTGGTTCGTATAGAACTAAGCGTAAAATAAACGATGAAATACTCATTTATTTTAACCTTAGGTGGTTACGTCATTTTTTTTGTGAACCTGTAAATTGTCCCACTGCTGGGCAAAGGTCTCCCCCTCCTCTTCCATCCATCCCTGTCCTGAGCCTCTTCCAGCCACCCATCCCTGTATCTAACGATATCGTCTCTCCTACGCCGAGGTCTGCCCCGACGCCGGCGCCCGTCCGATGGCACCCATTCTGTGACAGTCCGGGCCCATCGGTCCGGCTGCACACGTGGCCCGCCCAGTTCCACTTTAATGTAGCTGCTTTGCGGGCCACGTCTGCTACGCCAGTAATCGATCGCAGTGTTGTGTTTCGGACACGGTCCGTTCTCCTCACGCCCAATATGCTGCGTTCCATTGCGCGTTGGCAGACCTTGAGTTTGGACGCCTGATCTTTAGTCAATGACCATGTCTGGGCACCGTAGGTTAGGTCATACATTGTATAATATTGTAATCATACATGTTTAATACTGTATATTACATGGCTCGATATACAAAGAAGCAGAAGGGCAAAAGCAGACCCACTGTATTGTGTCAGTGGTAATATTGCTAATAACTGTAATTAAACACTATGGCGCGTATATTTAAAGTTACGCCACCGTTTAGACCCCCTGTCCCTTTCTATCTTAACCTTTTTAACGAAGTGTGAAAGGGATAGCAACACGATTTAACGGAAGTGAGGTGTAACTAGGTTTATGAATAACAGCATATATGTGAACGGAGGTCATTTGACATCAATCCTAACAAACATGATAACCGTTTATGGCAAAATATGTATCAGTATCGTGATCCAGATCAAAATCCAACAACATGCTTAAAGGAACCGACATCGAATAACACCCTCCTCCCAAAACTGAAAATTTTGGCGACAATTATAGTGTTTGACAACAATACAAACAAGAGGATGTATGGCCATTTTTTTACGCAAGTAGTCAACATTGCGGCGATAAATAGCCGTGTTGTCTCTGGTTGTTGCACCTTTATGCGACGACTGTGTCGCTGTCGTGTGGTCCGTCTGAATGTAGCTTAATATGCTGTGGAAGATTGTGAAGTCGGTATGACTGCCGGGCACGGATGAGTCGTTTGTGGTGATTATGAAATTATCTTGGTGTATGAGCACGAAAATAACACGATTGGTTATATTGTTTCCATCACTGTGTATGACAGTTTTACTCGAAATAGCTTTCGCTCTAATTTAATATCAAATTATCAAATTTTATATTGTGTTGTGAGAGGTGAGGATTGATGTATGGGACTGAAGAAAGAGAACTCGGTGGCTCAGTGGTTGGGTCAATGGACTTGCAATATGGAGGTCCCAGGTTCGATACCCAGCTAGGGCAGCCATGTACCAATGAGTTATCCTCGGTTTTTTCGACGGAAAACTTACGTACATCTACCGAGTGCTCTCAAAATGGTGAAGGAAAACATCGTGATGAAATCTGCATGCCGTAGATAAAAAAAAAATCTAAGTCATGTGAAATCCGCCAATCCGCACTGGGCCCGCGTGGTGGATTATGGCCCGAGCTCCCTCGATGTAAGGGAAGGTCTGTGCCCGAGCAGTGGGGCAATATAAATAGACTGATGATGATGATGACTGAAGAAAGGTTTTGGAGTGTTGGAAAGGATACGTTGGTTTGGCCACTTAGAGCGGATGAGTGAAGGAAGGGTAACGAAAGAAATACACAGAGCGAATGTTACCGGAAGGGTCGGCAGAGGTAGACCGAGGAGAACGTACGGCGACCAAATTGGCGATGTCTTGAAAAAGGGCCAAGTACGGTCTACTACAACTGACGAGCATGCATGAAGAGATTGATGAATGTGGAGGAAGCGAGAGTTGTGTGCCAGGATCGCAGCAGATGGAAATCCATCGTCTCTGTCTACCCCTACGTGAAGGCGTGAGTTCATAGATAGTTTTTGTTAGCAAATATCCCCATTCATAACTATCCTACTAGCATTAACGAAAGTCAATGCCATCTGGCCAGCTAGGGGGTTTATATACAGGGTGTAACGTAAAGGGTATATCAAGCTTTATACGACATTTCGAATAAAAAATAAATTAATGTCTCATACAAATCGATCAGCTGACCGGTACGAAATGTATGAAAAGTCAAAAAATAAATTCGCGAAAATCGAAAAGTCGTAGAACAAAAGTTGTTAAGCTACCGATACTGAACACCCTCCCTTCGGCTTCATATACCCTTTACGTTACACCCTGTAGAATGAGATAAGTCGTAAATTATGCGACAATAAACACCTAGCTAGATAGCGTGGGCGGTATCGGCCAAGAATACTCGTAGCCTAGCGCCGCATTGCAGCTCCGTTGCAATGACCCGATGCAATTCTCGGAACTACATCTACCGGTGCCCCGGCCATTACGAAATTATATCTCAGAAAGCTTTTAGACAGATTAAAATAATACAAGAGATAACAATTTTTTTTACAAGATTTTTAGTATTTAAAAAAGGAACATACTTACATAAAAAAGATAGCGATGAGGTTTACCATCCATCACGCCATGACACTTCAGGGTTAATGATGCGAGATGCTATAAGTTTGGCAGAGGTAAGTTAGGATCGTGACAGATGGAATTCCGTCGTCAATGCCTACCTGTATATGGGAGACGGACGTGAGTTTATGTCACAGACCACTTACCCAATAGACATGAAATCGGAAGAAATTTGTAAGCGAAAAATTATGTCAACGATGAGCGCATAGAGACGAAGCGGGGGACAAGGGTGCCGTATTAAAGAAATGCGTCCATGTCGATAATATTGCTAGGTTACACGTGTCGCGAAGCTATTTTGCGCTCATGTGCGGGCAAACACGGGCGTCCTCCTGTTACAGGTCTATGGGGTCTGTGGTTTATGTAGAGAGACGTGAAGTCGTCACTACAAAAAGATTTCAAAATCCACAATACAGCAAGAAACATGGATTGTTACGTTGGACACACGGATGCAGTCAAACGTGCAACAAAGCTTACTTTCCAATAACTGTATAGTTAGAAAAAGTTCAAAGATAAGAAACGAAATGTTCAAAGAAAAGAACATAGACAGGTATATTTATAGTTCAAACACAATACTACAAATGAATGAAACGTAACAAAAAGTCCAAGTAGCAGAAGACAGAGACAAAGTGTCGAGTGCCACTGAAGTGTCTCGAGCGCATCGTGACAGAAAGAGCAACGAACCGAATGACGTAACAGTAACCAAAATAATTATACTAATTAGCGACGCGACACGAAAGGAAATAACACCGTAACGCACGAATTTCGAATAATTGGAACTAACTACCCGGAAAGATAGTGAAAAGTACATGCAAAGTATGCCATTCGAGGCCCGCATTAATAAATCACTCTCACAGCTCAAAAGTCAATAATCATAATCAAATTTATTTATAACATATTCTGTTATAAGTCATTTTTCATGATCTTCTAAAAATTCATTCAGCGTATAGTAAGCTTTTTTAAGCAGAAATATTTTTAATTTTTTAATGAATACTGCAAAGGACAAGTCACCGTCTCTGATCACAATCTTGAGAACAACCTCAAGATGGCGTTCCTATTAATAAACAAAACTCGGTTCTCAAGAGAGCTGTCAAACTCACACTTGAGAACGTATTTGCGGATTGCAGGCGAACCGCGACTTGAGAAAGACATCACGTGATGGGCATATGAATAAATGACATACTTGAGATGGTGATCACGTCTTGAGAGTGTATCAGCTGATTTGAGCTCAGACTATTAATACGAGCCTTAGTCGCAGAAGACAAACTGTAGACGTAATAATATGACCAAAAAAGGAACTAATAATAAAAAGATCAGAATGATTAAGGAAACAATGATATTACTTAATGACACGTAACTATTATGAGATGTTTAGAACAGATGGAGGAAATGAGTCAACAATGCATAATTGAGTAAAAACTACAACAATTACTTGATGTAACACATATGTGCTAAGATAACCAGAGACAGGAAGCGTTAGATCAGCAGTTCATTTACAGTTGAGAACTTTGATAATCCAATTATGTGAACATGAACTAAAATGTAACTGTCAACTAAAATTGCCCGAATTTCTTATTAATTATTATTTTGAAGGGCAGATCGCTTAAAGGCTAACTCACGCAAGAACAGGTGCAAAATTTTGCACTCATAAATACAAAGGGTCCCGGAATGCGATAAGGCTATCACCCATCATCACAGACCACTTACCCCATAGACCTGTAACAGGAGCGCCCGTGTCTGCCCGCACATGAGCGCAAAATTGCTTCGCGACACGTGTCTCCTAGAGATATTATCAACATGGACGCATCTCTTTAATACGGCGCCCCTGTCCCCCGCTCCGTCTATGCGCTCATCGTCGACAGAATGTTTCGATTGCAAATTTGTACCGATTTCATATCTATTGGGTAAATGGTATGTGATGTGCCCATCATTGACTACAGGAAAATATTGAAGGAAACTTAGAAAATTGAAACAACTTCGAGGGGAAAGCTTGTAGTAAACATATTTTCTTTTACAGAAATAACTATCACTATTAGGTAGCGCTATCGTGAGCTGAGATGAAGTTAATAACGCAAGCACTAAAAAAATTTATTTTCTACAACATAGTGGACTAGATAAGCTAGCTACTTTTCTGTAGAAACAATGTAAATGACATTTCTCACGACACGAATAAGCACAAAAGCCATGCAAGTAGTACATGATGATAATGAATGAACTGTCCCACGTTTGACATAGTATTTAAAGCTAGACTATTAGTTACTAACCAATGATAATGTATGAGAGCTCGGTGGCTCAGTGGTTGGGTCAATGGACTTGCAATATGGAGGTCCCAGGTTCGATTCCCAGCCAGGGCAGCCATGTACCAATGAGTTATCCTAGGTTTTTTCGACGGAAAAACTTACGTACATTTACCGAGTGCTCTCAAAACGGTGAAGGAAAACATCGTGATAAAATCTGCATGTCGTAGAAGAAAAAAATCTAAGGCATGTGAAATCCGCCAACCCGCACTGGGCCCGCGTGGTGGATTATGGCCCCAGCTCTCTCGATGTAAGGGAAGGTCTGTGCCCGAGCAGTGGGGCAATATAAATAGACTGATGATGATGATGATAATGTATGAGAGATCAATGATTTATTATCTCTTGATCAACAAGCGTAAGGAACGGACGGATATATCGATCGTGTAACTACAACACATTACATAAGCGGTTGTTTTAAAAGACACTGTAAAGATGAAAGTAACGTGGATGTTCGCAAAAAATTAAACACTACCAAATAAGAGTAAGATGAATTTAAAGAATAAATTAGTTTGCTTGTAGATAATTATGATTGTAGATGAGAAAACGAAAGTGAGAGCAAACGGAGGCCACGTCACGACCTCACTCAAGATGTTGGATGATAATGATAAATCACGAGCGTGCATTTTGAATCACCTTTGTTTAATACCCGAATAATGCAACATGACGGACATTGATTATTTTGATCGTATATTAACTTAGTATACTGTGCAGTGTTAAAGATTTAAATGTATACCTACCTGTTTAAAAGTTTTATTGAATCAAGGATATAAGATAACAAAAAAAGCGTATTAGTAATGCAATGGAGATGAATCACTTTTGAAATATAATTTATGTGGTTATATAATGACAGTAATGTTATTGAAATATTTTGAGATTCCTTAAACTTAAACACAGTAATTCTCGCATTATTAAATGGAGATTATTTCTTTAACACTATTAAGGAATACCTACACAACAACGGATATATGTTTTTGATAACACGACAGCACTATGTGCTACCATAAACGTTAATGCATTCCATCGAAGAGATTAACAAAGACTCTGCTCTAAGGTTGATATTCAGAAACAGTTTTGAGCACGAACTCAGAGCGACCTCGAACTTACAAACTCTCAAAACTGTATGAAACCTGTCAGTTGTAAAACCGAACGCAAACTTCAGCTCGCACTCAAAGTTGTCTAATAATATCGGTATTTCGAAGCAGCCCTATTAGCATCCTGAAGGGCATTGCGGATACCATGGACAGCCCGATTCTGAGACACTTACATGTCCCGGGGTCTCGGAGTCGGACCTAATCATGTCATAGCGCTTAATACACCTCATGTAAACACTAACATAGTTTTAAGTACTTACTAACACTTATATGGTATTTGTGACTGCAATAAATCGTTTGAAGCAACAACTTCGGCCCCATCAAGGTCAAACGCCCCATTATCTGCCCAAAAATCTGCCACTCACATTCCCAGACATCCTCCCCATTAAACCATTAGCGCCATGAAAAGCCTTCGGGCCGTGACTGCACAGTTCCTATGGCAGGGGAAGCACTCGGCAATTTCCTGTCAGAAGAGGTCAAGTGTTGCGATCATGATGATGAAGGAAGCGTCGGCCTGGATCTACGGTTTGATATAAGGGCTTTAGGAAATGGGTGGGCGTTGCTGTTGACGGATTTGAGATTAATTAGTCACGAATTACGAAATGAAACTGGATATCATTGTTTCTTGACTTAAATCTAGGAAACATATAAATAATAAATGCGTCGCTGATCTGATCAGAGTGACAGTAGCTCTGTTGGAAAAGATCGTGCCACTAAATGGTCTCTTCCTCCCTGGTTACGAAACTTTTGCTCCATTTAAAGTTTAGTTAACTTGTAAATTTCGTATACAGTATATGCAATAAAAACTCAAGTTCAAAGAAACATTTTGAAATACTAATAAAGGAAAAAGATCTGACATTTAAAAGCAATATAAAACAGAGGAATACACCTACTAATGCTTTATTTGCTGAGACATTAGATAAATCACTTTTAATACACTTATGAACGAAGACATGCAAAAACGAAAATCCGTGCATTATAAATTAAATTGTGAATATAAGGAGCAATCATAAAACATGATATATCACACTGACGGAAACGAGTATAAAATATCCAAAAAGGCGCTGGAGAAAAAAAACGGTAGACTATGAAGTGTCGTAAACATACCAATTTATTGATCGATCGATGTTTGTATGCTAATACAGATAATGATAACCACGTGACTGCATCCTAAATGGTTCGTGAAGGCTCAAATGCTGCATATAAAGTCGATGCGTGGGCGCAAGACAATGTTTAAGTGCAGGAGGATATAGGTGCTTAGATCGGAGACGAAACTGCATGCGTGGGAGTCAGAAAATGGGAAGACGTCCTAGTTATACTATTAAGACGAAATTGGTTGTAAGTAATAGACTGGATGCAATATATACTAATCCGGTTGAAAATTATGATAAATAAACTAGTATTCATACGAAATTAGTCTAAATATTTGTTCGTCTTCAGTTAAGGCACGCGTCGCGTATGCTGTGAACATTTTCGTCCGTCTATTCAGCAAGCATTTAGATTTTCGATTAGATTTAGGGCCCGATTAATAGTCCGAGCTCAAACCCGCCCCTCAAGAGCGAATTCAGCTGATACACTCTCAAGACGTGATCACCATCTCAAGTGTGTCATTGATTAATAAACCAATATTGAGGGCGTATCACGCGACGTCTTTCTCAAGTCGCGGTTCGCCTGCAATCAGCAAATACGTTCTCAAGTCATCAAGTGTGATTTTGACAGTTCTCTTGAGAACTGAGTTTTATTTATTAATACGGCGTTACTCACGTGATACCCGATTCCTAAACGCGCATCTAAGTTACGTTTATTAATAGGAGCGTTCCTCTCATCGTCGTTCTCAAGATTGACTTTTGAGCGGAGAGTGATTTATTAATAAGAGCGGACGAATGAAACCTATACAGCTAAGCTATCAGCAAATCATAGCACGAATACGATGACGTGTTTCCTATCAATCGAATGTGGACTGGCAATTGTTTTCACTTATATTTCCAATCGAATTAAATATAGGGAATTTCTTTTCATTGCCTATGATCTGGCAAGCGGAAAACATCAATTCGTTTCATAGCATTGATTACATCGCTCAGTGAAAGCAAAGTTATTATGTCAGCAAAATGTAAGACCATAAGCAGTTTGAAATGATTTTGATATTATCAATTTATCACCTGAACATGAGGCTGTTGGACCAACTTGGTCTGGTGTTGCAAATATTACAATAGTGGTTCTACAGTTAGATTAGTTGTTACCTAATACGAGCCTGGGAAAGGTCATTGACATTGGTTTTTACGAAACGCTTCAACTATAATGAATTCGGTAGGTACCTAATAGATTAGATAACTAGTAAATAGGTGACTAAAGGTGTATAAATAATTGATAATTGTAAAAGCAAAATTATCCGTCAAAACATGGTCATTAAAAAAGTAGATTTAACCCTTGCATTAAAGACCGATAATACCGTAGGTAAACAATCTCACATTTGCTTTTTACTCCATGGGATCGATGATCATTGCATAAACATTAGCTTGTAAGTCATTTTATTGTATTTTACTAACATCTATGGACCCTGTCCGAAATAAACAATATTTTTATTTATAAAAATATATCCGTACAATCCATCTCGTAAATTCAGTATCCACAAGTAAATTTTCTGTATTAGCGTTAGCAACCTAAGTAAACTGAATTTATTTTCACGTTCAATGCCAATTTAGTTGTGTGGCTTGAAAATGCTCACAATAAAATAAAACCTTAAAAATAAAACAAATACTTCGACAACAAGTTATAAATAATTAACAGGAAACGCGCGACCTTTTCCGTTTCACGTTTAATTAATACAAGGGTGAACCTTGCTCAATGTTAATAAACAAAAAGTCAAACTCAAAGTTGACCATAAATTGTGAAATATCCACGAAAACTGTTCCCAAAAGAACTCGAACATGCCTATTTGGGCCGATTGTCAATAAAAACAAGAATTGAACCTGAGACCGGTTGCAATGCAATGTCTGCCCACGGTCTGCGCGTGAGTCATGCAGGTAATGGCGGTGTGTGATGTAATGAAAAGGTCGACAGACAGATGAAGCTGCGTAGCTATGCGATGATGCACATTGAAGATGAGGCTTTTGATGAGGGTTAAGTCCCTTCGATGAGGGCTTCGTATGCGCGGATTTACAGTTTTTCTATGAAGGCTCCGGCACTATCTACTAAAATTAAAAAAATATAGCAATCTTGGGTTGTCTATTTAGGGACCGATGAATACCGATACATGATTGGACAAACTTCGCTCGATAGATAAAAAAATTTTGACTACTCCATAATTTTCTTTAGTATTACAATGTGTATAGTTATGGACCTTCCGGTGTACCACGGGGAAAAATTTCTTCCCGTCGTACACCGAGGTGAACAGCCGAGGTGAACCACGGGCAATAACCCAAATAATCCTCCTCAATCGCCGAATCAGCGGAAAAAACATAAAGGCAAAAAGCATTGTATAAAAGAGACAATAATAAAAAGCTCTTTTGCGACAGAAACTCGCGTTTAAACAGCATATAAATCGAGACATGATCCATAATGCAATATGAAGCAAAACGCCCATAAACGGCACGATCGTGCAATGATCTATCCGGCGACGACGCAACGGTGCGCGCACGCATGCTGCGGTGCGCAAATGGGCGACATACTTAACTGTCAGGCGCGCGGTAGACCGCAACCTACATTATTGCTCTTACCTTATTTATAGCAAGGAAAAAAGCGGTGTTTTTAAGTGTTGAGTAAGGCCCCTCGCGCACTAGGCAGCCTGGCTGCGCAGCCAGGCTGCGGCGGCCAGTAAAACATATGACGTTGTACGGGAGCCCGCGCACTAGGCAGCCGGCAGCCATCATAGTTCGACTGGCTGCCGTAACTGGCTGGTGCGCGGTGTCTAAGCTGAGCTGATAGAAATTTTTAAAAATAATGTTATAACATGCCTGTACTAAACCTGTTTTCCGTAGGACAAATGTGTTTATTGCAATCCTGGAGACCTGGGCATACATCACACTACTCTCGCTTCCTCCACATTCATCAATCTCTTCATGCCTAGTAGACCACACATGGCCTTTTTTGAAACTTGGTCGACCCATCAACCTCGGTCTATCTTTGCCGAACATTCCCCACCAACCCTTCTTTCATTCGTCCTTTCTAAATGCTTCCACAACGTAATATTATTCCTCTTAAATCCTGTTTAGACTACTTCTCTAACAACTTCATTATTCATCCCGTTACACAGCTTCATTCATCACATCTACCTACATTAGGTATCGTCATTCCATCATTAAACATGATCAAACGTGAAGACAATATAACAAATGGTACAAAAACTATGTATTTCGAAACTGTAATCTATTAGTAATCTTAACAGTTCTAAACCATGAAAAAATAAACAGTATAGATATACCTAACTACAAAAAGATAATTACGCGTAAAGTAGTTTCAGATTAGCCAGTCTGAGTCACAGAAAGCAAAAACAAATTCAACGGACAAAGTTAAAATTGAATTCCAAGTTCTCATTTACGTAAAAACTAAAGCCATAACATTCGGTAACGATGATATGACTCAAAACGTAAAAGAAGTGAAAATTACACTGGTAATGGCCGCTAAGGAACATTTATATGAATAAAACATGAGGATTGTCAGAAAACATTTCTTTGTATACGAAACTGTCTACACGACATCGCAATAAGAGATATATACTTTCTATTTCTACCAATTAAAAATAACTAGGTAGTATCGTTGTAATTATTTACCTACTCCATTTATATTTCTGTAAAATTAACCGGTAGTTGGTCTTTATTTATTGTGAACAAAGTAACCTAGGTTGAGCGAGCGGCAGCGGAATGAGCATGCTACGAGTATTATGACTAATTCACTGTTTCGTATATTATATTTTGTCGCAGTTGCAGCAATGAACATTTCTATAACTGCAAAGAAAGCACGTTAAGCAGTTGGTCCCGGTTGATGTCGCTCGGCAGCAGTCGTTAGGCCACTTCAGAGGCCTGAATAACTTTGACAAATAGGTTTAGTCACTAATCCACACGAGAAAATAAAAGATTAAGGTATTATTTTGTTTCTAATGAAGCTCATGGCTCTGACTGGTTCTCCGAAATTAGCAAGAATACACAAAAGTAGAAAATGTCTGAAAAGCAGCGTGTAAATGAGGCCTTTCCTATCTCCGTTTTTAGTTATAACTACATTACAACTGTTCAGATGAATGACTTCTTTATTTAGATAATTCTAGCGTCCCATCAAACATTCTTCTTCTTCTTCCTCAGCATACTGCAGCCCACTCTTGGGCATATGCCTTTCCATGAATCCTCCATGTGGGCCGATCCCAAGGTTGTCTGGTCCACACCGAGCCAGCAACCCTTTTGATGTTGTCGGACCATCTGGCCGGTGGTCTGCCCACGCTTCTTCTACCCGTCCGGGGTCTCCACATTAGAACGCACTTACTCCATCGACCATCACTTCGCGCGACAGAGGTTTCACCCCGCCCAGGCCCATTTCAGTTTTGCCACTCGTTTGCCGATGTCGGTGACCCGGGTCCGTAGGCCATCAAACATTATCTGGTGAATATCGCCTTTAAAGTCAAGGCGGTGCCCTACATAAACTTTAATTACCTAATACTGTTGTCTAGCCGTTATAAAACCGACATGATACAATCATTATAACACGTTATTACCTACTGGTTGTCTCTGGGTGAATCATATGCACGAGTTAGTGGGCAGTCAACGGCACAGAGGTAATGAGAGAAGCAGTAACTCATCTACATAAAGAAACAGCAAATTCAGAAGTTAATATAAAGACTGACCATTGGTTTGAGTCAGAATCTCTCAACTGCAGGGCCTGTGGTGATGGACATGAGTCCATGAAATTACTTGTGTGAATGTGACCCGCATAAGCTAGAAAGCGAACGAGACTTCTATATGGAAACAGAAAACTACAGACTCCTTAATTCCCATGAGCTGTATAGCCTAATGACTTACATTACTTCTTTATGAAGGAGTATGAAGGAAAGGGGAGCGCACAAAAGATCCCAATGGTATTTCTCAAAGATAGATGTGACAGCCAAGAAACACAGACGACAAACAGTCTCTAGTACGAAAATACTCAAAAGGTACAGTCACTCC
This sequence comes from Tachystola acroxantha, assembly GCA_963506565.1. NCBI lineage: Eukaryota > Metazoa > Arthropoda > Insecta > Lepidoptera > Oecophoridae > Tachystola > Tachystola acroxantha. Next base: position 12,773,613 of record OY735879.1, read on the forward strand.
AAGCATCTAAAATTACCGGTCGTCTTGTTATTACAATGACCCGCTTACCAGTGCTGTTTCTATTCCAACCTGTGACTCACCGCCATTAGTGATGGGCTACATTGAAAGAACAAGGTTCCTAGAGTACAGTAGAAATAATATCAAGCTTGGACTGTGTACCGTTCTTATTGCCTTTTGCAAATTTAAACTCATATATTATGTACTAGGTTTAAGAACAGTGTTACTGTGCTGCTCTTTGCTCTCATATCACCCAGCCATGTGATTTGAAATATAATTAATATGTAAAAATATATAATATGTAAGAAACGTGACATAACCAAGTGTTCCATAGTGTACCTAACGCAGAATAAATGAGTATGAGTCTTTGCCGTTGGAACCGTATATACTTCAAGTGTTACCATTGACGTGACGATGTCGTGTATAGATGGGTCAACTACATCAGAAATATATCTAAGATTTGTATGAGATAAGAACAATATAAAGCATAGGTCCACAAGAAGACAGAAAGTATACATGTAGCCTCAATAAGGTTGAGATTTTCTCAAAAACTACTGTACCGAATTTAATAATTATTTTACAGTTACATAGTTTTAACTTTTATCTATCTAACAGTGAAAGAATTCTTGCAATAGGTCAAGTAGTTATCGAGATAATCTCAACCTTAAAAAACTCTCCTGTACATCTTTCTGTGTGTTACAGCGTACTTTTCTCTGTGTTAGAATATTAGAGTAGAAACTTCAAGTGTTGCAATTGGTAACAAAGTCGTGTGTATGTTTAGTTAGACCAAAGTCGCAGCACAATCTTGGATAAGTAACGAACAGCAGGGTTACTCTCACCTCTTATAGCGATCCAGTTTAGGTTCCTAAACAAAACGGGTTTTGTTAAACTGGATCGCTATAAGAGGTGAGTGAGAGTAACCCACCCTGCTGTACCGGAACTATACCGGAATAGTCTTTCCCAACATTGTCCATCTCATCACTACAGCTCAGCTGGTTATTAATACATCCACGAGTTCTCACTGCATACTACGGTCATTACACCGAGTGTGAGGTAATGTTATATGATGTACACATCGTATGCCCCTCAAATAGTTGAGACTATCTGTGACTTAGAGTGATTATGAGAGGTGGGAAAATCGAGTTTAATTACTATGGTCATTATTAAATTCATAGCAATCTCTACAACGTAGAAGCGACTTTTGACCTAAAATATTTGGACTTTTTTGCATACTAGAGCAAAACAAAAGACAGTAAAATCTGAAAACAGAATCAGGAATTGCGACTCTAATTAGTCCTCGCCTAAGTATGTAGTACACTTGTCGGCTTCTGTATTTAGTTAACGGGCTAGACCGTCAACTGAACGGCTGATAGACAGCAGTCTTTTTCATTATACACAGTACATTACAGACCACACCAAACGATTCATTAGCTCTTAAACAGAACGTAAATCTATATTTAGTTGCACCACCATCGCCATTCATGTTCTGGAACCTTCATGTTCTGGTTTTAGATGTAAATGCATCGACGGAATTTGAACTGTTTTATCTAAGGCATAAGGAGGAGTATTTAAAGATATAAACAATGGTAGTAATAGTAAAACATCCGGTATAGTCGAAGGGAGACGTCTTCATTTAACAGAGTGCTTTTACTTGTAGGAAATGAGCTGTTAGGTATGGTAGGAAAGCACGTCGAGTGCACTTTGGATACTTGGTCGATTTGCCTACTTGGTTGTTTTACTTAGTAGACGTTCCGATCTGGATAGAAAAATAGATATGTTATGGAATTGCCAAAATTTGTAAAAAAAACATTCAAGGTTTTTCGCAAGAGATTCAGGCGCGATCGCTATCGCCACATGTAAAGAAAAGTATGTCTGAATAAAGGCTATTATTATTATAACTTCGTCAAGATCTCGATCTACTGCCATCTCATTGTATCTGTCCAATAGATCTCGGAATAGACATACAGACAGTGATAATTACAAGTACTTTCACAAGACAGCGAGTGTCGTCCAATCCAGGTAACGATCTTATAAACGCTTTTAATAAAGTCGCGTTACGAGAAAGTCACTTTCATCCGCAAATTGACTTCTTGTGTGAAAACTGAATCACGAGAGCATCGTCTAAGGCTGTTAGACATAAACCTGGTTGAACCTCACTTCCATTAAACTGCGTTTTGTCACTTAAACGATTCGTTAAAAAAATCAAGTTAGAACTTAGAAGGGGACCAAATTAAACCATGGAATAACGTTAAATCACGTTGATGACTAATTGAGTTATAACGAAGCACAAGGTACAGTCGACAGCACATTGACATAAACAAAACTATACTTATATTAACTTAGCCTGGACTGGATAATTCTCATTCCGGCCAAAAACAACTTTGGAGTCACTTGAGTCCTAAATAAGTAAGGGTTTAATTCGGCAATGAAGTTTTAGTTCAATAGATAGTAGAAGAAAAATAAGAAGAAAACCACCAAGGCTTAGCGGTACTATGGTCGGCAAAGCAACCACGATGAAACAAAACTCAGCAATCTCTGAACCCATTCGAAGTACCAATAACTAATAACTATTCCATGATGGTCCCAATCGCTCGTGCGAAACGATTTCTACGCATTCCGCGATAACGTCTTATTAAATCATAAGTCAACAAAAACAAACCCTCATTCAATAACATTAACTCAAAAATCACATCACTATTTAACACTGGCCATTTTTTAAAGTCACATATTTAAAAACTAATTAAAAAGTAAAGTTCCATAGACACGATTCGATTTTCGAAAAAGATCGAAATTCGAAATTGGAGGGAAATCAAACGCGCGCAGTTCCTGCGTGCTGCGAAGAGCGACTGAACGCGCGTGCGCGAGGCTTGTGCACCCGTGCACTACAGATAGGCCAGTCATTCTGGCGAGCGTTTGTATGGAGACCCCAACAATAACTCCTCTATCAATGAAACTTTTTTGTATACTTAATAGCATATTTATAAGAACAATTGTCAGAGAATCCAATAATATTTCGAGGCGGAAGTTACTTATTTTAATTGAAATTCAACATTATACCGTATCTTTTTCTGGAACAATGTTATGGTCATAATTATTTTTCTATAAATTGTATTTTATTAGTGTGTTTCTGTACATTCATAAGTAAAACTATTTTTTAATTCGAAAGTGTAGGTATTTTAATAAAATGTCTTTTTTGGCCGTACTTTCCATAGGATAATTGCTCCGCCGGGTTTCTGTTTTTAATATGCCTTCAAATTATTATTTCTAGTATAAGTACGAAAATCCAACAAAAAAATCCAAATGAAACAATTCATTATACAGAACTTGTCTTTTAACTATCTCTGGAAAATTACTCTATCAGATATTTTTTACAATTGTAATGAGATACCCAAAAATAACCTGATTTCAAAAGAATCCAACAAAATATCCAGGCGGAACACCATTATTTCGAAATACCTATCAAGCGCAGGCCAGCGCGGGGCCCGAGGCGGGCGAGGGGCGTCGAAAACCGGTCGCGCGGCGGGCGAGTTTCTTCAAGTAGGTTGGTAGGTACAGCTAACAGAAGATCAACACTTTGGACTAAATACCGTTCTTATTTTTTTGCGTCGTAAGAGTTGAAATCGTGCGAATGCGAGCGAGTATTACCATTGATCTGCTGTTGTCCGTACTATACGTATGTATGTATGTAGGTAGGTTGATCTAAACATCGCAATTTAATTATTATTATCGTCATCGTTTCGAAACATACGTACGCAGTAAATGTAATATGCGCATTGCCTTGTATAAGTTAAGTATAATATAGAGTGTGTTTTCTTCGCGACACGGGGTCTTGGATAAACTAACCCAGAGATTCCTTTAGAGTGTCTTTAACTTAATTGGCCGCTTAGTGTTTTTTTATGTTACTTCCAGCTTTAAGAAACGCCCCTGTTGTGAATCTGTACTAGATTATTTGCAATTTTGTCGAAATCTAGACGGAGCGTTCATGTCTCACGCTGGTGCATGAGATAGTGTTTGATAATTTCAAAATAAATTTAAATAATCTACAATTAACCTTATTTGTATATGAGTAGACAACAGAATCCCATCTCCAAATATCTCCTCCGCTCCGTCCAATTTCTCGTCCGCGTTCCCGGTGTTCTGTACGTGTAATAGGAATAAGGTTGTTAATCGGCCGCAGTAGCGATCCGCGGGCAGTGGCGCATGCACCGCCGCGTTGATTAGAAATATTAGAATACAACTCTATTTGATACTTATATGCTTCGCCTGCATTTTTTATTGGAAAACTTGAAAAGCAGTTTTAATAAGATAGTCTGTTCATAATGACAAGAAAAATCGGGCTGAGCATTTTTGGAAACCCCCATTTTTCGTCAATTTCTGGATAACGCTTTTCGGTCTGGATTTTTTATTGGATATTCATAACTACTTTCGAAAGTAATATTTTAAATACATAATTAAATAGAAATTGGAGTGAGTAATTATCCCTTGGAAATTACGGCAAAAAAACACATTTTATTAAAATATATATATTTCCATATGGAAATATGGTTGGATATTCTGTCAACACATGCCTATAGGTAACTAGAACTTGTAAAAAAAGAATTTTGGATAGAGCAATTTTCCTGTAATTGATACCACGTAATTTAAGTTTGACCTTGAAAATACCTAACTTCCGTTTCTACAAATTATTGGATTCTATGTCAATTCCAATCTACATATGGTACTCTATCACTGTGCCAAATTTCATAGATAGAGGAGTTACTGCTAGGGTCAACTCCTTTAATGACTGGCCTAAGAGTGATATGGGGATATAGAATTTCCTCTTCTAATCTAAGTATTTGTACTCAGATATTGCGTTTATCAGAGAGTGCAATAAAGATACGGACTCTCAATACAGAAGCATTATCAGATTGTCCGAATGAGATTATATGTTTATCGATTAAGAGGCACCCGCACCGACATATCGTTTCGACCAAAGAATATGTTTTTCTAGAGTGCAAACATCCATTGCATTGTACAGCTCTATGGTACAGTTCTTCGGCGCTATGTGGACCCAAAATGGCGGCAGTTTATGAAGGTAGACTGGACAGCAGATGAATGGCAACACTTAGACGATTCTAACTCTTACAACGCAGATAATAAAAACGGTTCAAGGTTCAAATCAAAATGTTGATGTGCTTTAGATTAAATATGTTTACAATTTCGCCGCCATTTTGGAGCAACTTAGCTGCCGGGATCTGTAAATTTCTGATTTCTCGATACAAAACATCGACTGTGGTGTTATAAAGTTCATAGAAGTTTGTCTGTGAACAGTGTCTGATCAAAACAAATAAGTAGAGAAAAGTATCCAGGGTCCTCAATAAGTTTAGATTCTTTCGTAAATTACTGGACCAAAATTAAGTAATTATTTTACAGTTACATAGTTTTAACATTTCTATCTAACAGTGAAAGAGTTCTTGAAATAGGTCAAGTAGTAAGTTGAAATAATTGGACTATTTTTTTTCCAATTAGTTCCAACTGGTTGAACTTGAAGTGGAATTGATGGTTTTTGAGATAATCTCCACCCTAAAAAACTCTCCTGTACACTTTTCTCTGTTAGATCGTATTGTAACAATTTCCACAAGACCGAACAGTACGGAAAAAGTACCTGCCTCTTAGAATGTAAGAACGATTTAATAGAGCGTCACATAACGTAAGAAAGCGCTTACATTATGCACGTGTGCTAATTGATACCGATTTGAATGCGAGCATGTCGAGCGATTCGATTAATCGACTTCTGTATCGATGAATGATTTGAATAATTAAAGACTGCTTGTGAGTTCCATCGAGTGGCATTCGATGTTCTATCACGAGAACGTTTTCATTTAGGTTTACTAAAATTAAACGTCTGGAAAAAATAGCTATCTTGGGGTGTCTATTTAGAAACTGATGAATACCGATACACGATTGCACAAACTTCGCTCGATAGAGAAAAAATCGCAAACATGGGTATGTTTGCGATTTTTTCTCTATCGATCATCATGTCTTTTAAAATAAGTTATTTTTAAATAAAAAAAAAACCGTCTTCAAAAAAATAAACAGAAAGGAACTAAAAAGCATAAAATAATTAATTAATTACATCTACATACGAATATTGAAATAAAATATTATTGCTATGTACCTACTGATCTCTTTTAAGTCGGTGCCAAGCCAAAGCGCGCGCGTGTTATATGTATGTGATGCGGCGGGGGCGGGAGCGGGGTGGCGACGAAAGTAGTAAGTTACGTATCCCTATCGTATACCTATTTGGCTTGGCACCGACTTAAAAGAGATCAGTAGGTACATAGCAATAATATTTTATTTCAATATTCGTATGTAGATGTAATTAATTAATTATTTTATGCTTTTTAGTTCCTTTCTGTTTATTTTTTTGAAGACGGTTTTTTTTTTATTTAAAAATAACTTATTTTTTGCTTTTTAGTGGTGTAAATGTATAATATGTAAGTATGTAACTTGAAAGATTATAAGTGACAGTCTATGTGTACCTATAATATTTGAAGAATTATCCCCCAACTCCTAATCGTTAAGGAGTTATACCTTCCATCATCAGCTCACCAACATGAGATGATCACTACTAGACGCAAATACTTGAATAGCTGTAGAAAATATATGAAATACGTTATTTGTGCCTAACATTTCAAGAATTCCCTCTATTTCTCCAGGACCCCATCATCAGATCCTGACTTGATGACTATGAGACCACCTGGGAGGTATACCCTTTCAAACTTTAAAGATTATAAGTAATACTGCCTAAGTTTGCCTATAATATTTAAAGAATTATACCCCAACTCTTAATCGTTAAGGAGTTGTACCTTCCATCATCAGCTTACCAACGTAAGTTGATGACTACCAGATGTAAATACTTGCAAAGCTTTAGAAAATATATGAAACACGTTATATGTGCCTATAACATTTGAAGAGTTCCCTCGATTTCTCCTGGATCCCATCATAATATCCTGACCTGATGACTATGGGACCACCTGGGAGGTATACCCTTTCAAACTTGAAAGATTAAAATTTACGTCCTAAGTTTGCCTATAATATTTAAAGAATTATATCCCAACTCTTAATCGTTAAGGAGTTGTACCTTCCATCATCAGCTTACCAACGTAACTTTATTACTACCAGATGTAAATACTTGCATAGCTTTAGAAAATATATGAAACACGTTATATGTGCCTATAACATTTGAAGAGTTCCCTCGATTTCTCCTGGATCCCATCATCATATCCTGACCTGATGACTATGGGACCACCTGGGAGGTATACCCATTCAAACTTGAAAGATTAAAATTTACTTCCTAAGTTTGCCTATAATATTTAAAAAATTATACCCCAACTCTTAATCGTTAAGGAGTTGTACCTTCCATCATCAGCTTACCAACGTAAGTTGATGACTACCAGATGTAAATACTTGCAAAGCTTTAGAAAATATATGAAACACGTTATATGTGCCTATAACATTTGAAGAGTTCCCTCGATTTCTCCTGGATCCCATCATCATATCCTGACCTGATGACTATGGGACCACCTGGGAGATATACCCTTTCAAACTTGAAATATTAAAATTTACGTCCTAAGTTTGCCTATAATATTTAAAGAATTATATCCCAACTCTTAATCGTTAAGGAGTTGTACCTTCCATCATCAGCTTACCAACGTAAGTTGATGACTACCAGATGTAAATACTTGCATAGCTTTAGAAAATATATGAAACACGTTATATGTGCCTATAACATTTGAAGAGTTCCCTCGATTTCTCCTGGATCCCATCATCATATCCTGACCTGATGACTATGGGACCACCTGGGAGGTATACCCTTTCAAACTTGAAAGATTAAAATTTACGTCCTAAGTTTGCCTATAATATTTAAAGAATTATACCCCAACTCTTAATCGTTAAGGAGTTGTACCTTCCATCATCAGCTTACCAACGTAAGTTGATGACTACCAGATGTAAATACTTGCATAGCTTTAGAAAATATATGAAACACGTTATATGTGCCTATAACATTTGAAGAGTTCCCTCGATTTCTCCTGGATCCCATCATCATATCCTGACCTGATGACTATGGGACCACCTGGGAGGTATACCCTTTCAAACTTGAATTATTAAAATTTACGTCCTAAGTTTGCCTATAATATTTAAAGAATTATACCCCAACTCTTAATCGTTAAGGAGTTGTACCTTCCATCATCAGCTTACCAACGTAAGTTGATGACTACCAGATGTAGATACTTGCATAGCTTTAGAAAATATATGAAAAACCTTATATGTGCCTATAACATTTGAAGAGTTCCCTCGATTTCTCCATGATCCCATAATCAGATCCTGACCTGATGACTATGGGACCACCTGTGAGGTATACCCATTCAAACAAAAAAAGAATTTTCGAAATCGGTCCAAGCGTCTTCGAGTAATCAGGTAACATACATAAAAAAAAAAAAAAAATATTTCGACGAATTGATAACCTCCTCCTTTTTTTTGAAAGTCGGTTAATGAAGATTATGTCTAACTAAACCGAAACAGTTATTCATACAAAATATACCTATATCAAAATGTAGGGCATTATAAATACGAGAGCTTAATTTTAAAATAAACTGATTTTTGTTGGCATACCTTTATTTCTGCCAAAATTCATCCAAAATTAATAAAAATACAAATATGGAGTCACTGTGCCGTGCTCTTAACTCCGCCGCTGCGGGACATCTTCTATCTCGTCTTTGAGTTTGACAGCTGGCAGCTCTTTAAACTTGGAGAATTTATCCAGAAGGTATCCTCGCACAACCGTAGCATATTTATTAAATAAATTATCATTTGATCATGTCCACAATTGGCCAACAACTTCACCTCCGAACAGATTACAATTACTGGCAATGAAAGAGATTTGGGAGTAATCAACTAGACATTTCCTTAAACACATTACATAAATTATCTGAGCCGAGAGCAGCTGCACAGCAGCAAGAAGTAGATCGCACAACGAGGTTGAGACGACATAGTCACGGTCTGAATGTCGCGAATGTTATGTGCTGTGACATTATTGAACTGATTTCCTGGCCGAATGGCAGGGAAAGCCTTATTAATAAACATCTATAATAACCTACCAGACAATGCCAGATTCTGCCCCACCATCAACCGCATGATGAACAAGATAACGAATAAGTGTAAAAATATCTCCGTTTTTTTATTAAAATTATTGGTTTAAAATAAAGTTTTGTACAAGTTGCGAGTCGAAAAAACAGCTTAATTAAGAACTCAGAAAATAGTATGAAATCGAAGCGACTTATTCATTGTATTGAAGGTGTCTGTAGGCGACGATGACTGCGTACCATCTGGTGTCTCGTCTGCCCTTTCACATAAAAAGACAAGCAAATGAGCCTATAAGAGGGCTAGGCTAAGTTATGAGAATGAAAAAGATAACGTTCAATGTCATAATATTACAGTATGTAGAGTAAAAAATATGTTTATTAATAAGTAAGTACAATAGGGTATAATTAAAAATAGAGTAATGATAATGTAATTATTCTACGGTAATTAAATATGTTAACAGACAGACGGACAACGAAGTGAACCTATAATGTTATTTACATTTAGACTAAAATAAGAATATGTATACTGTAATTTTAATTATTATTATTTAATTATGGACAGGCAGCTCATCGCTGATATGTCCACTTCACAGTGTTTGTAAAGTCTATCACTTAGTGGTATTATTCTTGTTAATGGCTTTAAAATAACTGTCCAATTTGTTTTTGAATGCGTTAACTGAGACGGCAGAGACAATTAATAAAATATTTTTTAGTCTTTTCTCTCCTTTTGAGTACCTAGACACGATTGCATTATAATCCAACGCATCAAACATTACATATTAGATAATACAATGAGAGATTGAGAGCTACGAAACTAACACAATGTACAGCTAACAGCAGATCAAGTGTAACACTTTGAGCCGTTCTTATTATCTGCGTCGTAAGATTTAAAATCGTACTGCAAGTGTTACCATTGATCTGCTGTTGTCCGTACAACGACATGCCAGTGCACAGTTACATAAACGCATATAATGTAATCGTTTTGGCAACTGTTGAAGGCCCACTGACTTGAATCAGTGCGCTGCCGACTGTACAATAACAATTGGGGTCATAAGACATCATGAAAATTAATTAAAACTAACGCCACACCCCGCCTGCGGTCAGGGCGATGAACTAATGGATATTCCGTGCATTGGAAGCGATAAAACGGAAAGAAGCGGCTGTTGTAGACTTTACTTATAGTTTTGAAGACAGGGGTTCAAGTTTATGGTGGGGTGGTTCAACTTGATTAACTACTTGCATCAAACGTGCAAAGTGTTAACATGAAGCATTGAGTTAACCTTAGTGAAATTGAGTACATCATCCCTTTTTGGTCAAACGAACTTAGTATAGAGTTTTTAAGTAATTACTTGAAGACGAGATGTCAGAAAAAAATTTAGAAAACAGATAGTTAAATGTCTGTAACTTAATAATGTTATTTTGCAACAGATTTCACATTTTCTACAGTTGACCTTCACTTTAGGTAGGTATGTATATTTTATGAAATTAACGAAAATTTGACAAAAACTATACCTAAGTTCAGTACAATAACCAAAAAACAACTCACTATTTTAGAAAGAAATTCATTCGATATTATTAGCCCAAGAATTTAAATCGTAATCACCGTCAAAAATGACAACCCCGAGAGATCTACTGCCGTGCAAGTCCGTAAGCAGGCCTCTATTGACTTACACTTGGGAACAATAAGCAGAGATCAGCTGATAATCTGGCGGAAAGCCAGGGTCGAGGCGACGCGACGGTGCCACAGCGAGACTTGCGCATTGCGACTGTAAACACGGCTATAATATCGATACGACGGAAGGTTGACATTTCAGCTTGTTAAAGTCAAATAGATTCGTAAGAATACACTTGGGATTTCTGTGGGGAACCTTGCTATTTTATTGCTATTGAAATGTAACAGTCAAACAGGTCTCAGGTTATCCAATTATGTTCATATGCAAAATCAGTACATACCTATTATTTGAAAAAATGACAATGATCTTAATGATTCAGTAAGATAAAATGTAGGTTGTTACGATGCGGTCTCTTTTGGTCGCATCTTGTGGTTGGCCCAAGTTTAAAAATGGATAAGAATGTTTTAAAAAGAAAAGCTGTCACTTTTTTTACGGAATTAGATGGGAAATTGTTGATTTTACTATTTTTACTATTTTATAAAGATTTCAAAATTATCTGATCTATATGAAATATACCCATCACTATTCTCATATATATATTTTTCAATTATCCGCTCGCTCCGCAACAAGGTAAACAAATGACAATACTATTAGCGGTTAGGTTACCTTAGTGAAATTGAAAGAAAGCAATGCCTAATTGGGAAGATCTTGATTATATTTTCTACTCATTTATCTATTGTTTGTATTTCTATTTGGGACCTAAGCGATAGTTAACAAATGTGCGTTTAAGATACAGCAAATAATTTATTGTTGATTAATCGATTGACAAGCTGTCGACAGCCACACTGAATAAACAATAGCCGATTCAAAGAAAATATTTACCAATTCAAGTCATTCACTCACGAGGAAACACTGCTGCAGTATGATTAAAGTATTGCTCATGCGTTAAACGTTCTCAGTGCGTGTGCATTGTGCAAATTAAGAGTTCCATGACGTCATCAGCATCCATTTGCTATCCTATGACAGCTTACGTCATTTTGATTAACGATGAAAGTTCATCGGGAACATTATCTTTTGTTATCTACAGAATAATTTCACTGGAAATGTAATCTAGAGATTAATTTAGATGGTCTTCCAGCTAACGTTACTACGTGAACACTATTATTGTAACGGACGTGCTAATTTACCCGATAGTTTGTCATTTGACGACGCAATTAACGGGGCCTACGCAAGGGTCAGTTCTGGGACCGCTGTTATACCTAATGCACAACTAAAGTGTATCATTGTCCTGCAGTTCCTGTGTTTTTTTGCAATTCCAAAGCTCGTTTGTTCAGACAAAAGCCGATTGCAATCCTAACTACAAGCGGACACATGACGATATCCAACACAAAATTCCAAACTATACCTCTTTGTTAAGGCTTCCAAATTATAAATAAACTCTTTAAGAACTAAGCTATAAATACTAAGCTCGTACGACTGCGGAAAATTCGCGAAAACGCTTTGTTTCCGCTTATCACTGAAAACCGCAAACACTTGAACATGTATCACTTCCTCGATAGTTCTACACACACAAATTGTCACAACAAAACACAAAAACTAATATCTCAACGAAATTAACCGACAAAGTTAAGAACGCGAAATTATTTCTGTACAAAAGGCTCCACCGTTTTTCCTTCCCCAGGTAAGGAAAAGGTGGTCGTTTTATTTTCTTTTTTTATTGACATCGATTTTGTGAGGGAACGCGCCCGTGCGACGCCGGCGAGGCGACTGGAAGGATCGAACGGCAGCCAACCCTAGGGGAGGCTGCGTATTTGCGCATACAGCTCCGACAACATCCCACCTATTAACCTCGGCCATAAGGTCGTAACTTCATCGAAGCTATTTAATTCGACAAATACTCCACAGCCAATTTGACAATGTCACAAGCGGTTTAATGCTTGGTTAATTTGAGCTCTACAAAGCTGAAATTAAAGTGGGAATTGGACCGCAGGGTATGTCTAAGGAAAACTTTAGGGATGAGGCGCGGTCACAGTTGAGTTGGATGAGGAAATAAACACAGAGGGCGTTGTTTCGTCGCTCAGGGCTTACACTAAACAGACTTTGTTAGCGATGCCTACATAGGTGTCTGCATACCAACTGTATTAGTCGGCTGGGTATGCGAAAGGCACAAATACAGGCCCGGTGTTTAGGTTAACGGTAGAAGGAATCATTCAGCCGCGTTGGGGATTTGAAGCGTCAAGTTAAATCGGACTATTTAGAACATGTACTAAACTACTGACATTTTCTGGAACGATGACCAAACACGACGAAATTAGGAAACTATCATCCAACACAGCACTCTTTATTTCTGAACGAGGTAGTATTGTTATGGTATAAATAAAAGTCTTCCTTGAATCTTATTTTACATGTGATTATAGGACTTAAGTGCAGAACATTGCAACGATCATCAGACTAACGATCTTTATATGAGATATGATGATTCATCATTTACACTTGCTAACGAAAAAGTAAATCTGTCGTGGAACGTGGAACCGATAACCGATGGGGTAGACGAGTTCTCGAATGGGTAAACGTAGTGTGGGACGCCCCCCGACCAGATGGAAGGATGACCTTCGCAAGATGGCTGGCAGAGACTGGATGCAGAGGGCCGAGAGTAGGGTTGAGTGGCGTACTTTGGGAGAGGCATATGTCCAGCAGTGGACTGATACGGGCTGATGATGATGAACGATAAAGCGTTTGTCAAACCCATATTTTTTTCTATTTAACGAAAGCGTGGCGATTACGGGCATAACCTCCCAAAATATGACTGACACAACAAGGCTTCGGCCCCCAGTTCCCGGCCGCCTTGCTATTCCAAACCAAGGCAGCGGCTACGGTAACGGCGGGGCAGGGAAAGGACCTTCGCAAGATGGCTGACAGAGACTGGATGCAGAGGGCCGAGAGTAGGTTTGAGTGGCGTACTTTGGGAGAGGCCTACGTCCAGCAGTGGACTGATACGGGCTGATGATGATTAAGATGAAAGTCGATACCATTTGGCCAGAGGGGATGCACAGACTGCATGCAAACATGACCGATGCAGGACCCGAAAGATTGGTGTTTCGTTGCGGAAGCCAATATACAATTCAGGTCGCTAAGCTAACGAAGTCAAGTGTACAGTTTTGTCACCAATGCAATACAGGTTTCTTACGGTACATACTCCAAAAATACTAACGAATGTGTAGGCAGTCTATGTGCCTAGCGGTTAACATCTAGACCTGCCTAGTGCGGGTTTGCAGAGTCTGTGGGCGGGAGATTGTATGCGATACAAATCAATAAGTCCAAGGCAGGCGGGGTCTGTTTACACGGGTCCCGGGGACACCAATTTGAGATAATTGGCGTTGATTTTCAAAAAAATAGGTAGCTTAGATTATGATAAAGGTCGTGCCCCCATATTGACGGCGATTTTCGAGTTTGCAAAATCTGATTGCCGATAAGCATTATTTCAGGAATCGGTTCAACAAGTGAACTATTACAGAAACAAACAAAGAAATCGACGACGGTTCTATAGCATTATTTACATGAAGAAAAAAAATACTGTCAGTCCCGTGATTGACACGAATCTAACGATACCTGATGCATCATCCAATAAGCCGTTGCGGAAGCTACGAAGAGACTGACATATAAACTCGAAAACATTACCCTTCTTTCGTGTGTCGGGTATAAATTAAAATGGTTGTACAATTTAACTTGCATTTGTAATACTATGCTTCAATAGTTTTGTTTACAAATTAAAACAGTGGTTAATCCGGAAAGCTTATTACTCGGTGAATGAGTTTCTGGACAGTGATTAATTCTATGACGATACCTTGGGTACATATTCTTAATATTTTTAATTGTTGTAATAATTTATTTATACAATTTGACATAATTTTAATGAATACTTACTTACTTGACATTTTTCAATTGAAATAATTATCTTATTCGCACGTGATATTTTAATTTTATGATTAACAATTTTTATTACTATTTAATTTTAAAAATTTGATGACATAATATTGATAAATATCTACTTGATGTAATTTTGTTATTATTATTGACCATGTATGTTTAATACTATAAATAGATGAATATGAATACTACCTACATGATTTAACTTTATGACGTGTGTGAATATAGTCACTTCGCCCGCCCGCTACCTCACCCTCTGCGGCGCGACTCGTAACTATGTTCAGATATGTCAAAAAGATTGGTCGCGTAATGTATACTGTGTACTCGTATACCTAAATGCAAAGTTAGGAGTGACCAATGTATTCAGAACACGAAATGTCGAAGGAAACGGCGCTCACAGAATACAAATTGGAAAGAAAAATTAATAAGGAACCGATGAAAGTGCTCATTGGTTAATATTAATTTGAAGCAGCGAAACTTAACAAAGGTAATATAATGGTTATCTTGAAAATGGCGGGAAGTCGTTCCCGAAAGCATTGAAAAAATGTTACAAACAAAAATGCAATGTAGGCCTATAGTATTACCTGGTTGCTTAGATTAGATTCCCTTTGCCTACTACGTCAGTACATCATAGTACTTCCGGAATGCCTAATTCTAATTTTACCCAAAACATTTTTTTTTGGAGGTTCTCTTGAAAATGGCGGGAAACGACGGTTGTGAAATTATTTGATAATTTTCCTTTTAATGTCTACAGGGACTATTTTGTTTTTAATATCACGTTAAATTAATCAGAAAATGTTTGCGAATGACAGTACGGTGAAGTTATTGGATTATTTATGCAAGATCTGAAGTTTCAAGCTTTTATCAAGAGTTCTCGCTACAAGCTCGGGAGTGAACGTGACTGTCGAGCTGCTTCGTCCAGAGTGATGACGCTACGGCGACTCCTCTGCAGGAAGATAGAAGACTATTGAATATATTGAATTTTCTGTAACATGACATTGGCAAATGACGAACAGTCGAGTCCATTAATAAAATAAATAAATAATAAGGTAAGTATATAATTACGGTAATAATTCAATCACCTTTCTTAGGAAATAAGTTTACCAAAACATGTACTTTTAAAGAACAAAACCAGTTTAAGAATAAAGCCTTTTTTCATTTCTGATTTTAACATATAAACTGCTAATAACCTGTCCAAAAAGGTTACACAGATAGTTCACCGTTACGCCAAGGTCCCTTTCTAACTTAACGTTTTTTAACAAAGTGTGAAAGTGACAAAACAGTTTGAGTATGTTGGTTCCTAACTTCCTATCCTATGTAAGGTTAAACTAAGTGGCTAACTGCATTAGTTTTTCTGTTAATAGATTCAACCCTGCCGATAACGTCTTAACAAGCAGAAAATATTTCAAAAATCAAACAAAAAAATGACTGCAAAAAAACTACCTACTTTTGATAATTTTTTTATACCCTATACCACTCCCGTAATCAAGACGAATCTAACGATACCTCATACACCAAAATCCATCAAGCCGTTTAGGCTACAGGATGGCAGGAAGAAATGGACATACGTACATAAATCGCAGGCCCAAATCAAGTGTCTTATTTTGTAAACAAAAACTACCCAATCCTACTAACATTTTAAGCTATCCTGTAATTATTACATAATTATTTTCACATTATTAGATCGGATCACTTTATTTTCACAATGATGAACAGGATCAATCAGTTCCTTCAGTGTTACATTACAGCAGGTAATTAGACGATCATATTTTGTTTACAAAATATGACTTGATTTGGGCTGCGGTATACATACAAACATTAATTTTTTGGTTCCTTCTGTCTGTCATCGAAATGACCCGAAATAATGGCTTAGGTGGCAACTCACCCTCCATAAAACTCTCATATGGGGTGAGATGCCACCTTTCAAAAACGTTAGTGATCGTTTCACCCAACACTTATATCGCGAACGGAACATATACCCGAAAAACATTACCCTGGGGCAGTCGGATAAAAAATACATCTATAAAAGCCAGTTTCCTCAGTAATAACAAAGAAAGTTAGAATGTATTTATATGTATAAATAATCATAATCAGATATGTCGTTGAAGCCGGCCGCGCACGTCAGTGGAAGCCGTACCAACTAACAGGCTCATGATATGCAGCTATACTCAACATTTGGCTAACAGCGTGAATGCTATATCGCGTTAGTAAGCAGAACGCATCGCTTTACAATTAAAATTAACATCGGCATCACACTGTAGATATTTAAAAGATATTGCCACATTTCACAGGGCACGTTCTTGCGCAATCAATGACCGCTTGACATCATTTCAAGGTCTTTCATTACGTAGTTAGCCCAGGCACAGGCTCCGGCCTATTTGGGCTGCTATAATTATACGCCACAGTCGGTATTCTGTCGAGTGCTTAGATCTATAAGGTGTTATCCTGTCAATTTATATATAATTGAATAAATAAATAAATAAAATAAAAATTAATTTCAATGGAGCTTTGCCCCACCTACAAAACTACGTGACCATTTAACCTATCATTTTGTTGGGGACTTATTACAGGTTTCATATAATCATTATGATTTTCTACTACTCTCGCAACTCCTATAGAAGAATAACAAAACAATGAATAATTCGCTTCGATTTCTTACTATTTTCTGAATTCATAATTAAGCTGTTTTTTTCGTATCGCAACTTGTACAAAACGTTATTTTAAACCAATAAATTTAATAAAAAACGGAGATATTTTTACATTTATTCGAGAGGCGAGATAACGACCAATGAAAGTTACAAAGTCGATACGCGTTCGTTACACGCACCGCCTGTGCGGGTCGAGAGTCGAAGACAGCTTGATCATATTTAGTAGATTTCTACTCTTTTGGTAGATTTTGAGGAATTTGTAACAGTGTCTAGTAAAAAAAAGGTGGTAGATTTTAGTAGATTTCTTATTCTTTTAGTTTATTGTGTGTTTCTCCGCCACACCCCGCATGCAGGCCTCGACTAATGAAAACGCTTCCCCGAATGCGGGCCCTATGGCATGCGTTCCAGAAATCTCTCGCACCCCGAATACGGACCCTATCGACTAATGAAATTGCGCCATGAGCCAGCCGAGTAAGTAAGTATCACACTTTAGAATCGCTACCTTTAACGTTTTTTTTTTTGTAATTAACGTAGTTTAATTCTTTCTGTAGTTTTCTATTGTAAACGTTTTCATATTCATTTCAATTAGATATTTAATTAAATAAAAACCAGCGGAGTAAGTAAGTATGTCTCCTCGGTCTATCTCTGCCACAGACCACTTACCCCATAGACATGAAATCGGTACAAACTTGCAAGCGAAAAATTATGTCAAGCGATAGGCGCTATTAGACGAAGCGGGGGGCAGGGGCGCCATATTAATCCTGTTTCGATATCTCAAGGTTACGCGTGTCGCGAAGCAATTTTGCAATTGTGCAGGCAGAAACGGGCGCCCTCCTGTTACAGGTCTATGGGGTAAGTGGTCTGTGATCTCTGCCGACCCTTCTACCAAACTGCTATGTATTTTCTGTGTCATTTCTTTCATTCATTCGCTCTAAATACCCAAGCATTTGAAAGTTTATAGGAGAGTATTTCATTTTGAAAAGTCGCCACATTTCACCCAGGTGATTTGATTCCAAGGTGGACAAAAGACGTCCCATAATATCGAATATATGAGTACACTGAATAATCCACTTCATCCAGGTCAACAAAGTCCAAATCAAGCAAACACATAGATACCTACCTCACCTCTCTCACACACTGGTTTGCTGATAGAGAACTTTAATCTAGAGTTAAGCACATCTTATGTAAGCCATACACGCTACGGTCTACCGGAGAGGTTACCTGTGCAGGTCAACCGCGTGTATGGGGACGTTCCGGTGTACCGGAGCGATCTTCAGTTGTTTACAGGTACACCGTACGGTGTCACTGGAAAGAATTGATTATCGATCGTGCGCCGATCGCCTGCGCAGGTTCGAAAACTGCACAGGTCTATCCCTACACACGTTCCGGTCTACCTGCGCAGGCATACCTGTGCAGGTACACCTCTCATTTAGACCGCAGCGTGTGTGGCCGCCATTATGTACATCTTATTCCATGTCTTGTACTGTAATCACCTTTGTGTACATTAAAGAATGCCTACTCTTTTCAACCCTGCTTACTACTTTTTCAGACAGATCAATAATGCAAGCAATTCCGTTATAACCCTCCGAGAGGGACTGTGGGATTGCGACTTATTGCCCGGGGATTAGTTCTCCCCCGGCGTTCAACGTGTTGCAATGTCGACACATTAATGCCTCAAACGTAACTTTGTTACTTCATCAGAGGGGCGTTTGGAAACTCTATCAAAATTAATGAGATATGATGCCGGGATTTCATGGTTAATAAATTGATCAGAGGGAAACTTCTGAGTCAAAGTCAAATTTCTTTATTGCAAGTAAGCACGTTGAGTACATTTTTGCACGTCAATATATTTTTTGTATTTACATTTACACCACTTTGCAAGGAAAAGGTGCCAACGCTGAGGAGAAAAAGTGGCAAAAAACTCTCAGCAGCACATCTTTTAAAATAATGATAATACAATTATTACTTCATAACTATACAGGTACGTAACTATTACTATTGTTAGTAAGTTTATCCCTCATGCGGAACCGGCGACACACACCATACATGTTCGTCGTTTAAATAGTCATCTATCCTGTAATACGCCTTCTTAACAAGTGTTCGTTAAATTGTTAAAATTAAAAGCGGTATTTAGTTGCTTTATGAAGACGAAGCGTGGACTTCGGTCTAACAAGGAGGTATCATGTTTGACCGAAATATAAGCGTCGTCTTCATAAACGAAGTAAATGAAACTATATATCATAACCGGTTTATGAAAATATAATATAATGGGGATAACGAAAAGTTTAGGAATATTATTGTAGAACAGAAATAAGGACATACACGTTAAGTTTACTTTGTTTCAATAATTATGTATTATGTATGTTACCGGTCAAACACGATTTCAGGACGAACTAGTTTTTTCTAGGCCAAACTAGTTCTGCCTATACGCGATAGGATAACCCGGTATAGCCTAGGCCGAACATTTTGAAATCGGGTTTGGCCGGTAACATACATAATACATAATTATTGAAACAAAGTAAACTTAACGTGTATGTCCTTATTTCTGTTCTACAATAACATCCCTAAACTTTTCGTTATCCCCATCAACTTCTATAAGAAATAAACTCAATAAGAATGATAAAACACTAAGGCCAATCGCGTACTGCGATAACGCTTTCATCATCATCATCATCAGTCTATTTATATTGCCCCACTGCTCGAGCACAGACCTTCCCTTACATCGAGGGAGCTCGGGCCATAATCCACCACGCGGGCCCAGTGCGGGTTGGCGGATTTCACATGCCTTAGAATTTTTTTTTCTTCTACGACATGCAGGTTTCATCACGATGTTTTCCTTCACCGTTTTGAGAGCATTCGGTAAATGTACGTAAGTTTTTCCGTCGAAAAAACCGAGGATAACTCATTGGTACATTGGCTGCCCTGGCTGGGAATCGAACCTGGGACCTCCGTATTGCAAGTCCATCGACCCAACCACTGCGCCACCGAGCTCTCGATAACGCTTTCATCGCGCGATAATTTTGTCGCAGATATGCAACGTATGGCTTCCAATGGTAGTGTGCGCACATAGGTGCTAGACGTCAATGAAATAGAATCCAACATTATTACCAAAATTTTCGTAATACGCCTAATGAGGGGGTTTCAAGGTTACATTTAAAAAAAAAGTACCGCTAGCCCCGGTAGATGGCACTGACTGGTCTGATGTCAACATTAAATGCGTTGTTATTGCTTGTAATTTGGGGTTTTCGTATTCCATACCTACAGTACGTACGCGTTAAGAAAATAGTGAAAAAAAGAGCACGTCTATCCACGGTTGCCAAATTAGATGACTTAGACAAATGTGCCATAAGAAGGAAAGTTCAATAATAATAAAAATTCAACTTTCCTTCTTATGGCACATTTGTCTAAGTCATCTAATTTGTCAACCGTGGATAGACGTGCTCTTTTTTTCACTATTTTCTTAACGCGTACGTACTATAGTATTAATTCGTACTATATTGTTTAAATTACACAAACAAACCAATACTAATAAATTATTCAGCTGACATTGAATTTTTTTTCATGGTACCTATGTGTTTTTACGATGATATCGCACTTCGGTGCAACGCCATCTACTATCAACTTAAAAAGCTTGTTATTTTTCCTTAGAACTGTCACTTTGAAAACCTTTCATTGTTTCGAAAACACTCCACGTCAATCACAATTAATCCAACAAATCCAATCATAAGCTCCTGCATCAAACTGCAATAAAACTTCCCCGTAACTAAATACTGCCGGCGGGCGTAGGACGGGGATCGAACCCCGTACCGCTATGGAGGCCTATCGATCTGCAGCCCCGACCGGTGGGGTCGGGGGAGTGATACCGACTCGGATGTAGACAATTAAGACCCTTCAAACTTGTGTATCAGGATTTTTCAGTCCAGTTGTTTTTGAGCAAAATTCAACCTGACCGATTAAAAAAAAGATTGTAGAATTTGGTTCTGGAGAAAATATAATAGTGGTTGAAAGATCGGATCACAGTGATGAACAGGTTCGATCAATCAGTTCCGACGATCATATTTGTTTACAAAATAAGACACTTGATTTGGGCTGCGGTTTACTTCAGTTTGTTTAAATAATAATGTAAGAAATAAGGGGGTAGGTATTAAATCACCAGGGAGGTGACCGCGACTTCAATCGTTTTCGTTTTCAATTTGACACTTGAACGATATACATTGCTGCGTTTCGTTGTCGTTTGTTAAAACTTGCAAAAACATAGCAGCAATGTATACGTCCATGTGTCAAATTGAAAGCGATAACGATTGGAAGTCTCGGTCACCCCATTGAGGTAAAATATGTAGGTGGCCTAGGTATTTACGGGAAGGAAGAAATACTGTGGCAACACTGATCTTTAAAAAATCGGGTCTCTATAAGTAATGTATCCACATACCTGTCCCTGCAGGTCCGTGTGCGGTCCATCGGTGCTCCAAGACAGGTCGTGCAGCACGAACGACACCTCCGTTATCGAGTACTCTGACAACACAAAAAAAAAATATACATACATCTTCAAGTGAGATTTAGGCTGTCTCTAAAGTCTAGATAGACCGACTGCAAGCCCAACTTAGACCCCCCCCCCCCCCCCCACACACACACTCTTGATTGCGGTCATACAGACCACTTACCCCATAGACATGAAATCGGTACTGCAAGCGAAAAATTCTGTCAAGCGATAGGCGCTATTAAGACGATTGGCAGGGGCGCCATATTAAACCCGTATATCTGAAGGTTACGCGTGTCGCGAAGCAATTTTGCGCTCATGTGACGGGCGCCCTCCTGTTACAGGTCTATGGGGTAAGTGGTCTGTGATTGCGGTGCTGTTATGTAATATTATGTGCAAAAATAACACCACACTCACCAAAAAAAGAATACACCCAAAAACAACAAAAACCAGGGAAAGACGAGACCCTGCCGGGGCAACCTCAAGGCCCCACTCACCCACATCCAAAGATCGAATGGGCAAGAATACCTTCGTCGTTGAATGCAGTTGGTACGACTGCAATAAAACCGCAAACCAACCGTGTAGCCCGATTGCAATCAGTGCAGATTGCGTGCAGTTTCAACGACTGCTGGCTTGCAGTCAGCCCAAACGCGCTGCATGGTTGGTTTGCAGTTTTATTGCAGGTGGTTTGCAGTCGTGCTTCAAATACTACAACTACGTGCATTCAAACTACAAATGTGCAGTTGGAGTGCAATTGAAATTCAGTCCGTCTGTCAAGTGAACAAACATTGTCTAAGATCAAAATGGGACTCGGTGGCACAGTGGTCGAGTCACTGGTCTTGCAGTTAGAGCAAAGTACGGGGTTGGAAGCCTCGTTGCGCGAGTCCGACTCGCACTTGGCCGTTTTTTTTAGTTTTCATTTTTGTATCAATCATGATCTGCAGGTCGATTTGTATGAGACATCATCGATACCGAACATCCTCCCTTAGGCTTATTACCTTTCTTGATATATTTTATGATATATATATATTTTCTTTGGTCTCGGGCTAATCCCGAGATGTTGACTATGAAATAAAATGCTACAATTATTAATTATAAAAATACGCTTTTAATGTCTGCCTTCAACTCTATAATAATAATGACAAAACAATTTCTTATTTTCCCATATAACTAAAAAGCCTACAAGACAGTACTTACCTATGGAGAGGTGTTGCTGGTGCGAGCGGGAGGGGGCTAGCGCGGCGCACTCAGCGAGCCGCACCGACGCCATCGGCCCCCGCCTGACAACGACGGACATTCAAAGTCTTAAATGAAACTCAATTAAATTCACAAAATAAACAATCAAACAGATCATCATTATTGGTGCAAAGTGGCCCATAATCTATACATATAATAAGACTGTAAAAAAGTTGTGTACATTGGATATTTTAATAGAATAATTGTAATGTGTTTTAGGATCGATACTGATGCCAAAACACAATTTTTTGAATTTTTGTCTGTGACTTTGTGCAAGTATCACGCCATAACTAATGAAGGGATTTTGATGGGAGTTTCACTAGGAGATAGCTGAAATATCCGGACAGCTCATTGGCTATAAGCCATGGCGGCATATGATGTGTAAACAAGGATCAAGAGAGGAAGATCTGCCTCCTGATCTCCTCCATCCTCCTCCTCTACGCAAACGAAGTTGCGGGCTACAACTAGTATGAAATAATACGCAAGTAATATAGAAGAAAATAAACTAAAATTGAGAATAGGTAGGTACAGCAGATCAAGTGTAACACTTTCAACTTTGGACCGTTCTTATTATCTGCGTCATAAAAGTTAAAATCGTCTGCAAGTTTTACCATTGATCTGGTGTTGTCCGTACATACTTTTAAAACAAAGTACCTAATTAATTACCTACCTAATTGATTATTTTTTATTGTATTTATTTAATTGTACAAGTTTTTATTAACAAATAACTATATCAACACAGGAAAGTGGAACACAGAGAAAGGTGTACAGGAGAGTTTTTAAGGTTGAGATTTTCTCAAAAACTACTTGAACAAAAAAAAAAAATCTTTCACTGTTTGATAGATAAAAGTTAAAACTTAAAAGAATGATTAAATTCGGTCCAGTAGTTTTTGAGAAAATCTCAACCCTTATTGAGGTCCCTGTATACTTATCTCTGTCTTCGACTGTACATAACAAAGCATTATTTGTTTAAGTTTTTTAATGCTTGATTTACGTCACTGGTTAAGTCGTCATTAACTCTACTGAAATTCCATACATCTTGCTCATGTTAAGGCTGTTATGTCTGTCACTTTAATAAAGTAAGAAAAAGACAGTATTTTATTTAGGACATGAATTCTTGGAACTTACATGTTATCTTTATTAAACAACACAAATATCAATTCACAATAAAGCTTATACACAATTAAATAGAGCTGTAAACCTGTAACTATTAACGGGAAGTCTCACAATGCACTGAGCGAATGTGTATTCAGCAAATGGAGCTGATTGTAATTGGATTTACTCCGCAATGCTTGCTCCTGTGGCCTAGTTTGTTGTGGATAAAAACCTCGTCACATTTAGTCACTTGCCTGCATCGAAATTGGATTAATTATCTATGGCAGTGGTTCTCAAAGTGGGCAATAACGCCCACTTATGGGCACTGGAGGCCTAAAGGATGGTAATGGCTCCAGAAAAAATTGGGGGGTGTTGAAGTGTTTGAGAGGGCGATGGCTAATTTGAAATTACATCTACTTAATATTTTAAAAATCACTGAAGTTAAAACCTACTACTACAAAAAACATTTATTTTATTTAGTTAGTTTATATTTCTGCCATGTTTGATTGTATAAAATAAAAACTTAAAATATATAACTTGGCTTTCGTAGGATAGCCAGTGAGCAATCAAGTTTTAACAAGATTTTGGTAGAGTAAAAAAAATTGGGGGCGCTGAAAAAATAATTTATTTTCAAAGTGGGTAGACGAAATAAGTTTGAGAACCTCTGTTCTAAGGTATTTTTATCTACATCTATAGCTTGTAGCGACTTAAAGTTAGGTGGTGGTTTACGTTTATGGGGTTTGCTGGACTTTGCCATACAAAATCAATGGATGAGCAACTGTCAAATTAAACCACTGTTTAGGGTTATTGCTATGAGCATATGTAAGCTAGGACAAAAGATAAGTTTTATTCAGTAATTTTTAATTAATTTATTGTACCTGTATTACAACAATCTATTTTTTTCAAAACTCAGTTACTAAACTTATATTAGTTACTAAACCGAAGACCAAATCAAGTGTCTTATTTTGTAAACAAAAACTACCCTCCACTACTAACATATTAAGCTGTTCTGTGAGTATTGCATAGTTATTTTAACATTACTAGATCTAATAACAATAATAGTAATCCAATTGGATTACTTTATTTTCACAATGATGAACAGGTTCGATTAATCAGTTCCTTCAGTGTTACATCACAACAGGTAATTAGACGATCATATTTGTTTACAAAATAAGACACTTGATTTGGGCTGCGGTGAAGAGAGTTTAAAATTTATACATATTTACATAAAACATTTCTTTAACATTATGAGGCAATTTCTAATTGTGGTACCAATTCTTTAGTAACATAATCAAAGAGTATAATATGAAGGTAGTAAATAATATGAGCATAACATAATGTTGAAAAGATTGTAATGGTTCGAATACAGGTCTAAATAGTTGCGATAAATCTCCCTACAATAAAGCTCCCTTGATTATTAGAATTACTGATACAATACAATACCTATAAGCTAGAAATTTCTCATATCATTGATAACTACAATAACCTTCAAACAAAGGAAACTAGGTATTCTGAAAAATTACATTACACAGTTGAATTTTAGGTATTAGAACAGTATAAAGGGATAGTTTAGAATATTTACGAGAATTTAATTACGTTAAAATCGTGTCTGTATGTCCCATGTAGGTACTTGGTCATATACTGAAAATTAGGTAGGCACAGATGCTGAATGCATTTCTTCGTGCTTAGTAACGGATCATGGGAAGATTGTACATAGAAATATATGTTTAAATAACGAGAAAACCATAAAAGAATTGATAAAACTGCGACATCGTCATGGGGCAATATGATTTGGGTTTTACAAGATTTATATGGAGTGGAGAGCGAATATTTGTAAAGCGGTGAATATAGAAGGGCAACAGCTTACCATTTTCAAGGATTCCAATACCGGCTGCGTTAATTTTCACAAGATATCAACAAAAGTATCACAACAAGTCCACCCACTACAACGGCTTGCAGGAATTAGTGACGTGATGTGCTTGTGGTTGATTTTTGGTAATGTCGATAAAAACAAATCGATTTTATTCAAGTATTTGGAATCGCTTAAAAATATATCTCCTAACTTTTACGTTCACGAATACATTAATGTAATCTACTTATGAATATAATCAACAAATTTACCAACTTTTGATGAAATATGACATATATTATTATTATTTTACCATTCGTACCGCGGGCTAAAGTTACCTCGTGTTAAATAAAAAATATCAAAATATGTACGACGGGTGTGAGGCACTTCACCTAAGACTTAGGTCCTAAGTCTTTGAAAGTTTTTTAGCACTGGGTATTATTATTAGAAACATAATATTTCCGCAGAAAACGTGCAATGTCATCTGTAAAGTATGCAACAGGCCCGCCAGTAAGCTTTGCATGCACCGATGTTCAGTGCTCGCGGGTGTTAATAATAATACTTTTTATTGAAGAGAACATGGATCCATTTTTGACCATATTCGACGGCTCCATACCTTTCATCGATCCTAGTATTGACATCACTATTGAAGAACTTGGGAACATCATTTCGATTGGTTGAGTAAGGTAAAAGACTTGCCTATACAGCCACATCTTAATTATAATTATTTTGAAATAAATGGTGATTAGGATACTGAGGATAATATATCATTTCTCATTACAATAAAATACGTGTTTACTCATTTGAATGATTACCATCCTAACTTTGTGGTAAATAGTTTTGTCACGAGCCAAAGTACAAGTAATTAGAGCCAAGAAGAAAAAACAAAGTTGTCACTTGATTTTGACAGCTGTCAAAAAGCGTAAATTTTGTATTTTTCTCAATGTATTTATATTTCCAATTGTAATAAATTCTGCTTATTTCCCTGCTGCTTATGAGATAATAAAACCGTTCTGAAGGTACATTTGCAGTTAAACATAACATTTTTATATTGAACAATATAATCTCAACCCCAAATAAGTTGTGATGTAAGACGGGGTGTTTCACACGCTTTTACCTGGATTTCATGCTATTTATAATCAAATTATCTATTGAAATCGTTTATTTGATCTGTTGCTTAGGTACCTGACTAATTTTGATTATGAATTTGTTGTAGATGTTGAAATTCAGTGGATGTATAATTTGGAGGTTAGGTACGAGATTCACCCTTCGGAAATATTCAGACGCCGGCGCTACTGTATTCAAAGTGAATAAATTACCTACTAAGAGTATTTCTGACAAATCTAGTGCAGTGGCCGTGGAAGACAACGAGGATACAGGTACAAACAAAGGTAGGCAGATCTTGCTGAGTTACAGTAGAAGAAAAATTGTGGGTTTGTTTCTTATTTTTATAAGGTAGAAGGAGCTTCGCAACTCATATTAGGTCGCACAAATAATGTGAAAACTTTTTGGTAGACATTGAAGTGTTTTTATGGAAGGTTATGAGATGATTATTTATTTAGGTATTTTTGTTTTGTTTTTTATGAGGCTTTTGTCACTTGGTGACCATGACAGCCTCATTGGGCCTCAACAAATAGCCCCATCAGACCCCACCCCTACTTATTTAGGTATATTTGCAAAAAAAAATGATTTTCTTGTAGATTTTATTTATAATTTTACAAATACAGGTAAGTTGTGATTGTAAGTTCCCTGAATAAAATAAATCATATAAATAAAATAATTACCTTCCATAAACTGATAGTAAGTATACCTAAGTTCGTTTTGCTAAAAACGATGTACAAAAAAACTGTCATGAACATTTTTATTTTTCAGGCCTGGTAGCAGCAGCATTTGCCTCTCTAAGTGCCCCTGAGACTGACATTAAGAAGCCCAGCCCAAAGTCAGTGAAGACTAGCCGGCTGCAGCAGGTGGATACCCAGATTCAGAAGGCTGCCGATGTAAACTCGCTCCTGCGTGTTGCTGAGAACCCTGTGGTCTCACAGAGGCATGCTTTGAAGGTACAGTTATGAGTGTTATGGTCTACCTGCATGCTCTATAGGTAAGAAATCTGCCAATCCGCAGTGGGCCCGCATGGTGGATCATGGCCCCAGCTCTCTCGATGTAAGGGAAGGTTTGTTCCCGAGCAGTGATGAATAGACTGATGATGATCGTATAGGCGATTAATTTAATAGCACACATTTCAAATGTATGGACAGCAGATCAATGGTAACACTTGCAGTACGAATGCAGCTCTTATGACGTAGATAATACGTCACTAGATGGCTGCTGTCACATAATTATGGAGACGAGACAGAAAACTTACTGCTTGATACTAAATAAGTTAACACAACCTTTCAACACACCCTCACACACACACACTTTCACACCACACACACATGCATGCCACACAAACATACATTCGTCACACTGACACACATGCATGCACTACACACAAACGCACGCACCACTCTTTTGATTTTGTTAATAACCTTTTTAAAATGTTTGTTTCTTCACCCTATTTTCTTTTAATGTACATTATGTCTGTAAGGGGGAGGCCTGGTGACTCAAAACACAGGATTGGTCCTAGCTTGAGCACCAGTCTTCCACCAAACTGTGTCTAATACCATGAAAATGTACCTAATGTGGAAGGAAATAGAAAACATTTGAATTTGAATAAGAATGGTCCAAAATGTTACACTTCTCTGTTAGCTGTACATACAGAAATTAATGCTACAATATCATTAGGTACATTACCTTCTTCCAGATGGTGTCAATCCTCTCTGAATGGTCGAGCTCCAACAAAGTGAAGTTGTCAGACTTCGAGAAGGACCCTCGGTTCCTCAAGTTGTGCCGGATCCTCGCGAGGACCTCCAAGTCCACTGCCATGACGTCACTCACCATGGCCGAGGACCTGAGCACGGTGTTAGGCATCACAGGAGATGATGAGGCAGCTAGGCTTATTATGAACTTGTCGATGCCACAGATGATTAAGGTTGGTTGAAATGAGATATAGGTATAGATGAATCTTTTTTTGTCACGCAAGTATTATTTTGCAACACGTTGTAACGCGCCGCGTCCACGCCACGCCACGCCAAAGTGACGCCAAGACAAAGTTGAGTCACATAATAATATTATGAAAGATGGGGCCGCAAACGTGTAATCGTGCTACGAAATGTTGCGTCTTACAGCCATTTGACATCTACGCCAGTCTTACGCCGATTACTTCGCCACTTGTATAACATAATGTTATACAAGTGGCGAAGTGGATAACGCGCCAGACTGTGTAGAAGCCTCAGTTAGGCGACGAGCATGCATGAAGAGATTGATGCATATCGAGGAACCGAAAGCTGTGCATGTATCGATGTAAGTCCATCGTCTCTGCCTACCGCTACGGGAAACAGGCGCGAGTGAATGATGTGTATATGAAATGATTTTTTTATTTATTCTTAACAGTACAGATTTACATATATCAAAGATTAACGGCAACTCTCACACTAGGTTGGGCCTGTCCTGTTGGAGCCAATATTAACAACAGGTGTTTCATATTTGGTTGACGTGGTAATGTAGAACCTTATGTGAGAGTTTTTTTTGCCACTTTTTCTCCTCAGCGAGCGTTTCCTTGCGTTTCTTTACACGTTTGCTTTGAGCCATATACATAGGCGAACCTCACTGCCCTTAAACCGCATTTATTGTCCCTTTCACACTTTGGTAAGAACTTAACGAACAGTTTAGTGGTGGAAAAACTTTAAATCACGTTTATAGCTAACAACCAATGTATTTACTTGCAATAAATAAAGATGATCCTGATTCATTTCAGGTAATGCAAGCCCTACACCAGAAAGGTCGACGGAGCACGCCTCTCCTGCGAGCGGTCTCCCACAACATCACCAAGCACGCCGATGTCATTGACCTCAAGAAGTCAGCTGATCTGCTCTACTGTATGGCCTCACTGAACTTCCCTGACCCTGTGCTTCTGGATAGGTTATGCAAGTAAGTTGTATTGTGTAGTTTTAATAA
This sequence comes from Tachystola acroxantha, assembly GCA_963506565.1. Taxonomy (NCBI): domain Eukaryota; kingdom Metazoa; phylum Arthropoda; class Insecta; order Lepidoptera; family Oecophoridae; genus Tachystola; species Tachystola acroxantha. Next base: position 12,803,636 of record OY735879.1, read on the forward strand.
TGGTCTGTCGAGCTTAGTTTTGTCATTTGCCAATGTCAAGTTAAGAGCCTTCCATGAGCCAACTAGCGCCGCCAATCTTAAAAAAATCAATTTTATTAAAAAAGCTATTTACAAAATGTTTATTACGATACTATTTTTTAAATGCTTATTTATAACGTGATTCAATTTCGGTAAGTTGTAGTGCGAAAAACGGCCGTTTTTGGCACATTTGTGAACTACAACTTAGCTTGTCGCAATTATGCCATGTATTGTATATTGAAAAATAGTATTCATCCTAATAATCATTTTGTAAATAGTTTTACAAGGTGCTAGTTTCGCGGTATTTCACTATTTTATTTATTTTATGAAATAGGTTACCCACAGGGTGTACACCAAAACAATTACAGTGTCACAGTCCACAAAATAATTATGCTAAGTGTCACCCCAATTATAGGCAACAACGGCATGCTTAGAAATCCAAGGAAAAGGTTACAATGTATATCGATCCTAACAATAAAAATAAAATTCTACAAATTTAGAAAACATTTCAGTAACTAACCTAACCTAACAAACAAACAAAAATCTGTTGACTATCATCTACGATCTGTCAAATAATAATACCTATGAGTAGAGATTACCAAATGGCATTTCTAACCTATTGTTCTTTGGTTCCAGCGACATCATAGAATGTCTGCAATCTAACGAGGACCGGTCAGCGGTCATGAACTCCATACTTGTATCGTTGGGTCTGCTGAAATACCGGCACGAGCCGTGTCTGACCGCACTCACCCAGTGGATACAGCGCCACAGAGACCTGTGTCGGGCGAGTGACGTGGCTTCCACTGTTGTCACATTAGCCACTCTGGACTTTGTGCCGCCGCAGAGCGAGGAGCTATTTGAGGTAAGTGTCTTTAACCCCTCAGCCAGTGGATACAGCGCCACAGAGACCTGTGTCGGGCGAGTGACGTGGCTTCCACTGTTGTCACATTAGCCACTCTGGACTTTGTGCCGCCGCAGAGCGAGGAGCTGTTTGAGGTAAGTGTCTTTAACCCCTCAGCCAGTGGATACAGCGCCACAGAGACCTGTGCCGGGCGAGTGGCGTGGCTTCCACTGTTGTCACATTAGCCACTCTGGACTTTGTGCCGCCGCAGAGCGAGGAGCTATTTGAGGTAAGTGTCTTTAACCCCTCAGCCAGTGGATACAGCGCCACAGGGGCCAGTGGCGAACGAGTGACGTGGCTTCCACCGTTGTCACATTAGCCACTCTGGACTTTGTGCCGCCGCAGAGCGAGGAGCTGTTTGAGGTAAGTGTCTTTAACCCCTCAGCCAGTGGATACAGCGCCACAGGGGCCAGTGGCGAACGAGTGACGTGGCTTCCACCGTTGTCACATTAGCCACTCTGGACTTTGTGCCGCCGCAGAGCGAGGAGCTGTTTGAGGTAAGTGTCTTTAACCCCTCAGCCAGTGGATACGGCGTCACAGAGACCTGTGTCAGGCTAGTGACGTGGCTTCCACTGTTGTCACATTAGACACTCTGGACTTTGTGCCGCCGCAGAGCGAGGAGCTGTTTGAGGTAAGTGTCTTTAACCCCCCAGCCAGTGGATACAGCGCCACAGGGACCTGTGTAGGGCGAGTGACGTGGCTTCCACTGTTGTCACATTAGCCACTCTGGACTTTGTGCCGCCGCAGAGCGAGGAGCTCTTTGAAGTAAGTGTCTTTAACCCCTCACCCAGTGGATACAGCGCCACAGGGACCTGTGTCGGGCGAGTGGCGTGGCTTCCACTGTTGTCACATTAGCCACTCTGGACTTTGTGCCGCCGCAGAGCGAGGAGCTGTTTGAGGTATAAGGACTTTTTAACCGACTATATTATTGTCTGCACTCTGAACTATTTACTAGTGACATAATTTAAGTACAATGTAGCTGATTGGAGCTATGGATGGCGAAATGGATAATGCGCCGGGCTGCATGAAGCCGAATTTGATTCCCATCGTCGGGCAGTTTTCTCTTTGGCTGTTTCTACATTTAAAGTAAATTAAAATAAGCCTGCTATTTCATATTTTGCAAAAGCCATAAGTAAAAAAAAATAATAATAAAATAAATAATAAGTAAAAGTAATATTAAATTAAGTTCGGCACGAGTCTACTTCTATTTTCCATGTCATGTCAGCTTGCCTATCGACAAAAGCCCCTAAAAACTTTCACAAATCAAACTTTAGGAAAGTAGCCGGACAGCAAAGGACAGGACCAAAAAAGGTCTTGACAGACAGACAGACAGACAGACTGACGGACGGATGGACAGACAGACGGACAACAAAGTGATCCTTTAAGGGTTCCTTTTTTTCCTTTTGAGGCACGGAATCTTAAAAATTTAAGTTTCTACATATAAAGTATGATAGAATTTAAGTAAAGTTTTGTGATTTAAAACATTAACCAGCCCTATTGCATTTCATTTATTTAATTCCATATACAATTATTATTGTGTCGGAAATCAATTAACTAAAATTATAATTAACAAGGCTACCTATTTAAATATTATACAATGTCAATTTCTCAAATTTAACGTCTACTTAGAGTTACAGTTATATATATATATATATATATGTATTCAAATCTTTTTTTACAATATCTCATTCATATTACATTAAATAGTTCTTATTTTTATTACAATGCCACATCATCCAATTCACAATTTACAGGCCGCACTATCGCTCAAAGAGGACGAGATGGTGAAGGCGTCCGGCTGGCTGGACCTGGTGTTCTCGCTGCTGACCCTGGGCAAGGCGCGGCCGGCGCACCTCGCGTCCACGCTCAGGCCAGAGTTCATTGACAAGCTGCTGTCGGCTGGAGGTGAGTCACAGCAGAGCTGGGTGGTGAGACAGGTCACCATAGCAGGCCGTACTCAAAGAGATAGAGTGATAGCAGCCTCTATAGCACATGTTCGTTAAGGCGTTGTATGCGCGTATTTTCAGTTTTTCTACGAAGGCTACGGCACTGCTAAAATTAAACGTCTGAAAAAAAATATATGGCATTCTATTTAGAGACTGATGAATACCGATACACGATTGGACAAACTTCGCTCGATAGAAAAAAATCGCAAACATACCCCTTCCATGTCTTTTAAAATGAAACTTATGTCTAAACCAAAATAGTTATTCATACAATACTATATATACGAGAGCTTGTGTAAAAAAATCTGATATTTGTTGGCGTATTTTTATTTGCCTGCCAAAATTCATCCAAAATTAATAAAAATACAAATATGGAGTCACTGTACTATTTATTATTATTATTTTTGCCTCCAATTTGTTTAATTTACTTAAAACGCTGTGCAGAATTAATGTATGTCACAAGCCTACCATCCATTTAATTTTTTCGAATGAATTATTTATTTATTTAAACAATATTGTCACAGCATTACAGTCACTTGACCATTGCGCTGTGCAATTCATATTATATTATACATCACTATAGTCCAATTTAATTATTAATACACTTAGTCAACTTATCTTAAATGATTATTATTAGATATATTATGTCAATAATTATTATAATTCAAGGTCACCCGGTATATTATCGTCAACCATTGGCATATGGGAGGATCATTTTGTCCAAACGACTGCATCTCAGTTCTAATCATATTGCAGAGATCCCCATTCCGTCGCGTCGTAAACTGATGGCGATAGACGCGTACGTGTCTCTCACGGCGCCCGGCTCGCCGCGGCTCCCCGACCACGTGTCGGGCGGGGTACCGCTGCTCTACACCAAGGAGAAGGCGCTCTACGTGCAGAGCGTCATGGACACGGTCAAGAGTCTAGTGTCGGCTGATACGTTCCTGAAGCGGGACTGCAATTCGGGCATGGGCTTTTTGTACGGTGAGTTTACCCTTATTGTTAAGTGTTTGGACTCCTCCTCCCCCCATCAGTCCCCCCACCTCCCCCATATCTTCCCCACCTTTCCCCCGCCTTCCCCACCTTTCCCCCGCCTTCCCCACCTTTCCCCCGCCTTCCCCACCTTTCCCCCGCCTTCCCCACCTTTCCCCACACATTCCCCCCGCGCTTTCAACCATTCCAGCTCACTAAAGTAGCGCAGCAGGGCTGACAGCTACACTGTTGCAGGTTTTATGGTGTCTGAGGTTGTATGGTGAATTTACGGTGATACTAAGCTATAATATATACCTTAATAGTTAATACATGCACGATATAAACTTACCTCATGTTTTATTTTATTTTTTCATTACCAATGCTTGCTGTTTCGGAACCGATGTACCAGTTTTAAGTTAACTAGACCTAAGAAAGAGTGGGCCCTCCTGACACAGGCGAATTTTCAATTTGCCTACTAGGAGGTACTTTATTTTTGTATCATTTATATGCTGGTGTTTTTGAAAATATTTTATTTTTATTTTTATTTATTTTATTTAACTCTTTGACCCATTATTGAAAGATAATTAAACATTTTTACAGATGCAGAATTTGCAGTAGACGCCAAATGCCATCCAGTTCCTTTAGAAAAAGCTGTAAACAATAAAAGGTTAGTCTAATAACTAACCTTTTATAACATCTTGAGATCGTTCTCATGTTGACTTTTGAGCTGAGAGTGATCTATTAATACGGACTCCGAAGTGTTATAGCGGACGAGTTGACAGAGTGAAGCGAACTGCTCCACCCCCGCGTCTCGCCGCGAAGACGTGACGTCACGAATCTCGCGAACATGGCCGACTGGCGTTTTTGACGTGTAGGAAAAAACTGAGAAATATTTTAATTTCAATTTCATATTTTAGTCATCTTCTTTTATGTAATAAAAGTGATATATTTGGAATCTTAATGTAAAATAATATATGAAATAAATATTGTTTTATTGAATTTCGATATGAGTCAACTAGCCTATAGAAGTCGAAAACTCTATCTCTAAACAAAGTATCTATTAAAAAGAACACTATTCAGTGAAGGAGTTTATTGACGAACATTTTGAGGACTTACATTTTATACTGCTGTAAATTGTAACAAATAGTCAAATAACTGTATTGTGTGTGTTATGGAACCGAAACGTGGACATTGACGGTGAGACTGGCCCACAAGTTCAAAGTCGCTCAGCGAGCTATGGAAACAGCTATGCTTGGCATTTCTCTGTTAGATAGAATAAGAAACGAGTATACCCGCCAGAAGACAAAAGTGGTTGACATTGCTCATAGAATCAGTAAACTGAAGTGTCAGTGGGCTGGTCACATCTGTCGTAGAACCGATAACCGATGGGGGAGACGAGTTCTCGAATGGTTGCCACGAACGGGTAAACGTAGTGTGGGACGCCTCCCGACCTTCGCAAGTTAGTCAGGGACTGGATGCAGAGGGCCGAGAGTAGGTTGATTGGCGCGCTTTGGGAGAGGCCTACGTCCAGCAGTGGACTGATACGGGCTGATGATGATGATGATTGTCTGTGTGATGCAGCGTGTTGCGGATAGCTGTGCTCGCGCTGGACTACCACGACATGACGCGCAAGGCGGTCGCGCCGCTCGGCGTCTACCAGCTGTACATCAGGCTGCTGCAACTCAAGGTGACCAGCCTAACATTCACCCCTAACGCGCACCGAGTTCTGATATCTCGCTTCCAAGGTCAACATCATTCAGGAATCGTATGATGCACTTGGGCGGGGATAGGATCCACTTTGCGCCAAGCTCATGTTTACCCAGAATTTGGATTACGCATTATCCATGCTCGGTGAATAAATTAGAACACGGTCACGGAATGACAAGGTCGCAGGTTCAAGTCCTGCCCACGGCAAGAATTTTTTCATCATGTTCTAACTCATGTATACCCAAATCAAGTGTGTTATTTTGTAAACAAAATCTACCCAACCCGACTAACATTTTAAGCTGTTCTGTGATTACTGCATAGTTATTTTCACATTATTAGATCGGATTACTTTATCTTTAAAATGAACAGGTTCGATCAATCAGTTCCTTCAGTGTTACATCACAACAGGTAATTTGACGATCATATTTGTTTACAAAATAAGACACTTGATTTTGGCTGCGGTATTTGTATGTATGCATGTATGAAGGTATGTTAGGGTGTATGCGTGTGTGAGGGTGTATGTATGTAAGGGTGTGTGCGTGTGTATGTCTAATCATTTCATTTCATTTATTTGCCTTCAATTGCAGGTTATTATACAGAGATTTTATACATATATTAAATAAAGTGCCGATACAATTTTACCCAATCTTGGGTGTAGCAAAATAAAACTTACTTAACAAAATTATTATTATAAATTTGATATTAATGTCAATAATTATAATGTCAAGCTCATCACCATTATTGAAGCCAATATTATTACAACACAAATTAAGTCAAAACTTCACACAGTCATATTAGATATATAGTATGAGAGCCCACGACCAAAATTTTTGTCTCATAGCAATACAGCCAAAACCGCATCAAATCGATAGATACGATTATCCTGAACTCGAAAATACCAATTTCAGACATTTTCCGCGTAGCGTTTGATCTGACCGAATTTTAAAAATTGTCAAAGAATTTTACCGAACTGCATCATAGCAATATGTCTGATTTGCAGACTGTAGTTGAATGATAGTTCTGAGATACCGGAAACATATTTTTCAGACGTTAGTGGTGTAGCTCAAACCCGTAAAATCACTTAAAAAAATTAAAAATGAGACAAAAAAAATGTCTCATAGCAATACGTCTGAAAATCTTTTTTATTAGTAAATTTTGGTTATTTGATGCGAACAAAACAATTTTCAGACGGAAATGTGAACGCATTAAATTTTGAGACCGTTTTGAAAATGTTAACAAATTTTACCGATCGGTATCATAGCAATATGTCTGAAAATTGTTGAACATGATAAAATAAGTTGTCCACATGTGCGAAAAATTTATATCAGACAAATTAAGTGTAGCACCTTCTCTATCAGACAACTTTTCGATACTCAGATATCATTTAAAAATCGTATTGAGGCATCTTGAATTCTCTGTTACAAACCAATGAATACGTTGCGACCCTGAATTTATTAGATGATAATTAACAAAGAATTTACCCGAAACCGTAACATTGAAGTTGAAGGACTGAAATAAATCGCACAAAAGGAAACTGGGATGAAGTTGAAAAAAAAAACGGTTTATTCAAAGTTACAAAATATTCTCGTATTCAATCGCTGTCGGATTCGGAATCGTCGTCTTCGAAATCACTCTCGACGTCGCTCGGGAGATCTTCAACGTCCTCTTCTGTAATGACATCTGTCATCTGTCAAAGTACATATAATAGACAAGGGAGATTCTTGAATATTTATGAAGGCTGTAAATTTAAAAGAACATTTAACAGAGGCGTCGGCCAGGCGACTCCGAAACGTTATTTTCGTTTTTGGGAGTATATGCTACACTTAAAGTGTCTGAAAACAGGTTTTTGGTAATCATGGCAGCAATACGAAAAGTTAAAAAAAAAATTATCCGTATTGCTATGATACAGGTCGGCTAAATTTGTTGACATTTTCAAAAATGCGCTCAGGCTATGTGCTACGCGCAAAATGTCTGAAAACAAACTTTTTCGTAATACAATTATAAAATCTATGTACATTTTCACTATCAGACGTATTGCTATAATACCGACTGCCTTTTTTTTTTGACACAGCAGAAATGGCCTCCCACGCAGTTGCTACACTTTCGACCGTTACTACACACCTAGTCGGGTTCAGAATCATACAATCTAACGATTTTATAGGGTTTTTGCCGTATTGCTATGAGACATGGTTTTGGTCGTGGGCTCTCGTACTAATAGGTAAGTACTCGGATTAATGTCAATCGCAACCTCGGCTATCCTCCAAAAACTCATTTAAGTCGTAAGGACAAATCTCAAGCAGCAAGTCTTTGGTTTTTCAGAAGAATTTATTATCTGGGAGCGACTTGATAGTGTCTGGTAGCTTATTATAAATTCTAACAGCATTGTATTTGGCTGTTCTCTGCATCAGAGCCGATCTGCTGGTTGGCAACTGCAATACACCATCGTGAAGCATGTTTAGTCTGGTGCTTCTGTACTCTGGCCTTTGGGGGAATTTGCCAGGGTTGCGTCTTATAGTTTTGCACAACTCCATAATGTATAGTGACGTAAGCGTGTGTAGCTTCAGAGTATTGAAATCCTTCCTGCCATCCTGTAGCCTAAACGCCTTGATGGATTTTGGTGTATGAGGTATCGTTAGATTCGTCTTGATTACGGGAGTGTCATAGGGTAATTATTTAAAATAAAAAATTAATCAAAAGGGGATAGTTTTTTGCAGTCGTTTTTTTTTTGGTTTTTGAAATAATTTCTGATTTTTGACTATTTTATACTTATTTTACTTATTACTTTCCAGGGTTTCAAAGTACTACAAATCCCGTACACGAATTTCAACCCTAAGGACAAACTGGTCACTCGAGTGCAGTACATCGAAGCGCGACTGAAAGAAATCGTCAGCAATAAGTCCGCCCCCGCGTAGACAGCGTAGCTTGTAGGTAATTGTGTAAAAAGTTGTACAAAACAATTTGTTTTATGTTGTTATGTTTTGAGGTTATTAGGGTCAAACGGACGCGGCGACAAAATAGTCACCAGACACGAATTTGTATGCACGGTCTAATAACAAGAGAAAATTATACGGGAGATTACATTAAAATTGATATTTTCCCAAAAAAATTCTGACCACAAATTATTATACGGGGTGTAACGTAATTGGTATATGAAGCCGAAGGGAAGTTCATTATTGGTAACTGAACAACTTTTGTTCTACGACTTTTCGAATAAAAAATAAAAACAAATTAATGTCTCATACAAAATCGATCAGCTGACCGGTGCAAAATGTATGAAAAGTCAAAAAAATATTTTGCGAAAATCGAAAAGTCGTAGAACAAAAGTTGTTCAGGTACGGATACTGAACACCCTCCATTTGGCTTCATATACCCTTTACGTTACACCCTGTATATAAACGGATATCACTCACTTATATTGTTGAAGTCTGCAATTAGACCAACGAATCCAGCTACAGCCATCGAACGCACCGTCGTCGTCGGTGGGACAAGTTATGTCGGAGCGCGCACAGAGGGCGCTGATCCGCAGTGCGCGAAAAAACGTCACCGGCGACGCGGGCGTGGCTCACTTGAAAAAGACCGTCGATATCGGTCGAAACTGTCGGTCTAATTGCCGACTTCAACAATATAAGTGAGTGATATCCGTTTATATATAATGATTTGTAGTAATGGCTCACTTTAGTTTTATTCTAAAATTCTGACTGATTTTTGAGATATTAATTTCTCATAAAAACATTGTTTCACTAACATGATAACTTATTTCTAATTTAATTTAATGCATTGTTAGAAATTGTATTTTGTGGACATATATATTAATATTTTTTGATTAAATTAGTAGATAAATTAATATTATTAAGGATATTACACAAGAAAACGAAGAAAATCTAAAGGCCATCACACACAATGAAGATACTATAAAATATATAGTATATCTTCGACATATCGCTCACCGTACAATTCAATGGAACACCACACACAGTGAATATAATATATATTTTTATTTATTTATTTATTTATTTATTTTGTAAGGAGCACCAACGCAAAAATCACAAACATTACTCTATTTGCAGACAGGTGTTCAGTTCTGTGTGACCCTCACAATAACAGGTGCCCACAGCATTCACACAATGGTACACAACACAACTAACTGCAATTAATACATAATAATTACACATATTACAACATAGATATATCTAATAATAAAATAATATACTACTACTATAATATATATATAAAATGAAAATCTGAGTATACTAGAATAAAAATAAAATTAAAATATTTCTAAACAGTGTTTGTGGATCTTACGCCTAAATACACAAGCAGAGTCTGCGAAGATGTCAACGCAATCGTCAATTGCCAATAAAATATTGCAATCATTCATCATACGATTGAGAGGAGAGTCACGACCGAGATTTGTTTTAAATTTACTCCTGTTAAAAAGTTGATTACTCCGGCTTGAGCGTCCACTGCACCGGCGCGGTACATTTACATTTATTTGCGCAAGTAGCTCAGGTGATAGTAAAGCACCACTTATAACCTTATGCAGTGTTGTGAGACCCAACATCCGTCTTCGACTAGCAAGCGACTGTAACCTAAAGTGCACAAGTCTTTGCTCGTAATCACTGCGACTAGAACAAGTTCTATCCTTGAATGCCAAGAACCTAGTAAAGTTACGTTGCAACCTCTCCAATCTAGTGCTGTGAACCTTATATGATGGATTCCACACGGGAGATGCATACTCCAGAAGGCTTCGGACCAGTGCATTGAAGAGCGTGATAATCGGTTTAATATTTCTAAAGTCTTGGCAAGTTCGCTTCACAAATCCCAACATACGAGCCGCCCTTTTCACTACATTATCGATATGATCCGCAAATCGAAGCTTGCAGTCGAATAAAATTCCTAAATCTCTAATGACTTGGACCTCTTGCAAAACCGATCCTCCAATGTGGTATATTGACGGTATCTTTTTTTTGTTTCTCGTAAACTTTATAAAAAAGCACTTGTTTGCATTTAAAAGCATTTTATTATCTATACACCATTGGTGAATGGCGTCAAGGTCAATTTGAAGAAGTCTAGCATCTTCGAGACTGTTGATGCGTCTGTATAGTTTAAGGTCGTCTGCAAACAACAAACAGCTACTAAACTTAACTCTGTCTACAATGTCATTAACAAATATATTAAAAAGGATGGGCCCTAAATGTGAGCCCTGCGGCACACCGGAACTTGCAACGTACGAAGTGTCAGAGTTGAATCCGCTCACAACTGTCCTCTGCCCTCTACCTGACAAGTAGCATTGTAACCATTGCAAGACAGAACCTCCGACTCCGTAATGGGACAGTTTATTTATAAGCAATTCGTGATCTACTTTATCAAAGGCGCTGCTGAAGTCGGTATAAACACTGTCTATTTGTAATCTAGCGTCCACCGCCTGTGTCAATTCAGTAGTATATTCAAGCAGATTGCTAACTGTGCTTTTATTTTTAGAGAAACCGTGTTGTTTTGGCGATAATATAATTTTAGTGTGATTTACTATAATAGGACAGACCACGGACTCAAATACTTTAGAAAATATGGATAACAAGGACACGGGGCGATAATTTTTAACATCTGTCGCATCCCCCTTCTTGTAAATAGGAACGACATTGGCTTCCTTCCAAATAGTTGGAAACACTGATAGCTTTAATGACTTATTGAAGATCATCGATAGGGGAAGAGCTAACATGTCTGCAGTCATTTTTACGAATACAGAGGGTATCCCATCCGGTCCCGCGCCCTTTGACGCATCCACGGATTTAAGTTTCCTAAGCACTTCCTCTTCTGTCACTGTAATATTACACAGCACTGAATGTGTTTGCTCGCCAACCGTAGGGTACACCGGACTGCGAGCCGAAAGTGATTGAGGCAGAAACACAGATGAGAAGTGTTTAGCAAATAAGTTACATATATCGGTTCCACGTTCAGCACGCTGATTATCTAAACACATTACAGAGGGAAGAGACGAATTGCCTCCCCTTCTTTCCTTCACAAAACTCCAAAAGAATTTTGGGTTTTTAGTAATAGAGAGTTCCGTCAACGTAATGTATGCCCTATAATCGATCCTCATTACCTTATCCACCCTAGCTGTTAACACTTTCAGCTCCAACTCATCACGAGGATTCTTGTAGCGCTTAAAACGCTGTCTGGTAGCCTCCTTTTCCCTAATTATCCTAATTAATGATTTGGAGAACCAGCGAGGGTAGCGGCCTTTCCGAGGCGTGTACTTGGCAACAAGAGATTCAATAACTGATCGCACCTGTCCGTAAAAGCAATGCACCATTGAGTTGACATCCTCACACTCGGACAAAACGAGATCCCAATTAACATCGGCCAGAGCCTTATTAACGGCATCATAATCAGCATTTCTAAAATTAAATGAAGCAGACAATTTACTCTTTAATGTAGGTATATCAAAAATTGTTACATCTACCTCCAATGGAGGATGATGATCATCGATCCTCGACAACACGTCAGTGCTACTTGATACTGTAACACCAAAAAAGTTGGCGAGAACCAAATCTAATGTCCTGTCATTTTTATTCTTTATACAGTTGAACTGATTGAAATCATTAATTGACATGAAATCTATTAGAGCAAAATCTAAGTTACTACTGCAGTTTGACGGTGAGGCGTGATGTCCTCGGCCGTCACTGACCATATTCCACGCTATCGATTTTAAGTTAAAGTCTCCAAAAATCATTGTCTCACGATCCGTCAAGCCCATAACATAGTTAGCACTGTCCAAGAATGATTCCAAAACACGCATCGAGATAGGAGATCTCAAGTACACCGCACATATGTTTATTTTCTTGATATTGTTACCCTGACCAAGAGTCAATGTAATCCATAAATCTTCGCGACTACTCTCCCACTGATGTACTCTGCTAGATGGAATATCCTTGGATACCGCTATCAAGACCCCTCCAGCATCCTGTCCCGCGAGAGCCGTCGAGGAGCGATCTCTACGATAGATTGTATAGTCCGAATTAAATATCTCCGCGTCGTCAATACTATCATTAAGCCAAGTCTCAGTAGCTATTATAACATCATATAAATTCCTCAAGGAAGATAATCTGATATCATTAAGTTTAGTCCTCTTTTTAAATTTTGTCATTAGAGTATCTTAACTGTGGTGGTCTATTGAATTGTATGGTGAGTGTATGGTGAAGTCCATACATTTATGCTAATGATATGAGGTGATAAGATAAGATAATTTTATTTGTTGAAAGTAGGGTTAATTAAGCCAAGGATACATTAGGGGACAAATGTCCTGCGACACGTGTCGCCAGGGACGTCGGGTGAAGTAGCGCGACGTTGCCGGACTTCGCGCGACATGTCTGGCAACATCGCGCGACACGGGTCGCCAGGGACGTCGGGTGAAGTAGCGCGACGTTGCCGGACTTCGCGCGACATGTCTGGCAACATCGCGCGACACGTGTCGCCAGGGACGTCGGGTTAAGTAGCGCGACGTTGCCGGACTTCGTGCGACATGTCTGGCAACATCGCGCGACACGGGTCGCCAGGGACGTCGGGTGAAGTAGCGCGACGTTGCCGGACTTCGCGCGACATGTCTGGCAACATCGCGCGACACGGGTCGCCAGGGACGTCGGGTGAAGTAGCGCGACGTTGCCGGACTTCGTGCGACATGTCTGGCAACATCGCGCGACACGGGTCGCTAGGGACGTCGGGTGAAGTAGCGCGACGTTGCCGGACTTCGCGCGACATGTCTGGCAACATCGCGCGACACGGGTCGCCAGGGACGTCGGGTGAAGTAGCGCGACGTTGCCGGACTTCGCGCGACATGTCTGGCAACATCGCGCGACACGGGTCGCCAGGGACGTCGGGTGAAGTAGCGCGACGTTGCCGGACTTCGCGCGACATGTCTGGCAACATCGCGCGACACGGGTCGCCAGGGACGTCGGGTGAAGTAGCGCGACGTTGCCGGACTTCGCGCGACATGTCTGGCAACATCGCGCGACACGTGTCGCCAGGGACGTCGGGTTAAGTAGCGCGACGTTGCCGGACTTCGCGCGACATGTCTGGCACGCTCTGGTCGCTCTGGACATAAGTCGCGCGATGTCGCCAGATATGTCAGGCGAAATCGGCCGGCTTCGCTTGACATGTCGCCGATACATGTCGTAGGACATTTGTCCCCTAGTGTATCATTGGCTTAATAAAGGTCTTATATTTATGTTAGTTATACGTTCTGCTACTTTCCACATATGGCATACAAATTTAAAAATTGCTGCAAACTGATAACATTTCAATCCCAATAAAATATCAATCATAATGTCAAATTCTTTAAATATTCACCATAACGTAAAACTCTGTAAGTAATAAACAAACAATAAAAGTCAAACTGTAAATAATAAACAAACAATAAAAGTCAAATTCTGCAAATAAGATTCCTTGATAAGTGTGAGGTATATCTGTAGGATATACTATCTCAATGACGTCTGATATTAAACGACCGTTCAGGATGAATGCGTTTATTGCACTGCTCTTATAAAGTTACCTGATTATTGTGCATGCCTGTATGCTTGCTCATACAGTGAGCGATACCTTCGTAGATAATATATATTTCGTAGTATCTTAATTGTGTGTGATGGGCTTTAGGGATATCATTTTTCTCCTTTGCTTCTGTAACATCCTTTAACATCGTGTATACTCGAAACTATCTAGTAGTAAAAGTATTTATACAATCGGTGAAGTAGTTCTTGAGATAATCTCAACCTTATTGAGCCCCCCTGGATACTTTTCTCTGTCTTCGACTGTAAAAACACGCTGCAAATTCTTTTAAGAACTGCCCCCTTACCTCCCCTCCCCTAATCTCTTATAGCAGGATTAAGCTTACTTTAAGGTCGTCATGGTAACAAAGTATTATTGAAGTAATCCTGCCATAAGACTTCGTGGTAAGGGGGCTGAAACGTATTATTGATATGCCTGGAGTGTACAGTAACAAACTTTAATTTAGGACATTCAGTTTGAGGAATAGGAAATATCGTATAAGTAGCAGTATTGACAAACATATTGCTTTATAATTCTATTTTTAATGATCCCAAATTAAATTACGTTCCCCGTGGACTACCAGTCGTTACAGTACAGCTAACAGCAGATCAATTGTAACACTTCGGTCTGCGTCGTAAGACTTCAAATCGTACTGCAAGTGTTACCATTGATCTGCTGTCGTGTATACCTGGCTGACGTGGATGGGGATCGAATCTGGGACCTCCGTATCGTAAGTCAAGTAACTTATCAACCACCGCCGCCGAGTTATCGTTAATTTATATACTTACGAATAATTTCCCGCGAGTTTATTATATATATAAATATAATATACACAAATGTCTTACTAAAACAATTTAAAAAACGTCCAAATAAGGGTCCATTGTTAACATCCAAATAATGTCCAATAAATCAAATTTTATTTATTTATTTATTTATTTGAAATGAGGGTACATTCATCCGTTTGAACCTTCTTTGCGCTCGGACATTTTTAGAAGGCAGACTGTGTATCTAGTTGTTTATAGGAGATCAATGATACTGATGTATTATTTAAATGTATAAATTCCCTTCATTAGCCCTCCCTTCCCTCTATGACTGGTTGGTTTTTGTTGACAGTAAATATGGAATGTGAAAATGTACATGAATGTGTATAGAATGGTTGTTAATATTATTTTAATAAATGACAAGTTAACAAAAACACCTTATTTTTATTTAACAATCAATAAATTCTAACATTATTTGTCGCTAACTCTTCTTTGTTACTGCTTTGCGAACGAATCTGAAATTGACAAAACGTTTCATGAAAGAAAGATTCACATAAAGCGCTGGCCACACCGCCAGCGGGCGGGCGAGTGAGCTAGGCGGGCGAACATCGTTGTAGGTTAGTCGTTGTAGGTTAGTCGTTGTAGGTTAGTCGTTGTAGGTTAGTCGTTGTAGGTTAGTCGTTGTAGGTTAGTCGTTGTAGGTTAGTCGTTGTAGGTTAGTAGTTGTAGGTTAGTCGTTGTAGGTTAGTCGTTGTAGGTTAGTCGTTGTAGGTTAGTCGTTGTAGGTTAGTCGTTGTAGGTTAGTCGTTGTAGGTTAGTCGTTGTAGGTTAGTCGTTGTAGGTTAGTCGTTGTAGGTTAGTAGTTGTAGGTTAGTCGTTGTAGGTTAGTCGGTAGCTCGCGGTGTGAACCGAAGTATGTAAAGAGGTGAAACGATGTTCGCCCGTCTAGCTCGCTCGCCCGCCCGCTGGCGGTGTGGCCTGCGCTTTAGACTGAAACTATTTGTTTATTTATTTTATTAATGGACTCGACAGTTCGTCATTTGCCAATGTCATGTAAAGGAGACAAATGCTACTACTCTAAACGAATATCTTAGTGATCAGAACAAATAGTTACTGAGCGTTTGTTATGGTCACTGAGATGTTCGTTAAAAGTTTTTTTGCATGCCGTTATCGGCAGTACATATGATACATATATATTCTTGCTCAACATCTGTTCTGTCAGCTATGTACTAGGAAATAAACCATTTCATTTCAAAGAATATTCAAGATATCAAAGTCTTCTCTTTCTCCAGAGGAGTCGCCGTAGCGTCATCACTCTGGACGAAGCAGCTCGACAGTCACGTTCATTCCCGAGCTCGTAGTAGGACTGATAATGATAATTGCTTGAAACTTCAGATCTTGCTCAAATTATCCAATAAATTCACCATACTGTCATTCACGAACATTTTATGATTAATTTAACGTGATATTAAACACAAAATAACCACTAGCCATTAAAAAGAAAATTATCAAATAATTTCGCAACCGTCGTTTCCCGCCATTTTCAAGAGAACTTTTATTGAGATTTATCTTTAAAAAGTGATTACTATTCTATTCTTATTAATAGCTCTTAGTAAAGATTCCTTGAAAAACGCGTTAAATGCCATTTTAGCTACTTTTGTGTGAAAATTCTAATTAAATAGTTGCCGTGTTTTTTTGTGATTGATTATGATCACGTTAAGGTAATGAGATGTCCGCGAACGTTTTGTGTTTGTAAAGTTTTGTGCTCTTAGCAAGGATTCATTGCATAACTCGATAATAGCGGCTATAAAAAATAATTTAACGTGATATTAAACACAAAATAACCACTGTAGACATTGAAATGACTGACTTTCAAAAGACTGTAACCTTCAAACAAATGTGTCTTACGAGGTGACGTTCCGCACGAAGTTGGATACAACCCGGTACACATCAGTGAACACGTGGACTATGTACGGCGTGGTCCACACGGAGGCCGGCGGGGGGCGGAACACCCGCTGCCACTTCACCGCCTGCAGGTGACGGAAGTTGTGACGCCCGAGGGACACCTTGCCGAAGGCACGGTACTGATAGACAGGATAATGCATGTAAGAAGGAACAGTCGTATACCGCGGCCCAAATCAAAGTATCTTATTTTGTAAACAAATATGATCGTCCAATTACCTGTTGTGATGTAACACTGAAGGAACTGATTGATCGAACCTGTTCATCATTGTAAAAATAAAGTAATCCGATCTAGTAATGTGAAAATAACTATGCAATAATCACAAAACAGCTTAAAATGTTAGTAGGTAATATAGTTATTAAGTAATGTATTAACATTATTTTAAAAGATGTGCTGCTGAGAGTTTTTTGCCACTTTTTCTCCTCAGCGTTGGCACCTTTTCTTTGCAAAGTGGTGTAAATGTAAATTCAAAAAATATATTGACGTGCAAAAATGTACTCAACGTGCTTACTTGCAATAAATAAATTTGATTTTGACTTAGGGTAGGGTAGTTTCTGTTTACAAAATAAGACACTTGATTTGGGCTTCGGTTTAGGTACCTTTTGTTTTCGAAATTTAAATGATAGGTAATATGACATGTAGTTACCCACCTGCGAGTCAGATATCAGTATGGGCTTGTCGAATATGATCCAGATGACGACCTCGTTGCACTCGGGGGACGTCAGCGAGCCCGCGTACGTGTAGTACGAACGAAGATTCGGACTTAACAGCTTCCTGAAAAGACATTGCCACATTTCAATGGAGCTTTGCCCCACCTACAAAACTACGTGACCATTTAAGCTGTACCTATCATTTTGTTGGGGACTTATTACAGGTTTCATATTGCATAATCACAATCAGTATCATTTTTACACTCTCGCAACTCCTATAGAAGAATAACAAAAACAATGAATAATTCGCTTCGATTTCTTACTATTTTCTGAATTCTTAATTAAGCTGTTTTTTTTCGACTCGCAACTTGTACATAACTTTAATTTAAACCAATAATTTTATTAAAAAATCGGAGATATTTTTACATTTATTCGTTATCTTGTACAACTTGCGGTTGATGGTGGGGAAGAATCTGGCATTGTCATTTTAACCCACATTAACAATAAAAGATAACTTGGGAGTTCCAATGTCTGCTACAAAGCCGTCCAGTAGTAACAGGGAATAAAAAGTTCCCGTGGGTCGGACAACAGCAGATCAATGGTAACACTTGCATTACGTTTTCACCTCTTACGATGCAGATAATAAGAACGGCACAAAGTACAAAGTGTTACACTTGATTTGATTTGGCCTGTACTTATATTAAGTAGGTATCCATGTGATAAAATGAAAACGATAGAATCGCGGTCGTTTTCTGACTAAGGGCGGGCGTACAACGTCACGGCGCGCCGCCGCCGTGCCGTCGCATGGCTTGGCGTGTCACGGCGTCTGCCGGCACCGTCTCCCGGTGCACGATGTCGGCCGGCGCCGGTCACAGGCAACATTTGTGCCGGCGGACGGCGCCGTCCACTGATGCTGTACGCGGCGCCGTTATGTTGTACGCTAGCCCTATGGTAAGGGCTGACGTACAGTCGACAGCAGATCAATGGTAACATTTTACTTTTGACAGTTCTTATTATTTGCGTCGTAAGACTTGAAATCGTATTGAAAGTGTTACCATTGATCTGCTGTCGACTGTACAACGTCACTTAGCGTTGTATGTCGGCCCTAACCCGCTGGTTGGTCCACAACTCACGTGGCATCGAGCAGCACCCCACTGGCCCTGGCACCCGTCTCCGCCAGCCCGGGAAAGTGCTGCATGAACTCCTGTGTCTGCTCGAATTGCTGGTTATCCAGATCTGCCACCACCTGCAGATTTAGGGACAAAATGCAACATTTTGATGCGAAAACCACGTTTGTTCCATGTTCTACGCCGAAGACCCCCCCCCCCCCCCCCCCCCCCCCCAATAATGCATAATTCGAATTTGAAGATCACCCAGCAATTATTACTGTATATACCCCTAATCTTGTACAACATAAAAAAATCCCCAATCAATTTTTTTATAATTTAAGGGATAAGCTTTAAATTAAAATATTATAATAAATATTTTATTTAATATATTTAAAATTTATATTGTTTAAAAATTATAGTTTTTTTATTAATACTAATATTTTAGTACGAAATGTACAAAAGTTGTTCAGTTACCAATACTGAATACCCTCCCTTCGGCTTCATATACCCTTTCCGTTACCTGTATAAAGCTTGACACACACAGCCGCGACCTAGCCGCGATTTGCGATCAGTTGAAACGCATGCCCCGCCTCATTTTCTGCCGTCGTTACCTACTGGACGTAGATCGGGGAATGCGTTTCAACTGATCGCAGATCGCGGCTGTGTGGAGGGCATAATATTTTATTAAAACTTAGAGTCGTTTATACCTTTTTCATCAAAGTCAAATTTCTTTATTGCAAGTAAGCACGTTGAGTACATTTTTGCACGTCAATATATTTTTTGAATTTACATTTACACCACTTTGCAAGGCATCATTTACTCAAAAGCACAATTTACTCAAAATAACTATAACTGGAGGGCTTTTTGAAAATGGCGGGAAACGACGGTTGCGAAATTAGTTAATAATTTTCAGTTTAATGTCTACAGTGGGTGTTTTGTGTTTAATATCACGTTAAATTAATCAGAAAATGTTCGCGAATGACAGTATGGTGAAGTTATTGGAGAATTCAAACAGGATCTGAAGTTTGGCGCCATGGTCAAGATTCCCACTACGAGCTCGGGAGTGAACGTGACTGTCGAGCTGCTTCGTCCACAGTGATTGACGCTACGGCGTCTCCTGTGGATGAAGACAAGAAGACAAGAAGACGCGGCTACCCAGGGTGATGACGCTACGGCGACTCCCCTGGAGGAAGATAGAAGACTATTATACATTGAATTTTCTGTAACATGACATTGGCAAATGACGAACTGTCGAGTCCATTAATAAAATAAATAAATAATAACTATAACTGGCGCCCAACGTGGGGTATCGTGGGTGTGGGATCATTTTCAAAGTGTACTGTCAACTGGATCGAGTTCCTTTACAAAACAAAAGAAATGAGCTTACGTTAGAGAAGACCGACACGACTGCTAAGCCGTCTCTTTCGTTCAGCGCCTCTTGTACACTCAGGTCGGAACGGATGTGCACGAAATGGATCTCCAATGGAAACCTGGAAGCAAAAATACTCTTCACTAGATCCTATCCTCCTTGTCTATAGTCTCCTTTAACAATAGTGGATTTTTACTTACGTGGATGGTAAATCAATCATTCAGACACTGATCTCCTATAAACAACTAGATACACAAAGGTCTTACTAAAACAATATAAAAAACGTCCAAATAAGGGTCTATGTTAACGTCCAAATAATGTCCAATAAAGCAAATGAGGGTCCATTCATCCGTTTGGACCTTCTTTGCGCTCGGACATTTTTAGAAGGCAGACTGTGTAGTGTGTGTCTAGTCGTTTATAGGAGATCAATGTTCGGACAGAAGTGGTTTATTGGCCCAAGGTATCCAGTATATAAAAATTACCGTTATTCATAAACCTACTTAAACCTAACAAAGTCAAATGACATTGCCACATTTCAATGGGGCTTTGCCCCACCTATAAAACTACGAGACCATTGAAGCTGTAACTATCATTTTGTTGGGGACTTATTACAGGTTTTATATAGCATTTAACCACAATCGGTATGAGTTGCGAGAGTAGTAGAAAATTATAACAAAAACAATGAATTCGCTTCGATTTCATGCTATTTTCTGAAATCTTAATTAAGCTGTTTTTTCGACTCGTTTGATGTACAAAACTTTATTTTAAACCAATAATTTTAATAAAAAACGGAGATAGTTTTACATTTATTCGTTATCTTGTTCATCATGCGGTTAATGGTGGGGCAGAATCTGGCATTGTCATTTCTTTATTGCAAGTAAGCACGTCGTGTTCATTTTTGCACGTCAACATATTTTTGAATTTACATGTAATTTGCAAGGAAAAGTGGCATAAAACTTTCCTTAAATCTTGTTGTTTAATTTTACTTTTCGTTGTCCCTTTCACACTTCGTTAAAAACGTTAAGGTAGAAAGGGACATAACGACTAAACGGTGGAATAACTTTAAATCACGTTTATGGATGCGCGCTCAAAAGACATTGCCACATTTCAATGGAGCTTTGCTCCACCTACAAAACTACGTGACCATTTAAGCTGTACCTATCATTTTGTTGGGGACTTATTACAGGTTTCATATTGCATAATCATAATCAGTATCATTTTCTACTACTCTCGCAACTCCTATAGAAGAATAACAAAAACAATGAATAAATCGTTTCGTTTTCTTACTATTTTCTGAATTCTTAATTAAGCTGTTTTTTTCGAATCGCAACTTGTACAAAACTTTCTTTTAAACCAATAATTTTAATAAAAAACGGAGATATTTTTACACTTATTCGTTATCTTGTACAACTTGCGGTTGATGGTGGGGCAGAATCTGGCATAGTCATTTTTAAAGTGAGTTCGTTGCCCTGTCGTTTACCGTTGACAATAGAAAGCTTCTATTAGATGGTCCTATATTTGGTCAATTGAGCAACAATGGCGTTTGGAGACGATAATATTTTATATTCAATAGATTCCAAAGTTTGTTACCAAGCAAAGACCGTTCTTTAATAAAATATATACCACAGGTCGTGGTAGGAATAAGTGGTGTGGTCGGCGATGAGTCTATCGGTGTTGTAGTTTGTAGACAGACACAATAAAGGGACACGGGGTGGGTTTAGTTTAAGGAAAGGGGCCACGCTGAAAATCAGCGCTCGGCGGAGTCAGCTCCGTCAGCATTATGCTGAGCGTGGGGCCTTTTAGCATCAAAAACCACAATGTATATACCTACCTACTCACATAGGTGGAGTATATACTGACGTATACTAACATATCTGTACAGTTAATTACTCACATATGTTTGTATTTATTTAAGACCGGATTTTGTTGCCTAATAAAGATATTTCTATTCTATTCTTTCTATTCATACCATAAAATTCATTTATTTTACAGAAACTTATTTTCTTTTCATTCAGAATTTCTTATAATTATATTCATTCAGAAATCTAACAGACTTAGGTAAATATAGAAGAATTGTAGATTGATAATTAACGATTTTCACCAGATTTCGTCATACAAATCAAGCCACCGTTTAGCATTTTTTTCGCTATAGTTTTCGTTCCATCTCTAGCGAGTAACAGCCGAACTAAATTTCTTCCAATCACGAACGTTGAAGCTACAATATTTACTAATAAATAAAATAAACTCTAAGTCACGTTTATCGTTAACGGTCTAAGTAAATGCAACGCCTATTTTGTAGCCATGAACCTCACTTCTCTTAAACCGTGTTCTGTCACTTTCACACATCGTTATAAACGTGAAGAGACCGTAGCTTAAACCTAATATTTAAGTCACGTTTCTAGCTACCAGCAATTATGGAGTATCATACTTGTGTCCGTTGATGGCGTGCTCTGATATCCAGTGGAAGTGCAGCTGCTCCAACCGATACGAGTGCTCCAGAGGACCTCCTCTGAGGATCGGATGCATGGCTTTCTCGCCCTCGGTGCTGAATTGTACTGCAATAATTCAGAATCGTCTCTTTATCGCAAGTCAATACCTAAGTAGAACGAATAACGATATTTATTAAGCTTGACACACACAACCGCGATCAGTTGAAACGCATGCCCCGCATTTTCTGCCGACGTTACCAACTGGACGTACTTAGATCGCAGGCTTCAGATCGCTACCTACCAGACGTTAAAATGCCCAGAAAATGAGGCGGGGCATGCGTTTCAACTGAATGTGTCGCGGCTGTGTGTGGAGGGCATTATTTATGGATGTTTGCATTAACCATTAAAATAGATATTTTTAGCGTAAGTATCGTGTATTCAAGCCTAAGTCGCGCGTTGATCAAAACTATATTTATTTCGTGACCATCCTTTCATTCATAATGTTATGAGTGTAAGTATTATAGTAATTATAACATACTAGTATGCCCATTATTGAGTCCCGTGAGCAACACGTTGCTATATCCCGTGAACTTGAGGTCCCCATGGCGAATGAACTCCTTGTCGAAGTCTGTCACGGCTGCCGAGGTCCTGATGTCGATGGGCGACTGTCTGCGACCACCTTCCTGGCATTTGACTCCTGGCCAGTCGCTCTCATCTGAAATGCGGTGGAATTTTAACTGGAGGTATGCTTCAACCATAGATCTATAGGGTGGCCTTGAATTCATTCGACAAAATTTAGTGGATGATTAGGCTTGTGACCTTGTGACATAGATTAATTCTGGCGGGTGACCGCGACTTCAATCGTTATGGTTTTCGTTTTCATTTTGACACTTGAACGATATACATTGCTGCGTTTCGTTGTCGTTTGTTAAAACTGGCAAAAACATAGCAACAATGTATAGCGTACATGATTGTGTCAAATTGAAAGCGATAACGATAACGATTGGAAGTCGCGGTCACCCCACTGCACAGCGTTTAAGTAAATTAAACAATTTGGGGGAAAAAATTGCAATAAATTCAACTATCAATTTTTTTTTTCAATTTGATGTGCATCGTTACTGTGCTGTGGATTTTTTTCTAATTACTTTCTTGCAACGATTTCTTTCACTGGAATTTGACCTACTCATATCTAAGGTCAGTGTGTGACTTGTGACGTACTTAGTTAATTTTTTTTTGCAGTTTTAATTTACTAATAGCTCAGCAAGCGCCTGAGGGAGGCGACGGGTGACCCTCGTGCTGGCGGCTTTCTCGCGCAGAGGCCGAGCCTAGCCATCCAGCGCGGGAATGCCGCCAGCGTGATGGGCATCCTCCCAAGAGGGCCAAGTTTTTTAGAATATTTTTAGTTAGGTAGATTTTTAGTTTAGTTTTTAATATATTTTTAAGTAGTTTAGTTTTATTATACCTATTTGTGTAAGATTTATTGAATAAAATTAATATCAATAAATATTACGAATTTAATATTTATCATGAGTACAACAATTTGTCGACTGAATTCAAGGACACCTTGTATAGCTTCGTAAATACGACCGCCATAATAATATGCCGGTACCTAGGTCGCATCGGCTGAGCTCGTGCAATCACAACGCGGGTCCAGTGCAGATTGGTGGATTACCATAATAAGTATACCGGAGCCCAAATCAAGTGTCTTATTTTGTAAACAAATATGACCGTCTAATTACCTGTTGTGATGTAAAACTGAAGGAACTGATTGATTTAATTGGTTCATCATTGTGAAAAAAGTAATCTGATCTAATAATGTGAAAATAACTATGCAATAACCACAGAATAGCTTAAAATGTTGGTGGGGGATAGTAGTTTTTGTTTACAAAATAAGACACTAGATTTGGGCCTCGGTTTAGGTACAGTCGAAGACAGAGATAAGTATCCAGGGGGCCTCAATAAGGTTAAGATTTTCTCAACAACTACTGGACCGAATTTAATAATTCTTTTACAGTACATAGTTTTCACTTTTATCTATCAAACAGTGAAAAAAGTTTTGCAATAGGTCAAGTAGTTTTTGAGAAAATCTCAACCTTAAAAACTCTCCTGTACACCTTTCTCTGTGTTACACCGTACTTATGTCTTAGATTTTTCACTACACTATAGCCTTTACCTTCATAATTCCATATATTCCACCACACGCTGATGTTGGTAGACACAGCAATCTCTATAAAAACATAAATAGGACATCACATCAAAATTTAAAATTCAAAAATGGAAAAACAAGTAAGCTTACGTGAAGTTATTTAGATTACTAATAATACTTTTTTTTTAAATAAAAAAATATGTTGACGTGCAAAAATGTACACAACGTGCTTACTTGCAATAAAGAAAAGACTTTGCCACATTTCAATGGAGCTTTGCCCCACCTACAAAACCACGTGACTATTTAAGCTGTACCTATCATTTTGTTGGGGACTTATTACAGGTTTCATATTGCATAATCATAATCAGTATCATTTTCTACTACTCTCGCAACTCCTATAGAAAAATAACAAAAACAATGAATAAATCGCTTCGATTTCTTACTATTTTCTGAATTCTTAATTAAGCTATTTTTTTCGAATCGCAACTTGTACAAAACTTTATCTTAAACCAATAATTTTTATATTTATTCGTTATCTCGTACAACTTGCGGTTGATGGTGGGGCAGAATCTGGCATTGTCATTTGACTTTTGACTATGCAAGACTCTTGCATAACTTATTTAGCGATGTCTGCTACTATCATTACACCTCTTTTCTGTGTTCCGTGGTATAACACCATGGCGAATTTTTGTTTCCTTCTTGGTAAAAACTTACCTAGTCCAACTATCGTAATAATGATACACTGCGATAACATTTTAAATAATAGTTAATATCAACTGAGTATTTAAATTTAATTTAATCTAAAAATCACATCAAACAGCCATCTCTCAATATGGTTCACAGTAAAAGTGAGTAAAGTATGATTAAGATCAAAATACGATTATTATGGTTTTCAGAAGTGAATATCGTTATGTTTACTAAATTAAGTGATTGTTATTGGATGTTTGTTATTGAGGGAGATTTTCAGCGATCCCATTGAACTTGTGTGCGGATGTTTTTAAGAAGTTTTCATGCGATTGGAATTCAATGAATTGTGGTTTTCTTGCGAGGTTTTATAAAGATTGGCAATGATCTCACATTATCAATCTTCTGCATTGATCTCCTATAAACAACTAGATACACACTTCTTACTAAATCAATTTAAAAAACATCCAAATAAGGGTATGGACCCTTTGGTTTCAAATTGGAAGTCTAGCATGTCGGTAATAGGCAGGTTGGATGCTGACTTGACGGAAATCATGATTCTGAATAGTGAATAAAATAGGAATTACTTTTTATTATTACTATCTGCCGTATTCATTGCTGCAAACCGGCTTATAAATACCGCTGCGCTCATTGATCTCCTATAAACAACTAGATACACACTTCTTACTAAAACAATTTAAAAAACGTCCAAATAAGGGTCCGTTGTTAACGTCCAAATAATGTCCAATAAAGCAATGAGGTACATATACACACATATAATTCATTGAAGCCCAAACGTGTAACATAGTTCTTGTGATTTTTGGCAGTCCTTTGCATTTTTGACAGTTCTTGTCAAGTTTGATCGTCGGTCAAAAGTTATGTCGGCCAAATGTCTGTCAGGCGAAAGTCGTGTCGATCAACTGTGGTGTCGATCAAAAGCAATATCGGTCATACGTTGTTCGGGCAACTCGTTTGTCGATCAAAAGTTTTGCAATCGATTTAGCTGGTAGTAATAAGGGAAATAAAATTATCCCGTCTTACAACCAGAGTAGTAAGTAGTAACACCGTTAAAAAAAAGTGCCCGTGTTACTACTGGTAGTTGGACTGGTAGTAGCACGGGTAACGAAGGATTTTTTTCAATCGTTCAATCTTATTAGGTACATTCTCTTTCAAATCGCTCTTTTACACTATCTTTCCATTTCTAAGAAAGAATATTAATTCTCAGTGAAGTGCTAAACTGTGATCTATCTAAGTCTAGACACAGATTTGTGACTAGATAACGACCTATAATCACGGCCTCACTGCCAATCGGTCTAGGAGATCTGCCATGACGGTAAGATCCCGGTTGTAGGTCATTTGTTATCATATCTGTCTCCAGTAGGAAGGAACCGGGATTTAGTTTGTTAGCCACAGGATGCTTCAATGTAGCTGCGGCATAATTTGCGGGATTTAAGACCCGTAAGTCAAATCTCTTTATTGAAAGTAAGCACGTTTGTAGAGCTCGGTGGCTCAGTGGTTGGGTCAATGGATTTGCGATACGGAGGATAATTCTAGTAGAACTACTCGAAAATAATAAAAATCTTAGAAGCAAAAAAAAAATCTGACAAAGATGATTTTAGCAACATAAACTATGTTGCTAAAATCATGAAGGACCAGTCTCGAAGTTTTTTTCCTTCACAGATAAAATACATTACATCTTCTGTACACTTTATTATACATAAAAGACACAACAATTGCAAAAAAAATATCACTAAAGATCATGTACAATTTTGGCGGCGACTAAAAGCAATTTATTCCAGGCAAACAATTTTTTTTTTAAGGAATTATAAAATATAAAGAGGCAGAGCTAGAAATACAAGAATAATAAAATGAAAAACAATCAAAAATCTGAATGGTAAGGCTTTATAGAAAGAATCATCATTATCAGTCTATTTATATGTCCCCACTGCTCGGGTACAGATCTTTCCTTACATCGAGGGAGCTGGGGCCATGATCCACCACGCGGGCCCACTGCGGATTGGCGGATTACACATGCCATAGATTTTTTTCTTCTTCTACGGCATGCAGGTTTCATCACGATGTTTTCCTTCACCGTTTTGAGAGCACTCGGTAAATGTACGTAAGTTTTCTGTCGAAAAAACCGTCGAATAACTCATTGGGACATAGCTGCCCTGGCTGGGAATCGAGCATGGGACCTCCGTATCGCAAGTCCATTGCCACAACCACTGCGACACCGAGCTCTTCAAGCTATAGAAAGAATAGAAGTAGGTAAGTACCTAATATGGTACAAAATAATAATATAAATAGGTAATAGTGTAGGTGTATATTTATTTATTTATTAACAATAATAAAAATTCTAAGTAACTATTATAATATTAACCTAAAAAATATATATATAAACTAAACTAAAAACTATATGTACAATAGGTCGGTTGAACTATCTGAATGACTTAGCATTACAGATAGTTCAACACGTGCCCAAAATGCTGGCGGCATTTCCCCTCTGGATCGCTAGGCTGATCCTTTGGGCGAAATACAGGCCAGCATTTTGGTCACGTGTGGACTCCACGAGCCGCGCCGACAGGTCTTTATAAATAGGTAAGCTGTATATAGTTATCTTTATGCAGTGAAACGTAAATATTGCTTGCAGTATTACAGCCGAATAAGTCGGCAATAAAAATTAATATCAGGTATTTAGGTGAATGTAATACCGGGTAATTTATGGCACCATTCATTACGTCGCGTTCTGCGATTGTTCTCCGCCAAATGAGCAGTTTTGAGCGATAAAATTGTCATAAAAAAACACTTAACTGCGTTTAAATGTCTATGTTATGTTTGAATCTAGGTCAGATTTAGGTAGGTGTTTCCAAAAGACATTGCCATATTTCAATGGATTTCAAACTCGATCAAAAATACCGTCCGCCATGATTATCTGGCATGACGTCATTTGGGCCCCGATAGACCAGGAATGTTCGATGTTAAAACATCGATGTTTTTGCTCTTAACATAGATTATCATGACAAATAAAAAAAGTCGGCTACCCCAAAAAATGCAGAGTGACGTCACGAATCTCGCGATTTTGGCCGACTAGCGTTTTTGACGTGTGGGAAAAAACGGGAAATATTTTATTTTTAATAAAAGTGATATATTGGGGTCCTAATGTGAAATAAATATTGTTTTATTGAATGTCGATAAAGAGCTCGGTAGCTCAGTGGTTGTGTCAACGGACTTGCAATATGGAGGTCCCAGGTTCGATTCCCAGCAGGGCAGCCATGTACCAATGAGTTATGCTCGGTTTTTTCGACGGAAAAACTTACGTACATTTACCGAGTGCTCTCAAAATGGTGAAGGAAAACATCGTGATGAAACCTGCATGCCCGTAGAAGAAGAAAATAATCTAAGGCATGTGAAAACCGCCAATCCGCACTGGGCCCGCGTGGTGGATCATGGCCCGAGCTCCCTCGATGTAAGGGAAGGTCTGTGCCCAAGCAGTGGGGCAATATAAATAGACTGATTATGATTATTTATGATTATGAATGTCTAGCCTATTGAACTAAAAAGTTAAGCTGACTATCGTTCGTGTGCCATGGCCCGCATCGTGACGCGGCGTACCGTGTGACGCTGTACGCAGCCGACGGCGTTTATAGAAGACCATAGCCGCACGAATGTTTTAGATTTTGTAATAAATGAAAAGCAACTCGTGGTAGGGGCCGGCACGGTAGCCGGTGCATCATCAACAGTCGCGGGCTTTTTGAAAATGGCGGGAAACGACGGTTGCGAAATTATTTAATAATTTTCAGTTTAATGTCTACAGTGGGTGTTTTTTGTTTAATATCACGTTAAATTAATCAGAAAATGTTCGCGAATGACAGTATGGTGAAGTTATTGAAGAATTCAAGCAGGATCTGAAGTTTGGCGCCATGGTCAAGATTCCCACTACGAGCTCGGGAGTGAACGTGACTGTCGAGCTGCTTCGTCCACAGTGATTGACGCTACGGCGTCTCCTGTGGATGAAGACATGAAGACGCGTCTACCCAGGGTGATGACGCTACGGCGACTCCCCTGGAGGAAGATAGAAGACTATTATACATTGAATTTTCTGTAACATGACATTGGCAAATGACGAACTGTCGAGCCCATTAAAAAAAAAATCAACAGTCGCTCCCTGTGCTATTGACGCGTCCATTATACCTCGTCCATTCAAACTGGAGTCTGTCGATATCAATCTATTGTGTCATTCAAGCATTCATCTCACTGGCCACGATTCTCTGCCCATTCAAGTCTGGTAGAGGCAAAGTTATCAATGAACAGTATACCTATTGTAGATTTAGTTAGGCAGGTTCGTTTATACACAGCTTTATAAACGATTTCAGAGGTCTACTCGTGATATCGAATCTTACGATAAATTAAATTCAAAATCTCATGGTATTAATTTCTCCTGTACCTACCTACATAGAATCGTGTATGAATAAATGAATGAATGATTTTCCACCAGCCTGATCCTCGCCTCGGGTGAGCTCAGAGCTGGCGCCTACTTCAGGCAAAGGCTGAGCCTCGCTATCCAGCGGGGCAACGCCGCCAGCGTGCTGGGGTCCCTGCCGAGTTAGACGGGGTGTTCGGACTTTAATTGTAAATAGTATTTAGATATTTCTTTTATTTTAATATAATTTTTATATCTCTTTTTAATTAAATTATATCCTAAAATAACAAACGAACAAATTAATAATTTAATTATTCGCGATAACACAGGATATTAAAGCATTGAAATGTGTATCCATCAATCGGCACTGGGTACGCGTGGTGAACAATGACTCGTCCTCTCTGGCCTATGCCTCATTTAAATAAGCTGACGATAAGGATGAAAGTAAAATATACCGTTTAAATGATAAATAAATAATTTATTGGAAGAACACAATTTACACAACCCTAAAATTAATTTTAACAATAAATATTTCTGTTTATATTGCCTCCTTCTACTTTTTCACAGCCGGTTAATACAAAAATAATAGAAAAGTATAATTTACAATTATGTACGGAGTAACTACTCTAATACTTAATTATTTATACTAAATAATTAACAATAAATAAATAACATAGCTCTATTTATTAACCTAATAACTAACTAACTCTACATTCTGGATCGACATCTTTAAGGGCCTTCCATTGAGCCAACTAGCGCCGCCAATCTTTGAAAAATAAATATCTTCCAATTTAATAATTTTTATTAAAAAAGCTATGTATGTAATGTTTATAATGACAAATACTATTTTTTAAATGCTTATTTATAACGTGATTCAATGTCGGTAAGTTGTAGTTCGCGTAATTGCGAAAAACGGCCGTTTTTGGCACATTTGAGTACTACAACTTAGCTTGTCGCATGCCATGTATTGCATATTAAAAATAGTGTTTATCCTAATAAAGATTGTGTACATAGCTTTTTTAATAAAAATCAATAATTTGTAAGATATTATTTTTTTTAGATTGACGGCGCTAGTTGGCTCATGGAAGGCCCTTAATAACAATAAAATGAATTATTTGTACGAAAGTTACATAGATCGATAGAATTATAATGTAAATCAATTAATCAGGTATCTAATCTTTATTTACAATCAATAAATTAATTTTATACGAAAATCTAAATATAAATTTATATTATAATAATAATAATTTATTTGGTATCTAAAAAAAAAAAAAAAAAAAAAAAAAAAAAAAAAAAAAAAAAGTCATGATTAAAGTCATGATGTGCAACAAAGATTAATGTTTATTACAGGATTTGCAGGATATTATAATCTAGATATTTTTACGTCACCTAAGTACTAATGTTACCTACGAAGGCTATGAATTTCTCTCTACGTAAATTATAATTTTTGTTCCAATAAATAATACTAATATAAGTATAGTTTTTGTTGTTTTTGTGTAATAATCACGTAAAATATAAGTAATAATAGGTAAAGTTATTGAACAAGAAAAGAAAACATATATGTACGAATACTCGTATCATGAGTACATAACGTAGGTACCTATTAGGTAAGTGGACTGATTCTACGTATCTACATAAATTCTGGAATGTGACTAGAATCTTAGGTACTTAACAATTAATTTATATTAAACATTTAAATAAACTTATACGAGACCACAACACCCATAGTACTAGGATGTCGTAAACTCAGAAGCAAGCGTCTATGGTTCGATCCTACCTCTGGAGTAATGTTGGGAACGGGCTCCTAGTAGGTGCATAGAGTGGTAAATATTAATTTACATGAGCGTGATTTAAAATAGCCTACAAGTTCAAAGTCGCTCAGCGAGCTATGGAAAGAGCTATGCTTGGCTTCCCTTGTGGATAGAATAAGAAATAAGTAGCCAGAGAACAAAAGTGGTGACCATTGCTCATAGAATCAGCAAATTGAAGTGGCAGTATGGCCACATCTGTCATAGAACCGATACCCGATGGGGTAGACGAGTTCTCGAATGGAGGCCACGAACGGGTAAGCGTAGCGTGGGACGCTCCCCGACCAGATGAAGGGATGACCTTCGTAAGATGGCTGGTGGAGACTGGATGCAAAATGCCGAGAATCGGGTTGGGAGAGGCCTACGTCCAGCAGTGGACTGATACGGGCTGATAATGATGATGATTTGAAGTTATTCCACCGTTTAATACATCGGCCTCTTTCTTACGCAAATGTCTGAAGAAATCGTCATCGCAAGTAGGGTGTGGTGCGGCACAGGTCGTGATAGGAATAAGTGGTGTGGTCGGCGATGAGTCTATCGGTGTTGTAGTTTGTAGACAGACACAATAAAGGTACACGGGGTGGGTTTAGTTTAAGGAAAAGGGCCACGCTGAAAATCAGCGCTCCGCGGAGTCAGCTCCGTTAGCATTATGCTGAGCGTGGGGCCTTTTAGCATCAAAAACCACAAATGTATATACTCACATAGGTGGAGTATATACTTACGTATACTAACATATCTGTACAGTTAACTACTCACATATGTTTGTATTTATTTAAGACCGGATTTTGTTGCCTAATAAAGATGTTTCTATTCTATTCTTACGTTTTTAACGAAGTGTGGGCTCGTAGTCTAGTTGCGAGTACACGTTGAAAACGACCGTACAAGTTAATCAACGCTGGGCGAGGTCAGTACTTGCATGGGTAATGACACTTTCATCTGAGCCCCTCCGTGCCTCGGAAAGCACGTTAAGCAGTTGGTTCCGATTGCTGTCGCTCGGCAGCAGTTGTTGTCAGAGGCCTACGGGCGGCCTGAACTCTGACAGTAGGTTTGGTCACTAAACCATACGAAAAAGAAAGACAAAACGAAATGAGTAAGGACAAACTTTTTAACAGATATATGACTAACAGCTTAGGTTAGTAAGAACTGGAATCGCTTATTATCTATTTCAAGCGGATGTGCTTTCTACTACACCTATTCCGTGGATTAGGATTATAATATATTACTTTTATCGTAAGGATTTAGCTATTCCCTAAATCTATTTGTCAATTCTACTTTTAACGGTGATTTCACGTCTCAAATCGTAAATCTATTAAACTAGATAAAACTAATATCGAGCAGTAATTGAAACTAAATACGATACGGTATCAAACGCTTAATACTTACAATTATAGGGTTTTAATATAATTTATGACAGGATACTTATTAGAGTGAATAATGATTCATGTGGCTGATCACGTGTGAAAGTAAAGATTAATTGAAACTACGGGTTATCGGATAATCTGAAGTTATCTAGTTTCTGTCTGTCTTTTTTATTACTTACATCAATCAACTCACATAAATATGATGATTGTACCTTGATAACCTGAAATTCGTTTTCGATATTTCAAATTACATGAGAGATGATAATTAAAACCGGTTAGGGTCTTATGACACTGGCGATTTGCGAGCGACTTCAAAGCGAGGCGATTTCGCGGCGATCACGCAGCGATGACGCCGCGGGCGCACGGCGTGCGATCCGCATTTTGCACAGTCAGTAACAAAATTAACGGCATTATTCGCAGCGAGCTCGCTGCGCGCCCGCGGCGTGATCGCTACGTGAACGCCGTGCGCCCGCGGCGTCACCGCTGCGTGATCGCCGCGCAATCGCCTCGCTTTGAACTCGCTCGCAAATCGCCAGGCCCTTAAAGTCATTTGAAAATCTTCTAGTTTTCGGTACTTATTTGTTAGATATATGTAGAAACATCAATCTTTGAAAAACAACGGATCCTTTTCTCTAGATCTAATATGGATCCTTAAATATATTTTGATGGTGGATCTATCGAGAACTCATTTTCTCAATAGATCTAAATTCAATGAAGCTGAGATCGTATTATACCGGGTGTAACGTAAAGGGTATATGAAGCCGAAGGGAGGGTGTTCAGTATCGGTAACTGAACAACTTTTGTTCTACGACTTTTCGAATAAATAATAAAAATAAATTAATGTCTCATACAAATCGATCAGCTGACCGGTACGAAATGTATGAAAAATCAAAAAATAAATTCGCGAAAATCGAAAAGTCGTAGAACAAAAGTTGTTCAGTTACCGATACTGAACACTCTCCCTTCGGCTTCATATACCCTTTACTATACACCCTGTACATAACATTTTATAATAAATTAATTAATATTAACCTTAATACACTCCTTAAGGTCATTTCCAAATATCTTTCTCTTCATATTGGCAACAATACAGATGCCTTTGCCGACCGCCGCTGTGAAGTTGGTCGCGAAGCAGCTGAACAGACTGGCGAGGAATGCCATGAAGTTAGGGGCGAGGATTGAGGAGCATGATGCGTATGAGCGGTACACGACGCGATTGGCTGGCTGTAGGCTGCGGTAGTTGTCAATACCGCCTACGTCCACTTTGCTGAACACCTTGTACTGGGAGAGGAAAGAAAAAACTGTTAAGAATACAAATTGCTTGAGTCACTTAATTAAAAAACAAAATTTTAAACGTACAAAAATATATAAGTACACCTTTTTATTATTATTTTATTAGGAGCACCTCTATTCTAGACCCAGACCACGGCTAAGCATGCAATTCTGTTAAAGTATTTGAATCGAACGATTAGATAACCAGTATAAGCTGGCCCGGCCCCAAGTAACATCGTCATGCTAGCTTACATACTGGTTACGTAATCGGTCTACTGTATTCGATCCAAATATCGTAGCAGAATACTGTTCGTATTGTCATCGATTACGTGGCCGCAGAATAGAGATGAGTGGAAGGGTTGGAGGAAGCCTTTGCCCAGCAGTGGGACATTACAGGCTATTACACGTTCATGGACAGTGGCGGCATATGCCGTACTTTGAGTGTTCGGAAAATGACAGTACGGCGTATGACGTATATTTTGATGCATTTAGAAAGACACAACGGCATCTCCCGCGGCGTTCGTAGGCGGTTTTCTTTGTGGAGCGGTCCCACTGTCATTCCGTGTAGAAAATAGGTATGTGTACTGTCAAAATAAAGGTTGTAGGTACA
The DNA here is from genome assembly GCA_963506565.1 of Tachystola acroxantha. Taxonomy (NCBI): domain Eukaryota; kingdom Metazoa; phylum Arthropoda; class Insecta; order Lepidoptera; family Oecophoridae; genus Tachystola; species Tachystola acroxantha. Next base: position 12,838,303 of record OY735879.1, read on the forward strand.
TTTTTGTCGGTCTTGACACGCACACACCCAGAATCCCCCACGGCTATGACAGTAGTTGAGAATTTTCACTGTCATTTCGTAATTTCTACTGTCCATGAACGTGTTAAATAAATAATAATGCACCAATGTATAAATCGCAAATATGCTATTTACAGACAGATGTTTAGTTTTGTGCGGCCCTCAATTGAAAGGTGCCCACAGTAGGTATGAAGCAAAAACGCGTGCTTTATCTATTAGCAAAGTTTCTTTATAATAATAATAACGGAAGGTAACGGGTGTTTAAAGTAAACGTGCTATCGAGGAAAACTTAAAACAATGTATACGGGCACTTAGTTGGCATCACAGACCACTTACCTCAGACATGAAATCGGTACATACAAATTGGAAAGCGAAAAATTCTGTCAACGATGAGCGCATAGAGACGAAGTGGAAGACGGGGGTGGGTTACCGTGTCGCGAAGCAATTTTGCACTCATGTGCGGGCAGACACGGGCGCCCTCCTGTTACAGGTCTATGGGGTAAGTGGTCTGTGGCTGATATCGATAGTGATCTGATGAATCACGTACTTAAGTACTTATTTAATGAATGAAATTCATAAACATTTCTAGCTCAATTTGCGTGTCTCACAAATGTCAAATTTTGACAGTTGTAAGATCGAGCTCACTAAGCTCGTTTTCAAAACTATCCAGATGAATCTCGACCTCACTATTTAATTCATAAAGTAGGTAGCTAGGTGTATTAGGGATCTAGAGTACAATAATCCTCAAAACGTATTTGATTGTAGGTCATCGTCTAATCTAGGCCAATACGATTTATCAAGTTAATCCAATTCGAATTAGTTATTGAATCGAATTATCCTATAATTTATGGCGCAAATTTGACTTTTTACAGTTTTTGTAGATATACTATCGTGACGTCAGAGATCACGGGATACTTTATCTGTCTGGACTGGAGTCGACGTCATTTTATTGCATTTGCATTGTAATAGCTGGCAATGACTTTGATGTAAATTTGTAGAAGCCTTTCAAATAAAAATAGAATAGACTTTGATGTAAGGGCCAAGGATTATTGTGAATTGGACGCTGATTACTATTGAAATATCCTTCAGTCCGTGATCTCATTGACACAATTGTAGAGACAACAGCAGATCAATGTTAACACTTGCAATACGATTTCAAATCTTACGACGCATAATAAGAACGGTCCAAAGTGTTACACTTGATCTGCTGTTAGCTGTATACCTATGCATAACAATTCAACGTTGTTTTTAATAATAGTCATTAAGATGGGACCCCAGGACACCATGACCACATGCATTCTGGTCACAATACATGTGTTACCCACTTATTCTTGATACATTTAACTAGTTTAATAATCTTGACTTCGTCAATCGGCTTCAAAAACATCTACAAACAAACACACAAATACTGGACATGGGTATGAATTTATGTATGTACGGTGGAACACAGAGGAAGGTGTACAGGAGAGTTTTTAAGGTTGAGATTTTCTCAAAAACTACTTGACCTATTGCAAAAATTCTTTCACTGTTTGATAGATAAAAGTTAAAACTATGTAACTGTAAAATAATTATTAAATTCGGTCCAGTAGTTTTTGATAAAATCTCAACCTTATTGAGGCCCTCTGTATACTCTGTGTATCTCTATCTTCGACTGTACCTACACACGAAGACCTACATGCATATAAAAAAAAATATTTTACTAATTTATTTTTGAGAAAATGTCAACTTTAAAAACTTTCCTGTACTTCTTTGTGTTAGACCGTACTTCAGTTCGGTACAGACGCCTTAGGCACGAATTTATAAACGTGATTTAAAGTTACGCCACCGTTTAGGCCCCCGTCCCTTTCTATCTTAACCTTCTTTAACGAAGTGTGAAAGGGATAGCAACACGATTTAATGGAAGTGAGGCTTAACTTTTATTTGAGGTAGGTTGTAGTTTGTAAGGGGTGGGCGAGAAACACCTGACTGGTGTCCGGGTTCGTCCTATTTTTAATATCTTGTATTTTACTTGTGTTTGTTTTGTACCCACTACCATTAGTTTGTAAGTAATTTTATTGTATTGTACTAACATCTATGGACCCTGTCCGAAATAAACAATTTTTATTTATTTTTATTTAACTAGGTTTATGAATAACAACATAAGAGATAAACACGAAATGTAGATCAATTTACCTGAGTGTCTGAGATGGCTAGAGGCTTGTCCATGACGATCCAGGTGACCACCTCCTGGCAGAATGGCGTCGTCAGCGACCCGTGGTACGTGAAGTACGACTGCGGCTCGGGGCTCAACAGTCGCCTGCGTAACAAGGCGAACAGAATTAGATATGATGAATAATACAAACCTTGGGACATCAATCTTGAATAGTAAACGATGTGTAGGACGCACCCCGACCAGCGATGGAGGGATGACCTTTGCTAGATGGCTGGCAGAGACAGGATGCAAAAGCTCGAGAATTGGTTTTGAGTGACGTGGCCGATCCCCGACAAGATGGACTGACCAGCTTAAGGAGTCCAAAGCGTCAAGACTGCGACGCTGTACGCCTGGCTGGTGACAGGAGCCGATGGAGACGGTTCGTGCGCTCCCGAGTGATACCGTTACGTGGTGGTCACGAGCTTCAGTCATGAAGGACCGACCAGAGAGAGAGAGGCGTGCTTTGGGAGAGGCCTACTTCCAGCAGTGGACTGATACGGGCTGATGGATGTTAGTGGCATCGACGGAGGGTCTCGTAGTCAGGTTGCGAGTACGGTCGCAACGTTGGGCGAGATCTGTGCCTGGATGGGTGACCGCTAGTGACATTTTCACCTAAGTTCCTCCGTGCCTCGAAGAGTCGGTCCCGGTGGTTGTCGTTCAGCAGTCAGTCGTTAGGTCATGTCAAAGGCCTACTTGCGGCCTGAACAACTTTGATATTTTATAGGTTTTGGTCGTAGTAGTAGGTACCTAAGGGTAAGCTCGCACTCATAACTGTGTCTGAATTTCAGTCTTATGTCGCTGATATAAGTTATGAAACCGAACACTGGGATCTATCTAATCAATGTTCAGAAGAGAAAATGTTTAATACCTATCCTATACAGTTTTTGATGTTGTACGGTGGAACACAGATAAAGGTGTAGAGGAGAGTTTTTAAGGTTAAGATTTTCTGAAAAACTACTTGACCTATTGCAAAAATTCTTTCACTGTTTGATAGATAAAAGTGAAACCTATGTAACTGTAAAAGAATTATTAAATTCGGCCCAGTAGTTTTTGAGAAAATATCAACCTTATTGAGGCCCCCTCTATACTTATCTCTGTCGTCGACTGTACTAAAGTTAACAAAACGATTTTAGAATTAAAACTATAGTGAGCCATTACTACAAATTATTATATATAAACGGATATCACTCACTTATATTGTTGAAGTCGGCAATTAGACAGACAGTTTCGACCGATTTCGACGGTCTTTTTCAAGGTGAGCGCGCCACGCCCGCGTCGCCGTTGATGTTTTTTCGCGCACTCTTCGTCTCGGCCGAAACTGTCGGTCTAATTGCCGACTTCAACAATATAAGTGAGTGATATCCGTTTATATATAATAATTAACAAAATGACTTCCCCGTGAAAATGATTGTCACAAAAATTTTTTGCTCTCACACAATGATTAGTAAGTTGTAGAGATAACTTTTTCACACTTTGTGTCACATAAAGGAGCAGCAACAATTGTCTTTACAGAAAACCCAATTTAATTGTGCGTAAACACAGATAAATTCTTAAAACTCATCTCTTAAGTACAAAACCGTTGAATCATGTCCTCATTACACGAGCTAAGGGCCTGAAGGAACAATAGCACGTCGGATTGCCAGTGATCTTGGTAAAATGGACAAAGACAGGTCGTATTAGATTCGGTCAGGCGTATAGGTAGCAGTTTTTAAGTAGTGGGTTAAGGACATGGACACAAAACTATAGCTTAAGAGCCTTCCATGAGCCAACTAGCGCCACCAATCTTAAATAAATAATATCTTCCAATATAATCAATTTGATTAAAAAAGCTATTTACAAAATGTTTATTACGATAAATACTATTTAAAAAAAATTCTAAATAACTATTATAATATTAACCTAAAAAATATATATAGGTATAAACTAAAAACTATATGTACAATAGGTCGGTTGAACTATCTGAATGACTTAGCATTTTTATTATTGTTATATGGAATAAATGAATTTTTTAAACACTTATTTATAACGTGATTCAATTTCGGTAAGTTGTAGTTCGCATAATTGCGAAAAACTGCAGTTTTTGGCACATTTGTGAACTACAACTTAGCTTGTCGCAATTATGCCATGTATTGTATATTGAAAAATAGTATTCATCCTAATGAACATTTGTAAATAGCTTTTTGAATAAAATTGATTATATTGGAAGATATTATTTTTTTAAGATTGGCGGCGCTAGTTGGCTCTATGAAGGCTCTGTGTTGTGGGGATGGAAAGGAAATGAAATAGGTATTGAAGTATGTGCCTTCACTTACGTGATATCAATGTACTTGTTGTCTGAAGCGGGTGCGTTGCGCTCCACGAGGTACGGCACCACAGGCATTATCTCAGCCAAGGCGTGCTCGCTCTCAGCACCACTTCGGACCTTCACACGACAATAAACCAAATTAATGAATAGTTTCGAAACGATGGTCACATCTTTTAAAGTGAGTGGTTCACAGTCAAATAGGATTGAACATGCATGGTGTGTGTCGCCGGTTCCGCATGAGGGATAAACTTACTAACAATAGTAGTAGTTACGTACTGTATAGTTATTAAGTAATAATTGTATTATCATTGTTTTGAAAGATGTGTTGCTGAGAGTTTTTTTGCCACTTTTTCTCCTCAGCATTGGCACCTTTTCCTTGCAAAGTGGTGTAAATGTAAATTCAAAAAATATATTGAAGTGCAAAAATATACTCAACGTGCTTACTTGCAATAAACAAATTTGACTTTGGCTTAGCCAAAAGGAAGCTCGTGACAGAGTTTTTTTTGTCACTTTTTCTCCTCAGCGTTGGCACTTTTTCCTTGACTTTAGAGGTCAGTGGAGAAAGAAGGAATCCTTGGCCCAGCAGTGAGAAACATTAAAGTTTAAAAAAACTTAGGCGTATTCAGACTACCTTCGGAAACCAGAGTGTGGTGTCTATTCTATTCTATTTTTATTTAAATGACTTCTACTCTTATTCAAGAGATAATTTCGCCAATGTCAAGTTATTTAGAGTATTCATGTAAATAGAAAATTAAACAAATAAAAAATCAATCCGCCATTCCAAAATGATGGCGGATCCTCGAAATATATGATATGGTGTCAAATTACAGATCATTTAAAAGGAAACTGATTCGTCTTTGATTGTATTGACAGTCGCCCTTGAGATGCGATCGATTAATTTTCCGATGTGCGGAAGTTTCAATTGTATTAGATTAGAGGACACAAAAGATTTTTTCGAACTGCACGACTTTGGCTATTGGACCTAATTGGCTGCCTTTAACCCAATGTTGGTTATTTATTCAATTGGCTTCAAGCCTTTGTCGGATTATTTTTATGAAGCGAAAGTGTCAAGTATTCTCAATATCTACATCGGTCAAGTAGACAGAAAGTTTTGAGAAAATTTCAACCTTATTGAGAACTTATAGCTAGACTTTTTAAAGTCATTGGTTTCGTATTTCAATTCAAATAGATACACTTATCTATTGTACATAAAATATACAACAATTACAGAAACTAAAATACAAAACATCATGTAGGATACAATTTTGGCGGGCTTATCGTATTTCATACCGACGGTGTCCAATACAGAGAAAGGTATACAGGAGAGTTTTTAAGGTTGGGATTTTCTCAAAAACTTCTTGACCTATTGCAAAAATTCTTTTACTGTTTGATAGATAAAAGTTAAAACTATGTAACTGTAAAATAATGATTAAATTCGGTCGAGTAGTTCTTGAGAAAACTGAACCTCATTGAGGCCCCCTGTATACTTATCTCTGTCGTCGACTGTACATATAAGATACAACAATTACAGAAACAAAAAATACAAATCATTTATGATGTTTTGTATCATAATTTATTATTTTTGGATACAATTTTGGCGGCCTTATCGTAACCGACACATCAAACCACATCAAGCGTAGGTACTTTGGTTGGACAGTTGGACCATTCTTATTATCTGCATCGTAAGACTTGAAATCGTACTGCAATTGTTACATTGATCTGTTGTTCGTACCTGATACAATACTCCGATGACTGCGAGACCATCAGCTCTCTCCAATGCCTGGTCTATCGTCAGTCCGGCCTTCACGTGCACGAAGTGGATCTCTAGAGGATACCTGGCGGACAAAATGGATACTTTTAGCTATTTTATTAACATGGGACGGTTGCGGATGCAATAAAAGTAGGTATAGGGTTGACCCTTTCAAGAATTCAGGCTTCACTTTCGTTTAAAGCCATTAACCCCGACCCTTCGAGGACGTAATGTAGTAAATCCCATTTTATCACTTTAAAAGATGTGCTGCTGAAAGTTTTAGGTGCCGATTCTGACAGCTGTTTAATGATATGTCAAATTATTTATAGTAATCAATCGTAGACTAGGCTTCTCTGTCTACGTAATCAAGTAATTAGAAAATTAAACAAATAAGTAGTAAAAAAATCAATCCGCCATTCCTAAATGATGGGGGATCCTGAATTTATATCGATTTAATATGTTTAGAAAACTTTTGTAGTAAGTAACATAACTTTATATTATTTTACATAGTATGTAAGTTTGCTCGCTTAGCAACGGTATTCATTTACGCTGCAGTAACTAGCGAGATAACTTACTTCGGCACCTCATGGTAATGGAATGACGTAAGTTTATGTTACATAACATAAACTTACAGCGTAATATATACAGGAATTTATATATATATACATATACCTAATCAAAAATTCCTTGAACCGATAATAAACTATTTTTTTAAACCCCTTTATCAATTAATTTTATATTTTTTTTGTACACTTATCTATAGTTTATTTTATTAATTAATTTAATTTAGTGTTAGTAGTTAAGTGAGTGTAAATGTTCGCCAACAAATTGTAATGCAATTTGGCGAAGCTTAGAACTAAGTAAAATGTGTAAAATTATTGTTGTGTAAATAAATTTAAAAAAGAAAAATTTGTTACGGTCGGGAGAGTGTTACGTACTGGCCACCTTTGGGCCATGTTTTTATAACGAATTTATCCCTCTCTGTCATTCTTATTCTGCCATTGTAAACGCCACGAAGCACACCTAAGTTCTTCCTAAATTATACCACCTGGTATCTTGAAATTAAACCTTTTATTTACCAGCGAGCCCAGCCCCTCAACAATCCTTCTTTAAGATAACTTTAATTTATGTTCGCCCTGTGTCCAGTCGAAGACAGAGATAAGTACACAGGGGGCCTCAATAAGGTTGAGCTTTTCTCAAAAACTACTGGACCGAATTTCATAATTCTTTTACAGTTTAATAGTTTTAACTATCAAACAGTGAAAGAATTCTAGCAATAGGGCGAGTAGTTTTTGAGAAAATCTCAACCTTAAAAATCTCCTGTACACCTTTCTCTGTATTCCACCGTCGGCAATAAATATGTTGCTTTATCAATGTTTGCAATACTCTCCTAGTGGAATCTGAGTCAAATTAAATATTCAGCAGTCTGCCCGGCCGGCGCGCGCCCACAGAGCAAACACGTCACTAAATTATGAAACCACTGATCCGTGCATTCTCGTCTTTGTGTTTATATTTCAGAAAAGTCTTTGCTCTGAGATAATTAGAACATATCTCTATGATTAGAAAGATAGATTCAATTTGAGAGATCGTGGACTGTTTTTTGATGAAAAAACTAACTTCTACTATTCTTATTTTAAAATAGCATACCAAAATTTTTGATTTTTTAGGGTTCCGTGCCTCAAAAGGAAAAAGGAACCCTTATAGGATCACTTTGTTGTCCGTCTGTCTGTCGGTCTGTCAAGACTATATCTCAGAAACGCGTGGACGGATCAAGTTGAAATTATTACCAAATACTCGGGTCTGCAACCTCATGTAGCCGAAAAAAGACCTTCTACGTTAACACAATCAAAAGATTTGACCGTATATGTCGAATTTTGGCGCATATTTGTATGAAAAAATTCAGAGTAGCTATAAAATATATTAGCTAGTAACCAAGTTTTGAGTACACTTTTGGACACATGTAGGTATGGAGGGTGCATCTCTAATATTCTCCGGGAGACGATTATATACCTGCGGACCCAAATGGAATGGAATACAGAGCGCCTTGACTAGGCCAGTGTGTGCGGCGCGGCCACGAGCTGATCCCTTTTTAGTATGATGTAGGTACTTACTTCATGCCGTCAAGCGCGTGTTCAGAGAGCCAGTGAAGGTGGAACTGCAGCAGCGAGTAGTTCCCGCGCAGAGGACCCCCAGACACCACCGGGGCAGGACCGTCCTCCTCCACGTTCCATTTCACTGCCGGACAACCATACAATATTAACGCTGGCATCGGCATAATACCAAATTTATAGTGGTAATCTTAGAAGCTGACTAAAATTAGCAAATTTTAATTTAATTTTAGTTTAAAAGTGTACTTTCAGAATTAGCACCAATAAGAAATATCTGAGTCTTCTCTATATATCCCCATCTCAAAATGACATCGTTATTTTTACTCTTACCCCTTCGATATTTTACGACAGCAAATTATCAAATCGAAGAAAATATTCCACAGGAAAAATATAGAGCAGACTTGCAAAGCTACTTTCGAAGACGGCTGACATGGAGAGCTTTATAAAGCTTTGAAATCTTTTCAGGAGTGAAATAGCACCTTCGTGCCTTTGACTACGTGCTTCGCTGCTTTTTCATAAAGGTAATGGATTTTCGCATCTAGAGAAAATCTACATGCGTTTGAGAAACTGGGTTGGTATTTTTATACAGCCTTACTTAAAACCGATGCTTAAAATTAATAAAGGTATTAATTAAGTCCGACTCACACTTGGCCAGTTTTTATTTTGCTACAACCTGTCGCTACAGGATTGGCTACAATGGCATAGTAGGGCTTTCTAAAAGGCGGGAAACGACGGGTTTCAAATAGGCATGATGACAGTACCAAAGAATCTCTAAAATCTTGTGTTTATCTAATTTTTTTTTAAATGTTAATTTCTTTATTACCGTATTTGGAATATTTATTTCGAAAACAATAAAAAATAACTATTATAATATTAACCTAGAAAATATAAACTAAACTAAAAACTATATACAATAGGTCGATTGAACTATCTGAATGGCTTAGCATTACAGATAGTTCAACCGATTTATTTATCTAATTAAATAGGACTCACAGATTTTGAAAAACGCGTTTATTTTTCTAAGCGTGGCTAGAGTAATATTATTTTTGATAAAATAAAACTACGAAAAGCTCAATCCGCCATATTACGCTAAACACCAATCAGAGCGAATGACGTCACGTTTAAATGCAGTGCTGCCAGACTTCTATTGAATTCTATTGAATAGGATCGATACTGATGCCAAAACACTAATTTTTAGAATATTTGTCTGTTTGTCTGTGACTATTTGCGTGCAGGCATCACGCCATAACTAATGAAGGTATTTTGATGGGACTTTCACTAGGAGATAGTCTTGAATATTTCGTAACATGACATTGGCAAATAATAAACTAATTAAATAAATACTGAATGAATCGAGTTGAGGCGGCGCTTAACCCGGGGCGTTACGTCTGCGACAACCACAACCTGCCGATACAAAATTAGATACAGTTCTTCGTGATCTAAACCAAAGACCTTGACATGTTACTCACAAGTGTGTCCATTGTTGAGTGCGCTGACATTGACCTGCCCGTAGCCCCGGAAGACCAGGGGCCCCCGCAGATGGGCCCCGTGGGGGTCCAGCAAAGCGTCCCGGGTCATGATGTTGATGGGAGACTGCTTCTGGCCCACACGGCACACGCCGGGCCATTGGGTCTCGTCTGAATAAAGATATGAAGTAAGTATAGAGAAGATTACATCTTAGGTGGTCTCAATAAGCTGCGATTTATTAAAATATGTCAAAAAACAAACAAAAAAACCGACTGCCAAAAATTTAAGCCCCAGCTTTCATTCATTCATAAGCTCACGTCTTTATTTCCCGCAAGGGTAGGCAGAGACGATGGACCTCTATCTGCTGCCATCACATCATGTCATTCCATAGCACACGCATAGCGATCCTGGCATACAATATATATCTCATATTTTAAAATCCAGTGAGCCGTTTAGGCTGCAGGGCGTGCCATCAATTCGACATACATACTCACATACATTACAGACATACACTAGAAAAAAACATAATCCTCCTTTTTGCGCAGAAATGATGGAAATGATGATGAAATGTAATAGTTGTAAGACCGAATTCAAATTCAGCTCGCATTCAAAACTAATCAAGTTTATGGATATCGGCCTAACTGCCCCGCGATTCCAGCCCTATCGCATTAATTAATTACGAAATAATGCTCTACTTATTAATACTGTAATGAAGTTTAATGGATTTTACCAACATTTATACCTAAATTAGAAATAGAATACTTATAGGAATTTATGAAACTTTTCAAATTATAACAAATATTTCTCGTATTTTCTTACTGGCCTATTAAACTTAAGAAAACTTTTTCGCAATGTCATTAAGTTTTTATTCTTTTTCTGTTAATGACTATTTTGCTATATTTTTGACCAGACGTTGCCAGTACCTATGTATTATAAATATATCATTATACAAACGGGACACGATTTTTGCTCCTAAATCGTAATCTATTCACAAGGAGTCTGAATCTTGGCACATGTATTTTGTAGCGTGAAAACTTTATGGTAAAGTAAAAAAAGTTTTAACTATTTTGTTTGTATTTATGCAGGGATTACGAAAAGTTAGACAAGGCTCCGTCCCTTTCTGATTGTAGGAGCATTATAATACGAAATATGTGTGGTATCAGGAACATTTTTTCACGACGTTTAAAAAAAAGTTTTCTACTCTTTTACTATCGATCAGCTAATATTGGGACATATTGGTTCGAAGATAATCAAACTTAAAGCTCATTATAGGGTACCTACATTTAATCAAAAACAAAGTATACTTACCTATTTAGGTACTATTTACGTAAGTACTTACTACATTATAATCAATATGAAGAAGCGTCTTTTCCACTTATTTTTAATCGAATAAAATTTGACAGCTTGAAAGGCGAAGAATTAATATTAATGAATCGGTTAAGACGTTTTAATGGTGGAATATTTTTATCTACCCACGATATTTTCCTACTCTTACATAAGTAAGTACCTATTTCCTTATCTCTACCTATATTTATAAATCTATTATGTAGACGGTTAAGTATAATAAAATTATAACTCAAGGAGAGTCTGACTATACTGGGAAGTAATTTTTCTGGTAAAATAAATTATAATCACTTACATCTAATTTAAATTAAAACTACTTTTATTTTAATTAAGTACGGACAATAGCAGATCAATGGTTACAATTGAAGTACGAATTCAACTTTTATGACACAGATAATAAGAAAGGTCCAAAGTGTCACACTTGATCTGCTGTTAGCTGTACCTAAGTAAAGCAAAATAATAATCGCTATGTCAAGTCGGAAAAAGGGCGCGAAAATCCGCAACAAAATTAACGTCCTCCATTTTTCACTTATGTCATCCGCGCTTTTATTTTATTTTTATTTTCGGCCTGCATCCTGAGCAAAGGAGGTTTTATGCGCGGGTGGTAAAAATATAATTATTATGTTTATTAAACTTACATTCGTAGGACCAATCTGCTTGATAGGTTAAACCTGAAATGAAAATTACATGGTCATAATCAAGGACAATGAAATAAATTCATAATTTTTCAGAAGGACATATTATGTTTTATGGAGGTAGGTAATTAATTTGAAATAAAGTATCTAAACCGAAGCCCAAATGAAGTGTCTTATTTTGTAAACAAAAACTACTACCCTACTAACATTTTAAGCTGTTCTGTGATTATTGCATAGTTAAATTCACATTATTAGATCGGATTACTTTCTTTTCACAATGATCACCAGGTTCGTTCAATCAGTTCCTTCAGTGTTACATCACAACGGGTAATTAGACGATCATATTTGTTTACAAATTATGACACTTGATTTGGGCTGCGATATAAATAAGAAAATAGTGATAAGTTAAAAATAGGCTGCTTATGATTATGTAATATAATAGATACCTACTCCTACCTAATATCTACTCGTTTCAGTATTTCGGAATTCGTAAAACAATCATTAAAAAAAATTCCAGCAAATAGCTACCTATATCTCATCTCATGCAATGGTTTGGTTAAGATAGTGTGTGTCTGTTTGTTTGCGAATGCTGTAACGTAAAATACTACACTTTGTATATTTTTGTTTTGTTTTCTCAACGATAGGAGCGGAGTAGGTAGCGTTTGTTTTAGTAACTATTTAAATTCTAATTGAACTAGTATACCTAGTTAACGACATAACTTAAGAGCCTTCGTAGAGCCAACTAGCGCCGCCAATCTTAAAAAAATCATATCTTCCAATATAATCAATTTTATAAAAAAAGCTACGTTCACATTGTTTATTGCTATAAATATTATTTTTTAAATGCTTATTTGTAACGTGATGCAATGTCGGTAAGTTGTAGTTCACATAATTGCGAAAAACGGCCGTTTCTGGATATTATATTGGAAGATATGATTTTTTTAAGATTGGCGGCGCTAGTTGGCTCTACGAAGGCTCTTAACACAATAGTATAGGCTTATGCTCCCACGTCACTTGGTTAATCGTATTCGCTATTGGATCGCAGGTATTTGTCAAATACTTGACGTAGTCGACAGCAGATCAATGGTTTTAGTTTTGACAGTCATTCATAATTCATTTATTCCTTGCTTTATGTGGTAACATGGTTCTTAGACAGTACAGGAAGTGCTCACATAAACCCTGTAAGGGCACCGCAACATTAGACACTTAAACATTAGAAAATTCAAATTTCAGTTCTTATTATTTGCGTCGTAAGACTTGAAATCGTACTGCTAGTGTTACCATTGATCTGCTGTCGACTGTACATACAAATAAGACGAATATTTTGTCAAGCATACCAACCACACATGGCAATTATGACAAATACGCAAATACGAATAGCCAAGTGAAGTGTCACCGTAAGATTCGCTATACTATGGGTCCAGAGATATATACAGAAAGATCACAAATTACACACATACTTAGAAAATATATAACCTAAGTATAATAAACAACTTCTCGACCCCCAATCGAACCCAGGACCCCTTGCACAGAAGGCAGGCATTACCGACTAGGCTATAGGAGGTCGTTACACTCCAACCAATTTAAAACTTACAATTTAAATGGTCTATGGCGCCCTGCTACAAAATATAACCCGAGTATATTTTGTAGCAGGGCTTAACTTAACCCGTGAAAACGCCATACAATTTTCCTATTTAAACCCGGGTTAAGTGGCAATCTTCCTTGGTGCAAACCAACTTTTAGTTGGATAGAAAATTATTACATAGTACTATAATTTGTATTTTGAAATATAAAAAACACGCTTTATAATTTTTTTTTATTTCAAAGAAGTTTCGAAAAGTTTACGAAGTCTTAATAATCTACTTAATTTAAAGAAGGACATTCTTATTCAATTCTTCAATCCTGAAAAGGGTAGCTTAAGTACCTAAGTAAATTATTCAACGGGGCTCTTTATTAACGCACTATCTGAAGGTTTAAATTAAAAAAATTGAGAACCTGTTCTTTTTAGATATCGTTTAAAAATACAAGAACCTAAAATATCAAATAGATACTCACCAAAGAAACTAGCGAAAGTTAAAACAATAAATGCCTTCATTTTTATGTAGATCTCTTCTTATTGCAATAAAAAAATAATTTATTTAAATAAAAATATAAATCACAAAACTTTTGCACACAATTATTTTATTTTTGATACTACTTATTATTTAAGTTAAATTTTAATATAGCAGATCTGTATCACCGCACATACTCGAGCTAACTAATGTAGATCGCGGCTCGAGACACTTTTTATACATTTTTTATTGTTATTATAATATTATTATTATTAATAATAAAATGTGTTATCGCACGCTGCACCGGGCAGGTCGGTCCCGACTACAGAAGCGGCTGATAGCACTTTAAAGTGATAAAGTTAGGTAGTTCGAGTAATAAGGCTCCGAAAGTTAGCGAACTCACGCGAACTTTTTAGTTTTTAGCCGAACTGCCACTGCCGCCAACTGCAACTGATCGCCGCTAAGCGAGGTGTCGCGCTCTTACGCGATGATATGAACGACACTGACAGTTGCGTTAGGTTTACGATTCTACACAATAATAAATTCACAGAATGAAGGGTTTTATAAGTGACAGTTGTAAGAAAAAAAACAAGATTTTTAAGTTGATAATAGATGGTGTTGTCATCGTAAAAAACACAGCACCATCGAAAAAAAATTAAATGTCAGCTGAATAATTTATTATTATTGGTTTGTTTGTGTAATTTAAACAATACCAAAGTTACAAGCTATAACAACGCATTTAATGTTGACATCAGACCAGTCAGTTCCATCTACCGGGGCTATCGAATAAAAAATAAAAATACATTAATGTCTCATTCAAATCGATCAGCTGACCGGTACGTAATGTATGAAAAGTCCAAAAATAAATTCGCGATAATCGAAAAGTCGTAGAACAAAAGTAGTTCAGTTACCGATACTGAACATCCTCCCTTCGGCTTCATATACCCTTTACGTTACACCCTGTATATATTTGTTTAGAATTTGTACACCACGACGACTACCACTTACAACACTGCTCTCTCTTTCGCGGGTTTGCTGGTAGAAATCTCTTTTGAGATAAGCTCGCCCTTTGTGCCAATACGTTTCTCTTGTAATTTTATTTAAGTATTTGTGTAAGCGAGAGCTACATATTTGTGCCGTTTGGTGTAGAGACCATGGGGCCATGGGGACCAGAGGCGCGGCGACTGTTCAAGGAACTGTCGTCGCGCCTCATTGACTCGTCGGGTGACCAAAGGGCTGGCGCTTACCTCGGCCAGCGTATATCGCTGGCTATACAACGAGGTAACGTCGCCAGCCTTTTGGGCACTCTCCCACAGGGTAGCGAATTGGCGTCCATTTTTTATTTATAAGTATGTTTTTTATTAAATCCTGTACCGTACATCGATATTAACTTTTTTAATAAAATTGATTAAGCTTTTAGTTTAGTTTATAGTATTTGTGTTGTACAATAAAGTGTTAAAACAAACAAACAAACGTATTCGGTTCGCCATTCTATCGGGCCGTGTGTCCCCTAAGAACTTTGCAGTCGCCGTGCGCAGGTCACCTAATTTACTAATAAAATCACACAGGGGAAATGGTTAGTGAATGATACGTGCATTTATGGCTTTAGGTACAGACATTATAATGAGGATGCGAGAATTACACGCCCTACATGGAATGATTCACTTCTTTTACCCTAATTTTGAGCAAAAAATTTAATATGGGCCGAGATCTTATATTTATGTATTGTTAACAGTCATCAATAGCTCGGTGGCTCAGTGGTTGGGTCAATGGACTTGCAATATGGAGCTCCCAGGTTCGATTCCCAGCCAGGACAGCCATGTACAGTCGAAGACAGAGATAAGTATACAGGGGGCCTCAATAAGGTTGAGATTTTATCAAAAAACTACTGGACCGAATTTAATCATTCTTTTACAGTTACATAGTTTTAACTTTTATCTAACAAACATTGAAAGAATTTTTGCAATAGGTCAAGTAGTTTATGAGAAAATCTCAACTTTAAAAACTCTCCTGTACACCTTTCTCTGTGTTCCACCGTACCAATGAGTTATTCTCGGTTTTCTCGACGGAAAAACTTACGTACATTTACCGAGTGCTCTCTAAACGGTGAAGGAAAACATTGATGAAACCTGCATGCCGTAGAAGAAAGAAAACTAAGGCATGTGCATTCCGCCAATCCGCAGTAGGCCCGCGTGGCGAATCATGTCCCGAGCTCCCTCGATGTAAGGGAAGGTCTGTGCCCCAGCAGTGGGACAATATAAATAGACTGAGGATGATGAGAAGATCTTATACTAATTTACAACACAGGTAAATTCGATGTTAGCGAATTTATTTTTGGACTTTTCATACATTTCGCATCGGTTAGCTGATCGATTTCTATGAGGCATTAATTTATTTTTAATTTTTATTCGAAATTTCGTAGAACAAAAGTTGTTCAGTTACCGATACTGAACACCGTCCCTCCAGCTTCAAATACCCTTTACGTTACATCCTGTGTACGAGCCTGCAATGCAAGGCGTCAGAGGGGCCCCGCGGGGGTGACGGGCGGGAGCTGCCTACAACCAGTTTGCCTCAGAGAGACATTCGCAATCCGTCATGTGCATCGGTCATTTCTACATTTTCTATTTTTACTTATTTTCTATTAAAACCAACGTTCAGTGCAATCCAGTGTTTTTATTCAAACCTAAGACTCTTTTATGTCGTGTACACCCTGTATATGATAAAATAAATCATTCCAATCCAAACACGTAAGAAAAACTACATATCCTGTTTCATTCGATGTTAATTATTATCCCAAGTTTATCAGTAGGTACTCTCTTGTTTTATTGTATAAACACACAGTTAAAAAAGATACCAACCAAAACTGCTGTTTTCATTAAATCAACAACTTTGATCAACAATATTATACTCTCTGATAGATAAGTGGCGAGGAAATTCCATTTGACAGTGATTTTTCAGAATTTCGTGCGTAAAAAGGAAAATGAAACCTTACAACCCTTCTACAGGGTGTAACGTAAATATATATGAAGCCGAAGGGAGGGTGTTCAGTATCGGTAACTGAACAACTTTTGTTCTACGACTTTTCGATTTTCGCAAATTTATTTTTTGACTTTTCATACATTTCGTTTCGGTCAGCTGATCGATTTGTATGAGACATTCATTTATTTTTATTTTATATTCGAAAAATCGTAAAACAAAAATTGTTCAGTTACCGATACTGAACACCCTTCCTTCGGCTTCATATAGCCTTTACGTTACACCCTGTATATCAGGGTCACATTCCTAAGGCATCTGGTAAATCGATTTTAAACTTAGTCTTAGTAGTTCATGGTATTTAAAAAAGGAATTCATTTTTTTCAGATTGGCCACCGACGTTCTTAGGGCGGTTTCAGACCAGCGTTTTATACGCGCGTATAAGCTCGTTTTTGGAAGCGCGTCTACGCGCATGGCACGTCTTTTGCCACACGTGCAACTCGTACAGTCGACAGCAGATCAATGGCAACACATGCAGTACAATTTCAAGTCTTACGACGCAAATAATAAGAACGGTCCAAAGTTCAAAGTGTTACCATTGATCTGCTGTCGACTGTACGAGAGACGCGCTTACTAAACTTATGAGCTTGAGCTCGTACGGACAACAGTAGATCAATGGTAACGCTTGCAGTTCGATTTCAACTCTTATGACGCAGATAATAAGGACGGTCCGAACTCCAAAGTGTTTCATTTGATGTGCTGATTGACCACCACTCGAGCGAACACCGATAAAAGCCCATGTACACTGGTGCGGCTCTTTGAAGCGGATATAGCGCGCGTGTAAGCGACCGTATATATTTTTTTGTAAACCTATAAATTGTCCTACTGCTGGGCAAAGGTCTCCCCCCCCTCCTCTTCCATCCATCCTTGTCCTAAGCCTCTTCCAGCCACCCATCCCTGTATCTAACGATATCGTCTCTCCACCTACGCCGAGGTCTGCCCCGACGCCGGCGACCGGACCGTATAATACTCGCCGAAAAAACCGCTAATGTGAAACCGCTCTAATGTACATAATTATAGTTCTTGCTGAAAAGATCTTTACATATTTTGTACGCTGACAGCAGATCCAGTGTTTCCACTGTTATGTTGCCACTGCGGCGGTTGGGGGGTTTTAGGCCAGCCCAAGCACACCAGTAGATAGGGTAGGTAGGGGTTCAAATAAAAAGATGAGGTAGGTTCACCAGTTTATTGAAGCCGTTATATCACACTTCCTCCATACGCCCTAGGTCTAGACTAGAACACAATCACTGTCCTTGAGTCTTCGAGCATCGGCAGCTCAGAACCTGCAGATCCGTGTCCAGGTGGGTAGATTCAGGCTGGAACTCCAGCCAGTCAGCATGCAGTAAAAGTAGGCCAAGGTGAGCTCGTGCCGTGGATCGTTCTTTGGACCGTTCTTATTATATGCATCGTAAGAGTTGAAGCTAGGGCAGCCATGTACCAATGAGTTATCCTCGGTTTTTTCGACGGAAAAACTTACGTACATTTACCGAGTGCTCTCAAAACGGTGAAGGAAAAACATCGTGATGAAACCTGCATGTCGTAGAAGAAAAAAAAATCTAAGGCTTGTGAAATCCGCCAACCCGCAGTGGGCCCGCGTGGTGGATTATGGCCCGAGCTCCCTCGATGTAAGGGAAGGTCTGTGCCCGAGCAGTGGGGCAATATAAATAGACTGAAGATGAAGAGTTGAAATCGTACTGCAAGTGTTACTGATCTGCTGTTGTCCACCAGAGGACTTTGATCGTCCTCTGATTGGCTATATTTAACTACAAGGGAATAGCTATAAATATTGTGTCAATATTATTATGACTTTGTTTTCATTGTGAATATGAATAGGGCTTAACATGTCAGTCCAAGTAACTGTTTCAACTCCGAATTCTTATCATTTTGCAATGGAAATAAATAATAATATATATTATTATTTGTAAATACTAGTACAAAATATTGGCACAAGGCCACATTTTATGTTTTAGTTTCGATTTAATATTATTATGTGCATTTTAGCGTCGTGACGTGTTTCCAAATGACAATGCCAGACTGCCCCACCATCAACCGCATGATGAACAAGATAACGAATAAATGTAAAAATATCTCCGTTTTTTAATAAAATTAATGGTTTAAAATAAAGTTTTGTACAAGGTGCGATTCGAAAAAAAAAGCTTACTTAAGAATTCAGAAAATAGTAAGAAATCGAAACGAATTATTCATTGTTTTTGTTAGGAGTTGCGAGAGTAGTAGAAAATGATACTGATTATGCAATATGAAACCTGTAATAAGTCCCCAACAAAATGATAGGTACAGCTTAAATGCTCACGTAGTTTTGTAGGTGGGGCAAAGCTCCATTGAAATGTGACAATGTCTTTTCCGTTGCGGCTTCCGATGAAGTATGATTCGGTGATAAAAGTTTGGAGTTAAGTAGGACCACGTGGTTCCGAGGCTAAGGCGGAAATTCAGAGAAAATTGAGCTGAGTCTGAGTTCATTACTACGACTGTCAAACGTCTATAGAGTTTGACAGAACTTGTAAGATTGAACTCACTCTAAGCTTGCTCAAAACTGTCTATGAATCTCGGCCTAAGATTCAGGATATCGAATAGAAAATGACAGTGTTTCTTGTAACCAATCACTCATACGATAAGTATCTTTTTATAATTACTTAATTGATATAGTAGGTACCCTAAAGGATTACTGAATGGATTAAACATACAATTTTGAAGAAATATTAATAATAAACGTATAAGTAGGCACGTAAAGTAGATTAACATGAGCTGGTCTTTACACATATTTTGTTATTAAAAAAAATTCAGCTGTAGTATTATACCAAATACAGTCAGCAAAATAAATTAATTTAAATTATTAAATGCTATCATTCGTCATCAGCTCGTATCGTCTCGACGCTGGTGTTCGCGCCACATCTCTGTGAGCGTCATAGTGTCCTGGTACTTTTGAGCTGGGTCTTCTGACCAAGTGGAAACAGCCAAGGTGTTGAGTGAGACATATTGAGACTCCGCGTTAGCTATGGTCTCCTGGTACTTTTAATGCAACTTGACCATCATTTTGACACGTCTACTTCCATAGCATTACAGCTCATTATTACTTACCAAAACATAAAATATTTACTAGTTTGTTACACTGATATAACACATTAAAAAGTAGAACCATGTAGGAGTATTATTGACCGATTGCAAAAATTATTTCACTAGTAGATAGCTTTAGAATGCTATAATCACAGACTACTTACATAGACCTGTAACAGGAGGGCGCCCGTGTCTGCCCGCATATAAACGCAAAATTGCTTCGCGACACGTGTATCGATATGGACGCATCTCTTTAAATACGGCACCCCCGCTTCGTCTCTATGCGCTCACCGTTGGCAGAATTTCTCGCTTGCTTTGTACCGATTTCATGTCTACTCACCTCGCCCGCGGACCAGTTATTTTGTGGGCGAGTTTGCGACTAAGCCGTTTTTTTGTGGTAGCCAGTACCTACCTAGGAGACATTGCAACTTCACAGTATCCACTAATCCGTTCTTATGCAGTTCTATCTTGATTAATGATGAAAGCAGTGACTGTAATCATTGACATAATGCTTTAATTCGTGTATGTACCTATGAGTAATGGTGTAGGTTTAACACCAGGCGGCTTTGCGGGTTGAACGAAAGGGTGCGGAGGGATTTCATGGTTCTTCTTATGGTGCCGTCTTCCTACGAAGGTTGGCTATCATAATGGTGTAATTGCGCTCTTGAGAACATCGCTCGGAACAGAGACCCCCAGGAAAATTATTGACCTTCGTCACGATCACGACCGGTATTTGAACCCAGGGACCTCGCCATTCCTTTTATTCAATTTTTAGGGTTCCGTGCCTCAAAAGGAAAAAAGGAACCCTTATAGGCTCAATTTGTATGTCTGTATGTCCGCCCGTCCGTCCGTCTGCAACCTCATATCATGCAACTGTAAAAAAATCAAACTTCTACGTCAACGCAATGAAGATATATGGGGTCGTTCCCAGCAGGTCCACGATCCTATTGTTCTCACAAAATTTAAGTTTATGTCGCATTTTCTCGCATATTTGTATGAAAATGCAAGAAAACCAAAACCTATAGAGTGAAGAACGGGAAGTCCGTTGAGCTAGAATCATGAAATTTGGCAAGAAGCTAGGTCTTATAGCACAAGTAAAGGAAAAAATCCGAAAACTGTAAGTGTAAGCACCTAAATTTGAAATTACATCTCAAATATATTTTTTTTCTTATTAAGTACTTACACAAACTTATATTTACAGATGATCAACTAATCAGAAGTATGTCGATGTATTGATTGTATTTTGATAATAGCAAAGTTAAGTTGGTCTCTAAATCTAGTTTATGTTTTCGTTAGAGCAAAGTTACGGGGTTAAGTAAGTTGTTTGCACGGAAGCCTCGCTGCGCGAGACCGACTCGCGCTTGACCGGTTTTTTGTTTCACATAGCGCATATGCAAGAAATCAAAACGTATTTAGGAAAATAGTTCTTATTATAATATAAAAAATATAATTATAGGTATAAGTATTAGGCATTAATAATAATAATAAGAGCCGGATGCAGAAGGCAGTGCTGCTGGACACGGCACGTATTGTGAGGAGGTTCCTCATTCTGGGATCCTAACCTCCGGCAGCTTGGATGCGCATGCATCCCGCTGCCGCACATTGGTCCGGATTTAAAAAAACGTGGACATTCTAATTTTACGATTTTTAAAAATACTATTAGATAGTACTAACAAAACGTAACAATAATTGTTATGTACAGGTTTTCAAAAAAATAAGTCTTTCATACATAAAAAAAATATTGAAAAATAAAATGTATGGAAGAAAACTTTGTTTATTTTTTTTCTCGAGACTGTTAAGAGCTGTCAAGGTCTAGCCTAAAGAATCATTTAGAACAACATTTTCTTAATACCTACCAATTAAAATCTTTTACCGTTACGCGCGGCTTTGCCTTTGAGAGACTTTTAAAGTTTAAATATTTTTTATTTTTTTCCCGTGTTTTCGATTAATCACACGTGCCATTTATTGCGTAAATGACGTTAATGGGGTTTAAATCTTTGATGGAAGCGCACTCTACTTACCGAATTCATGGAGTGAACTGTATTCATTTCATTTGTTTTGAGACAATTTAATTAAATAAATATACAATAAGAGACAAATAAATGAGTCATCCTCGAAAGTCGGCTCTGATTGGTCGTCAGCTGCATGCGTTGCATGAGTCATCTTATATACTCGGCTCTGATTGGTCGGTCGGCAGCTACGTCCGCTCGCACAGTCACTAATTGGGATACTTGGTATTGGATATAAATATAGCGGAATGTGCGTAGGTCATTCATTCGCTAATTAACTGCGTAACCTGTGACCTCTCACGATAAATCTCGGGAAATTGTGACTACTTCAACAATGTCTACATTTGTGACTTACTTAGATTTCTACGTTTTTTTGCGTGCAGAGGACCTAAAGGACGTTGACCGATTATATCAAGCTATTATCAGCAAGATTCCTTCAGCGATATCGCCAGAAGATTCCGAAACTATCATGAGGTTTGCAAGAAATTTTGTAAGCAACTTGCAGAAAAAATGGACTGAAGCTTCTAGAAATAATAAAACTTTCATGAAGAAGCTCACTGCATGGTTGGAATCCTTTATAAAATGGCCTCGATGTAATTCAGTCGAATTAGAAGAAATATTTCAATGCCATGAAGGTGTCGATGAAAATGCTGACATGGAGCCTACAACATCTATTGAGCCAAGTACATCAACATCTACTGTTGAAACGACGAGGAAACCCTTCAGTGATTTGGGAAACAAGCAGAAGAAAAGACGTTCCGGGTCCTTGGTTGATCATTCGGAAGAAGAGCTTTTTTTTGCATTGATTACAAAGCTGAAATCCAATGGTAAACTCGACTTGGCCCGTATAATCGACCATCTTGAGAAGAATCCCCAAAGGGTCCTTGATGCCAAGAATCTTTTATTTGGAAAAGTTGAAACGACAATTGTCCATGAAGATCAAGCTCTAGCTCTCACAACTTCACTTCATTTATCAAAGTGGCAGTATCTGACTATGAGATCTGTATTAACTGATAATAATGTATCAGTATTGCCTTCATATCACAAGTTATTAGCCGCAAAGGAGAGGTGTTATCCGCCGAGTGCAGACCTAAGTATAACAGAACAGGGTGCCAAGATTAACTTGCAAGCTCTTCTGGACTTGACAGTGCAGAGGATACTGAATATTCCTAGTACCGCGTTGGATTATTTGAACTGCAACAATTTGAAACTGGTCAGCAAGTGGGGTTTTGACGGATCTTCCTCGCAAAGCAATTATAAACAGAAGGTGACATTGCTAACTTCGACGACTCATCGGTATTCATGACAAGTCTTGTGCCTTTGAGGCTAGAGTCGAATGACTTAGTCATGTGGGTAAATCCAAATCCTTCATCTACACATTATTGTAGGCCTGTCAAATTTGAATTTGTGAAGGAATCAACTGACCATGTCAAGAGTGAAGAAACGGCCATGAAGGAAGCAATAAGGAACTTGGGTCCTACCATATGTGGAGAATTCCAGATACACCACGACTTACACATGACTATGGTTGATGGCAAAGTGGTTACAGTTGTATCGGATACATCTTCTGCTGCAACTTGCAATGTATGCCTAGCGAAGCCAAGTGAAATGAATAATTTGGATCTAGTATTGTCAAAGCCGCTGAGAGAACATGTCTACCAATTCGGCCTATCTACTCTACACATGTGGATTCGGTGTATGGAATGTTTGCTGCATATTTCCTACAATCTCGATTTCAAAATGTGGATTGCCCGAGGGGTAAATAAAGAATTGAAGCAAGCAAGGAAGGAACTAACTCAAAAGCAATTCAGAGAGCAGACAGGGATGTTGATTGACATTGTGAAACAAGGCTTTGGAACAACGAATGACGGTAATACGGCAAGAAGATTTTTCAAAGACTTTGAAATAACTGCCGAGATCACCAAAATCGATGTAAGGTTGATAAAACGCTTTGCAATTGTCTTACAAACAATATCATCTGGGAAATCAATCAACATTGAAATGTTCAGAAACTATTGCAAAGAAACAGCAGAGCTTCACGTGCAGCTTTATTCCTGGTATTACATGCCAGCGAGTGTACATAAACTTCTTATTCATGGTGCCGACATTTGCAACTACTACGGACATCTCCCTATAGGAATAATGTCTGAAGAAGCATCCGAAGCAAGAAATAAGGACTTCAGAAATACTAGAGAGATGCACTCAAGGAAAATTGGAAGAGTACAGGCAAATGAAGACTTGCTTCACAATTTTCTGATAAGCTCTGATCCTTACATATCCCATATTCGACCCAAAATGTCAAGGACCACACACAATAAGTTACTTCCAGAGGCTATTGAACTTCTCGTTCAAAAAGAAAATGAAGAGTATGATGAGACCCAAGTATTAGAATTAGCATCAGAAGCAATTCCAGATCCTTTGTCAATTTAAGACAATAGTCGCCGAAAAACCTTTTTTCGGATTCTTCAAGTGTTTTCAACACTGATAAAAGTCCTTTTCAGGACTATCCAGCTCTATTAAAGACTTACCAACAGCCCTTTTCAGGGCTACAACACATATCCACTTGTTTCAAATGATTATTACGCAATAAACGTCACGTGTAATCAAGTAAAAACATGGGAAAAAAGATAATAAAATATTTATATTTTGAAAGCCTCTGAAAGGCAGAGCCGCGCGTAACGGCAAAAGATTTTAATTGGTAGGTATTAAGAAAATGTTGTTCTAAATGATTCTTTAGGTTAGACCTTGACAGCTCTTAACAGTCTCGAGAAAAAAAATAAACAAAGTTTTCTTCCATACATTTTATTTTTCAATATTTTTTTTATGTATGAAAGACTTATTTTTTTGAAAAACTGTACATAACAATTATTGTTACGTTTTGTTAGTACTATCTAATGGTATTTTTAAAAATCGTAAAATTAGAATGTCCACGTTTTTTTAAATCCGGACCAATGTGTGCCGGTGGGTGGCTATTTTTTATATTTATATATTTTTCTATTTGTTTTTGATATTGAAATGTATAAATATATTAAATAAGATAAAAGAGAAATAAAGGAATAATAATAATAATATTTATTTTCACAAAATGAATGGTTACAATGTGCTTAATATGTAACATAGTGCAGAGTCATCATTATAATTACTTCGTTGTATTGAAGTAGGTACCACTTAGGTATCGATATATATTTAATTATTGCTCAACAAGCTACCTATTCATCCGCTGAATTCTGTAAACAAAGGTTGTCTGGAAGAGATCGCTTTAAGCGATAAGACCGCCAATTGTGATACTAACTGTATTAGCATATTTCTTTTGTGTAATTCCTTTTACTTTGCAATAAAGAATATTTATCTTATCTTATAATTAGCACGATTTACATAACCCTGACTCCCGAACTAGGGTGACCTGTGTTTCGGGAATCAGTGTCCGTCCGTGTTTACTTAATGCTAGTTATTACTAGACTTTTTTTACAATACTACACTTACTTTTTTTATAATACATTAGGCAAATAGCGAACGATTGTGGTGTGTATCAAGATCGCAGCAGATGGAATGTATCATGTCTACCGTCCTTATTTCTCTGAGTGTCTACCCCTAGTTTATGTACCTATTATCTGCCTGTTTCAAATAAAATAGACAGAGCCTTCATAATTTTCTTTTGTACTTAGATAAGATCCGGTTCCTTGATAGTAGGTCGTTCGGTTCAGACAGGAAGTCAACAGATTACTTATTATCGACATGTTAATAACCACACCTTAGTATTTAGCTCGTGTTACAGAAGACGGAATTACCCTTTGTAATAAATCGCGTAGGTACAATCGACAGCAGGTCAATGGTATCATTTTTTACTTTTGACAGTTCTTATTATTTGCGTCGTAAGACTTGATCTGCTGTCGACTGTACCTATGTACGGACAACAGCAAATTAAGAACGGTCCGGGTTCTCTTGAAAATGGCGGGAAACGACGGTTGCGAAATTATTTGATAATTTTCCTTTTAATGTCTACAGGGACTATTTTGTGTTTAATATCACGTTAAATTAATCAGAAAATGTTCGCGAATGACAGTACGGTGAAGTGAAGTTATTGGATTATTTATGCAAGATCTGAAGTTTCAAGCTTTTATCAAGAGTTCCCGCTACAAGCTCGGGAGTGAACGTGACTGTCGAGCTGCTTCGTCCAGAGTGATGACGCTACGGCGACTCCTCTGGATGAAGACATGAAGACGCGGCTACCCAGGGTGACGACGCTACGGCGACTCCTCTGGAGGAAGATAGAAGACTATTATATATTAATGTTTTTGTAACAGGACAAATGATGAACTGTCGAGTCCATTAATAAAATAAATAAATAAATAACTTTGCCACAGGCCATGGACGGTACAACTACCTATTGCTGGCTGCCTGCTGCGTCATCTCCACGCAGGCAAATGACGAACTGTCGAGTCCATTAAAAAAATAAAATAAATTAAGAACGGTCCAAAGTCCAATCCAAAGTGTTACACTTGATCTGCTGTTAGCTGTACTAGGTTGTTAAGTAGCTTCGACTCCGATTCCGAAAACTCGGAACTTCCGATTGATATTAGGTACACCTCCGACTTCGGCTCGGACAGTTTTAAATCGGAGGTTATTATCGGAAGATTCTTCTTTCGGAATCACTAAAGTTAGTAGTAAATTGATTTTAGGCTTCCGCGCCTCAAAAAAAAGGAACCCTTATAGGATCACTTTGATGTCCGTATGTCCGTCCGTCCATCCATCCGTCCTTTTGATTAATTTGTATGTAATTATAATAGGGGGATGTAATTTCAAATTTACAGTTTTCGGATTTTTTCCTTTACTTGTGCTGTAAGACCTAGCTTTGGCAATTTCGTGATTCTAGGTCAACGGGAAGTACACTATAGGTTTTGAGTTTCTTGCATTTTCATACAAATATGCGAGAAAATGCGACATAAAAGGTCAACGTTAACGCATTCAAAATATATTTTTGAATGCGTTAACGTAGAAGGGTTTTTTTCGGCTGCATGAGGTTGCAGACCCGAGTATTTGGTATTAATTTCAACTTGATCCGTCCACGCGTTTCTGAGATATAGGTCTTGACAGGCGGACAGATAGACAGATGGACAACAAAGTGGTCCTATAAGGGTTCCTTTTTCTTTTTGAGGCACGGAACCCTAAAACACGTTTGTAATACCTATACCATAATAAATTGTTACCTACCTACCGTACGTGCCTATTGAATTATGAATACTTCGATGACGACTTCCTATCTTATATCTACCATATCATAATTGCTGTTATTCATAAACCTAGTTAAACCTCACTTTCCTTAAATCGAGTTGCTACCCCTTTCACACTTCGTTAAAAAAGGTTAAGATAGAAAGATGTCCCTAAACGGTGGCGTAACTTTAAATCACGATTATGAACAAGCGCAAAGGCCGAACAGGCCAGGCTGGAAGAAATCTCTTTATTAGAGATAAGCTCGACTGATGTAGGTACATCTGCTTTCTTGTAATATTGTGTCTGTTTTATTTTTCGTGTACAATAAAGTATAAAGTAAAGTACTTAATGACTGTATGTGGATGTGGTTAGACCATGCATGGGTTAACTTATATTACTATCATGGATAGCTGTATCGTTCCAGTCCAGACAGGTTCGTATTTCCGTTCGTTCGCTATAAACTAGCTGTTCTTAAAATTAATTTTGTTTGATCAATAATACCACCATCTGTTGGTGAACAGAAGAATTAAATAGAAGCCAATATTTAATCCACCCCGAATAATATCAAGTCAAGTAGGAACGGCAGCAATGTTGACACTGCAGTTCGATTTCAACTCTTACGCGGCAGGTAATAAGAACGGTGTCACTTGATGTGCTTGGGCTGTACGTAATTAACTTGTCCTACACGCCCGGTTTGTTGCTTTAGTACTTGTTAAACATAATAGATGGCGTATTTACGAAAATGTGATATAATTTGACAAAAAATTTTTTATTACAACAATCAACTCTCATATTCCTGCTGGAGAGTTTTTCGATATCTCAATTAATACCGAAGTTAAAATGCTCCATCTCTTTTTAGCAAAACGGTATGAAGTAGAAAAAAAGTATGAAGTTTGTATCGCTACCTCAGTATGACGTCACAGCCACAATATATCGTGTACTGTTTCTGTCTCTTTCTAACACAACTTTACTAAATGTCTGTAGTTACTTCATTTGTCAACTAATTTCAATTTTGATTTCACAGTTGATCATGAATTTGTGTCTATTTTGTAATAATAATGAAAACCATTTAATTTTCGATATTTGTCAAATCCTTTATATTACAAATGACAACTTAATCCGGTGTTAGGTATATGTATGTACGTACCTATTTATTTATTATTTATTTTATTAATGGACTCGACAGTTCGTCATTTGCCAATGTCATGTTACATAAAATTCAATATATTCAATAGTCTTCTATCTTCATCCAGGGGAGTCGCAGTAGCGTCTTCACCCTGGACGAAGCAGCTCGACAGTCACGTTCACTCCCGAGCTTGTAGCGGGGACTCTTGATAAAAGCTTGAAACTTCTGATCTTGCATAAATAATCCAATAACTTCACCGTACTGTCATTCGCGAACATTTTCTGATTAATTTAACGTGATATTAAACACAAAATAGTCCCTGTCCACATTAAAAGGAAAATTATCAAATAATTTCGCAACCGTCGTTTCCCGCCATTTTCAAGAGAACCTGTTACCTTTGTGGTGCTAGTTATAGTGACCCTTATGTAATTTGCTACGTCCACAGATGGATCTTAATGGTCAAATTGACCATTGTGATCAAATGGTCAAATTGACCATCTAAACCAACTTTAAAGACTAGTTTCTTTCCTTTTAAATGTCACTTTAAAAAACCCTTATTGGAATCCTGTGGGTGTTTGTTCTTGTCATGAAGCAAATAGTCATTGGTTGTGTGTTTGTCCTTGAGCTCAATATGATCTTAATTGCTCCGATTATTATATTCTGAGACCACCAAAACAAAACTCAAACCAAAGACTAAAGGATAGGCTGGAAATAGAAGCGGCGTTTATAATTTAATAATTCCGCTACAGCTATGCAATGTGATTTGAAATATAATCACCCAGCCATGTGATTTGAAATATGATTAATTAATATCATTGATATAAACAACTAGATACACAGTCTGTTTTCTAAAAATGTCCGCGCACAAAGAAGGTGGTCCATACGGATGAATGGACATTATTTGGACGTTAACAAAGGACCCTTATTTGGACGTTTTTTTAAATTGTTTTAGTAAAACCTTTGTGTATCTAGTTGTTTATAGGAGATCAATGATTAATATGTACAAATATATAGTTATGTAAGAAACGTGACGTAACCAAGTGTTCCATAGTGTGTCTAAGGCCGAATAAATGAATATGAGTATAATGCAATTTTCAAGCATTTCCATCTCAGGGTCAGGGCCGCGCCGCCCCTGTGTGCGTTATCCGGATCTTGGCCGTCTTCAGTCATATTTTAATGTGTTACTTGCGTATAAATTGATAGTTGTATCAAATTATTTCCAAATTTTTATTTGGTAAAAATTTTTTTTCACCTGAAGGACTCGTTTAAAAAAAAATGTATATGACAAATATTGTTCAGGTTTAGGATTTTTATTTATTAAAAAATATTGCAGACCGCAATAACGGCCTTAAAATTTGAAGGTGATTCAAGGTCAAGGCGGCGAGGTTGGGCACGATCCTGTCATTGCATCATGTGCGAAACTACTAGTACTACAATACCTAAGAGGTGAAATCATGACATTCTTTGACAGCTTTGAGAAAAAAAATATAACGCATTTTCCCATACATTTTTTTCTTACTAATTTTTTTTCATATGAAGGACTCGTTTCATGAGAAAACTGTATACCACATATGTTATTTACTTTTACTTTTTCTATACAATGTATTTTTTTCAGATCGACCTAACGACTTTTGTCCCTATGTCCACGTAAAATCAGTTTCGATCTACCGTGCTGCCCCGCTCGATGAAAAGCCAGCGTCAATTATTGAAATAATTTTTGTTACAACAACATACCTATTCTTTATAGTTGTGAGTATCGACACGTGAGAAATTCTATTTACTCATGTGGCATCGATAAGTAAGTAGGCGCAAGTCTTCAAAGACAATATTCACGTCTGTGGTTTAATTTTCCACTAGGTACTTGAATTGACCCAATGTTTATGTTTCGGGGTTTAGTTTACAATGTTAAAATACGAATATCGAAGCACTGCGCCGTGCTCTTCACTCCGCCGCTGCGAACTTCTGTCTCACACTTGCTTTTGACAACCATATATCGCCTTAACGAGCGAGAGAGCCAAAACAATTGAACAAACATTTTATCGAAAGTGGCAAGGTGGCAAGGTGCACGCTGAATTTTTCGCAGTAAGTAATTGATAATCGGAAGCGAACCGTTTTTACCTATTTAGGAAAATATATTTTTTTTATTTTACAAATGACATTGCCACATTTTAATGGAGCTTTGCCCCACCTTCAAAACTACGTGACCATTGAAGCTATACCTATCATTTTGTTGGGGACTTATTACAGGTTTCATATTGCATAATCATAATCAGTATCATTTTCTACTACTCTCGCAACTCCTATAGAAGAAAAACAAAAACAATGAATAATTCGCTTCGATTTCTTACTATTTTCTGAATTCTTAATTAAGCTGTTTTTCTCGACTCGCAACTTGTACATAACTTTAATTTAAACCAATAATTTTAATAAAAAACTTAGATATTTTTTCATTTATTCGTTATCTTGTACAACTTGCGGTTGATGGTGGGGCAGAATCTGGCATTGTCATTTGTAAAATAAAAAAAATAGTTATGTTTAAACGACGATAAAAAAGGCGCTTCATAGATTTTGCACACAGGCGCGGCTGGGGGTCGGCGCGGCCCTGCTTAGGGTTTATCATCTTTTGGGTACACAGACCACTTACCCCATAGACATGAAATCGGTACAAACTTGCAAGCGAAAAATTCTGTCAAGCGATAGGCGCTATTAGACGAAGCGGGGGGCAGGGGCGCCATATTAAACCGGTTTCGATATCTCAAGATTACGGTTCACTAATGTTTGACAAAAAACGTATGACAAATGATCATTTTACAAATTATTTTTGAAAAAGTAATTATTTGACAAACTTATCATTTACTAAAGTGATCGTTTTAAAAGTGATCATTTGACAAAAATCCATTTTATAAATATTTAACATAGCAAATGTTGTGAATGCTAAACCGTCATTTTGCAATTGATTAAATGACCAAAGTATTCCTTTTGCAAGGTCGCCATTAGACAAAATATTGGGTAAATAAGTGGGTATTTTATATGTATAATTGTTAATAAATGAACTTGCTTTTTGAATACAAAAAAAAACCTAACATCGAAGTCTTCATCAGATCAGAAGAAGAGATCAGAGCCTTCTGAACCTAAACATCCGTGTCGGATCTGGTTAGAGAGTTGGTCGGGGTGTCCCTTCATTTGATAAAAAACAAATTACAAATTTATGTATAATTGTTAATAAATTAACTTGCTTTTTGAATACAAAAAAAAAAACCTAACATCGAAGTCTCTGGCTTTTGCAAGGTCGCCATTAGACAAAATATTGGGTAAATAAGTGGGTATTTTATATGTATAATTGTTAATAAATGAACTTGCTTTTTGAATACAAAAAAAAAAACCTAACATCGAAGTCTCTGGCTTGGAGCGAAGCGCAGCTTTGCTCCAAGCCAGAGCCTTCTGAACCTAAACATCCGTGTCGGATCTGGTTAGAGAGTTGTCGGGGTGTCCCTTCATTTGATAAAAAACAAATTACAATTACCAAACAATGCATTTTGTCAAAGGTTTTTATGCCTTGCGTTGTTTTATCTATTAACGTATATAATAAGTGAATAGTTTGTTAAGTGATGTTTTGAAGAAAGAAACTTTGTCTCGTAATTGTTTTGTCAAATGAATTATTTATAGAACCATTACTTTGTACAAAGATGAACTTATGAATCATAATTTTGCCAAACGTTGTTTGTGAAATGAAATGTTTGTAATTTGTTTTTTATCAAATGAAGGGACACCCAAGATTACGCGTGTCGCGAAGCAATTTTGCGCTCATGTGCAGACAGAAACGGGCGCCCTCCTGTTACAGGTCTATGGGGTAAGTGGTCTGTCTTTGGGTATTACCGGAAAGCAAAATTGTTAGCCATAAACCTTACTTAATCTCAGTTGTTAAAGTAAGTCCGTTTGCTAGCGACTATGTAAATAAATAATAATAATACCTTCGCTGAGTGAGACGTACGGGATTAATGTAATTACGGGACAAATGTACCTAATTGTCATTAATTTTAAAAGTGCCGTTGAAAGTTTTTTAGCACTTTTTCTCCTCAGCGTTTACCTTTTCTTTGCAAAGATGATGATTGCGATTTTAATTATATCGAACGCCTCATCTGTTTCCTGCCTTAGTTTAGTAGAGATGCTAACGAATTAATACTTATTATTCTTAGTTAGATAAGGTTTTCTCGACAGTAGTAATGCTGCGGCCGACGAGCTGTAACGTGTGGCTTATCTCATCATGAAGGATTCGGTCCAAGTCCCGAATGATTTGGGAAGTGGAGTCAGTGCCGATGAATATAGCTATGACGATGCAGTGGAGTTGACTGGTAGGAGACTTTTTAAACTAAATCTCAGCCCAAATCAAGTGTCTTATTGGGTTCTCTTGAAAATGGCGAGAAACGACGGTTGCGAAATTATTTGATAATTTTCCTTTTAATGTCTGCAGGGACTATTTTGTGTTTAATATCACGTTAAATTAATCAGAAAATGTTCGCGAATGACAGTACGGTGAAGTTATTGGATTATTTATGCAAGATCTGAAGTTTCAAGCTTTTATCAAGAGTTCCCGCTGCAAGCTCGGGAGTAACCGTGACTGTCGACCTGCTTCGTCCAGAGTGATGACGCTACGGCGTCTCCTCTGGATGAAGACATGAAGACGCGGCTACCCAGGGTGAAGACGCTGCTGCGACTCCCCTGGAGGAAGATAGAAGACTATTTAATATATTGAATTTTCTGTAACATGACATTGGCAAATGACGAACAGTCGAGTCCATTAATAAAATAAATAAATAAATAAAAGTGTCTTATTTTGTAAACAAAAACTACCATACCTTACTAGCATTTGAAGCTGTTCGTTCGATCAATCACAACAGGTAATTAGACGATCATATTTGTTCACAAAATAATACACTTGATTTGGGCTGCGGTATACTTCCATCTAGACCAGAGGTTCTCAAACTTGTTTCGTCGACCACTTTGAAAAACAATTATTTTTCGGCCTCATTTTAAGGTTCCGTGGCTCAAAAGAAAAGAAGGAACCCTTATAGGATCACTTTGTTGTCCGTCTGTCAAGACCTATATCTCAGAAACGCGTGGACGGATCAAGTTCAAATTAATACCAAATACTCAGGTCTGCAACCTTATGCAGCCGTGAAAAAATCGACCTTCTACGTCAAGCAAATGTTATGGTGAAGTTGCACGGAACCCTCGGTGCGCGAGTCCGACAGCCGACTCGCACTTGGCCGTGTTTTTTTTTTACTTTACCACAGCTTAAAAACCACAGAGACATTTATTACTTTAATAAAAGACATTGCCACATTTACATGGAGCTTTGCCCCACCTACAAAACTAAGTGACCATTTAAGCTGTACCTATCATTTTGTTGTGGACAGGTTTCATATTGCATAATCATAATCAGTATCATTTTCTACTACTCTCGCAACTCCTATAGAAGAATAACAAAAACAATGAATAAATCGCTTCGATTTCTTACTATTTTCTGAATTCTTAATTAAGCTGTATTTTTCGAATCGCAACTTGTACAAAACTTTATTTTAAACCAATAATTTTAATAAAAAACGGAGATATTTTTACATTTATTCGTTGTCTTGTACAACTTGCGGTTAATGGTGGGGCAGAATCTGGCAATGTTATTTAATTTGTGATATATTAGTCTAGTCTGGAGTTTAAACTCGCCCATGTGCACATACACACACACCCTCCCACACACTCAGACTCACCCTGACACACACATAAACACGCACGCGCTCGCGCGGGCAGCCATTTGCACCCAAGGGTACACAGGATACAGTCCCTGTAATGTTTTTGAAATTTTCTTGCATATGCGCTATGCGAAACGAAAATCTAAAAGATAAATGGAGAAAAAATTTCATCACAACCGGGATTCGAACCCGGGACTTCGCCATTCCGTGGCACGCTCTATTCCAACAGAGCCATCTTGATTCGTATCCAGATCGTGAATTTTGTCTCCATATTCTCGTCGGGACTGATTGACAGTGACGAAATGAGGGCGGCGCGGCGCGGCGGTGGTCAGTCATTTTGCTACAATGAAGTAAGTGGGGGGATGTGAGATACGATGAATGTGGAGGAGGTGTGTCAGGATCGATAACTAATCAATAATGGTCGAAATTGAACTCTGTATCGTTTCCTCATATAAATATTATCAAGACAAAGAAACCGGAATATCAGGTTTTGCTTTAGCAAGATTTATTATAAGTATTAGGCAAAATAATGCAGCACTTAAAACCTAGGTATAATTACGTCATTGAAAATTATTTTTAGTCATTGAGTTACATTACAAGGTGAGCAAACGGGTTTTCGATTGACAACGAACTGGTAAACGTATTATAATTAATCATATTGTATCAGCCTTAATTTCAGAATGAAACTGGTGTGATGGATATCTTTGTATCAAATTAAATACAAAACAGTTAAAAAATAAATCTTTAGTAAGGAAAGCCGCCGACAAAAGCTAGTCAATTACTAATACTAACACGTTACCTATGGGTACATCACTATTAACGTCATATTGTCATGTGTCATATCGGGCCTAGTAAAACGGCCGATATAAGTTTTCTAGGTACGCCCTCTGGCCAGATGGAGCACAGACCACTTACTTACCCCATAGACCTGTAACAGGAGGGCGCCCGTGTCTGCCCGCACATGGGCGCAAAATTGCTTCGCGACACGTGTCATCTAGAGATATTATCGACATGGACACATCTCTTTAATACGGCACCCCTGTCCCCCGCTTCGTCACTATGCGCTCATCATTGAAATAATTTTTCGCTTGCAAATGACAATGCCAGATTCTGCCCCACCATCAACCGCAAGTTGTACAAGATAACGAATAAATGTAAAAATATCTCCGTTTTTTATTAAAATTATTGGTTTAAAATAAAGTTTTGTACGGTGGAACACACATGGCAATTATGACAAATACGCAAATACGAATAGCCTAGTGAAGTGCCACCATAAAAGACCCATCATTCGCTCGGTCGCGGTTGTATGTGCATCAGATAATTAGACATGCGCGAGATGCGTATAGAATAGAATATTGTCAAAGAGAAACAACTTGTCACTCTGTCAGTGTTCTGTCTAAATTATATCTTAACATTTCATTGTCAAGGATGTTATTTCCGTGTTTCACAACAACTTGTTTGGGTGGTTCTCTTGAAAATGGCGGGACACGACGGTTGCAAATTTTTTTTTTTTTTTTTGTTATAATGTCTACAGTGGCTATTTTGTGTTTAATATCACGTTAAGTTAATCAGAAAATGTTCGCTAATGACAGTATGGTGAATTTATTGGATAATTTGAGCAAGATCTGAAGTTTCAAGCTTTTATCAAGAGTTCCCGCTACAAGCTCGGGAGTGAACGTGACTGTCGAGCTGCTTCGTCCAGAGTGATGACGCTACGGTGTCTCCTCTGGATGAAGACATGAAGACGCGGCTACCCAGGGTGAAGACGCTACTGCGACTCCTCTGGAGGAAGATAGAAGACTATTATATATTGAATTTTCTGTAACATGACAAATGACGAACTGTCGAGTCTATTAATAAAATAAATAAATAACTTTGACCCAGGCCATGGACGGTACAACTACCTGTTGCTGGCTGCCTGCTGCGTCATCTCCAACGCGGTGGCGGTGGACATGTTTGGGTTCAGCGTGGTGGTTACGGCGGCCACATGCGACCTGCAGCTCGGCATCGCGGAGGCAGGGCTCCTGACGTCCATCCCGTTGGCAGGTAATGTTTTGTGACGGAGGCGTCTGTATTTCACGTCCCATTGACAGGTCTGATGGCATCTATAGCGATTCCACTCAAAAGTATATATGTAAGTTAAATAGTTGACTTACATATTATATACTTTTGAGTGGAATCGCTCAAATATAGGTACTTTAACCATTAGGGTAGATTCAGAACCCCAATTAACGCTGAACTTGCCACCGTATTATCGTGAATTCGTGGCAATGCCATCCGCTGATCAGCTGTCCTGAAAACGAGAGTTTTGGTTGAGGAAGTTAGCTTTAATCTATTAACAAATGTAACAAGATCTTAAATAGCAAGCAAGATTATTTAATCTTTTTTTGATCACTGGTTATGAAACTCAGCTGCCATGGGGGCCGGAACGAATTTCGTCGCCATAATTTTAAAGTTTGTCCAATCTGATGGAGGCATTGCCAAACTTTTACACCATTCACGCAAGAAACGCCGAAATTATGACTGGTCGGGAAAGCACCCTTATAGTCATAAGAAAACTTAATAAGACGTAAGTGCATTCTCCAAAAAAGTATGACTAATACAATTTTTCGACAGGTATAATATTCGCATACCCCTGGGGATATTTCGCGGACACACGTGGTCGGCGGCGCGCTCTGCTGCTGTCCACATCAGTTGGTTTCACTATGTCTGTACTTAGTAGTATGGCTCCATCGTGGCAGATCATGCTCGTCCTCAAATTGCTGGGATCTATGTTGTACGTATCTACTACCTCTTAGCATAAGTATTTTAGTGTTGTGTGACTCACTAGCTAGAAATCGAATGAGTCTTCTGGGGTTAGCCTATCCAGAACCAGAAAATTACAGACTACTTCCCAGTAGTTACATTGCGAAACTAATGAGTTACATTTTTAGGGAGGAGGAAGGAGTATGAGGAAAAGGGGAGCGCATACAACATAAGCCCAATAAGTTCATGTACTGCGACAAAGATACCCTATCATAGTATAGTGACTAGAGCTGATGTAAAAATAGCAGCGAATTCTCCCTGTTTCAGTTCCTCAGCCTCGTATACATTGACGATGACTTACTTGGGCGAATGTACTGGCCAACTGCGCAGGAGTCGATATTTGTTCATCATGAACAGCGCCAATTTGGCTGCAGAGCTCCTTTTCTATGGTAAGTGACTGTCTCATCTATTATTTAAGTATTTCTTCGACAATTTCTTAATAGAATTTCAACAAGAAGACGTTAGTCTCACGGTGAGACTATCGTCTTCTTGTTGAAATTCGATTGTGAGACCCTCACTCAACATAATATGTAACATTTAATTCGAGTTTGAATTTAAGATTTCGAAAATTCCTGGTCACGGCACCATTTGTAAATTCCTTCCATTTATTCCAGCTCTTGCATACTACTTCCTCCAGCTCAATTTCAAATACTCCATCTCCTGGCTTTCGATAACTTATCGTCCTTGGAGATTGTATACCCTGGTCTTGGCAGCCCCTCTGGGCATTGGGGCATTGATGATGTTGCTTCTCCGCGAGAGCCCAAAGTTCCTCGCAAGTAGAGGAGAGGTTGATAAGGCCTTGGAGGTATTAACGGTCATGTACGAGTGCAATGGAGGGAAAAAGGGAGAGTATGGAGTAAGTAGATTTTAGAAAAACAGTACATGTTATCGTAATTTTTTTTTTTAAATTAACAGATTGGCTTGCTTTGGGAGCGGCCTACGTCCAGCAGTGGACTAATGCAGGCTGATGATGATGTTAGATATAATTTCCGATATTATAGCAGAATTATTCAATGACAGATGTATTAGATTAGAAGTAATTATAACTCGGAGGGCAATGTCTCGTCTCAACAGATAGAGATTGTTGTTTCTGCAAATAAACCTTTATAGCGAGAATGATAATGATAAGATTCTGATAAAATGAGGCATAGGAAGCTGATAAATCTTTGTAGGCTGTAATTGCGATAATAGGCACAACCATTTAAATGACCGGCTTTAACTTCTATCTTACCAAGTATTTCTTCCTAGTAAAGAAAGTTAGGTATGTACTTTTTCAGGTGAAAACACTATCTACGCATAATATAGAAGTACCCGCATCTGATGAATCGTTCTGGAGCTCCATAGCCAAGCAAACTGTCCCTCTATTTCGTCCGCCACTGCTTTGGAGAACTTTACAGCTGTTTTATCTTCTGGCTATCTGTTGCAGCACGTAAGAGTACGCATTATTTAATTTGTTAATTGTATTGGAGATTGCAGTGGACCCATTGTTATTGACAATTCTCAATTTCTCATCTATAGTTTCTCAGAGCCTTGACTGACTTTTGGTCACAGCATTCGCTGAACTGTCATCGTCATATTCAGTCAAATGTCCATATCCACAGAGTCCAGTTTACCTAACGAAACATATTTACTTTTCTGGCCTGACATTGAAAAACAGCACAAATATTATGATGATTTTTAAAAATATTTTCGTTGATTTGATACTAATTGGTTGGATGTTTGCAGTAACAACGTCTTCCTGATGTGGTACCCAATGATGGTGAACCTTTTCTTCAACTCGTTCACCGACGGCTTCACGGATGAGAGAAGCTTCTGCCAGAGGGTCGTTGGCAATATTAGTAGTACTATTGATGATGAAGATGTGAGTATTTTTGCGTCTACGCCTGACAGCTGCAACATATTTTTGCGTATATCTTCGAGTATCACGAACGGTTAGTAATATCCCGAGTACACATCAACCACAGACCACTTACCCCATAGATATGAAATCGGTACAAACTTGCAAGCGAAAAATTATGTCAAGCGATAGGCGCTATTAGACGAAGCGGGGGGCAGGGGCGCCATATTAAACCGGTTTCGATATCTCAAGATTACGCGCGTGGCGAAGCAATTTTGCGCTCATGTGCGGGCAGAAACGGGCGCCCTCCTTTTACAGGTCTATGGGGTAAGTGGTCTGTGACATCCACAAAGGCGAGCACGAAAGAGACGCCTGATATTGGATGAAGGGAGAGAGATAATAATCAGAGTACGTGGTCTAATGTCCTGTTTAATCTCTGCCTCTTTTAAATTTTCCTTCCGGAATGAAATGCTTAATGATGTTTGATTTTAGTACATCTGCAACGACACCATTTCAACCAACACAATCTTCTCTGGAATGATGTTGGGCCTGGTCTTCGCGTCTCTAAACTTGGCAGCCGCTGCTGCAGCAGCCTGGCGACGTCTGGTCCTCATTGCCAGCTTCCTGGTACCGGCTGTATGCCTGGTACTAGTGGATCTGGTGAGGGATCCTGTGGGCAACATGGTGGTGTTCACGCTGGTGCAGACAACCGCGATAGGAATAGGCTGCGTGGCTTCGTACTTCGTTGATTTGTATCCTACTAATTGTAGGTGAGTTTTTAGGCATTTCGCTAATAAGATAAAATGGGGACGGTTGTCAGCTTGGGCAATCTGACTTGTAGGTGTTTTGCTATTCAGGATAAAATATTACATTTCGAAGCCGAACATTTATAATTCTTGCTTATTATTTTGGCGGAATTCCTAATATGCATTCTTCGATATCCAAGAGATGCTTGTCTATTCTTCTGAGAACCTCCTAACCTAACCTTGTTTGGTAGTTTGCCTACCTTCAATTCAAGGGTTTTTGGGTTTGATTCCCAGTTGAAGTGCTTGTACGGTGGAACACAGAGAAAGGTGTACAGGAGAGTTTTTAAGGTTGAGATTTTTTTTTAAACTTCTTGACCTATTACAAAAATTCTTTCACTGTTTGATAGATAAAAGTTAAAACTATGTAACTGTAAAAGAATTATTAAATTCGGTCCAGCAGTCTTTGAGAAAATCTCAACCTTATTGAGGTCCCCTGTATGCTTATCTATGCAGGTTTCGTCACGATGTTTTCCTTCACCGTTTTGAGAGCACCCGGTAAATGTACGTAAGTTTTTCCGTCGAACAAATCGAGGATAATTCATTGGTACATGGCTGCCCTGTCTGGGAATCGAACCTGGGATCGCTGTATCGCAAGTCCATTGACCCAACCACTGAGCTACCGAGCTCCTAGCTCCGAGCGAATCTGATGAAGATGGAATCTTATTAAAATGATACTTTCCAGGGGTCTGGTGACGAGTTTGGCTGTGATGGTGAGTCGAATGGTGTCTCTGGCCGGAGTGAACCTGGTTGGAGCAGTCATCGTGGACTACTGCACACATACGTTCTACGCATGGACAGCTATCGTGTGCAGTTAGTAAATCTTATATTCATGATAGAATAGAATAACATTTATTGCCTATTAAGTATAATAAGAAATAAAAACAGTCTTAATAAATTACAATGACAATTAACAAACATATAACTTAGGTATATGATATATATTCGTGGTGGTCTGAGTCTGTGCAGAATAGAGATGAGTAGAAGGATGGGTGGGGGTGGGATGAGGGGGGGGGGGGGGGGGGGGGCTTTGCCCAGCAGTGGGACATTACAGGCAAACAATAATAATATAAGGTGTGATTCAAATCAAAATAAAACAGAATCATGAAGCGCGGCGAATGAATTTTTTCCTTCATTGTCAGAAACTTTCACAAAATAATGAGATTCTGTCGGGGCTGCCAAATCTAATACTAAATCTAAACGCGACTGTCATTTCACTCATATGCTACATCGTACAAGAGTAAGGGGAACGATGATATTGAACGTTGTGAGCAAGCCTTGTGTCTTGTTTTAAGTACTTACAATGGAATGCTCACGGCGCCTGCCGTGAAGATATGAGCAATGTTTATATTGATATGCATTTCCGTTAAGAACTGTTAGGAACTTTGCTTTTAAGAAATATGAATTAGGAACCCTTTGAGATTTATGAGTGATCCCACGAGGAAAAAGGGTATTTGATTTACACACATGTTTAAAAACTTTATAACTCTGTGATAAAAAAAATCCCTCAAAAACCACTGCATGCTAATCATGATTCCTTGATAATTTATGTATACCTACCATAGCCCAAATAAAGTGTCTTATTTTGTAAACAAATATGATCGTCCAATTATAAAGTGATGTAACACTGAAAGAACTGATTGATTGAACCTGTTCATCATTGTGAAAATAAAGTGATCCGGTCCAATAATGTGAAAATAACTGTGCAATAATCACAGATGTTAGTAAGTAGTTTTTGTTTACAAAATAAGACAGATGGCTGAGGGGGGCGGGATCACAAATGTGACCAGCTGTGACAAGGACGGGGGAGGGGTCAATTTTTTTTGAAATTCGTGTGACGTAATTTATGGATGGCCCCTGATGATGGTGATGGTGATGTTTCAGGTGGCATCGTGATCGCGTTTCTTCTTCCTTCAGACCGAAAACAGAACACTTGAGCAGACGTGACATCAAACATTAAAGATTAGGATTATACCTTCACTTTTTGTGTATAATTTAGTCTATAGATAGCTCATATAATAATTATATTCTACTTTTATATGTCTAACGATAAGGAGCAACGCAAAACCCAGTGACATGTACCTATGTAAATTAAAAAAATAATATTTATGTGCATGTTTGATTGTATGTAAGTTCTTATTTCATTAATCAACTAGCATGCACCTATGCTGAAGTCTGCCCCGACGCCGGCGACCGTCCGATGGCACCCATTCTGTGCCAGTCCGGGCCCATCGGTCCGGCTGCATGCGGCACACGGGGCCCGCACAGTGACACTTCAATGTAGCTGCTTTGCGGGCCACGTCTGCTACGCCAGTAATCGATCGCAGGGTTGTGTTTCGGACACGGTCCTCACGCCCAATATGCTGCGTTTGTAAGCATTATATTAAGAGTTTAGACTGTACTGTAACATATGAAACTGTGTGTATGAATATTTATATATTTGCTATAATTATATATGTATAATATTAAATCATCGGACATCAGGGTCATCAGTGCATGCCATACGGATGCATTGATCCCGTCTCATTCAGAGCAAGGTACATAATAAAAAAGCTCAAACCGTGTCAAGCCGAAAAAAGACTCTGACCACCATGTCAGAGGAAAAGGGCCAAACATACAAAAAAAAAATATGCTGCGTTCCATTGCGCGTTGGCGCATGACTTCCTACTGTTTGTTAACACGTTCATGGACAGTAGAAATTACGAAATGACAGTGAAAATTCTCAACTACTGTCATAACCGTGGGGGATTCTAAGTATGTGCGTGTCAAGACCGACAAAAATGTACCTACAACCCGTAGATAGAGAAGTCTGTCTACGCTACAACCTTTATTTTGACAGTACACATACCTATTTTCTACACAGAATGACAGTGGGACCGCTCCACAAAGAAAACCGCCTACGAACGCCGCGGGAGATGCCGTTGTGTCTTTTTAAATGCATCAAAATACTACGTCATACGCCGTACTGTCATTTTCCGAATACTCAAAGTACGGCCTATGCCGCCACTGTCCATGAACGTTTAATACAAATCTAAGTATTATTCCACAGTTTAAGTCGTCCCAAAGGAAGCGAGGTTAAACTAGTTTTATGGCTAATAGCCCTCGTGTCTAATTAGATATATGAAATACAGTACATTTGTATTGCAAGTGAGGTTTGGGCGGAGAAATAGGTGTGTGTAGTATGTGATAGTAGATGCATTAAGCTTTCTTATGACGGATATTTTCGTAGTACGTAGTTTATTATTTGATTATAGTCATAATTGTTTATTAACCGATATTATCTATATCTGTTATTGTTATGTAGGTACGTCACAATTATCTTTAGTCGTAGTATTATATTGTAAATAATAGTATCTGTTTTATAAACTATTTTAACGTATTTATTGCATGCTACGGACAGTTGAAATCATTTCCTAAATAATACTTTGGACTTTGTACCTATCATTTTCGATTCGCTAAGAGTTTGAAATCTTATTTCAAGTGTTATTTATTATCACTGATGTACAATTCCAACCTATCATAACATAAATAATCGAACTTGCAAACGTTCCATCGCATTCTCGATTCTGTGCGTATCGACGCAATAAATATTCGAACTTATTGATTAAATCAATATTGATTATTGCAAATTAAATACTGCATATTTAATAATAATTTCTTTATTTACAGGTAGAAGTATATTACAAACGACCAATTCCAAAAGACATTTCAATGGAGCTTTGCCCCACCTACAAAACTACGTTACCTATCATTTTGTTGGGGACTTATTACAGGTTTCATATTGCATAATCATAATCAGTATCATTTTCTACTACTCTCGCAACTCCTATAGAAGAATAACAAAAACAATGAATAATTCGCTTCGATTTTTTACTATTTTCTGAATTCTTAATCAAGCTGTTTTTTTCGAATCGCAACTTTACAAAACTTTATTTTAAACCAACAATTTTATTACAAAAACGGAGATATTTTTTACATTTATCTTGTAGGTACATCTTGCGGTTGATGGTGGGGCAGAATCTGGCATTGTCATTTCAATTTAGTCGTGATTATATTGTGGCCTTAAGAGCGTTCCATGAGCCAACTAGTGCCGCCAATCTTAAAAAAATCATGTCTTCCAATATAATCAATTTTATTAAAAAAGCTACGTTCACATTGTTTATTGCTATAAATATTATTTTTTAAATGCTTATTTGTAACGTGATGCAATGTAGGTAAGTTGTAGTTCACATAATTGCGAAAAACGGCCGTTTCTGGCACATTTGTGAACTACAACTTACCTACATTGAATCACGTTACAAATAAGCATTTAAAAAATAATATTTATAGCAATAAACAATGTGAACGTAGCTTTTTTAATAAAATTTATTATATTGGAAGATATGATTTTTTTAAGATTGGCGGCGCTAGTTGGCTCATGGAACGCTCCCTAAATCTAAACGCAGGTGTCACTGTCATTCATAATAATGCTATATCGCGTATGAGTGAGTGTAACGCATAGCGACGACTGTAATTAGCGTCACTTTGGAATCGCTGCAATATATT
This sequence comes from Tachystola acroxantha, assembly GCA_963506565.1. NCBI lineage: Eukaryota > Metazoa > Arthropoda > Insecta > Lepidoptera > Oecophoridae > Tachystola > Tachystola acroxantha. Next base: position 12,882,360 of record OY735879.1, read on the forward strand.
ATTTTATACGTCAACAATTTTTATTATGGTCGACGTCGACCCCATGAATTTTCGAATCAACGAAATTCCATTAACTCATAGTCGATTATACTATGTCGCATCAAAAATATTTGAGCCAATGGTTTTCGACCCGACGAATTTCGACTGCACGAATAGGTAGTCAATGCCAAGTCGCCTATACGTGTGTCGACTCCAAATATTCGACCCAATGGCATTCGAGCCTTTTAATTTAGATTCATCGATATCGGAGAACATGATGAAAAAATTCTTGCCGTGGGCAGGACTTGAACCTGTGACCTTGTCATTCCGTGACACGCTCTTACCAACTGAGCCACCACAGGCCACGCCACGCCCACCGAAAATCTTCATTGCTTTATACATACTTAAAGGGTATGTTACGCAATTCCATCTATCGGACAATAGTAGTAGTATTCCGACCTACCTATGTATTGTTATGAAATTCACAGTGCTTTAGTTTTAATACTTTTAATACTGTAATGCTGTGAAGTATATTTTGAAATAAATAATAAATAATAATCGGATAAAATCGACTTATAGTAAGTAGGTATGTAAATAAATACAGTTCCCGGCAATTAAGTTCGTGGTAACACTTTAAGTATGATTTCAATCTTACGGCGCAAATAATAAAAAACGGTAAGGCCACTTGATCTGCTTTCGACTGTACTATTTATTATAGATTTAGTTTAATTTCACCGCCATTTTGGTCAACTTAGCTTCCGGAGTTTGTAACTTTTAAGAATGCTATAGGATTCCATGCCATCATACGCAAAAGAGTCGCGTCCCTGATGCGACGGGTTCGCGGCAGCCCTAACAGCATCCTGAAGGGCATTGCGGATACCATGGACAGTCCGATTCTGAGCCACTGGGTACACTTACATGTCCCGGGGTCTCGGAGTCGGACCTAAGTCGCATGTATGGCGCGTAATACACCTCATGTAAACACTAACATAGTTTTAAAGTACTTACTAACTAACACTTATATGGTCTTTGTGACTGCAATAAATCATTTGAATATAGGTAGCAGTTTAAGAGAATCTCTCTTTTGATAATCTGGTTATATTTAGATTGATAACCAATCAAGAGTAGAATATCATTTTTTCAAGTGTACATATTTATGCAATTGATGCAATAGATTGATAAAGCTATTATCTCGGCACAGTAGTAATGCCGCTGTCGAGGGGTTCAATCGTGTAGTCATATCTCATCATGAAGGATTTGGAGCCCAAGAGTGGGGTCAGTGCAGACGAATATAGCTTTGATGAAGCGGTCGAATTAACTGGTAGGAGATTTTTTTAATAGTTTTATTTGCTAATTTATTTTATAATCATTTTTTTAAATATGTAACAAGTACGTAACAAGTAAGTGGGGGACCTGGGGCAGGTTTTCTATCTTTAATTTTTTATTTTTTTATTAGTTTGTTATTATTAGTTGAATTTTTATTAGTAGTATTTTTTAAATTAAATAAAACTTCTAGAATATTTTCCTTGTATTTAATTTGTTTAATATTCAAAATTAATAAATTGCATTGTGGAGTATTAATTACTACAAGTACGTACTACTTATACCTACTTATTTTTAAACGTTTTTAATTAAGTAAGTACATACTTATATTAAGTATAATTATTGACTCATTAACTCCCATAATGTTATATTATTTTTATATTAAAATTTAGTTTATCTAATAAAGAATTTGCCTTCATTGATCTCCTATAAACAACTAGATACACAGTCTGCCTTCTAAAAATGTCCGAGCGCAAAGAAGGTCCAAACGGACGAATTTGCTTTATTGGACATTATTTGGACGTTAACAATGGACCCTTATTTGGACGTTTTTTTAAATTGTTTTAGTAAGACCTTTGTGTATCTAGTTGTTTATAGGAGATCAATGTTTGCCTTGCTATATTTAATTTTCTAAATAAATAAAATAATTATGCTTTTTCGATTTGCATTATTTGTATTTTTAAAGATGTAAAGTATACTATGTACAGGTGACAGCAGTTCAAATGTAACACTTTGGGACTTTGGACCGTTCTTATTGTCTGCGTCGTAAGTGTTCAAATCGTGCTGCAAGTGTTACCATTGATCTGCTGTTGTCCGTACAATACTTACTACAATACTACTTACTTAATAATACTTACCCCTAGTACCTACTACAATACTTACTTACATTTTATCTCCGAGATGGATGTCCAAATCTGAAGTTTGCAATGGACCCCGTTTTTCCATTACCTACTTTTTAAGGAAATAAAAAAGTTATTCAAATAAAATACGATATACGGTACAGTCGAAGACAGATATAAGTATACAGGGGGCCTCAATAAGGTTGAGATTTTCTCAAAAACTACTGGACCGAATTTAATAATTCTTTTACAGTTACATAGTTTTAAATTTTATCTATCAAACAGTGAAATAATTTTTGCAATAGGTCTAGTAGTTTTTGAGAAAATCTCAACCTTAAAAACTCTTCTACACCTTTTTTCTGTGTTCCACCGTACCTACCTAATTGTAACAAATACTTATGCAAAGTTCACTTTTTACTTAAGTGAATTTGCGGCCACCACAGCCGAAAACCTCAAACGGCGCAAATATGCAGCTATCGGCGATGGCTACATGTTTGAGCCGTTTGGGGTGGAGAGTGGAGACGCTGGGACCATGGGGGCCGGGAGCACACCGCATCGCTATAGAAATATCGCGGCGCCTGGTCGAGGCATCGCGTGACCAAAAGGCTGGCAGCTACTTCGCACAACGTATTAGCCTCGCGATACAGCGGGGCAACGCTGCCAGCCTTTTGGGCACGCTGCCTATAGTGGGGGACCTGGGGCAGGTTTTTTATCTTTAATATTATTTTTTTATTATTAGTTTGTTATTATAAATATTGTTTATTTCAAAAAGGTACAATATAAAATAAAAAGAACCATTCAATATTTAAAAAACTAATCTAAATTATTTAAAAAAAAATTAGGTGCAGGAAGAGTACCCAAGACACTGGCAGCGTTACCTCGCTGGATCGCGATGCTAATCCGTTGCGCGAGGTAGCTGCCAGCTCTTGGGTCACCAGTGGCATCTACTACTCGTTTGCTAACCTCTTTATAAAGCGACCAAGCGCCGGGACCCCACGGGCCGAGGGTCTCGACACCAAAAGCAACTTTGTTATTATTAGTTCTGTATTTGTAGATAAATCTACTGTTTCCATGAAAAAATAAAGCGTTTTTTAAATTATTCAGTACAATGAAATGAAATTGAAATGAAATTTATTAAATGTACGTTGGATACTTACATTCTAGATACACATTCACTAGTCCCCACACTAGGATACCCTGTGTCGTGGGAGACTAGTTTCTTCCCTAGGTACATAGTGAAAAATACGCAAATATCACAAGTACAATCGATTACACAGAAATAATTGTAAACATAATTAAGTAGGTACACTAATATAATAATAAACTTAATAGATATCACATTCAATACAGTAGGTATATATAGAATATATATGAGTATTGTATATAATGTAGTAAATGTATAATTGTATATCAAATATATATTTTCAGAGGACAATGCTACAAAAATTGTGTGTGTGTGTGTGTGTGTGTGAATCACCTATCTTAGGACATGTAGAATTTCCTCGCTTTGTTTATAATTTAGTTTAAGTAAGTAATTATTTAATTTTTCTTTACAGGTACGTCTTTTGCAGTTAAGAATATCTAGGGTTTTGTTCAGTTTGGTGTAGATGAACGGACCCAATACCATGAATGTTCTGTGCGCAAATTTTGTTTTAATAGCTGGGCCCTGCCACATTTCAAGGCGTTGGGACCTTCCAGATAACTGGATGGTAGTAGGTGCCGTCCTATGAAAACGTAACATAGTTGACATAATAAACAACTGTCTGATCGTTAGAACCTTGCATTCCTCATACAGTAACTCGGTTGGATGCCTGAAGGGCTTCTTGAATGCCACTTTTAATATGGCACGTTGTGCTCGTTCCACCTTCATGAGATGCCCGGCACATGCAGCCCCCCAAATTACCACGCAGTATCTCAGTATGGATTCGCATAGGGATGTGTAGATCAGTTTTATGATGTGTTCATCTGCAACTGCCCTTAATCGCTTAAAGATGAAGAGTAACTTTCTGACACGTCCGCTTAGTGATTCTAGTTGCTTTCTCCAGTCTAGGTGATTGTCAATGTTAATACCTAGGTATTTGGTATGTCTTACACGTTCAAGGATCGGGCATGTGCATTTAGTGTGGGTAGAATCAAAACAAGTGTGAAGTTTTAGTGTCTTTGATTCTGGCGGTGCTGTGCGTTGCGTTATGCTCAAACAAAGATATTTAGTTTTATGTGTGTTTAAGGTTAAAAGATTGTGTTGTAGCCATTTTGTAACACGTCTAAGTCCTGCCTCTGCCATATCGAATACAGCTTCCCATGACTTTCCGTGAAATATGAGTGCTGTATCGTCTGCAAAAGCGATCACTGATGCCTGAACCAGATCTAGGAGACAGAGATCGTTTATGTACATCAGGAATAGTGTGGGCCCGAGTACACTGCCCTGTGGCACACCATACGAAGCTGTTGCATAGTCACTGTGTATGCCATCTACGCTAACTCTTTGTTTACGATTCCGGAAATATGAGTTAAACCAATCGAGTGCAATTCCACGTACTCCCAACTGCTCCATTTTCCTGAGCAATATGGGGCGCGAAACAGTGTCAAACGCCTTGGCAAGGTCTAAGAAGACGCCAATACATTTTTCTCCTTTATCTAATTTGTCGGTTATTATATTAACAAGATGTGATACCGCATCCTCAGTAGACCTGCATGTGCGAAAGCCATACTGGTTTCCCGCCAGCAGCTCTTCATTTTCCAAAAACGAAAGTAATCTTTTGTTCACTACTTTTTCCAGAAGCTTTGACAATGATGTCAGAAGTGATATGGGCCTGTAATTGGATATCTCTAGCAAGTCACCCGCCTTGTGGATAGGACATACATTGGCAATTTTGAGACAATCGGGCACAATGCCAGTTGTTAAGCTGAGGTTAATTATGTATGTAATTGGAGACACTAAAGCATGACTACAATTCTTTAGGACGTCGTTGCCAATGTTGTCCCATCCACAAGCGGCATTCAACTTAAGGCCTCCAATTAATTTTAATAATTCAATTTCGTCTGTTGGAGCGAGAAATAAGGATTTGTTCGGAGTTTTGTGCAGTTGGACTGTTTTTGCTAGTTGGTATTCCGTCTGGTTAATGTTAGACAGGATACTGTCCGCCAGGTCTGCGCCAACCGATACAAAGAAGCTATTGACTTTATTTAGGGAGTCTTTTGGATTGGGGCACATTTGCAGCAGATCAGTACTTCTAGATTTGTTAGTTTTAATATTGCAAATTCGTTTTACACTTTCCCAGGTCTTTTTACTATTTCCATTGCTGTCTAATAATAATTTTCTGTCATGTTCATTTTTTAGTTTCTGCAATAGGTTATTACAAAAATTTCTGTACTTTTTATATTTGTTTTGAATAAGTTGATCTTGAGGGTATTTTCTGGCTTTAGAATGCAAACAGTCACGACGCTTTATACACTTTAGGAGACCAGGTGTGATCCAAGGCCTTCTAATGGCCTTTGAGTTACGTATTATTTTTTGTGTGGTGTGACTTTGTATCAGTTTATGAATTATATTCACAAATTCCTGGCAGGCTATATTCGGGTCGTTATTTTCGTATATTTTAGAAAAGTCGGTTTTTTTAATGTTCTCAACTAATTCAGATAGGTTAACCCTAGTACGGCACTTTTTGTTTTCGGGTGTATTATTTGAATTATTTTTCTCAATCACTATAATCACACTATCGTGATCGGAAATACTCGATGCGCATACTATCACACGAGCTGGTAACCCTGATCGAATCAGTGCATGGTCAAGACAGTTTCGGTCGTGTGTTGGTAGTTTATGGCCGGGTACAAAACCGTGATGTGAGGTCAGATCCAAATATTTATCGGCTCTTGGGTCAGAGGAGTCCGGTTTAATATCGATATTTATATCGCCTGTTATTATAACCGTGTCTCCTTGGGCGTTGTCTATAGTATTGTGTAGAGAATCAAGGAAGTTATCAATGTTGTGAAAAGAAGGAGAACGGTACAGGGCTAGGATTGTGTAGGTATGATCTATTTTTATAATGAGACAGTTAGCATCCTTAAAATATGGCTCTTCTATATTTACATGTATTCCTATTTTAGAATAAATTACAATACCATCATTTTGGTTTATGTAATTTCTAGATATATGACAACAATAGTTTTCAATCGGGATTGGAACAAAATTATCATTGAGCCAGCACTCCGTTAACACTATGATATCTGGTTGAAAATTTATTCTGGAAAGAAACAGTATCAGACTTTCAAAATTTCTTCTTATACTTCTAATGTTTTGAGATATAATAGTTAGCTGGTTGGTAGTGTCGCCTAGCATTTGTTTACATAGTGCGGGGTTAAATATTAGGTCACTATGGATGAGTTCAGTACTATCTAGATCTTCTATCAAGTCCATATCATTGAATTTTACTGTTATCGGAATAATAGGTACTGATATAACTTAGGTTCGGCAATGGGGTAAGAACAGTTTCTTGGCGACAGTTATCATATTGTGGAAAAGTTGTTTTATTACTGTGGGCGTTTACTAAAATTTTAATTGCGTTGTGGTGACTTATTGTACTGTACAAAGTGTTATATTTAAGTATTTGGTTTGAGAAAATTGAGTTATATTGCTTATTGAAAAATGTAATCTTTAGGGTAATGGTATGATGATGTGTGCTCATAAATGCAGAAATGTATGCACATAAAAATATTATGTCGTGTATATAATATGTAATTGTTTTGTGTGAGAGGAAATTATCATAGCGTGTATATGAGTATAAATAAATAAATGGTTTCTCCGAAAGAATCGGCAAAAAAGGCTTTGTATTTGTATTATGCGTGTAGATATTTGTGTAATAGATATAGATAATCGATTGGTGAGTGTATGTTTTTAAAAGACTTGTAGATCGTAATATATACATATTATAAATTAGTTGCATGCAGTATAGTATAAGAGTAATAAATAGGGCTAGTCACTTATTTTTCAGGGCTACTATAATAATAATAAGATTTCCATGAATTTAAATACAAATACCAAACTACCTACTGCGTGCCTATTGCCTAATGGTAAATGGCGGAGGGGCGCTAAACAACACTGAACCATTCTAATTTGTCCAATTTGACAGTTTGTAGGTATTCACACTTTTATGCTATTATTATAAAAGAATCAGATAAGTGCGAGTATGACTGACAACCCGACGGTTCCCTTTAATTAAACTTAATTACGTAAAAACTAATGGTATGAGATTTTTTTTGCCATTTTTCTCCACAGCGTTGGCACCTTTTCCTTGCAAACTGGTGTAAATGTAAATTCAAAAAATATGTTGATGTGCCAAAATGTACACAACGTGCTTACTTGCAAAAAAGGAATTTGACTTTGACTTTAGCTCGTAGCTTAGGCTCAGATGAATATTAAAGTGTACAAAACTCGATATCCACAAAGAAACAGAAACATATACAGAAACAGAAACTAATATCACAAAAGAGAATTATTTGGAGTGTATATTTTTGAACGCCTTTCTTTGGCCGCCCTAGTCTGGCCACAGCTAAGCATAACCGTACACCGATTGGAGTATCCGTGCAATAGCCGTTCACCTTTTAGAAAGTCATGGTACCAATATTAGCCGTTCAGTTGCAGGCCTGCATCGGAACTGGCCGGAAATTGTGCGGATTTAAAAAAGGTGATAGTAGAGGCTCTGGCTCGGATAAAGTGGGTATAAATAGCTTAGTCTTGCACAGAAGGCAAGAACAGTACAGACTAGGAGGTAGGAGGTCGACAAATGACGGGGAGGAGGAAGGTGATGGATGAATGGATGATGAATTGTGGGCTATTACACCCCACAATGGGGAGTGGTCGGGGCGCTAGTCGGGTCGCGGATGTATCGCAGTTCCCGTGGCTCGGCAACAATGGCACGAGGTGGAACTACCCAGGAAGTTTAGTCGGTATTCCGCCCCTTCAGGGTGGCGAGCCTGACATAATCAACACAATTACCCGGGCGTGGTGGTACACGGAAACGTGTTTTACCTGGTACAAAAAAAGATCGTCAAATGAGGAGGCCCCAATTAAGGAGGTCGCTGATGAATCTAATGATTTTTTTATGACCATACCAGATAGTGTAGCTAATATTATAGCGGCCACTAAGTCGAATCCTAACCTTTAACGCACCTGTCACTGTCGTTCATATGCTGCATCGCGTAAGAGTGAGCGGGACGCCTCGTTTAATATTAGCGTGCGCAATCTGGAATCGCTACAAATAGCTTCCATTGTTGTAGCTACAAGTAAGATGACGCAATATTACATTGAATTTTATTATGAGTAATTGTATTTAATTAGGTAGTAATTATATTGTACAATAGTGTTATTGTTTGCTGGTTTTAGATTACAATGAATTTCGAACACAATGAACATTGCTAGCGAATAAATAAATATGAAATATCTAGTTGGACAACGGAACAAAAGTGCGCTAAGGAAACCAGTCCAGGCCTATACCCTCCTAGAAATCAAGTCATAAACTGTTACGCCTTAAGTTGCTGACGTAAACTCTTGGAAATAGATTAGTAAACATACCTTCAAGATATAGGTTATTGTTGATATAGTAATCTGTCGAGATATCCAAGCGTGAACAGCCCAAAATACTTTTAATCTAAGTGAGCAACTTTGCCCCCAGGCCATGGACGGTACAACTACCTGTTGCTGGCTGCCTGCTGCGTCATCTCCAACGCGGTGGCGGTGGACATGTTCGGGTTCAGCGTGGTGGTCACAGCGGCCACATGCGACCTGCAGCTCGGGATCGCGGAGGCAGGGCTCCTGACGTCCATCCCGTTGGCAGGTCTGTGGTCTTCCCTATTTGACTTATAGCTAACTAGGGGAACAAATCCGATGATCCTGATTGATTAGAGCATCTAAGAGGTCAGGATCAGGATAAAGAAAGATATGCGGAGCTGGAGGCCAGACCACAGTAATAGAGGGAGAGGCATCGCAAGAAGAAGAAGCTTAAAACATCAAACTGATTTGTAGCAACTTTGCTTTGTTACATCATCATCAGGTTATATAGAGTTTTAATCTGACAATTTAACGGCCTCAATTAAATGCCATCTATGAAATATTTCTAATGAGAAAGTTGTGATGATGAAATAAGCGGAGGAAATCTTGCCAGCGGGTGGAAATCAAACCCTACAGCTCCGGCTTCCATGCAGCCTGCCCCCACATAATCCTTTTCGTCACAGCGGGGCTGACGTATTATGTATACGTATGCTGACGTATTGATAACTCTAATCGGCTACATATTATATTATACAGTGTTATAAAGCTGGTTAATCATCTTATTTTGTCATTTACAGATTATAATTTGCAATTCTATGTTATTGACTACTAATCCCTTTTCAATAATGATTCTTTATTGGGCAGGCATTACTTTCGCATACGTCTGGGGATATTTCGCGGACACACGTGGTCGGCGGCGCGCCCTGCTGCTGTCCACGTCAGTTGGCTTCACCATGGCTGTACTCAGCAGTCTGGCTCCGTCGTGGCAGATCATGCTGGTCTTCAAACTTCTGGGTTGTATATTGTGCGTACCTACCTATTACCTCTTGGTCACACAATCATTGGCTTAGATGTAGGCACAACAGATATATCAAAAGATATAACAAAACTGGCCAATGGTATGTTTCACTTCATCGACCAGAACAGCGGCAACTAAAACTAGTTATCGTTTCTTTAAACAAGATTTATTTGACTTAGTACAAGGCTCATCTTGAAATCAATTTTATTATTTCAGTTCCTCAGCCTCGTATACTTTGACGATGACATATCTGGGCGAATGTACCGGTGATCTGCGTAGGAGTCGATTTTTATTCATTATGAACAGCGCTAATCTGTCCGCAGAGTTGGTATTTTATTGTAAGTATTATTTAGTTTTATTAGTCTTATTTATCAGATATTAAATGCGCGTGTCATTGTCAAAAAAAGAAGATATTAGACAGATATTACTTTAAATATAAATTAAGAAATCCCGGTCACGGCACCATATTGTAACCTCACTTCATTTATTCCAGCTCTAGCGTACTTCTTCCTCCAACTGGACTTCAATCACGCCATACCATTCCTTAACATCACGTATCGCCCTTGGAGACTGTATGCCCTTGTCTTGGCAGCCCCTCTGGGCATTGGAGCGTTCATGATGCTGTTCCTCCGAGAGAGCCCAAAATTCCTCGCGAGTAGAGGAAAAGTTGACAATGCTTTAGAAGTGCTAAACGTCATGCACGAACGCAATGGAGGAAAGAAGGGGGAGTATCGAGTGAGTACATTTTTAGAATAGAAATTATTCCTATTAGTATCGACCTAGATTTTATAATATCTTCCAAATGTAATTAATTATTCATGATAAATAATGGTCATGACAGATGCATTTCAATATGGATAGTAATGTTTTGTCAATTATATTCATTGATCTCCTATAAACAACTAGATACACAGTCTGCCTTCTAAAAATGTCCGAGCGCAAATAAGGTCCAAACGGATGAATGTACCCTTATTTGCTTTATTGGACATTATTTGGACGTTAACAATGGACCCTTATTTGGACGTTTTTTAAATTGCTTTAGCATACCTTTGTGTATCTAGTTGTTTATAGGAGATCAATGATTATATTCTGAAAAATCGGAAGATGCAATTTAGTATACTTATCTAGGTTGTATTCTGGCTAGCACCTTATTACGTATCTCTTCTATGTAATGAGAGTCAGGTTTCTCTTTCAGGTAAAAGCACTATCTACTGACAATATCGAAGTACCCGAGTCCAACAAATCATTCTGGAACTCTATTGTCCAGCAAACCGTTCCTCTGTTTCGTCCGCCACTGCTATGGAGAACTTTACAGCTGTTTTATCTGATGGCAATCTGCATCAGCACGTAAGAGTACTATACATATTTAATAGGGTGCAAAGCAGAGTATTTTTTTCTTATGGCGTCAGTCAAGTCACTTGAAAATGCTAAAGATTAAAATGATTTTTATTTATTTATTTTATTAATGGACTCGACTGTTCGTTATTGGCCAATGTCATGTAACAGAAAATTCAATATATTCAATAGTCTTCTATCTTCCTCCAGGGGAGTCGCAGTAGCGTCTTCACCCTGGGCAGCCGCGTCTTCTTGTCTTCATCCAGAGGAGACGCCGTAGCGTCATCACTCTGGACGAAGCAGCTCGACAGTCACGTTCACTCCCGAGCTTGTAGCGGGAACTCTTGATAAAAGCTTGAAACTTCAGATCTTGCATAAATATCCAATAACTTCACCGTACTGTCATTCGCGAACATTTTCTGATTAATTTAACGTGATATTAAATACAAAATAGTGTAGACATTAAAAGGAAAATTATCAAATAATTTCGCAACCGTCGTTTCCCGCCATTTTCAAGAGAACCGATTAAAATGATGTTTTAAATAATACCAGCAGATCGCGATGATAAGAATGGTGGTCATGTTTTATGATTGTTTTTTTAAAGGGGTTTAAAATTGGGTTATTATTTTAAAAGATGTGCTGCTGAGAGTTTTTTGCCACTTTTTCTCCTCAGCGTTGGCACCTTTTCCTTGCAAAGTAGCGTAAATGTAAATTCCAAAAAAATATGTTGACGTGCAAAAATGTACACAGCGTGTTTACTTGCAATAAAGCGATTTGACTTTGACTTAGGAGTTTACTTTGATACCCTAATCACATAGGCGCGTATTCATAAACGTGATTTAAAATTACGCCACCGTTTAGGCCCTCTGTCCGTCCCTTTCTATCTTAACCTTTTTTTAAAGTTAAGGTTTAACTAGGTTTATGAATAACAGCAATAGTTATCTTATTAGTTTATTAGTCTTGAGTTACATACTTTGATGATGATCAGTTCAAAAACAAAATATTTGAACATTATTTTTAAAAATGACTTTCATTGTGATATTATCTAATTGGATGTTTGCAGCAACAACGTCTTCCTGATGTGGTACCCAATGATGGTGAACCTATTCTTCAACTCACTCACCGACGGCTATACAGATGAGAGAAGCTTCTGCCAGAGGGTCGTTGGCAATATTAGTAGTACCATTGATGATGACGATGTGAGTATCCATTTATATTCCAACCTCATTATCCAGTCACATGCAGTTTTATGTCAGAAATTCTTCAATGTTTTAGTATTGTTTATTGCCTATTAGGTTTCATATAAGAAAACAAGAACATTCTAAAACTAACTCTAAAAATCTAAAAACTTAATTATCTACATAGGCACGTCGTCGTCGTCAAGGCCCGTCCCGCGCGGTAATGCCCAGCGCACTGGCCGCATTGCCCCGCTGTATAGCGAGGCTCAGGCGCTGGGCTAAATACTCACCAGCTCTAAAGTCCCCCGAGGCGAGACGACCAGTCAAAAGTCAAAGTCAAATTTATTTATTGCAAGTAAGCACGTTGAGTACATTTTTGCACGTCAATATATTTTTTGAATTTACATTTACGCCACTTTGCAACGAAAAGGTGCCAACGCTGAGGAGAAAAAGTGGCAAAAAACTCCAGCAACACATCTTTTAAAACAATGATAATACAATTATTACTTAATAACTATACAGTACGTAACTATTACTATTGTTAGTAAGTTTATCCCTCATGCGGAACCGGCGACACACACCATGCATGTTCATCGTTTAAATAGTCATCTATCCTGTAATACGCCTCGAGTCGAATAGACAACTGCCTAACTATTCTCTTAGGGTCGGACGATGTGTTTTAGTAGATAATTATCGAGATGAATGTTTGATTGCGAGCAGAAATATATAACGATCTCACTCATCAATACCTATGGTATGGTAGGTACTTCCAGATGATGTAGAATCATGGACACAAAACACAGACTCGCGACAATACGGGTTAGAATCGTGAATTTGTAATTATGATATTTCAATTTTTGGCCTCCATCGTGATGATCGTATGTATACCGAAGTCGGTTACATTACATTGACCTATCTTCCGGTGACCGCCAGTCGCGCGGGCGCGGCGGCCGAGGCTCGTGAGCGTGCTAAGAGGGGCAAATACAGGTGTCTCGGCGCCCAATACGACTTTGTCCCCTTTGGCGTCGAGACACTTGGTCCGTGGGGCCCGAGAGCACACGCGCTCCACAAGGAGCTCAGCAAGCGCCTGAGGGAGGCGACGGGTGACCCTCGTGCTGGCGGCGCGCGAGCGCAGAGGCTGAGCCTAGTCATCCAGCGCGGGAATGCCGCCAGCGTGATGGGCACCCTCCCAAGAGGGACAAGTTTTTTAGAATATTTTTAGTTAGGTAGATTTTTAGTTTAGTTTTTAATGTATTTTTAAGTAGTTTAGTTATATTATAATTGTGTAAAATATTTATATTAAATAGAGGAAATTTTGTATAATTACATCATCCTAACCTATATCTCGAAATAAATCACGTTATGTCACTTGTTTTTGGTGAGTAAATAAATCACAGAGGGTAATCAATCATTGATATGCCTCGGAGATAAAACTACTCGGAGATTTGATATTCAGATTCAGATTTAGGTACAGATTCATGTTCTTATCGTTTAATACAAAGAAAATAGGTATTGGTTTTTATTTGTATCTATAAACGCGGTTAAAATAAAGGTAAATTGAAAAAAAATCTTTCTCAAAAACTATAGAAGTTTTCATTTTACAATCTACTCTCAGAAATGTAGATAGACTGCAACCGGTATGCCATCGCACCGCAATCGCGACAAAAAACCCGCGCGTAATCGAACCTGCCTTCTATGAGAGACTACGCGACGAATTTTTTTTAAGCTTCTTTTCTTGCCGGAATCTGTCACAGGGACACTTTATGAATTTATCCATTGGCTTGCGCGGTACGAGTCCAGTGACTAGTCCGCTGTTGAGTTTCGCAGCAAATCTTGTGGAGCTTTCCTCTTCAATCTCCTGAAGACTCTCCTACTGCGCATTAGGCCAGTTGCTAATCTGTTTGGGTGGTTCTCAGTTCTGGTTGCATAGGTTTTGTCTCTTGCTGTTATCTCCTCACAGACTGTTTGGATTCTTAAATCATGATGCAGTTGCTTGTTTGTGATGTACCACGGAGCACCAGTGATCATACGCGACGAAAATGACGACGAAGCGTTTGGTCGCCGACTGAAAAGCCTCTTATTGGAGAACGAATATTATTCCATTAAGGAATTCGACACATCAATGTCAAAGTTATAAAACTATGCATCAGCATACTCCTCATTACATAATTATATTAGGTAATAATCCTAAACTGACGATCAGATTACCAATGTGTATTATGAAAAAATGTAATTTGTCTTAAGAACCATTGTAATTTGAAATAAATAAATCTAAATCTACTATATGATACGATATAAACCACTAGACACACAAAGGTCTTACTAAAACAATTTAAAAAACGTCCAAATAAGGTTCCATTGTTAACGTCCAAATAATGTCCAATAAAGCAAATGAGGGTCCTTTCTTCCGTTTGGACCTTCTTTGCGCTCGGACATTTTTAGAAGGCAGACTGTGTATCTAGTTGTTTATAGGAGATCAATGCAGGACTTACAAGAAAATGAAAACATTTTTTGTACGGGGCCTGTGAACGTGTTAAGTATACTGCCCCAATTTTCAATACGAGTATTATTAGCATTTTGGATGTGACTCGAATCGCATTAACTTACTTCCAAACTGCTCTGAAGTAAAATAAAGTAGGAATAAGAAATAAGTTTCGATATCTAGTCATTTCACATTATTAATGTGAATCTAATCTAATCAATTTCTATTTTTAATTTCAGTACATATGCGATGACACTATCTCAACGAGCACAATATATTCTGGAATGATATTGGGCTTGGTCTTCGCGTCTCTCAACTTGGCAGCAGCAGCTGCTGCAGCCTGGCGACGCCTGGTCCTCATGGCCAGCCTGCTGGTGCCAGCATTATGTCTGGTGCTGGTGGACCTGGTGAGGGATCCCATCGCCAACATGGTGGTGTTCACGATGGTGCAGTCCACAGCGATTGGCATAGGTTGCGTGGCTTCGTACTTCGTTGATTTTTATCCTACTAGTATTAGGTGAGTTATATTATATTGTGCTTGAATCTTGAATTGTGTTTTTACCTAGGAGTAGGTCTGGAAGGATGGGTGGTTATGTTGGGGTCTTGAAAAGGGCGCCTAACCTAACCACCGTGGACATAAACAATGCTTCAATCCTCTATTTCAAATCCCTATATTTCACAGGATCCAAAGATTTGACAGTTATGTCACTCACTATAGTATAAATTCTAAATAATGTCGTTATTTAAAATCAATTGTGTCGATGATGATGTTTGTTGGCACGAAATTGAAACGCTCGAATGTTTATTGAGTCGACATTTGTAGAGTTTACAATTCATTCAGTCGAAATTTGTAGGATCGAATATTTATGGGTCATAAAATTCGGTAGTCAAAGTGTGTGTGTTCGAGTTTAATTTTAAAAGGTGTACCGTAAAAAAAAACTTTAGACATGCATTTATGATTCTTCGTTTACACTACACCATCATTTGATGATATCGCATTTAATTTCCACTGGTCATATTGATCAGACCATTGGGAATACCACATTTATTTCTAATTAGCAGCTGTACTGTGTGTGTGTGTGTGAGAGAGAGAGAGAGGGTGAAGGTGTGTGTGTGTGTCTTCCACCCTGGTTACATGGTTCCACATTACACACCGCCTGAACATCGACACATACAGACAGATAAACATACAGACATACAAGAATTCTAAAATTTGGTGTTTTGGCATCAGTATTGATTGACCCTAAAAAACATTATTCTTATAAAAAATAAGTTACAGGCTCAATTTTTTTACAGTCTCATTATAAGTATAGATAGATAACCATAGGTTTATTTCCACAGGGGTTTGGGAACGAGTTTAGCGGTGATGGTGAGCCAGTTGCTGGGTTTGGGTGGAGTAAACCTGGTGGGAGCAGTCATCGTCAACTACTGCACCGTTATTTTCTACGCCTGGGCGGCTGTTGTGTGCAGTTAGTATATTTTTTAATCATAAATTATTATAAATATGTCGTTAGAAACAAGATACAGTAATTAAAATCTTTCTAGCCCAGTCGATAATTTTAAATAATAACTAATTATGTTTCTAAAACCTAACTAATTCCAATGCAGAAAACTTTCAAAGGTGCTAAAAGCCTGATAAAGTGTTGTAAATCGGATGTTTATTGTATAGCTGTTAAGATAGTTATATTTTTGTAACAACTTATATCAAATAAAGAATTTTGAAATTGAATTGAAAGCCCAGCCCCTGTAGCACATGGCCCACGCCATGCCCACTGCCCACGGCCACGCCATCACAAAGTTGGGAGTCACTATGAAAGATCGCCTGCAAACGTGTAGTGGTGCTCGAAATGTTATTATTTATTTATTTATTAATGGACTCGACAGTTCGTCATTTGACAATGTGATGCTGCAGAAAATTCAATATATAATAGTCTTCTATCTTCCACCAGAGGAGTCGCAGTAGCGTCTTCACCCTGGGTACCCGCGTCTTCATGTCTTCATCCAGAGAAGACGCCGTAGCGTCATCACTCTGGACGAAGCAGCTCTACAGTCACGTTCACTCCCGAAACTTCAGATCTTGTTCATAACAACTCAAAAAATCACCATACCGTCATTCGCGAACATTTTCTGATCAACCCAACGTGACATTAAACACAAAATAACCACTGTAGACATTATAACAAAAATTATCAAATAATTTTGCACCCGTCGCATCCCGCCATTTTCAAGAGACCCCCTTAAAAATATTACTTATATTAATTATTACAAAAACAAACCAAAAAAAACTACCGTCTTGTCATTTTCGACAGCTCTTGTCATTTGTGACAGCTCTTGTCATTTGTGACAGCTCTTGTCATTTGTGACAGCTCTTGTCATTTTTGACAGTTATAATTGGTATAGATGTGGACAATAAATCATAATTTGATATCTCCATAAACGTAACCTTTGGAGCAGGGTGAGTTGACCACTTCACTTTTTGGAAATAGTCAACTCACCCACTAACGTTTTTAAAAGGTGGCATCTCACCCATAGTTGAGAATTTTGGAGGGTGAGTTACCACCTAAGCCTTATAAACGACTTCCAAAAATGGGAGGTTCTCAATTCCTTTGCATTTTTTATTTGATTATCTTGTTTGAAACTTTGTTTGTTCGCTGACGTCACAGAAAGTTCATTCTATCATCGTCGTTAAAATAATAATTATAATGATTTGTTTCAGGCGGCATCGTGATAGCGTTCTTTCTGCCTTCAGACCGAAAACAGATCACTTCAGTATAAGTACGGTGGAAGACAAAGAGAGTTTTTAAGGTTAAGATTTTCTCAAAAACTACTTGACCTATTACAAAAATTCTTTCACTGTTAGATAGATAAAAGTTAAAACTATGTAACTGTAAAATAATTATTAAATTCGGTATATAAATTTTTGAGAAAATCTCAACCTTATTGAGGCCCCCTGTATACTTATCTCTGTCTTCGACCTTTAAGTATGGGTATGATTTAGTTTAGTTACCACTACGGCTTAGATAACTTGACCTGTAACAGTTTGTCCTTGATTGTCCCCCATGGGATCAAAATTCATTCTATCGATCATCGCTGGCTCGAATATTCGTGGGGTCGAATGCCACTGGTTTGTTGACACTTAGGATCGACTATTTGTGCAGTCGAAATTTGTAGGGTCGAATTTTAGTGCATTCGAAATAGGATGAATTTCGATCTTATAATGTAAGATGAACATTGTACATTTCCATTTTGTCATGTCCTTTCAACCCCAACTTTTGACTGCCCCTCTATTTATTTAAATGACAATAAAATAATGTCGGTAGTTACTTAATATTAGATTAGGTATTGATAGTAATAAATGTTAAATATTAAATGGCAATAATAAAGGCTTATTTAATTTAATTTATTTATTGTAATTTTAATTATATTCATATGTCGTAATCATAGTTAGTAGATACCTGTTATTTAGTATAGTTTTTAAACTAGTGCCACTGAAGTGAACATCAATGGTATGGTATGTATACCAATAGGACGGATACTACCCAAATATTGTACAAGTTAAGCAACGTTGGGCGTGGTCAATACCTGGATGGGTGACCGCTAGTGACACTATCATCTGAGCCCCTTCGTGCCTCGGGGCGCACGTTAAGCAGTTGGTCCCGGTTGCCACGTCAAAGGCCTACGGGCGGTTTGAATAACTTTGACAAATAGGTTTGGTCACTAAACCACACGAAAAAAAACTACCCAAAGATAAACTTTGATTGTTATAATGTTCTTGTAAAATAGTTGTAAATATTTTTTAGTAATTATATGTAGTACTATAAATTCTGTGTATGTCTTTGATTCAATAAAATCACGTTATTAAATACCTAGCATTAATATTATTGTAGTTTTTTTTAATGAGAGAGGAGACAAGAAGGTTTTTAATGGTAAGCCGTCATCTTCGCCTAGAAACTCTGTAACATCGGTAAATAAAATACATGAATTACAGAAATCACTAGCGGTCACCCCGCTAGTGACACTATCATCTGAGCCCCTTCGTGCCTCGGAAAGCACGTTAAGCAGTTGGTCCTGGTTGCTGTCGCTTGACAGCAGTCGTTAGGCCACGTCAAAGGCCTACGGGCGGTTTGAATAACTTTGACAAATAGGTTTGGTCACTAAACCACACGAAAAAAAACTACCCAAAGATAAACTTTGATTGTTATAATGTTCTTGTAAAATAGTTGTAAATATTTTTTAGTAATTACCTATATGTAGTACTATAAATTCTGTGTATGTCTTTGATTCAATAAAATCACGTTATTAAATTAACCTAGCATTAATATTATTGTAGTTTTTTTTAATGAGAGAGGAAACAAGAAGGTTTTTAATGGTAAGCCGTCATCTTCGCCTAGAAACTCTGTAACATCGGTAAATAAAATACATGAATTACAGAAATAAAAATAAATACAAACCCTAATGTGCAATTTTGGCAAAATGCTGGAACGTTTCATTCGAAATTCAAACACATATTTTTGTTTAACAAAATCGATTTCGGTCTGTCGAAATTAGTGGGCTCGACTATTCTTGGGATACTTTTGAAAGTAAATTTGTATTTTTTTGTGGACAAATAAGTTTCGTTTGACCGTTCTTATTATCTACGCGATAAGAGTTGAAATCGTACTTCAAGAGTTATGGGTGATGACGAAAAGTACTTGCTTATCTTCGACTTAATTATTTCAAAGATATTATAAATGTGAAGCAACGTTCTATAACACGGTTTGTCATCGTCAGTGTAAATAATAATCAACGGGCTTTACTATAGTTAAATAAATATTATTTATTTAGTTTACAATAATAAATATGAACATGATTTAGTCTAAATTATAATTAAACAACGCACACATGAAACGAATCTCTGCAAATGTTATCTATCGTGTCTTGAACTTACCGCTATCACGAATGACACAGTCCCGGATTGAACCTAATTGAGGCCCCTAATTCCAAGAAAAGTAATTCTGGGATATTGCGGAACAACATATAAAGAGTACGAGAGTCTAGGGCCCGTAGACTCTCGTAGGTATAGTCTTATCTCAAACCCGCCCTCAAGAGCGAATTCGGCTGATACACTCTCAAGACGTGATCACCATCACAAGTATGACATTTATTCATAAACCAATCTTGACAGCGTATCACGTGATGTCTTTCTCAACTGGCGGTTCGCTTGCAATCAGGAAATACGTTCTCAAGTGTGAGTTTTACAGTTGCCTTTGAAAACTGAGTTTTGTTTATTAATACGGCGACTCACGTGATACTTGATTCCTAAACGCGCAGCTAAGTTACGTTTATTAATAGGAACGCCATCTTGAGGTCGTTCTCAATATTGACTTTTGAGCTGAGAGGGATTTATTAATACGGGCCTAGGTAAGGTAAGGTTAAAAGTGAAGAAATGCATGCAAAGTGAATATGTAAAGTTAATAGTGCATGCATGTGTGTATATGCTTTCATCTTTACTGATATTGATTATTATAAATTTTTATGCCTTAGTTGTAATTCTTTATTGACAATATGATGTATTGTAGATAATAATAATATTATATGCAATCCAAGTAGGTACCTAGTTAAATTCGAAGCATAAGTAAATTGTTGTCGCCTATAGCTCTGGGTCAAGGGGCAGATCAATTGATTTAATATTGAATGCAGTTCGGGAATATCACAATATCAGTGCAGCCAAGGCCCCTTTGCTAACCGAAGCCGTCTCTGTCCTTACACAGAAGTTAAAATTCATGGTGACATTAGTTAGTTTCTCATTTTAAGATTAATTGTGGTTTTGCTACGATAAGGTGTAACGTTTTGTTTCATTATAAAATGTGCTGGCCTACCGACCGGCTGAATGGAAAGCGAAGTAGAATATATATATTGCGAAAATTTCTGCGCATTTCGTGATTATTTTTAAAAATATTATTTTTTGTGTGAAAATGAGCGCTATGAAGAATAATGAGGAGACATTGGAAAAGGTGTCGTTTGAAGAGGCTCTTAATATGACAGGTAAGTAATTAAGGGCCTTACATGAGCCAACTAGCGCCGCCAACCTTAAAAAAAATCTTCTAATTTAATCATTATTATTAAAAAAAGCTATTTACACAATATTTACTAGGATAAATACTATTTTTCAATATACAATACATGGCATAATTGCGACAAGCTAAGTAGTAGTTCACAAATATGCCAAAAACGGCCGTTTTTCGCAATTATGCGAACTACAACTTGCCGAAATTGAATTACGTTATAAATAAGCATTTAAAAAATAGTATTTATCGTAATAAATATTCTGTACATAGCTTTATATTGGCAGATATGTAATTTATTTATATTATTATTAATTAGTTTATTATATTTTGTATATTTTATTTCAAAAAGGTACAATATAAAATAAAAAAGAACCATTAAATATTTAAAAAAACCTTATCTAAACAATTTTTAAAAATTTTTGTTACTGGAAGAGTAGCCAAGACACTGGCAGCGTTACCTCGCTGTATCGCGATGCTAATCCGTTGAGCGAGGTAGCTGCCAGCTCTTGGGTCACCAGTGGCATCTATAGATATTATGTTTTTTAAGATTGGCGGCGCTAGTTAGTCATGTCAGCCCCTTATATATTTTTGTGTGACCATAAGGAAGTTGTCGGTTCTCTTGAAAATGGCGGGAAACGACGGTTGCGAAATTATTTAATAATTTTCAGTTTAATGTCTACAGTGGGTGTTTTGTGTTTAATATCACGTTAAATTAATCAGAAAATGTTCGCGAATGACAGTATGGTGAAGTTATTGGAGAATTCAAGCAGGATCTGAAGTTTGGCGCCATGGTCAAGATTCCCACTACGAGCTCGGGAGTGAACGCGACTGTCGAGCTGCTGCGTCCACATGTGATTGACGCTACGGCGTCTCCTGTGGATGAAGACAAGAAGAC
Organism: Tachystola acroxantha; assembly: GCA_963506565.1. Taxonomy (NCBI): domain Eukaryota; kingdom Metazoa; phylum Arthropoda; class Insecta; order Lepidoptera; family Oecophoridae; genus Tachystola; species Tachystola acroxantha. The sequence continues at coordinate 12,904,003 of OY735879.1, forward strand.
GCGGCTACCCAGGGTGATGACGCTACGACGACTCCCCTGGAGGAAGAAAGAAGACTATTATACATACATTGAATTTTCTGTAACATGACATTGGCAAATGACGAACTGTCGAGTCCATTAATAAAATAAATAATAAAGGAAGTTGTCTCACCGCCTGCGAGTAAGCGAGTAAACCCCAGCTATTTTCTGGCCCAAGAAACGTACAAAAGATACTACATACCGTGTGAACAAAAGAGATGCATATATTAATAGTTCATCGCCGATTCTCTTATAGGTTTCGGACGATTCAACCTGGTGATGATGGTTCTGACGAGCAGTATCATCATGGCCATGGGCTTCGAGACCATGTCCGTGGCGTACCTGGTGCCGGCCAGCGCCTGTGAGCTGCAGACCACCAGCAGCACCCAGGGACTGATGGCGGGCATGCCGTTGATTGGTACGTTGTTGTTTTTAACCTTTTGCATTGTCCATTGCTGGCTTTCATTAGTAACATATAATTTCTGGCCACAGTAACGAGCAATGGATTATACTCGTAAAATGGGAATGGGTTTGCTGTCACTGTCAAATGATCTTACAGCAGGATTCATCATCAGTCTATTTATATTGCCCCACTGCTCGGGCACAGACCTTCCCTTACATCGAGGGTGCTGGGGCCATGATCCACCACGCGGGTCCACTGCGGATTGGCGGATTTCACATGCCTTAGATTTTTTTTCTACGGCATGAAGGTTTCATCACGATATTTTCCTTCACCGTTTTGAGAGCTCTCGGTGAATGTGTACGTGTTTTGCGTCGAAAATACCGAGGATAACTCATTGGTACATGGCTGCCCTGGCTGGCAATCGAACCTGGGACCTCCGTATCGCAAGTCCATTGACCCAACCACCGAGTCACCGAGATCTCAAGCTTGAGCTTGAAGTAATCCTGCTATAAGAGTTCAGGCAAGAGGGCTGGTCTATTTTTAGGACCAACCAACGTCCAAGTCTAACTAATCGAAGACCTCCTAGTAAATGACATTGCCACATTTCAATGGAACTTTGCCACACCTACAAAACTACGAGACCATTGAAGCTGTACCTATCATTTTGTTGGGGACTTATTACAGGTTTTATATAGCATAATCACAATCAGTAGGAGTTGCGAGAGTAGTAGAAAATGATAACAAAAACTATACTCATACTATTTTCTGAATTCTTAATTAGGTAAGCTGTTTTTTCGACTCGCAACTTGTACAAAAAATTATTTTAAACCAATAATTTTAATAAAAAAAACAGAGATTTTTATATTTATTCGTTATCTTGTTCATCATGCGGTTGATGGTGGGGCAGAATCTGGCATTGTCATTTTGTAGTTAGAATCAGGTGTATTATTTTTCAGGTATATTGACCGCGTCCAATGTTTGGGGCTATCTGGCTGACACCAGGGGCAGACGGAAGATCCTTCTAATGTCCTTGACACTTGGCTTCATCGCTGGAATGTCAGCTACTTTCTCACCCAATTGGATCGTCTTTTGTTTCTTGAAGTTTCTCTCGTCTTCAACGTAAGTAGTCAAAATCATTACTTCTATCTTTTCTAGTAAGTATACAATATACATACTTCGATATCATCCAACATATATATACCGCAGCCCAAATCAAGTGTCTTATTTTGTAAACAAAAACTACCATACCTTACTAACATTTTAAGCTTTTTTTTTCGAAATAATAAAGATAGGCTTTTTAGAATTAAAACTATAGTGAGCCATTACTACAAATTATTATATATAAACGGATAGGCTTTATTGCAAAAAAAAACAACTAATTACTACAAAATAAAACTAACTTAATATAAAAGAAAAAACTTATGAAATAAAACTACAAACTAAAGAACGAACACGTCGTCGAGGTCCCCGTTCTGTGGCATGGTGCCCAGGACGCTGGCAGCATTTCCTCGCTGTATGGCAATACTTAAACGCTGAGCAAGGTAGCTGCCAGCTCTGGGATCACCCGAGATGTGGACCAACCGGGTAGACAGCTCGTGGATGATATCTTTTGAGTCTGTCGACCATGAATTTTAAGCTGTTTTGTGATTATTGCATAGTTATTTTCACATTACTAGATCGGATTACTTTATTTTCACAAAGATGAACAGACTCAATTAATCAGTTCCTGCGTGCCACGGAATGGCGAGGTCCCGGGTTCGAATCCCGGTCGTGATGAAATTTTTTCTCCACTTATCATTTATCATTAGCAATGTTCATTTCATACTGTATTCTTTACGGATTTTGTTTATATTAAATCTATTAATTTCAGGATGGCTGGGACCTTTGGTCTAGCAATAACTTATCTGAGCGAGTGTACTCCTGAAAGACGAAGGTTTACATTGATCTTGCTGATCACGTCCGTCTTCTTAACATCAGCTGGGTGTATGGCAGGTTGGTGATTTTCTAATTTTTTTTGTTTTGTTCGGGTAGCATACAACTATATATACTTACTACATACTGTAATTTAATAACTAAGAGCTAATTACAAGCTTCCATAGATGTGTTTCAATATAATGACTTATGTTTAAAAGACATTGCCACATTCCAATGGAGCTTTGCCCCACCTACAAAACTACGTGACCATTTAAGCTGTAGGCTATCATTTTGTTATGGATTTATTACAGATTTCATATTGCATAATCATAATCAGTATTATTTTCTACTACTCTCGCAACTCCTATAGAAGAATAACAAAAACAATGAATAAGTCGCTTCGATTTCTTACTATTATCTGAATTCATTATTAAGCTGTTTTTTTCGAATCGCAACTTGTACAAAACTCTATTTTAAACCAATAATTTTAACAATAAGTTATTTTTAAATAATAAAAACCGCCTTCAAAAAAAATAAACAATAAGTTATTTTTAAATAAAAAAACAACCGCCTTCAAAAAAATAAACAAAAAGGAACTAAAAAGCATAAAATATTTAATTAACTACATCTACATACGAATATTGAAATAAAATATTATTGCTATGTACCTACTGATCTCTTTTAAGTCGGTGCCAAGCCAAATAGGTATACGATAGGGATGCGTAACTTACTACTTTCGTCTTTTTCCCGCTCCCGACATACATACAACACGCGCGCGCTTTGGCTGGCATTGTCATTTATAATCTTTACATTGTAACCGAAGCAGCTGAGAACTCGATGATGGTAAAATAGATGATGTATTTTAACTTTTTTTCCATTCAGAAATTACTGTAGGTACCTACGAGAATTTTAACACATTCACAGTGCCCGTACCTACAACAAATGTTTTGATTTCCTTGTAAGTCCCGCCTTATTTCAATCTCTATACAAGTCGAAATATCAAAGATTAACAGACACTTATCAAAGATTTAAATCTCTGATGTAAGTCCTATTCTTCGCCTAAATAAGTTTGGCGCCCGGTTTCATTGTACGATACCAAATTGTTGTTGACATAATCAAGTGCTCTGTAATGTTCCGTGTGGTTAGAAATAAAGTATATGAATATGAATACATTCAGTGTACCAACTGGCCTGTGCAGGCAAAACTGGTGAAGCCTGTGCGTGTAGTAGGCCTATAAGTGAGGCACTGACAGAATACCGGCGTTGCGCGCCGCGCCCGCCGCCCCGTGCGTGCGCGCGCGCAGCGCCCTTTCATTACTGCGACACACAGACAATATGTACCTAAAACACTTCATGTTACTTTCCTTAGTGTAGTATATCTATCTGTTCTCCATGTTTGTACCTTCTTTTGTGTATGTATTGTAGTGTGTTGCAGAAACGAATAAATGTTTTATCTATCTATCTATAAGCGAGACGTCCCGCTCGCTCTTACGAGGCGTCGCATATGAACAACAGTGACGGTTGCGTTTAGGTTTAGGATTACTACTACAACTACAGAATTAGCTGCAATGACTCAATATAGTTTTAATTCTAAAACCTAAATTTTATTGCAGCTCTGACGATCCCCGTCCTTCCTCTCAAATTCTCCTACTACATTCCGTACCTGAACATCCACTTCAACTCCTGGAGGCTCCTGAACATCATCTACAGCCTGCCATGCGCCATCGGGGCTACTGGCGCGTTCTTCGCGTTGGAGAGCCCCAAGTTCTTGCTCAGCGTCGGAGAAGATGACAAGGCATTGGAAGTTATGAAGAGGATATTTGTGATCAATAGCGGTGAAAGTGAAGATAGGTATAAGGTTGGTATTTGTCTAAATTCCAGCAATAATATAATAATCAATTTGCGACACGATTGTGCCTGCTGTCTGCTCAAATCCCTCTCCACCGTAATGACTGGCGTATTCTAAGGCCCGTATTAATAGTCTGACCTCAAACCCGCCCTCAAGATCGAGTTCATTTGATACACTCTCGAGACGTGATCACCATCTCAAGTATTACATTTATTAATAAACCAATCTTGAGGGCGTACCACGTGATGTCTTTCTCAAGTCGCGGTTCGCCTGCAATCAGCAGATACGTTCTCAAGTGTGAGTTTGACAGTTCTCTTGAGAACTGAGTTTTGTTTATTAATACGGCGTTACTCACGTGATGCCCGATTCCTAAACGCGCATCTAAGTTGCGTTTATTAATAGGAACGCCATCTTGAGGTCGTTCTCAAGATTGACTTTTGAGCTGTGAGTGATTTATTAATACGGGCCTAAGAACCACTTCGGAGTAAGTAATATATCACAATCAGTAGGAGTTGCGAGAGTAGTAGAAAATGATAACAAAGACAATGAATAATTCGCTTCGATTTCTTACTATTTTCTGAATTCTTAATTAAGCTGTTTTTTCGACTCGCATGTTGTACAAAACTTTATTTTAAACCAATAATTTTAATAAAAAACGGAGTTATTTTTACATTTATTCGTCATCTTGTTCATCATGCGGTTGATGGTGGGGCAGAATCTGGCATTGTCATTTGACTGGACATTACAGAATTTATAGAATCAACATGACATAAGAATAAAGTTCGTCTTTATTATCTCGGACATAACGAAACGGGTCAAATAACTCCAATTCATTTAGAATTTGCAAATCATTTCGCAACAGCTACGTCACTGCTGGAATATTTTACTGTAAATAGTTATAAAAAGCAAATATTACTGTTATCGCTTTGTTTAAATATGCAATGAATGTCTAGCTACCGATTATGTTATCGGAAACGTTAAATCAGCTCAAATCTTAACGTCAATAAGCGTAAACCGTTACCCGAGTGCCGTAGGGTACAATTCTAGTCTTTGAGGTTACAATTCTAGTCTTTGAGGGTACAATTCTAGTCTTTGAGGTTACAATTCTATTCTAGTCTTTGAGGGTACAATTCTAGTCTTTGAGGGTACAATTCTAGTCTTTGAGGGTACAATTCTAGTCTTTGAGGGTACAATTCTAGTCTTTGAGGGTACAATTCTAGTCTTTAAGGGTACAATTCTAGTCTTTGAGGGTACAATTCTAGTCTTTGAGGGTACAATTCTAGTCTTTGAGGGTACAATTCTAGTCTTTGAGGGTACAATTATAGTATTTGAGGGTACAATTCTAGTCTTTGAGGGTACAATTCTAGTCTTTGAGGGTACAATTCTAGTCTTTGAGGGTACAATTCTAGTCTTTGAGGGTACAATTATAGTATTTGAGGGTACAATTCTAGTCTTTGAGGGTACAATTCTAGTCTTTGATGGTACAATTCTAGTCTTTGAGGGTACAATTCTAGTCTTTGAGGGTACAATTATAGTATTTGAGGGTACAATTCTAGTCTTTGAGGGTACAATTCTAGTCTTTGAGGGTACAATTCTAGTCTTTGAGGGTACAATTCTAGTCTTTGAGGGTACAATTCTAGTCTTTGAGGGTACAATTATAGTATTTGAGGGTACAATTCTAGTCTTTGAGGGTACAATTCTAGTCTTTGAGGGTACAATTCTAGTCTTTGAGGGTACAATTCTAGTCTTTGAGGGTACAATTATAGTATTTGAGGGTACAATTCTAGTCTTTGAGGGTACAATTCTAGTCTTTGATGGTACAATTCTAGTCTTTGAGGGTACAATTCTAGTCTTTGAGGGTACAATTATAGTATTTGAGGGTACAATTCTAGTCTTTGAGGGTACAATTATAGTATTTGAGGGTACAATTCTAGTCTTTGAGGGTACAATTCTAGTCTTTGAGGGTACAATTCTAGTCTTTGAGGGTACAATTCTAGTCTTTGAGGGTACAATTATAGTATTTGAGGGTACAATTCTAGTCTTTGAGGGTACAATTCTAGTCTTTGAGGGTACAATTCTAGTCTTTGAGGGTACAATTCTAGTCTTTGAGGGTACAATTCTAGTCTTTGCGGCCGCTAATAATAGCGTTAGCGAAGGTCCACTTGGACCTATCCTCTGTTGATAATTAATTTGGTGCTAAAATGGATACAATTTTTAATTTTATATTATTGGTACGGTCTAACTCACAGAAAAGAGTACAATAGAGTTTTTATGGTTGAAATTATCTCAAAAACGACTTTACCTATTTCAAAAATTCTTTCACTGGTCGATAGATAAAAAGACAATGACAGATTTGATTGGAGCTTTGCCCCACCTACAAAACTACGTGACCATTTAAGCTGTACCTATACCATTTTGTTGGGGACTTATTTCAGATTTCATTTTGCATAATCATAATCAGTATCATTTTCTACTACTCTCGTAACTCCTCTATAGGCGTTATAAATAAGCATTTAAAAATAGTATATATCGTAATAAACATTTCGTAAATAGCTTTTTTAATCAAATTGGAAGATATTATTTTTTTAAGATTGGCGGCGCTAGTTGGCTCTATGAAGTCTCTATTCTTAATTATTAATTGTTTCATGGTCGCCTCTCTGAAGAACTCAGCCAATGTCCAGTCGGTCACGGCTGTACGATTCAAAAAATAATTTTGCCTCCTGGTTGTGAATTATATATATAAAAAATTAAACCTTACCTTACTTACCTTTAGGTTCTCTTGAAAATGGCGGGAAACGACGGTTGCGAAATTATTTGATAATTTTCCTTTTAATGTCTACAGGGGCTATTTTGTGTTTAATATCACGTTAAATTAATCAGAAAATGTTCGCGAAAGACAGTACGGTGAAGTTATTGGATTATTTATGCAAGATCTGAAGTTTCAAGCTTTTATCAAGAGTTCCCGCTACAAGCTCGGGAGTGAACGTGACTGTCGAGCTGCTCGTCCAGAGTGATGACGCTACGGCGACTCCTCTGGATGAAGACATGAAGACGCGGCTACCCAGGGTGAAGACGCTACTGCGACTGGGGAGTCCAGGGGTGGAGGAAGATAGAAGACTATTGAATACTTATATATTCAATTTTCTGTAACATGACATTGGTGACGACAAATGACGAACTGTCGAGTCCATTAATAAAATAAATAAATAAATACTTACCTTTAGTTACGACCATATTATTCTACAATTCAATGTTTAATCTTTTGTTCAAGGTGAAACAAGTGACATTCGACGAGGAGAGGGCGTCAGATACTTCGAAAGGCATCTGGTCGTCAGTGGTGTCACAGACGGCGCCTCTGCTGAAACCTCCATTGCTGAAAAACACGTTGCTGCTTTCAGTATTGTTCGTTGCGGTCTATTTTTGGTATGTGTTGATTTATCTTTCAATCCGTTCAAATGTAAACTTAGAACAATACATTTATTTGCAAATAAGATTTTTGCATTTTACAATAGTAATAAGTAATTTTAATTTAATTTGTAATAAATATAACTGACATGTAACTGTAAGTCCTCAGAATGGTTCGTCTAGAAATTCCTTCACTGACAACTTAGATAGTTGCCTACAGGTTTTGTAAATGGACCTACAAACCGAAATTCAAAATAACACATAATTAAAATTTCGTTTTGTAGATCCATTTACAAACCGAAGTTGAACATTTTTACGTCAATTATCTAGGATTTTTTCAATCAATCAATACATCATAATTGTTTATTATTTTTTCTCATTTAGAAATTCAATATATCAATACATTTATTTGTTAGAATACACAGAATACGAGATGTTATACAATTTAATAATAAAGTCATGGTATTCAGCCTGTTAAGAGGCGTACAAATGTTATACACACTCATGACGGGCATTGAACTCCTTGACACTGTAAAACATATTTTGTAAGAGCCACCTAGACAACTCCGTTTTAAATGGCCTGCCTTCAAAGGTCTTTAATCCGTACTTAGGCTTAATTTAGTCATTATCTTTGCAATTTCAATGTGAATATAAGATACCAGTAACTCCTATGAGTGCTCATTTTAAAAGACTCCGAAAAAATTTAACTTTTTTTGTTTCATGATTCGTTGGATTGCTTCTTTCATGATTCCTTCAAATTAATGTGACCACCTATTTAGTCAAAGTCAAATTTCTTTATTGCAAGTAAGCACGTTGTGTCCATATTTTTTAATTTTCAGTCTAAACCCCTACACCGTCTGGCTGCCGTACATGGTGGATGGATTCATGAAGTCCTTGGAGAAAGGAGACGTTGGTCTCACCTTCTGCCAGATGCTGAGGTCATCGCAAAATGTTACCTCTAATGACCAAGTAAGTTGAAGCCAAGTCCACTGGAAACCTTGCGATCTATTAATTATTATTATATTTATTTAATAGCCTGCAATGTCCCACTGCTGGGCAAAGGCCTCCCCCCAACCCTTCCACTCATTTCTATTTTGCAGACTCAGACCACCCTCTCATAAAAACGTCAAGTATCACCATCGTTTGCGGGGACGGCGACGTGGCCTTTTCGCGTTGTTTGGGGTCCATTCGGTGGCGATTTTTGCCCACAAATCGCTCGGCATTCGCCAAACATGGCCAACCCAGTCCCACTTTAGCTTGGCTGCCTTATGCTCTATTAATAACTATTTATATCATTGGTGCTGATCTGAAATCTCTTGATACCGCTTTTAGACTGTCTTGACAGTTGACACCCCACTCATGAAGCAAGGATTTATATTATGTGGGATTTGTACCCACTAAACCTCCCTCCATTGTCGACCTCGTGCTCGTCGGAGGGCTCCGGGTTTTCCTACGGAACGTGCCCACCTGGCACTGTGATTCACCTCCCGAAACCTTCCCCACCTTCCCCAGAGTCGCTGCCACCCTGGACGACCAAAGCCCACTTTGGCCGCCCGCGACCTTGACGCCCCCTTTTACATCAGGCAGGGGTTACCGTAGTACTGTTCTTTGCCGGTGACTACAGGACCGAGAGTATGTGTCCTAACAGTGTATGTGTCGCAGTCAACTGGTTGAAATAGACGTGTGATTGAACAGCTAGCACGTTAATTGAATGACATATGCTTATTCATTTCGTTTAATTAGAGATTTTGGTGAAACGGTCTATCTACCGGACGTCATTCCCCCATTTATATGAGCAAGTTCAGAAGTTACAACGATTGCTTTCAGCCCGAAGATTGTACGTTGAACCAATCAGCCATGACCCTGGTTTTCGGCATGGATTTGTTCCTGGCTGCCCTCAACGTCATCATGGCTGCACTCCTGCCATTCTTCGGCAGGAAAACGCTTCTTATCGCTATACAGGTAAATCCTATGATATTCTGTTAGCTATAAGATTCCAAGGAAGCCTCGGATATAGACGAGCTTCTATTAATCACATAGGCATTGTGGTGACTTTAACATGCTAAGATGGAGCTACAAAATCTGATGTATGCGTCTCAATTCCACCACCAGCACCTGACGTCGTTTTCGTCGGGAGTTTAATCTACCATGTCGTTCTTCTTCTCTTCTTGTTAGTCATTCTCTATCATGTCGTTGTCCCCTATTTCCGAAAGTCAGTCAGTCTTCGTACTTCGTCAGCCATAATCCAACACTCGGGTTCAGTGCGAATTGGTGAATTACACGTACCTTAGATTCTTATTTATTAAGGCATGCAAGTTTCTTCCCTGTTTTCCTTCACTGTTTTGAGAGCTGACGGCAAATGTACATAAATTCTCATGTAGGTACATGACCTACTTGGGTAGGCGTAACGAAAGTCCAGAGTTCCACAGTAGTACCAAGGTCTTCTTTCTTTCAAAGTCATTCTTCGTATTTAAAAGTATTTCTTTCCAGTTGGTGTCCGGCGTATCTGCTCTCTTTATCAACGTGTGCACCGCCTGGGTCGTCACCGCCATCCTGATCATCACATTCATCGCTGGAGTCCTCAATTTTGGCTTCCTATCAACCTTCAGCGTGGATATCTTCCCTACTTATGTCAAGTTTGTAACATTATTAATTATATTCTAAACTTTATCCTATTCCCACTAATTAGTGGAAACATTTGCGTCACGACCGTGATTCGAACCAAGCAATCTTTGCAATGACTCGGATCGGCCTCTTATTATTAATGATATCATGAGATGGCGTGCTGAACCGTGACAGCGCTATACCAACTGTTTCTATTATGCAAACCGTTTATGGTATCATTTCATCAATTTTTGAGACTGGTTTATGGAACTGTTCATGGCATCTCATCACTCATGCCATTTCTTCGTTTCGATGACGCTAGCCCTACTGTTAAACACGCCATCTCATGGCATTTCATATTTTTGAGAACGGTTAACAACCCTACTCTTCAACATGTCATCTCATCGCTTTGAGAACCGTTAATAAGCCCTACTGTTTAACATGCCATCTCATCTCATCTTTTTGAGAATGGCAATAATGTTTTGATATTTTCTTGCATATGGGCTATGCGAAACGAAAATCTAAATGATAAATGGAGAATTTTTTTAATCACGACCGGGATTCGAACTAGCGACACCGCTATTCCGTGGCACGCTTTATTTCAACAGAGCCACCATGATATCGTACCCAGGTCGCGAATTTTGTCTCCATATTCTCGTCTTAGGGACGGTAGCGACATCTATCCAGTAATTGTGCAATTACTCAATGGCAATAATGCTACCTGTTGTTTTCCAGGGCCATGGGCGTCTGTCTGACCTTGATGGTGGGTCGCGGGAGCGCTGTGCTGGGCATCAACATCCTCAAGAATATGCTCGTCAACAACTGTGAGGCGTCGTTCTATATGTTCGGTGGAATTACTATTTGTGAGTACTTATACTGTAGCATTAGCCCAAAGATTTACACGTTTATTCATAAACCTAGTTATATCTCACTTATCTTATCCTGATTGGGTGCCAATGTGACGGCACTTCGACCCATTGGGGTCTTTTGTGCTTTCCCCTTTCCTTTATGGTCCTTCCTCCTCCCTAAAGATATAACTCAGTAGGTCTGCTATGCTGCTCATGGGAAGGAGCCTGTAGTCTTCTGGTTCCGGATAGGCCGACCCCAGGAGACTCATTCGCTTTCTAGCCAGTGAGTCATGTGACTCAGTAGGTGTTTCATGGACTCCGTTTTGTCACCACAGGCTCTGCAGGTTGGAGATACAGCTAACCCCATCCTATGCAACAGGTCGTTCGTTGCTTGATGTCCCGTTAGCGCCCCAATTATGATCCGCATCTGGTTTCTGTTGTGTTTCCAGCTTTTGTATAATATCTCACTTACCATACACCATGTTCTTGTCACTTTCACATAAATAAAACCGTCCAAGTGCGTGTCGGCTCGCGGCCCGAGGCTTCCGTGCATACAACTTACTTATCCCCGTAACTTTGCTCTAACGAAAATCTACGGGAATTCATCGTGAAGAGAAATCACTGCTAGGAATAAGTCTCAATTTACTAACGAGTATGTACCTACCTAATTGTAAAGAATTTCCAAAAAATTGTCATCTGTACCGCAGCCCAAATCAAGTGTCTCATTTTGTAAACAAAGTTCCTTCAGTGTTAAATTACCGGTTGTAATTTAACACTGAAGGAACTGATTCATAGAACCTGTTTATCATTGTGAAAATAAAATAATCCAATTTAATAATGTGAAAATAACTATGCAATAATCACAGAATAGCTTAAAATGTTAGCAGGGTAGGGTAGTTTTTGTTTACAAAATAATACACTTGATTTGGGCTTTACTTTCTACTTTTTGAGAAAATATGAACCTTAAAAAAGTTCTTAATGTGTACTTATCTTTGGTTTAGACAAGTAAATAATTTGAAATTCTATTTGCTTTCAGTTGGAGGCTTCGTAGGTTTTCTGCTCCCCGGCGAGAAGCCAAAACCAGTAAACAACAAGAACAAGAAATATTGTGAGACTTGAACATAACTGGAAGTTCTATTGAATTAAGAAAGAGTCAGGCCTTGGTTGAGTTTACAGTCGACAGCTGATCAATGGTAACACTAGCAGTACGATTTCAAGTCTTAAGACGCAAATAATAAGAACTGCCAAAAGTCAAAAGGTAACACCATTGATCTGCTGTCGACTACATTGTGTTAAGATTATGGACTTTATTCTAAGAAGATTAAGAAGGTTCCAAGCTATTAACGATATATGTGAATGAATACTTACATTAGATTTAAATTTTGAATGGAAGCATTGGCGATTAAAGTCGTTTCGAAACTGTAGAAAACTGATGAAAATAATTATGATCGTTTTAAAGTAACATTTTGATAACAAATATCGATATTTAATAACAGCAGATTAAGTGTAACTTTACTCTTTGGGCAGTTCTTATTACCTGTGTCGTAAGATTTAAAATCGTACCCACTGCAAGTGTTACCATTGATCTGCTGTTGTCTGTACCTACCCAACACCTCTTCGTCCACCTTAATGACAATGCCAGAGTCTGCCCCACCATCACCCGCTAGTAGTACGAGATAACGAATAAATGTAAAAATATCTCCGTATTTAATTAAATTATTGGTTTAAAACAAAGTTTTGTACAAGTTGTGAGTCGAAAAAAACAGCTTAATTAAGAATTCAGAAAATAATAAGAAATCGAAGCGAATTATTCAATGTTTTTGTTATTCTTCTATAGGAGTTGCGAGAGTAGTAGAAAATGATACTGTTTATGATTATGTAATATGAAACCTGTAAGTCTCCAACAAAATGATAGGTACAGCTTAAATGGTCACGTAGTTTTTTGGGTGGGGCAAAGCTCCATTGAAATGTGGCAATGTCATTTGTCTGTGATATGATACTTAACTAAATAGTAGCCTACCTAGATAGGTTTTCGTGTATAGTTTATTTTGTAATTATAAGTACTCATATGTGAGTTTTACTGCTTGTAAATAAAAATGAATTTAACATTAATTTTGTGGTTTTTATTATTACAAGATAACTTACCTAATCTATTTCAAAATTATTGTGACGTAGTATTTATCTTCATCTTCTTATGGTGCCGTCTTCTTACGAAGGTTGGCGATCATTATGGCAATTTGCACTCTCGACAACGCCGCACGGAACAGAGACGCCCCCTTACCTTTAACTCTTATAGCAGTATTACTTTCATAATACTTTGTTACTTCGTACAATGACGACCTTAAAGTAAGCTTATTAAGGTCGACATTGTACGAAGTAACAAAGTATTATGAAAGTAATACTGCTATAAGAGTTAAAGGTAAGGGGGCTGGTACTCTTGCCGTTTCATTGGCGTAAGTTCTTGAGCCATGATATTCTCCTTAATCCACTCACACCCATGAAATCCAATCGTAGCTGTCTCATCTCCGCCACGGCGTTGTCCAGTTTGCCATCTTCAAATAAACTCCTCACATTCCACGTCGCCTACTATTTATACCACAGCCCAATTCAAAATTATTGCATAGTTATTTTCACAATGATGAACAGGTTCGATCAATCAGTTCCTTCAGTGTTACATCACAACAGGTAATTAGACGATCATATTACAAAATAAGACACTTGATTTGGGTTGCGGTATAGTATTCTTAGGTATAGTATTATAGGTATTTATCGTAGTGCACACGATAAATACCTATTTAGCTACTTGATAAATGTTCTTATATCTACCGATTAGTTAATAAATTGTTAACATATAGAACATACGGTAAGTAGATACAGTCGAAGACAGAGATAAGTAATCAAAAAGGTTGAGATTTTCTCAAAAACTACTGGACCGAATTTAATAATTCTTTTACAGTTACATAGTTTAAACTTTTATCTATCAACCAGTGAAATAATTATTGCAATAGGTCAAGTAGTTTTTGAGAAAATCTCAACCTAAAAAACTCTTCTTACACTACATCTTTCTCAGTGATCCATCGTACCGTTTACGGTTCGATTATATACGGATTTTATTATTATTTTTGATAAACTACCCTTTTAGAATATAATATGGCGACAACTTTTTACTTTCTACCCTCAAAAACAAACATTTCTCTGTGACAGTTTCAACCAGATTCAATGTTCTAAATCGACTCGTCCATTTCAACCACGGCTCGACCGCAACGAGCGCGTGGCTAGGTTAATTATGTAATAATTTCTATTAATATTTAAAATTTAAGTAAAAGTTCATCATTGAAAGCATTCATTATGAATATATTTAAAGTAGGTTTACATATTTTCGTGTATTTAGTAATAGTTTGTCCGCTAAGTGAAGTTTTGGGGCAAGCACGCTGGAATAGCAAACGATCAGCAAAACGCGATGACGACGGTAAGCTTATTTTCACAGAAAATGCATAAACAAATATTAAGAGAGTGTGTGGCGAACTTATAAATAAATGGCCATGTTTAATGTAAGTAGGATTTCCATTTGTAATTTTTTTATTATTACTTATTAGGCGTATAAAAACTTTTTCGTAACAAAATATGTAAAACATTGACAAGGCCTCTTTACAGCCGCTATTAGATCATTTTGTTATATCCCGTGGGTCGGTTCTTTGCCCTGTTTCTCTGTTCGTGCATCCAGCCATAACCTAGTTTGTATTCTGTACCTGATATTATTGTAAATTATTACATTATGTATGACATAACCAAGTGTTCCCTAGAGCTCCTAAGGTTGAATAAATAAAGTATTGAAGTGTTGTCGTATAGCTAAATTAAAGTACACTTATGTATCGTTAAAATTCAATTAAAAACTTAGTCACAAATATATACAAAAGATCTATGAAATGAATATCAAAGTATAGATAGTGTTGAATAGATTTTGCAAGTCACTGGCTATGTTTTACGAAATTTTTTGAAACGTTTGCCATTAGTTCTAATTATGAAAAAAATGTTTTATTTTTTATTTTACTTTATGTCGACTGTCGAATATAATCTCTTTGCAATCTCCTTCTATGTTATTTGAACCACGGAGTAGGTACTTATAAATTATGATAAAAATGATTTGAATCACTGATTTGGTATGGCGTAGTCCAGCGGAAATCCTATAATGACTAGGTACTTAGGTTTTTATTCTATATTTATTTAGGGGTATTTGTACACATAGTGACAATGTCAATCCCATCGTAACTATTCTAACTAACTTATCTATTTAAATTTTACAAAAAAGCGATAACAACATTTTATCTGGGCCTGAAGTTGGCTCAGCTAAAATGCCGTGGAATATACCTACATCTAATTTACATAAACCTAAACTATGAATAATATGTTCTCTTTTAGTCGCGTACCGGACACATTCCATCACAATATGTTGCAAGTCTTCCTTGGTCCCACAATCTTCGCAGTTAGGAGATTCAACTTTGCGCATCAAGGGCCTTCATAGAGCCAACTAGCGCCGCCAATCTTAAAAAAATAATATCTTCCAAAATAATCAATTTTATTAAAAAAGCTATTTACGAAATGTTTATTACGATAAATACTATTTTTTAAATCCTTATTTATAACGAGATTCAATGTCGGTAAGTTGTAGTTAATAGGTATTATATAATTGCGAAAAACGGCCGTTTTTGGCACATTTGTGAACTACAACTTATCTTGTCGCAATTATGCCATGTATTGTATATTGAAAAATAGTATTTATCGTAATAAACATTTTGTAAATAGCTTGTTAATAAAATTGATTGTTTTGGAAGATATTATTTTTTAAGATTGGCGGCGCTAGTTGGCTCTATGAAGGCTCTGTCCGGACCGCAATGTATGTGCCGTAATTATGTACTATCTTAATCTAATATAAGGAATACCATATTTTTTTTCAAAAGTCCTAATAAACATCTTTATAACGCTTCTAAGGCCACGTCCACAAGGATCCCGGTCCGTGCGACGTCTGCCCCCGCCACGGGCGCTGCGTTCCCAAGATCCAGTGCCCAGCGCATCTAAGACCTGGGTCTTACAACCCCGAGTGCCACCTGGCAACACCTGGGCAGCTGGGAGTCTGCTGCTTCACTGGGAGCGGGCATGCTGGTTAGTACGAGTACTTGTATCTACTAGAACGGAGGGGCTTGTAGTCCAGTTGCGAGTGCACGTTGAAAACGATCGTACAGTCGAAGACAGAGATAAGTATACAGGGGGCCCTTGTCCTTCAATAAGGTGGAGATTTTCAAAAAACTATTGGACCGAATTTAATATTTATTTTACAGTTAGGTACATAGTTTTAACTTTTATCTATCGAACAGTGAAATAATTTTTGCAATAGGTCAAGTATTTTTTGAGAAAATCTCAACCTTAAAAACTCTCATGTACACCTTTCTCTGTGTTCCACCGTACAAGTTAAGCACCGTTGCACGAGGACAGGACCTGAATGGGTGACCGCTAGTGACATTTTCATCTGAGCCCCTCCGTGCCTCGGGGCGCACGTCAAGCAGTTGGTCCCGGTTGCTGTCGCTTGACGGCAGTCGTTAGGACACGTCAGAGGCCTACGGGCGGCCTGAATAGCTCTGACAAATAGGTTTGGTCACTAAACCATACGAGAAAAGAAAAAGATCTACAAGGGAAACTTAGCGTGGGACGATGGAGAGATGACCTACGTAAGGTGGCTGACAAAGACTTAATGGAGAGGGAAGAGTGTGTTGAGTGGCGTGCTTTGGGAGAGGCCTACGTCCAGCAGTAGACTGATGATGATGATGATCAAGAAAGGTCCCCGCCGGCATCGGTGTTTCCCGTGGACCACCTCGGTAGTTCACCTGGGTGGTCTACGGGAAGAAATTTTTGCCCGTGGTACACCCAGGTGAACCACGGAATTTTTTCTTCCCATTGTCGATTTGTGTTAAAGATTTTAATTACCTACTGTTCAATGAAAGACATTTTACAAGTGATCCTTTTTATTTAGTGTTCGGATACACACTATGAACAACTTATGACAGATGATCAGATACACATACAACACCTCCTCCTTCAGATTAGGTACTATCGCAGAATTACAAATTAAGCTTTTCAGGTGCTCTTACCTGTCTACCGCTACGGGTATGAGTAACATTGGAGTTGGTCCCTATAACTTCTGATTGGTTTACAGGTTGAGATTCTATTGCGAGTTGAAGACTCGGTGTGTAACAGTCAGGCATAAATAGATCTACTGGGTTCCTTACATATTCATCATTGGTACAAGATTTTCTTAATTGAGCAGAGGTTCTACGTAGAGTTCTATTATTTTGTTTAACCCAATATGATCTTGGTTCAACTGATTTGTTTATGATAACAGCTTTATTCCATGTACCTTCCCTATCTGTTCTTACTACTATCTTTTCACCAGAGCTGAATACCGTTTCCTTCCTCCTTGCATGTCTATCATACATGTCTTTATTTATGGACTGATTTAAGCATAAATGTTTATAAACATTTGATTGTATTTTTGGTTCTAATAGCTCTGATGTGGTTGGTATTTCTGACCTTAGAATTCTACTTTGTAATATTTGAGCAGGAGACATATTCAGCTTTGACAACGGAGAGTTATTATAATGAAACAAATTATCTCTATAATCATTATGAGTGTCTGCAGACTTTCGCAAAATTTTCCGACTTATTCCAACAGCCTTCTCTGCCATACCATTGCTTTGGTGGTGGTATGGAGTACTGGTAACTAAAACTATGTCTTTACTTTTATAGTACTGTTGGCACTCATAAGATGCAAATGGAACATTATCTGCTACTACACAGGTAGGATAACCAAACCTACAGAAAACTTCCTGCATAGCATTTACAACAGATTTTGAACTTTTATCTCTAATAGGTAATATTTCTAGCCAATGCGAGAAGTAATCGACAACTATTAGAAAGTATTTGCCACCAAAATCCAGGATGTCCATACCTATTTTCTCGAATCTTAATTTTGGCACATTGTGTGGTAATAATGGTTCCTTGAAGTTTTGTGGCATAAACTTTTCACAAGTTCTACACAACTTAACATAATTAACAATGTCATTGGTTATTCCTGGCCAGTAGAATAACTGACGAGCCCTTACAATACACTTAGAAACTCCCACATGACCTTTATGGATTAAATTAAGTACATACGACTTTAAGGTTTTTGGGACTACAATTCTGTTGTCTAAGAACAATATGCCAGCTTCGACATAGAGACGATCGACAAGAGAGCTGTACGATTTGCACTGAGGTGGTATACCTTGAGTTGGCCATCCAGCGGAGCAATATTTAGAAATGTTTCTCAATACCTCATCTTTAGCAGTTTCCCGTCTAAAAATCTGTTTTCTCTCCGCGCTCATTGGTAAGTACTTTGTGACCAGATGTACCATCTCGTGCATCTCTGGGTCTCGTTCTGTAACATTCAAGTAATTTCTAGATAACATATCAGCAAAAATTAACTTTTTCCCAGGCACATAAACAAGTCTAATATTAAATTTTAGTAATTTTAATCTAAGCCTTTGTAGCCTTACTGAACCGATTTTGCTTATGTGCTTGTTCATAATTGGAATAAGAGGTTTGTGATCTGTATGTATTTCTACCTCACAACCATAAATATATTTATAAAATTTTTGTGTAGCAAAGTGTATTGCTAACATTTCTTTTTCTGACTGACTGTAGTTCAGTTCAGCGTCATTCATGGACCGTGAGGCACAAGCCACCAGCTTGTCACCCTGAAGGAGACAGCAACCAAGTCCACTCTTCGAAGCGTCACATTGCAATACTATTTTTTTATTTCTGTCAAATGTCAGTAAGGATGGTGCTTTGGAGACTGCTACCTTCAGTTTTTTAAAGGCATTTTCATGCAGATCATGCCATTGCCACTCTACATTTTTCTTTAGTAATTTAAATAATGGTGACATTAATTCAGCCATATCGGGTATGTAACGTCTGACATAATTAAAAGAGCCTAAAATTCTTTGTAATTCTTCTTTACTTTCAGGACTTTTCAGACTTACCAGTGAATCAACTCGATCTGGGTCCATTTTCATGCCTCCAGCGCCAAAAATTTGACCAATATACTTCACTTCGTTCATTCTATACTGGAGTTTTTCTTTGTTGAATACTGCATTCTTACACTTTGCTCTTCCCACCACTTCCGCCAATGCCTTGTCATGTTCTTCTGTTGTTTCTCCCATGACTAAGAGGTCATCGAACCAGATCAGTACATTTTTAATGTCTCCAAACAAATTTTCGACCTGTTCCTGAAAAATTTCTGGTGCACTTGCTATACCATATGGAAGTACTTTATACCTATATACTCCAAACGGTGTTGCGAAGCAGCATTTCCACGATGCACTCTCCGACAATTGACAATGGTGAAAACCTTCTTTTAAATCTAGAACTGTGAATACCTTCTTATTCATGAGCATTCCTGCAACCTCGTCAAGAGTTGGCATTTCTTTTGGCTTCCTGACGATCCTTTCATTTAGGTCACGAGGATCTAGGCACAATCTTAAGCTTTTATCTGGCTTTTCAACTAATACCAGTTTATTTATGCAAGCATTTTCATCCATAGCCTCCACTTTTTCTATTGCCTGTCTTTTTACAAGCCTCTCTAACTCTATCTTTAGTGGATCTCTTAGTGCCATAGGTATTCTACTAGAGGGATGACAAATATTATCCTCTGATTTTCTTGTTTTTATATCAATTTCCCCAGGGAATTTCCCTGACCCTGAGAAGATATCATTGTTATCCTGGACAAATTTCTCTTTCGGACTGTTTTTATTAAAATTTACAGCGTACACTCTTTTGACTAAGTTTAGCTTGCTGCATCCTTCACTTCCCAGCAACATTGTCTTGCAGTCCACAATCATGAAATCAAGGTAAGCTTCATTATTTTTGTACTTACATAATAGGTTTACGCAACCTTCCGGCTTCACTCTGGACCCATTGAAACTTTCCAAGCAGGATCTCGCCGGGACTGGTCTCACCATTTCCGGTAAGTTAAGTTTCTTGAAAACTGATTTAGGTATTATACTTATGTCTGCACCTGTATCCAGCCTACATTCTAAACTTTGGCCTTCAATGCAAATTTTCTCTATCCAGGCACTTTTATTTTCCTTTCTGTTCCGATTCATTTTCATGTTTTTCTGTGTAGCCTCTTTTACTGTGTTGCAGTACATCGTTTCATCATCACTATCCTGCTGAACAGCATTCACTTTTTTTCTATTTTTGAAGCACGCTTTCGCAAAATGGTTTAGTGTCCCGCAGGTGGTACACTTTTCTCCATAAGCTGGGCACTCGCGTGGGCCATGTGTAGTGCGACAGCGACGACACTTGAACTTCTTTTTGGTATGGTTTTCGTCTTTCTTATTTCCACTTTGACGAACTCTATTTATGTCCATCGACGAAGTTTCTGCTTCATTTATTTTTTGGACCTGTTCCCGACTTTGTTCGCCGGCTCGACAGAAGGCGATAGCGCGTTCCAGCGTTAGATTTTCGATCCTGAGCAGAGCTTCTTGCGTGGATTTATCTCTGATGCCATGGACAATTTTATCTCTCAAAAGCTGTTCCTCGATGTCCACTGCGTTTTGCTTCGTCGGCTTGTAATTGCACGAGCTTATAAGTTGGCGGCATGCAGTTAGATAGTGCTCGAAGGCTTCGCCATCTTCTTGTAGCCTCTTGTTAAACACGTATCTGTCGAAGACTTCGTTAGACCTTGGCTAGACATAATCTTCTATAGATTTTATTACTAGATCATATGATTGATGATCATTTAAATCAGGCAATGTCCTCAAAATCTTCACCGCTTCCTGTCCCAACAAGTTTCGTAACGTGGCGACTTTCATTTTGTCTGTGCCGGTGTCTTTGCCCGTTGCTATGAGGTAATCTTCGAACATTAGGAGCCAGATACTCCATTCGTTAGCTGCATTTTTTCCTTGCAGATCGAAATTGGGCGGCAGTTTCGCTGATCCCTCCATTTTTCTGTCTTTTCTTAATTTTCTAATTAGATATTAATTCGACTGCGCCATGTTCAATGAAAGACATTTTACAAGTGATCCTTTTTATTTAGTGTTCGGATACACACTATGAACAACTTATGACAGATGATCAGATACACATACAACACCTACCTACCTACTTATTATATAAGTGGGCGTCGGTGTTTCCCGAAACTTTAAAACCTATTGGTATCTTTAAAGCAAGAGTGAATAGGCATTTACTAGGTTCGTGTGCGTTATTATCGGCCTTATCATCACTTACCATCAGGTGAGGTAACTGGTAACTTAATTTTTGATAGCCTATTGTGGATTTCTTTTAGTTAAGTTTCAATTTCTTGTTTCTTAGGAATTAAAAGTACTACAATAGGAATGAAATGGATTTTACAGTTACGGTCGAAGACAGAGAAAGGTGTACAATAGTGTTTTTATTGGATGAGATTATATCAAAAACTACTTGACCTATTGCAAAAATTATTTCCCTGTTCGATAGATAAAAGTTAAAACTATGTAAGTACTGTAAAACAATTATTAAAATCGGTCCGAAAATCTCAACCTTATTGAGGTCTCCTGTACACTTATCTCTGTCTTCGTGTGTACCTATGAAGAGTCTAAAATCGTTTTAAAATACTGGAAACTTTTAAAACAACTTTACAAATTATTAAAAACTTTTTCTTACTCTTTCTTACTGGCTAATTAGACTCAGAAAACTCATTCGCATTGCCATTAAGTTTTTTTAATCATATTTTAATTAATGGTATTTTTATCATATTTTTTGACCATACGTTGCCAGTACCCACTATCATTATACAAATGGGACACGATTTTAGCTCCTTAATAATAAAACAACTGAATCATGTTTTAGTAGGAGTCTGAATCTTGACCCTTGCTTTTCGTGGCGCGAAAAATGAGTAAAGTCCAAAAAATATTTTGTGTTTTTTCAATTTTCATTATTTTGCAAATTATTCTAGCGGAATCTGATCACAAGCTCCGTACTTCTACTTCCATCAACGCCCAGGACATAAAGGCGGTTCATCATGAGTCCCAACAGAAACTGAAGGAATGGATGAAGAAAGCAGAAAAGTTGTTGGAAAAACCACATAATACTATTGTCAATAGCACTGCTCCTAGCTTTGCTCATCATTTGGTAAGTAAGAAAATTCATATTTTTTCTCCGCAAGGTGGTTTAATTTAGTAGTTTGCTCAATATCTACCAAAAATTAGCATTTCCTAGCGGGAAACGACGGTTGCGAAATTATTTAATAATTTTACTTTTAATGTCTACAGGGACTATTTTGTGTTTATTATCACATTAAATTAATCAGAAAATGTTCGCGAATGACAGTACGGTGAAGTTATCGGATTATTTATGCATAGAGGCATGTAAGTGTAAGTAGTTGAAAAAAACTGTAAAATATTACTGACACATAGGCACTTATGTACGAACGACATCAGATCAATTGTAACACTTGCAGTGCGACTTCAACTCTTACGACGCAGATAATAAGAACAGTCCAAAATGTTACATTTGACGTGCTTTGGGCTGTACCTACTTAAATCAGGGATAAAAGTGGAAGAATTGTAAAATATTTCGCCAAAATATCTTCTTTACCTTTAATTACAGAATACCTAACTAATTTTAATATAGTCTTTGCTAAATATGTATTAGGTATGTACTTATACTTAATGTTATTGTTTCTATACACCAGTCAATGTTAACACAAGACAAGAAAGCCGAGGAGTTGTGTCGCGGAGGCCTGCTCAACCTATTCGCCGCGCAGGAGCTGAAGTCGCGCCAGGCGATATCTGATGATGAACTGTCTTTGGGACTTACGGATCATACTGATGGTAAAGATCGGTCTTTTATTAAAGTCTTCTTTCGAGGGTTGATGGCGATCATTATATTCTTTTTCTCTTGTAGTTCAGTGACCAAACCCCTCGTCAGCGTTGATCATTCAGATTTCTTATACCCCTTTGACATCGCTTAACGATTGCTCCCGACCACATTCCACTTACCCCATAGACTATAGGGCGCCCGTCTGCTCGCACTTGAGCGCAAAAATGCTTCGCGACACGTGTAACAGGGATATTATCGACATGGACGTACCTCTTTAATACGGAACCCCTGTCTCCCGCTTCGCCTCTGTGCGCTCATCGTTGACAGAATTTTTCGCTTGCAAATTTGTACCGATTTCATGTCTATTGGGTCTGTGCTGCCGAACAACTGCAATCTAGACCGACTGCTTAACGTGATTTTCGAAGCACGATAGATCAGATGGTACCTAATGCCAATGGTCACCCAACCAATGTACAGACTGTGCGCAACGTTGCTTTACTTGTATGATCGTTTGCAACTGCAATACGAGCCCCTCAATCTCTCAATGTACTTCTTAATCATTGATTAAGACATCTGCATTCTTGACAATGCTTCACAGAATAGATATGTCGTATTTTATACCACTAGCGTAAGTGCTTGGCACAAAGCAGAATCATTAGGCATCGTTAATTAATCCTAATCGATTTTCTGTCTATCGTTGAATCTCGCGATTATCACGATATCTTGAAATATCCCCAGGTCCCTTCTGCCCCCCACCGCCGACTTGCCCCAGCCCCCCGAGCCGTTACCGGAGCCCCGGGGGCGAGTGCAACAACCCCGTTTACTCCACCTGGGGCGCTGTCAACACTGGCTTCGAGAGATTGCTGCCACCAGACTATGGCGATGGTAAGTTTGTTTCGTGTAAAACAGCAGCTGCCAGTTCAACCACTGGAACTGGAAAACTAAACTAGTGGGAATAGATATGCTCATCTGGGACAACCAAATGGCAGCTGCTGGCTGGCTGCTCCAGGTGTTGCTGGATTTGCACCAATTTCAGATATGCATATGGGTGGAGTTGGTAAGACACTCCATGGGTGGTGCCTTTTCATTGTGGACAGCAAGTACCTTATAACTTCGCTGATTGTGGAGGACAAGATTTATTTGTGATCGCTGATACAGAGGAAGTATAAGCAAGTTTGGTTACATGTGTGGTCTCATGGAGCTTTCATGATAACCTGAATATTTCAGAGCTTGCTCTTTCAAAGTAGTTAGATGAGAACTAAGATGAAGCACGTGGACCTATCAAAATCGGCTATTTCACTTTAATCTTGAAAACCCGAAGGTTGGATATTTTAGAAAAGAAAAATCCAAGTCTTGTATTTCAATTTCATCATTGTTCACTTGGTGGAAGCTACAGAGACTACTATTTCTTTGCAAAAAGAAAACTTTAGTGTTGTCATTTTATTTTTCATAGGTCCTACTACCATTCCACTTTGTTCTAGGCATATGGGGTATGAAAGCATCCATCTCTGGTCTGCCGCTACCATCAGCTCGAGCAGTCAGCAGCGCCCTGGTATTGGAAGGCAGCTACCCCAGCGCGACCCATAACCTCATGTTCATGCAGTTTGGACAGTTCCTCGCCCATGATATCAGCGCTGGAGTGGTGTTTACTATTGGTAAGTGTTAGGGATTTTCATCCCCCAAACCTCAGTCTGAGCCTCAAACGAAAGACTTTTGTTCTTCTGCCTTTTATGTACAAGTATACTGGGTTCCATCCTAGATCGTGAATAGTATTTTTGGTGTCAATACGGCAATGGAAATAAGTTCTAATATAGCATATTTTGTGTTGAAAACCCTTTGGGAATTGCATTAGTTATTTCTGCGTCAATACTAGCTGTCCATGGCATTTATTGCAATGGGCAGATTCCAAGGCGTCAAATTAAAACTGGGACAAATTATTTGCATGCGATACATTCGCCTGCTTGACATAATTTTCAGGACAAATGCGTTACTTGTAGAGAGTTAATGAGTCAAACACAATGGTAGACGTGACTTCTGGTTCAACAACAGAATATGACCCATCTTTAGTTATTAGTTAGATATTTATCGAGCTACATTCGCAATGGACACAATACCACAATATTATCGCTGCAATTTTTACGTCAAACAATCAGGACAGACTTCTACTTTTGATTGGCTGGCGTGAAATTGAGGCGATAATAAAGCAAAAGACGCAGCAATCTGAATACAGTTTTAGTAGGCATCTTCCACCATCGATAGTCTTAGCTTACTCCATCTAATCCTGTTAATGTCGTCGGATAAAAAAATATCGTCTATTTTACAGGGCGCTGAGAAGTGAATGCTTTTCTCATACCATCTTTCCATAATTAGATATCGTTGATTAACTTTGGTTCTATAACGATTTGACCAACGACAAGTAACTTCCAGGTAATGGAAGCGCGATTTCCTGCTGCTCCAACGACGGAGAAGACATCCTGTCTCCAGAACAACAGCACTGGGCCTGTGCCCCCATTCCTGCAGACCCTGAGGACACGTTCTTCGGCCAGTACCATCAAAAGTGCCTCAACTTTGTTAGAACTCAGCTCGCTCCGGCTACCGATTGCTCCGTTGGGTACGCTAAACAGGTACAGTCTTAATATAAAGCTTTTCCAATAGATATCGAGTTGTCGGTTAATGGGCGATATCGTTCCTATAAACTAGACCGTAGCAGACATGATTATGAGGGAATCATACAATTTACCGCCACCAATATGGTGTAAAGATCAAAGCAAAATAATGCTTTCACAGATTTTGCACGGAGTTCTTCCATCTATTCATCATCGTCACAGCTTGAGTGCGTTACATTCAAGATATTATTTTTATGGTAGCACTCTTTTTACCCATCTGACTAAGATAGAATCAAGGGTAGATTATGTTTTTCGAGTGTATGTCGGTTCCTGGAGCCTATACGGCTGGATAAATTTTGATGTATGAGTTCTCTTTAATTTCGTCTTCATCACGAGATTGAAAGAGTTTTATGACCAAAAAACAGCCGTCTTTTTTGGACTTACATATATAAAATTTAATACCTTCTTCAGATGAACGGCGCAACACATTATCCAGACTTATCTCACCTTTATGGTAGCACGGAAGATAAACTATCAGTATTGCGAGGCCCAGGGGGGTTGTTGAAAGTCTTCAACGACTATGGCAGAGAGTTACCACCTCTGACATCTAGAACGGAGTGCCTCACTGTGAAAGAAGGTGCTGCTTGTTTCGAATCAGGTATGCTGTCTTTGAACTATGATAAATTATCTTCACTTGTTGTGTTGAATCTGTCTCATGACGGCTCGTAGTCGAGTTGCGAGTACGCTTTTTAAATTTTCATTTGAGTCCCTCCGAGCCTAGTCGGTCCCAGTTGCTGTCGTTCAATAGCCGTCGTTATGCCATGCTAGAGGCATATTGCCTGATAAACTCTGACAAATAGTCGGTCTCTAAACTACGAAAAGAAGAAGAATCCTTAAAATACGACAATCATAATGGCTACCAATACCATGTATAAGATTAAGTAAAACATCTGAGATGACCAACTGAACTAAACTGGAAATGATATAGAACAAACCTTCTTTTAGCCTTTGCCTTTCAAAGTTTGTAAGAACTTACAGAAATTCTGAAAACTTTGGGAGGTTTATCGAAAGAACTTTGGGCGTCATCTTCTTCTGTTTCTCAAGTATAGACGCAATATAATAGAGGCCCTTGATGAAATCATAATATCAAATTCATTGAGATTCTAGAACCACCAATATTTTATCCAGGAGACAACCACGGCAACCAGATCATCTCTCTGACTGTTCTGCACACAATCTTTACAAGAGAGCACAACCGCATCGCCCGTGCTTTGTCCCGGATGAACCCGGACTGGAATGAGGAGCTGCTCTTCGCGGAGACCAGAAGGATCGTGCAAGCGGAGTTCCAGCATATCATTTACAATGAATGGCTACCTTTGCTTTTAGGTCAGTATAAATAAGTAGACCAAGTCTATAGTAAATTTAGTAGGTATGAACCACAGACCACTTACCCCATAGACATGAAATCGGTACAAATTTGCAAGCGAAAAATTCTATCAAGCGATAGGCGCTATTAGACGAAGCGGGGGGCAGGGGCGCCATATTAAACCTGTTTCGATATCTCAAGGTTACGCGTGTCGCGAAGCAATTTTGCGCTCATGTGCAGGCAGAAACGGGCGCCCTCCTGTTACAGGTCTATGGGGTAAGTGGTCTGTGGTATGAACAGATGCATGTGGTGGATGCAAAGATAATAATATAACAGATCGAAGCCGTTTCCTGTCTTTTATGCAAAGATGAACCAAATCTTTTTTAGAAGAAAATTACCAATGCTTTCGCTTTACTAATTTTCTACTCAGCCACTGCAGTTAAGCTGAATACTTGTGCTAGGAGCTGCTTCCACAATAATACCTATGGTTGCCTGGAATAAATCGCTTTTAGCGATAAGGCCGCCAAAATTGTTCATGCTATTTTGTATTTCTGTATTGTAAATACAAAAATTAAAATAACAAAAATAACAAAAAATTTAAAAATTAGTGTTTTGGCATCAGTATCGATCCTAAAACACATTACAATTATTCTTTTCAAAAAATATCCAATGTACCTACAGACACAACTTTTTTATAGTCTTATTATATGTATAGATTTTTACAGTCTTATTATATGTATAGATTATTAACATCTCCAGGCTCGCAAATCGTGCAAACCTACGGTCTGGCACCATCGCCAGGATACTCCGCAGCGTACGACCCTCACGTGAACCCTGCACTTACCACGGAATTCTCGACAGCAGCGATGAGGTTTGGGCATTCAGTCGTCGATGGGAAAATTACGTGAGTTGCAATGTACTAAGGCTTGTGTCAGACCAGCATTCAGTTTATGCTACAAATATTTCGTGGGCAAATGAAAAACCCGCAGTAAAATCATGTTAGATGTTTTGTGGTTTCCATTAAGCTGTAGAGAACAATAGAGATGAATTTATGTTATGGATATGACGTGATAATATAAATTCTTTGAGCTCCTATAGAATTCTCTTAGGTGCTTATTTTAAGGTGCTCCCTCACCGGGAGCATTCGCGTGTAACGTAACGTTACAGATTCGAGCATTACATCAGTGAGGGAGAAAAACAGCGTCAGTCAGGGAGGTAGTATTGTAATGTAATGCTCAAAGTCGAATCTGCAACGTTACATTACACGCGAATGCTCCCGGTGAGGGAGCACCTTTACTGAAACACCTGAAATATCATCCATAGTTTTAGGGATTAGGTAGATGACTCAGATATTTTATGCTTTCCTAGCATTGATCTCCTATAAACAACTATACACACAAAGGTCTTACTAAAACAATTTAAAAAACGTCCAAATAAGAGTCCATTGTTAACGTCCAAATAATGTCTAATAAAGCAAAGGATTCATCCATTCATCCGTTCGGACCTTCTTTGCGCTCGGACATTTTCATAATTCATTTATTCCTTGCTTTATGTGGTAACATGGTTGTTAGATAGTACAGGAAGTGCTCACATAAACCCTGTAAGGGCAACGCAACATTAGACACTTAAACAAGAAGAAGAAGAAGACAGACTGTGTATCTAGTTGTTTCTAGGAGATCAATGTTTCCTAGTAAGTCCATCTGGGGTTCGGTTAGGTATCGTCGCATTAGTCTTCTCAGGGAATCATCTGTCAAACTGCAATTGGTTGCAGGATCCCAAGTCCTAAATCCGGGAACGTTTACGAGACAATCTCCATCCCGGAGGTGATGTTCCAGCCGGCGCGGCTCCGGCTGCAGTACTTCCTGGACCGGCTGCTCACTGGACTCGCGTGGCAACCCATGCAGAGCGTAGACCCTTTCGTCACTGAAGGGGTATGTGCTGAAATCACTTGTAGAAGAGAATGTACCTACTTTATTGACGATTAGACAAATTAAGCCACAAACATCTCATCTTATCCTGGTACTTCGATCCATTCGGGACATTTTGTGCCCTCCCATTTCCTTTATACTCCGTCCTCTTCAAATATTTTGAATCAATCGCCATTTGCTCTCCTATTCTGTTAAGATATTGGGATCAAACAGAGTTTGACGATTACGTAACCAGTATAAGCTGGAATGGCAAAGCTTGTACGAGGAATTAGGGGGCTGGTTGGGCTTAAGAACGACTAACGTTCAGCAGTGTATGTGTGTACTAATCTGATGACATATGGAATTACAGAGTTGGAATTAGATTTATTTACTGGACTCTTAAACTACTTTCTTCAAAATAGCTTCTTTTTAAAAGACTAATTCTATATTCTCATTATAGAGTACACGTTGAAAACGATCGTACAAGTTAAGCAACGTTGGGCGAGGTCAGGACCTGGATGGGTGACCGCTAGTGACACTTTCATCTGTGCCCCTTCGTGCCTCGGGGCGCACGTTAAACAGTTGGTCCCGGTTGTTGTCGCTTGACAACAGCCGTTAGGCCACGTCAAAGGCCTACGGGCGGCCTGAATAACTTTGACAAATAGGTTTGGTCACTAAACCACACGAGAAAATAAATAAATTATAGATTTAGTCTTCAAAGGTTTCAAAATAGGTTCATAATAATTATGAATACCATGTGTTGTGTTATTTGAGTAAAGCCTCTCTTTCTTATGAAAGATGGATAGATAGATTCATTTATTTCAGATTACAATGTCATTTTTACAGTTATGTCAATACTTAAAATACACATTAGTAATTTGATCGTCAATTTAAAATAATAATAACTATGTATAAAAACATTATGCATTGCATAAATTATGATTTTACCATTAATAAATCAAATTCCTTAAAGGAATACAATTCGCTATCCAATAAAAGGTATTTCAGTCGGCGACCAAACGTACGAAACGTTACCCACCATTCACTTCACCACGTACCTATGTCTGCTGGCAACACAGACCACTTACCCCATAGACCTGTAAGAGGAGAGCGCCCGTTTCTGCCTGCACATAAGCGCAAAATTGCTTCGAGACACGCATAATCTTGAGATATCGAAACAGGTTTAATAGCGCCTATCGCTTGACATAATTTTTCGCTAGCATGTTTGTACCGATTTCATGTCTATGGGGTAAGTGGTCTGTGGCTGGCAGTCTCTCATAAGAATAAAGAAGTAAGAATGAAGAATCTCATATGAAGTTATTTAAAGAAGCGGATAAACTTTTATGAGACTTCGATGTTGCGTCACTAAGCTCAAAGATTTAAAGCCCAAGTCTTTAGAATGTTTATAAATCCACTTTGTAGCCTTGAAGACCACATAACCACTTTCTATTCCCAGCTAACGCGCTACCTGTTTCATGGCGGAAACCCTTTCGGTCTGGATCTAGCGTCCATCAACATCCAGCGTGGTCGCGACTGGGGCGTGCGCTCCTACAACCAGTATCGGCGTCTGACCGGCCTCCAGCCTTACACAGACTTCGGACAGTTTAA
Organism: Tachystola acroxantha; assembly: GCA_963506565.1. Classification (NCBI taxonomy): domain Eukaryota; kingdom Metazoa; phylum Arthropoda; class Insecta; order Lepidoptera; family Oecophoridae; genus Tachystola; species Tachystola acroxantha. The sequence goes on from OY735879.1 coordinate 12,934,422, forward strand.
TCCTAATGTGAGTAGTAATGGTGACAATTGGTGTTATTGAAAGAAAGATAGAAAAACAGATTTATTTAACACTACATACTGTACACTACATAAAATCATACAAGACAATAATAATATATATAAACACACCGATTAATCAAGAACAGATACTTATAATAATAATAGAAACAGATACTATCGAGCCACAGATACTATCGGCAGGCCACAGCGCTGGCTTTCAGTTCGTCCCCCAGTGGTTACACGGACGCCAGCGGCGGCGCGGCGCAGTGGGTGCACTCGAATCGCGTGTGAGGTTTTGTGTGTATGTATGTATGCACGTACGTATGTAAGGGAGGGTGGGTGTATGTAAGGGTTATTCTGTCGTGGTCGCATAATCTAATCATAAACCTTAACGCAACTGTCACTATCTCTCTAAGACATATGACACCGCATAAGATAGCGATAATTTAATTATGCGTAGGTATGTACCACACATTGAGCATGATCTACTATTGGACTAGAACATGATGAAAAATTTCTTGCCGTGGACAGGACTTGAACCTGCGACCTTGTCATTCCGTGACACGCTCTTACCACCACAGGCCACGCCACGCCCACCGAAAATCTTCATCGCATTATACATACTTAAAGGGTATGTTACGCAACTGCATCTATCGGACAATAGTAGTAGTATTCCGACAACCATGTCTAACATTCGGTTAGAAACATGATTTACGATGATGCGCTCCTATTTTTACTCAGAATTTGAATTACGCATAATCCATACTATTGGACTGTTCATATTAAACTTTATGCTAAAACAATTTAGTTAGGTGAGTAATAGAAATTCTGGACGTTTTGCGCTTTGAACATTTTGCTCGTTTGACATTGTGCGCTTTTTTGCTCCTTGGACATTGTGCGCCTTGGACATTTTGCGCTTTGGATGTTTTGCGAGCGTTTGTCATTTTGCTATTTGATCATTATGCACTTAAATGATCTCTAGATCGCCACAAATATTATATGATTGTGATAATTGTTAATACTGGCTACTTCTACAGCCATGGGTTTCACAAGCACAGGAAAACCTACTTTGAATAATGACATCACAAATTATACGCTTTCAGACCGCGCGCCGTCTGTCTTCAGTATACGCGACTCCTGAAGACATAGACCTCTGGGTCGGAGGATTATTGGAGGAGCCCGTGGTAGGCGGTGTAGTGGGACCCACCTTCGCCAACATCATAGCGGACCAGTTCTCCAGGCTGAAGAGAGGTGACCGCTACTATTACGAGTATGGCGCTGATGTCAACCCAGGGGCGTTTAATCCCAGTAAGTGTTACATTATAATTTGTGTTCTGCTTTTAAGCTGACTTGAACAGTTATAATAGGCCAGTCATTATAGGAGTTGACCCTAGCAGTAATTCCTCCGTCTATGAAATTTGGCACAGTGATAGAGTACCATATGTAGATTGGAATTGACAAAGAATCCAATAATTTTTATAAACGGAAGTTAAGTATTTTCATAGTCAAACTTAAATTACGTGTAAAAAATTCCTGTCCAAAATTCTTTTTTACTAGTTCTAGTTATGGGGCATGTGTATGACAGAAAATCCAAAAAAATCCCATATGGATATATATATTTTTTAATAAAACATGTTTTTGGCCGTAATTTCCAGGGGTAAAAGTAGTATCATCTTTTTTATACCTTCGGTGTAGGAAAGAGCAAATAACATTTTTAGACCTGTCAGATTTAGGGTAGTTATGAATAAAGACTCGATAAAATTTGCTAACTACCATTAAAATTGTAGCTTCATTTTAAAATAAACTGGATTTAAGCTGAAGAAGTAAAATTATAGAGGAACTTTTGAAGCGTAGATTCTACAAACATCAGGATAATTGAATAGACTGCACTCAAAGCAATCCGCTGGCTGGGTCTCAATTCAGATATACCTAATGAAGACCATTATAAAGTGATGTTAAAAGCATATTATGAATGGTGTCCCTTCATTTGATAAAAAACAAATTACAAACATTTCATTTCACAAACAACGTTTGGTAAAATTATGTTTCATAAGTTCATCTTTGTACAAAGTAATGGTTCTATAAATAATTCATTTGACAAAACAATTACGAGACAAAGTTTCTTTCTTCAAAACATCACTTAACAAACTATTCACTTATTAATACGTTAATAGATAAAACAACGCAAGGCATAAAAAAACCTTTGACAAAATGCATTGTTTGGTAATTGTAATTAAATAAAATAAAAAAATTAAAAAGCAAGTTCATTTATTAACAATTTAATACACAAATTTGTAATTTGTTTTTTATCAAATGAAGGGACACCCCGACCAACTCTCTAACCAGATCCGACACGGATGTTTAGGTTCAGAAGGCTCTGATAGAGACTGGCAGAGACTTCGATGTTAGGTTTTTTTTTTTTGTATTCAAAAAGCAAGTTCATTTATTAACAATTATACATATAAAATACCCACTTATTTACCCAATATTTTGTCTAATGGCGACCTTGCAAAAGGAATACTTTGGTCATTTAATCAATTGCAAAATGACGGTTTAGCATTCACAACATTTGCTATGTTAAATATTTATAAAATGGATTTTTGTCAAATGATCACTTTTAAAACGATCACTTTAGTAAATGATAAGTTTGTCAAATGATTACTTTTTAAAAAATAATTTGTAAAATGATCATTTGTCATACGTTTTTTGTCAAACATTAGTGAACCATTATGAATACTTATTGGTTTTATCTTCATGACCTCGTCTAAAGTCTTCCACGTTTCTGATGTTCATGACCTCTCATCTAATAATGGTGCAACCAACATTATGAGCGATATCCGTCGTAGTTATTATAATGGTCATTGTTTTCAGGTCAGCTAGCAGAAATAAAGAAGGTGTCACTATCGAGAATCATTTGTGACAATAGCGATGGCATTGAGCTGACTAGGCAATCCTTCAACGCCTTCTTGAGATCTGATCTCGCCGGGTAAGCAATATTAGCCTTGAATAAAGCTAAAATTATTTTCTATCCCAGCTATCAGTACCTACTTTTGCCTATCGTCTGATCTTGAAAGCGCTGTTGTTAGAATTTAGATATTCTATTATACATATTCTGGTCCTAACTGACTGTCTCTGAAACATTTATTCAACATTTGATGCATCACTCATTTACGTATGTACAGTCGACAGCAGATCAATGGTAACACTTTTTACTTTTGACAGTTCTTATTATTTGCGTCTTAAGACTTGAAATCGTGCTGCAAGTGTTACCAATCATTGATCTGCTGTCGACTGTACTATATGTACCTATTTTCAACTTCGTATTATAATATAACAATACTTTTATGATTAGGTAGATACATATATGTTTTAGGCCAATTGTTTAAGCCAACTTGTTTGGAAATGTCTCTATTTCTTTCTTTCCTCTTTCTAGAAACGAGCCCATACCATGTGCGAGCGGTCAAATACCAGCTATGGATCTTAGCAGATTTAAGGATATTTAAGTAAGTGTAGTTATAATAAGTACCTAAGTGTAGCCAGAAATATCAAATGTTCTATGATATGTACAAGATTATTGCTGCAAATAATATTCAACGTATATTGTCGATATTATTGTTTTCATAATAAAGTACCAATTGAATTTTAAATAATTTCTAGACTATTGTATATAGGTACAAAAATATTATTGTATACATTCTTCAAATTTTTTGCCAGTATTTATATTAGCTACTATGGGTAATTATATCTGACAGTTAATTAATTTTTTTTATCAAAAATTTTAATACAATTTTGGAAAGTCAATTCAATATGTTAAACTTTCTTCTATCACATAGGTTCGTAATTCATTGGGAGGTTTTATTTGTTAGACATTTTGAAAATGAAACCCAATTGCATTTGTTTGTTCTTGTCTATATCTTTTTCATCTTTTTGTTTTATTTCGTTTTCTTTCTCCTGTTTTTTTTTCGCCACTTGTATCAATCTATTATCTCTTTGATATTGTTGATTAATACGTTGTTTTGGTTGTGTTACAAAAGCGACACTATCATGTTTAGCAATATGGTGTATATTCATCTGAAATGATTTATAATTTTGCCAATTCTCTTTAATTTAATGAAAAATTGTGTCATTTTTCGTGTTAAATGCTTTGTTATTACTCGTACCTATTCCAAAGTTTATGATTTAGTTTTGGTTGAAGAAAATTAACATTTAACACTTTACTTTTATTGCTATACCTATCTACATCATAATAAAATTGATTTTGCATGCTCTAAATCCTTTTGTATAACAATCACTACGTGTATCAAGCTATGATGATGATTAAAATCAATGTTGTTCAATTACACATTAGAAGTTTTGACACAACTCTTTGTGACGTTTGTGAACCTTTTAACCCACTTTTTAGTGGTATTGTAGCCGATTCATCTTTTGTATTAAACTGAATAAAAAGCAGATGGTTTTTTTTAAACTACATTTTAAGTTTAAGAAAATTATGGCAGTATGGTACTCGTATGGGTGTTTGGTGGAAGTCATACCTATTGTTTTGGTTATTATCGGTTTTAGTTGTCAATAAAACTATTAATTAACACTTTATTGTGAATATTTATAGTCCGATACACAAAAAGCATCAGAATTGTCATATTCTAATAAATAATATGACAGATTTTTTAAAATTCTTTTAGTTTTACACGATCGATTGATATTTTTTGAGGAAATCCTAATGATGCCACTATAATATAGTTTCGTTGCAAGGACATGTCGAAGTCAAATTTATTTATTGCAAGTAAACACGTTGTGTACATTTTTGCGCTTTAACATATTTTTGAATTTACATTTACACCACTTTGCAAGTAAAAGGTGCCAACGCTGAGGAGAAAAAGTGGCAAAAATCTCACAGCAGCACATCTTTTAAAATAAAATACATAATTACTTAATAACTGGGTATTACACAACTATTACTATTATTAGTAATCTAAACTTTATCCTTCAAGCGGAACCGGCGACACACACCATGCATGTTCATCGTTTAAATAGTCCTCTATTCTGTTATACGCCTTCTTAACAAGTGTTCCTTTAATGAAGTTTTTAAATTTCCTCTCTGTCAACATCGTGACACTTACTGGCAACTTGTTATAAAAGTGAATACATGTTCAAGCCATGTTCTTTATTAACCTTCAGCTCTTATTCTGCTTTCGCCATGTACTGTACCAAACAATCCACTTTTAGACCTGGTTTTTTGTTTAATATTGAGGAAACCATTGGAATCGGCCACCAGAAACATGTGTTTTCTTGGATGCCACTGGTGCCCGAACAGTGGGATTTTAGAAAACAAAGAAAAAAACAGTTTTTAAAGTTGTGTCATAAACTATTTTTACTATAATTTTGATTATGGATTGTTACAGGTGAGTTTTCTGATTCAATTTTTTATATATTTTTTATGCTCTTGGGTTTCATTTTAATTTTGGACCGAGATTGTACCTGATTCAATGTTTTTTGTTATAAAAAATCCATGAATCGGGAGTTTTATTGTGTTGTAATGTGATTGAAGAAAAACTAAGATAGATTCTTAAGTCAGTAAACCAAACTTTTTCAATTTAATGTGTCAGAGATATTTATTCAAAATTTTGACGACGACTTCCTCACTTTTTACTAAATTAAGTACGAAAATAATAATAAATTAGAAAATATATACTTATTGTTAGATTTTGTCTGGATCTTAGATATTGTAATTTATAGTTTTATTAACCAATTCTGGAGAACCTCTATTCTACATATTTTCTATAGTAAAAATAAAAACGTAAGTCACCAATGCAAGTCTTGATATTTACGATTTCTTGAAATCACAATCAATAGGTTAATCGCCACCAACTCTATTCAGAGATTGAACAGTATCCTGCGGTCAAGAAAATATCATATTTTATTGTACTACGGTTTAGTCATTGATCAACTAACCACAGAGTATTAAAACGCAAACAAAGTAAACGTTCCCATAATGTGAAGTTTGTGCATTCAGTAGCTTGTATTTCTCACCTAGGTACTTAATTTTCTATGAAAACACTCGAAATATAGAAAATTAAGTACCTAGGTGAGTATAAAAACTTTGAAGTAGCCTAAAATAGATACATTTTTTCATTATTTCGAATATTTTTGAGGAAACGCGTAAATAATCAGTATAATTAAATAATGACAAATAAATAAATAAATAAATAAATATCCAATAATACCGAATGATGATTATATGTTGATTTAGATATCCATATGTGAATATGGATGACTAGTCAACATCTCGCTGCATCTCTTTCATATTTTCAATAAAATTGGATGGTAGTGTTCTTATTTTCTCCAATTTAATTTAGAAAGTACACATTAGAATTTCTAGAATCGCTCATTGTCCAAAAATTTAGAAAATTAAATTTTTTTGAAGGTGAAATTTCAAAATTTTTGAAACGATTCGTACGCGCTGGGACGCACAATTAGAAGAATTCAGTTACACATTAGTAGGAAACAGTAAAAAACTATAACACATGGTAATAAATTCATTTAATAACTGTTGCTAGGTTTCATTCATAGCATTACATTGTTATGAAAGCAACTAAGCAATGATTATCAAAAATAAACTTAATTCCTATTGTCATCTGTCACTTTACATAAGGACAGGACGGTAAGTAATGGTGGTGTTTAAATAATAATTATGTATACGAGAAAATATGACTCGTATTTTTGTAGGATGTAATAATTATATGAGCGTTAATTGATTTTAAATAGAAAGATAAGATTTTAAATTTTTAACTTTTTTGATATATCTCGTAATAAGCTCGTGTTGTTATTTCATTTCAAAGTTCTGTGAAGTGTAAAATGTATCAAGTCGAGCGATGTAATTAACTATAAGTATCTTTCTTAAGAAAATCATGTAATAAAATACGTACTTCACATCATGATCATGTTTTGTGTGATGTATATTAACCGTATATTAACGATTTTAAATAATTATACCGAAAAAAAGTTATTTTTTATTAATGTCACCAAATAATGGTAAATATGTTTTCACGTTTTATGAATGAATTGATTTTAAAATAAGTATAAAGGTATGTTTTTTTTAATTCCATCATAAATGACTGTAAATACTTATATATTACTGTGTTTCATATAGATAATAATGAGGCCGTGAAAAAGAAACCTGTGATAATGATAATAAATTAACGGTAAAATATGTTTTATTTACTGATATTCCATAAATATAGGGGGCAGCGTAAATAATTCTTTATTAAATATAGGAGAAAATTTTGTACGTTCTAATTTGTAATTCTTAGTTATTATTATTACGTATACTTAGCTTGTTATTTAAGTTTTTTTATAGATATTATTCTTGATTTTTCTTTGTAAAATAATGGATGTCTGATATTAAAATAAACAAAGGTTAATCCTATAGGTGGCGATTCTGGTTTGCGCACTAATACCTAAAAGTAGCTGCTATGAGTTAATTCGCAAGTTTAGTCAAAGAAAAGGATGACAATATTTTAAGATCTGTCAAATTTAGTAAAATTATGAATAACAAATCAGAATCTCCACTTAATTTAGAATGTTTTAGATGGTAATGGTCTTGGTTGAATTAATCTAAGTCACTTGTCGGTGTCAATAGTATTCATTATTCTCTTAAATTCTCTTAAATATTATCCAATAAAAATGTTTTATACCTATAATGATTGTATAATAGGCTGGTACGAGTATGTAATAATTCAATCTTGGTAGTAGCCAGGAGCTCCTGATATGCATGGTGCATGTTTCATTCCTTGTTTAAACAAAATAAAGATTACGTAATTATTTTAATACCTTTTTTATTTAAATACCCCCAAATATTGTTTGAAAATTAGCGTCAGCCATGAAAAACTATTGATTAGTGTGATTCTGTATCTAGGCTGTTATTCATGGCCGCCAAGTCTAAATCTAGACCTAGACTTCATAAGATTATGACGAAAGGATAGATAGGCGTTATTTCCTTCTTATAGGTATGTATTACATACTTATTAGATACATACTTATATGCCGTAGAGCAGAAACCAGACCCCATATTTAGCTCGGTTCGATTATCCCAGTTAGCTTTTTTCAACATTTACCGTGTGCTTGAGAGAGATCCTAAGTTTTACCAAACTAATGATGGTAAAAGTTCGAAATGAATGATAATCACTGAGAAGCGGACTTTTACCAATAGGAGTTGGTAAATCTTAGGTTTAACTGGTAAATCTTAGGTTAACTGGTAGGTAAATCTTAGGTTTAACTGGTAAATCTTAGGTTAACTGGTAAATCTTAGATTAACTGGTAAATCTTAGGTTTAACTGGTAAATCTTAGGTTTAACTGGTAAATTTTAGGTTTAACTGGAAATTTTAGACTTAACTGGTAAATCTTAGGTTTAACTGGTAAATCTTAGGTTTACTGGTAAATCTTAGGTTTACTGGTAAATCTTAGGTTTAACTGGTAAATCTTAGGTTAACTTGTAAATCTTAGGTTTAACTGGTAAATCTTAGGTTTAACTGGTAAATCTTAGGTTTAACTGGTAAATCTTAGGTTAACTGGTAAATCTTAGGTTTAACTAGTAAATCTTAGGATTTACCGTAGTTCTGGCTTTTGCTAACTGTATAGACTAACAGCAGTTTAAGTGTGTGTTCTTATTATCTGAGTTGTAAGATTTAAAATCGCACTGCAAGTATTACCATTGATCAGCTGTTGTCCGTACCTAACTGTAATTGGAAAATATCGTATTTATCGTAATAAACATTTTGTAAATAGCTTTTTTAATAAAATTGATTATATTGGAAGATATTATTCTTTTAAGATTGGCGGCGCTAGTTGGCTCTATGAAGGCTCTTAAATAAAAAACTAGATATTTATACTTGATTATGTAAGTATAGTTTAATTAGATATTTTCCACTGAAGCGCACCTCAGCCCCACGTGGAACGTGAGTGTCAAGTGCACCGACGTGTTTGCTCTGCCACTTCCATCAGGCAATTAGACAATTAATTTTCCATACCTATACATCTATATGAGAAAGATGATATAACTATAACAATCACTAATTACGAGTAAATAGGATTGAAAAGGGTATGTTACATTGGTTTGGTCAAGAGCGGATGAGTGAAGGAAGGGTAACGAAAGAAATACACAGAGCGAATGTCGACGGAAGGGTCGGCAGAGGTAGACCGAGGAGAACGTACGTCGACCAAATTGGCGATGTCTTGAAAAAGGGCCAAGTACGGTCTACTACAAACCGAGCATGTTTGAAGAGACTGATGAATATGGAGGACGCAAGGGTTGTGTCCAGGATGGCTGCAGATGGAAGTCCATCGTCTCTGCCTACCCTTACGGGAATCAGGCGTTAAATAGGTACCAAAATCGACATCCAGTTTGCATGGCATTTCGACCGAATTTCACTAAATCATCCGATCTTGACATTGTTTGAAAGCTAAGGTCATGTACACACATAACCATAGTCAAATAGCGACTAAGCGAATAACGTAACGATCACATTTCGGTCGCGACGCAAACACATTCGCGCAAATTCGTTTGCATTCCCTTCAGTTTCTTAGAAGGCTTCCAACTGAGTACTGTCGCGCAGAAAATTGGTTTTGATTAAAATAAGAGATGTGCTGGAAGAAAATGTTGCATATTCTGGATTGCTAAAATAACGAATGTGTTTTATACAAATGACTCTCTCACCTGGATGTTTGCAGAGAATCTTGAACCTTCGCTAGGAGACCCCAGAATAATTAGAAGTGTAACTAAACTCGATGAATAGATACAACGTGGATGATAATTGGGCGAATCAAATGAGGAGTTTGAAATTAAGGGCCTTCATAGAGCCAACTAGCGACGCCAATCTTAAAAAAATAATATCTTCCAATATAATCAATTTTATTAAAAAAGCTATTTACGAAATGTTTATTACGATAAATACTATTTTATAAATGCTTATTTATAACGTGATTCAATGTCGGTAAGTTTTAGTTCGCATAATTGCGAAAAACGGCCGTTTTTGGCACTTTTGTGAATTGTATTGTAGTGATTATATTGGAAGATATTATTTTTTTAAGATTGGCGGCGCTAGTTGGCTCTATGAAGGCTCTTAAAGTATGGAACGATTCTATATAAAAGTATGTATGTTACTGTTTAGCGGTCAAAAGCGTAAATTGAGTAGGTACAGCTAACAGCAGATCAAGTGTAACACTTTGGACTTTGGACCGTTCTTATTATCTGCGTCACAAGAGTTACAATCACACTGCAAGTGTTACCATTGATTTGCTGTTGTCCGTACTATAGTTAGCAATACTTTTCAACATTTCATTCAGTTAGTACACGAATACAGAGATAAGTATACAGAGGGCCTCAATAAGGTTGAGATTTTCTTAAGAACCCCTGGACCGATTTTAATAATTCTTTTACAGTACATAGTTTTAACTTTTATCTATCTAACAGTGAAAAAATTATTGCACTAGGTCAAGTAGTTTTTGAAAAATCTCATCCTTAAAAACTCTACTGTACATCTTTCTCTGTTCCACCGTGCTTTAATTTGCAATACTTTTCAACATTTCATTCAGTTAGTACATTTTGTCTGGTTTCATTCAATCTCTTCAGGCTGCAATTGCAATGCAACTCTACAAATATAAATTAGTAACGATCGACCCCGGTCAACGGCCCCGTGTTAGTTTTCTGCACGACTGTACACAGGCGCGCCGCGATCAGCTTGCGTAGTAGATTTATGGCACGAGTGTACACCCAGCTTAATGTCGATGTGAGTTTGATGATTTGTATAGGTAGTTTGAGTAGCGATAAATTAGTGTAAAATGTAAAAAAATATTTATCGATTTTATTGATGCCTGAAGTGGTTTGGTTATTGCCAAAACGAACATCTATGCCATATTTGACACTATTTGCAACGGTTGTGTTCAAGTTGTATGATTTATTATTTATTTTATTAATGGACTCGACAGTTCGTCATTTGCCAATGTCATGTTACAGAAAATCCAATAGGTATATTCAATAGTCTAGTCTTCTATCTTCCTCCAGGGGAGTCTCAGTAGCGTCTTCACCCTGGGTAGTCGCGTCTTCATCCAGAGGAGTCGCCGTAGCGTCATCACTCTGGACGAAGCAGCTCGACAGTCACGTTCACTCCCGAGCTTGTAGCGGGAACTCTTGATAAAAGCTTGAAACTTCAGATTTAGTAAGACTTAGACACATTTTTGTACAGTCGAAGACAGAGATAAGTGTACAAGGGCCTCTATAAGGTTGAAATTTTCTCAAAAACTACTGGACCGAATTTAATGATTATTTTACAGTTTTAACTTTTATCTATATATAACAGTGAAAGAATTTTTGCAATAGGTCAAGTAGTTTTTGAGATAATCTGAACCTTAAAAACTCTGTACACCTTTCTCTGTGTTCCACCGTACCAAAGTGATTGACACCCCATTGAATCAATTATCAATTAACGCACTAAAACAAACAACCGCGTCCTATTGTTGAACTGACAATAGGTAGACGAAATCCATTTTAAATACCATTACGGGTTTCATAACTAATATTAAAATTTCTTACACACCAACTGATCAATGGACTTTAAAACGGACTTCGTCTACTTATGACAGTCAGTTACTCAATTAAGGGTCAGAAAAAGCAAAGCGAAAATTCACCATCATTGGAAGCATGATCCGTAACTACCATCTTACCCTAACGGTTAGTTTAAAGGACAATGCGCTTAATTGGCTTGACATTAGAGATTTAACGAGTTTACGAATAGTTGGTTTAATTTCATTAATTAGTGTAAAGACTAAAGACTTTCGTGGGGCAAAAAATTATGGAGCATGCTTCCGCGAGAACCTGGAAGCGATCGCCAATTAGTTTGACGGAAGGTGTTTGGGCGTTGAAATACACCTTGGGATGAGCTATGGATGGCATTTCTAGTTTCAGATCTTTTATTGCAAGTACTACGTCTTTCTACGATCTTTTATTGCAAGATAGTTACGGCTTTACACAGAGAAAAGTACCTATACGTAGGTATCATCATCAGTCTATTTATATTGCCCCACTGCTCGGGCACAGACCTTCCCTTACATCGAGGGAGCTGGGGCCATGATGCACCACGCGGGCCCACTGCGGATTGGCGGATTTCACATGCCTTAGATTTATATTCTTATAGGTGTCATCACGATGTTTTCCTTCACCGTTTTAAGAGCACTCGGTAAATGTACGTAAGTTTTTCCGTCGAAAAAACCGAGGACAATTGCTGCATGACTGCCATAGCTGGGAATCGAACCTGGGACCGTCCGTATCGCAAGTCTGTTGACCCAACCACAGGGCCACCGAGCTCTTCGCAGCCCAAATCATTATTATGTAAACAAACATTATTATGATCGTCTAATTACCGGTTATGACGTAACACTGAAGGAACTGATTAATTGAACCTGTTCATCATTGTGAAAATAAAGTGATCCGATCTAATAATGTGAAAATAACTATGCAATAATCACAGAAAAGCTTAAGATGTTAATAGTTTTTGTTTACAAAATAAGACACTGAATTGGGCTTCGGTATGGATAGTTAAAGAAAAAAGAAGAGAAAGAGCTCGGTGGCTCAGTGGTTGGGTCAATGGACTTGCAATATGGAGGTCCCAGGTTCGATTTCCAGCCAGGGCAGCCATGTACCAATGAGTTATCCTCGGTTTTTTTCGACTGAAAAACTTACGTACATTTACCGAGTGCTCTCAAAAACGGTGAAGGGAAACATCGTGATGAAACCTGCATGTCGTAAAAGAAAAAAAAATCTAAAGGCATGTGAAATTCACCAATCCGCACTGGGCCCGCGTGGGTGGATTATGGCCCCAGCTCCCTCGATGTAAGGGAAGGTCTGTGCCCGAGCAGTGGGGCAATATAAATAGACTGATGATGATGGATAGTTACGGTCTAACACAGATAAAAGTACCTATAGGTACAGGAGAGTCGTTAAGGTGCAACGCAGTGCATTTCTGCGTACAAAACTATATCGGCATAAACTCACGACGATCACATTCGCCATACAAAATCGATGGATCAGTCTCTCCGTTTTGGCAATTTGTATTACTGAGGGCCTAATAAAATATCATAAGTAGGTTATATATTTATACATGATTGTGACTATTAAAAACAGTGACATGCAATTTCAGCCTCCTCATTTCGATTCTCTCCATCATCATCAGCCCGTATCCACTGCTGCACATAGGCCCCTCCCAAAACACGGCACTCAATTCTAATTCTTTTGAATCTAGTCTCTGCCAGCCTTGTGCAGGTCTTCCCTCCATCGCCATTCAATCTCCTTAATAATTTTTGACTTATAGTCAAAGAGCTCGAGCCTCGAACCCCACGCATCGTTGATTCACCGAAAAGCCGTTTTGTCTGTGACAATTTAGTCATATTTGTCACATTATAAGCACTATAATTAGGTACTTACACTAAGGTACCTGTACCTACTCTATTATTGTCTATTGTGAGTTGGTACCGAAATAAAGCAATTATTTTATTTTCCACGATACATCTCATTAATGTGTCAAGTAACAAAAATGTAATTCGGCTCCCTTTGTCATTTATAATTTTTGCAAACCTTTGTTGGTGTGATAGAGTTGATAAATTCGTAGAATTGCCGAAATTTAAACTTCTGAGCCATAGACTACTTAACTTGTCAAATGTAAAATACCAGTAGGTAGGTAGGTATTTTGTTGTTTTTCGTTTTTGTAATACTAACGAAGTAATCTATATATATTTTCATTTCGAAATAAATAAGATTTGAATAAAAAATATTATGTTACTTTTATATTTAGGATTTTGTGTAATGCTCAGTGCAATATTTCTACTTTTCTACCTAAGTTTGTAATTCTAGGTTTTAAATTAAGTGAAACCTTTCGTCAGGCAGCCTGTTTCTTCGCTCACGGAGTGACATATAATTTCAATAAGTGAGTACTTAAATGTTAGTTGCGAAGGAAGTGAAAGCAACTTGTCTCATTATAAATAGATTAACAACATAACTCTTGCTCGACAAGAATCTTATGTAAAATATCTTCATTTTGCAGCAATCTTGAGTATTTTTAGAACCTAACCTTATCCCAAGAAAATTAAAAATGAATTTATATTTTGATAAGAAAAAAAATATTACTTAGGTACTATGCTGTTCTCTTCCTGTGGTGAGGTCTTCATGCAAGTGCAATCATATGTAGAGAAATACACATACCTTATTAGATCATCTCAATACCTACTTGATTGCATAAAAATACATTCACGTAGAATATGAATTTCCAATAAAAATAAACCGTCAAGAAGGTATTTTTTTTCTAAAAAAATAAGTATGTAATACGCGAATCTAACTAATACAGTTTTTCTCCGTCTCTACTCTGTACGGTAATAAAGTGAGTGTACACACATAGAGTAGAGGCGCATATTAATTCTTGTGAGGGCTCGGCCTGAAAAGGCTATTATATCGACGCCATATCTACTAACGGCTAGCTCTACAATGTTGACAATGCCATGGTCTTGGCCACGACAGACACATGGAAGGCAGTGCGCTCCCGAGAGCGTACCGCAACGCGCGATCTGCGAAAGTGGCGCGAAAGCAGTCGACGGCCATTTTGAAAATTTCCAATTGTGCTGTCAAAAATTTTGAATTTCGTAGATGGTGTGGATCTAGGACTATATATATTTTTTTAATATATTTAGTGCCATATATAAAAAAAAATGGTGTGTAAAGTGGCACCGAAGATTAGCTCTCGTAAGTACTTTTTCAGTATACTTGGAAAATACTTTTTAATTTGGAATTATGTATCAATGGTAACACTTACAGTACGATTTCAAGTCTTACGACGCAAATAATAAGAACTGTCAAAAGTAAAAAGTGTTACCATTGATCTGCTGTGGACTGTACTTCAATACGAATATTTATGAAATTGAAACTAGGGGATTGAACCTTCCCTTACATAGAGGGAGCGGTGGACATCATTCACCGCGCCTGTCCAGTGCGGATTGGAAAATTACATTAGTGCCTTAGATTTTATTCTTGTTCTCAGGCATAAAAAGGCACCACCTTCTATACAAAAATGCCCCTTGTACTTTATTTTGTTATATTATTATATTAGTGTCCTACTTAATTATGTTTACAATTATTTCCGTGTACTCGATTGTACTTGTGATATTTGCGTATTTTTCACTATGTACCTCGGGAAGAAACTAGTCTCCCACGACACAGGGTATCCTAGTGTGGGGACTAGTGAATTTGTATCTAGAATGTAAGTATCCAACGTACAATTCATAAATTTAATTTCATTTCAATTTCATTTATCAGGTCAGGGAGACGAATAATGACACCCAGAATAATAGTGTAAATTTTTATTCGTACGGTTAATTAAAGACTACAAACAGTAACAAAGGATGTTATAAAATATCATACATAACATCAAATAATAAATATAAACGAATGCCGTTCGGATGTCGTTATCAATCATTATTACTGCCTGCAAAACTGCAACCAACGGTAAAAGGTATCGATGAAATTAAAAACACGAGGAATCTGCGCCTGCGCTTATCGGATTAATTTTTTTTTGTTAACCTATAAATTGTCCCACTGCTGGGCAAAGGTCTCCCCCCTCCTCTTCCATCCATCCCTGTCCTGAGCCTCTTCCAGCCACCCACCCCTGTATCTAACGACATCGTCTCTCCACCTACGTCGAGGTCTGCCCCGACGCCGGCGACCGTCCGATGGCACCCATTCTGTGACAGTCCGGTTAAATGTTAAATTAAATGTTTTTAAGTTGATTAAAGTTGTAATTACACAACCATAGCACATTCAATTTTATAGTTTACTTTTCAGGCAGGCCCAGCACTGGGACAATTATGGCTAACACAATCAATTACATATTTTTTTAAATTCTGAAAACTGCCTGTTTGATAATTTTGTTTTATAACGTAACTTTTTACCCGACTGCGCAAGAAGGAGGGTTATGTTTTTAGAGTGTATTTATGTATGTATGTGAGTATATAATACTCAATGTATAATATATAATTCTTTCTCCCGCCCTGCAGCCTAAACGGCTAGTTGGATTTTAAAATGAGGTGTCGTTAGATTCGTCTTGATTGTAGGAGTGACATAGGCGTAAAAATTTAATTAAAGTAATGATGCAGTCGTTTTTAGGGTTTCGAACCTCGAGAAATAAATAACCCTTATAGGATCACTTTGTTGTCTGTCTGTCTATACCTATATCTCAGAAACGCGTGGACAGATCAAGTTGAAATTAATACCAAATTCTCAGGTCTGCAACCTCATGCAGCCGTGAAAAAATAAACGTTCTACATCAGCGCAATAAAAAGATGTGACCGTTTATGTCGAATTTAGGCGTATATTTGTATGAAAACTAGGTCATACGAAGCTAGTTCACACGTAATATCACAAGTAAAGAAAAAGAATCGAAAACACCTTACATTCTATATACAAAATATTTTTTTCCTATTACAACTTACATTTGCAGTTGATCAAATAATTGCGAGTATGTCGCTGTATTATATTGGGGTCGGCAAAGATAAATTGGTCCTTAAATCGAGTTTACCTTTTCGTCAGAGCAAAGTTGCGTTGCACGGAAGCCTCGGTGTGCGAGTCCGACAGCCGATTCACACTTGGCATTTTTTTTATAATAATTTGTGTTGTGTTAGCAGACGTGGCCCGCAAAGCAGCCACATTAAAGTGGAACTGGACGGGCCACGTGTGCCGCATGCAGCCGGACCGATGGGCCCGGACTGTCACAGAATGGGTGCCATCGGACGGTCGCCGGCGTCGGGGCAGATCTCGGCGTAGGTGGAGAGACGATATCGTTAGATACAGGGATGGGTGGCTGGAAGAGGCTCAGGACAGGGATGGATGGAAGAGGAGGGGGGAGACCTTTGCCCAGCAGTGGGACAATTTATAGGTTAACAAAAAAAATTGTGTTTGATAGCTGTGTCATTTTTTGTTGAAGCTACTCACAGAGAAGCGAGAAGCGAACAAGACACACAGACACAAGAAGTAGCTGACTATGAGACTGCACTGGACACAGCAGGTGAGGGTGACCATGCTCTATACAGGCTTTAACTGAAAGGCACATACCACTTACCCCATAGAGCTGTAACAGGAGGGCGCCCATGTCTGCATGCACATGAGCGCAAAGTTGCTCGTGAAGCACGTGTCACCTAGAGATATTATCGACATGGACGCATCTCGCTTCGTTTATGCGCTCAGGATTTTTCTATGCCAGATTCTGCCCCACCATCCACCGCAAGTTGTACAAGATAACGAATAAATGTAAAAATATACCCGGTTTTTTTTATTAAAATTATTGGTTTAAAATAAAGTTTTGTACAAGTTGCGATTCGAAAAAAACAGCTTAATTAAGAATTCAGAAAATAGTAAGAAATCGAAGCGATTTATTCAATGTTTTTGTTATTCTTCTATAGGAGTTGCGAGAGTAGTAGAAAATGATACTGATTATGATTATGCAATATGAAACCTGTAATAAGTCCCCAACAAAATGATAGGTACAGCTTAATTAGTCACGTAGTTTTGTAGGTGGGGCAAAGATGGAGCTTCACCTGCGCGGTACAGGGATGCGGGGGAAGGCGACAACGGGGACCGAGAGGGTAACAGAAATGCGCCTGCCGCCCGCACCTCTCTCGGTCCCCGTCGCCTTCCCCCGCATCCCTGTACCGCGCAGGCGAAGACTGATTTAGACGGTCATACTATAATGATTAACACAGGTATTCTAGAATGCATTAGAACAATAATCAAATCATGACACGATGTATTTAGCTAGCCAGACATTAATACATTATGATGAGTGGTTAATTCAAAATATTATGACGACGACATCTCAAGCGGTGTTATTGAAAACATTGTCCATTCAGATGGGCGTTAGATCATTACACAGACCACTTACCCCATGTAACAGGCCGTACCAGGAGGGCGCCCGTGTCTGCCCGCACATGAGCGCAAAACTGCTTCGCGACACGTGCCACCTAGAGATATTATCGACATGGACGCATATCTTACGGCACCCCTGTCCTGCTTCGTCTCTATGCGCTCAT
Source organism: Tachystola acroxantha (assembly GCA_963506565.1). Taxonomy (NCBI): domain Eukaryota; kingdom Metazoa; phylum Arthropoda; class Insecta; order Lepidoptera; family Oecophoridae; genus Tachystola; species Tachystola acroxantha. Next base: position 12,952,537 of record OY735879.1, read on the forward strand.
CGTTGACAGAATTTTTCGCTTGCAAATGACATTGCCACATTTCAATGAAGCTTTGCCCCACCTTCAAAACTACGTGACCATTAAAGCTTATATATCATTTTGTTGGGGACTTATTACAGGTTTCATATTGTATAATCATAATCTGTAGGAGTTGCGAGAGAAGTATTATAACAAAGACAATGAATAATTCGCTTCGATTTCTTACTATTTTCTGAATTCTTAATTAAGCTGTTTTTTCGACTCGTTTGATGTACAAAACTTTATTTTAATTTTAATAAAAAACGGAGATATTTTTACATTTATTCGTTATCTTGTTCATCATACGGTTGATGATGGGGCAGAATCTGGCATTGTCATTTGTACCGATTTCATGTCTATTGGGTAAGTGTACTGTGGATCACTAGTTACAATCCTGAAAATATGAGTCATAAACACGCGGATCTGAAAAAGAGAAACAACAGAAAATTGTTTTTTTATCTAACCAGACTAGATCCCCTCTTACCAAGGGCATTGATTATAACTATAACGTTAACGCTGGTGGAATAGAAAGAAAAATGTACCTATTGAATTGAAAGCTACGGTTATATCAGTATAATTTTATGTACCCTTCCTCGGGCACAGACCTTCCCTTACAGCGAGAGAACTCGGGCCACGAAGTTTTGGGCAACACAGACGCAGGCTTGGCACATCCTTAAGTCTATTCCGACAAAAAAATGTATGTGTTCCGTTCTACCTGTTATACTTACTACTCACTGGTATAACCAGGCGGTGGCTGACAATCAGAACTATATGTTTGCATTACTTATTTTAATTTAATTTTATTTTAATATGGGTGTATGACTGTACATTGTGTGTAAAAGTTAATGCCTGAAATAAAGATATTTATTATTATTATGTATCTCTAGGTTTCACGGGTCTAAGAAAACCCGGTCCTTTGAAAGGCTTGCACGGAGACATAGGTCCAACGCGTAGAGGCCCCTTAGAGAACTTTAATTTGAAGGGATATGTGATGCACCTAGCGGGACCCGTCTCTGAGCGCATCTGACTGCACTCAATGACAGACCCCGTCTCAAGTGATTGGAAATAACAACTTAATTGGGGCTATTGGTTTGGGGTATTGGTGGGTCAGTCAGTCTGGTCTATAGAGCGAGACGTCGGACACCTGCCATGATCACATTGTCTCGAAGTTATGAAAAAATTGGCAGGCGGTGACTCGCCCCTCACTAGATGGGCCCTCAACATGGTCGTCAGAAAGACAACTGAGAGCAACACCGGTGTGAGCGGCTAAGGGGTGTCGAGAGGTGTGCTGCAGTTTCACCATTACTGGAATGCCAGAAAGTGGGCTACTCCCGGCTTTATGCCTTTAACACTTCCACCCCTTCGAGCTATATAGATGTAAGTTATAGCTCTAACGACTCCACTCTGGCCGGCTGGCTAAGGCAAGCCAGAGGCGAGAGTCCTGCAGGTCCCCTTGGGAGGCCACTCCGAACAAGCCATTGCGGCAAGCCGGAGACGGGGACCTGGACCACTCTCTGGAGCATTCGGGTCCGTGGTGTCGTTACGCACCAACAGCTCGCCACAAAGCTGCCCTGCGGGCTTATTATTATTATTATTATTACATGCTACATTTAGTACTGAGCCACTCTCAGCCTTTTTGCTACAGTCTGACTGTATGATTTAAGTTAATATTATTATTTATATGTATTAGGTGTGCCGGTAGGCGACCGCGGCACCACGCTCTAAATGACTTATTGCGCAGGGCTTTAATTTCCGCGGGCGTGCCTAGTGTACTAGAGCCGCCCGGCCTCAGCAGGACCGATGGCAAACGGCCAGACGGCCTGACTCTTGTCCCGTGGCAGAGGGGGAAGTGTTTAATTTGGGACGCAACGTGCGTAGACACGTTCGCTGCGTCACATCTTCCCCAAACTTTGAAAGCCGCAGGTTCGGCCGCCGAATCTCAGGCGCGACTCAAACATATCAAATATGCTGACATAGGAAGATTGTACACGTTTGTGCCCTTTGCGGTTGAGACAGCGGGTCCCTGGGGAGCGGAGGCCAGGGAGTTTGTGCGTGGCATTGGGCGGCGAATGCGGGACCTCGGTCTCGGACCTCGCTCTGAATCGTTCCTGATGCAAAGGCTGTCCATAGCCATACAGCGCGGTAACGCCGCTGGTATTATGGGCACCTTTGCATCGGGAACGATCAGAGGGGGCTTATTCGATTAAGTTTTTTATTTATTACTATTATTATACTATAGATAAAATATAAAATAAAATGTTTGAAGTTAATATTTATTATTTAAACTTATGTATATCTGGATTATGTGGCAAATAAATGATATTTTATTTATTTATTCGTCTGATACAATACAACCCAATAGTACAATATTCAATAACTGGGTGCTCTTGATAGTGTCGAGTAAATTGGTAGTAAATTTTACGATTGTTTTATTGGCATACATCTGTTGCGGTTATCATACCTACCACTACTAATCGAACGGTGCATAGATACATGTGAAATTAAATATGCAATATTCACTACAGAGCTGGTCTTTTAATTAGGTACATTTGTTTTTGTTTTTAAAATGTCTTTATTGCCAGTAAGTATAACAATTAAACTTATAATCTAGTGTAGATTTGTTCCTAGATATAAGCAACTTAAAAATAAGACAGTTTTACAGGCTTAGCCTATTTAAAAACTTTAGCAAAATGATTAACTATAAGCGAACATCGTAATATAAATTGATTGACTTAAATCTAAAGTTATGTCCACTTTGATAAGCTGACATTTTTCACCTGTAGCTAATTTGTATTTAATTAGGTACATAAGACACTTGCTATGGGCTTAGATATAAGTAAACATAACCCTTAGAAAGCTGGAAGAAAATGCCGCAATAAGGCATTAAGTTCGCCCAATAAATAAAATGTAACAAAGATTTTAAATAATAAACAAAGACTCCGAAGATTTAAATCGGTGCGTGAATTTCATGAAATTGTAAATCATTTCATGAAATTGTAAATCATTTCATGAAATTGTAAATCATTTCATGAAATTGTCAATCATTTCATGAAATGGTGGCATTTCACGAAATCGTCAAATGTCTATTGGTCATTTCATGAAATAGCTTGGCCAGTTGTACCTATACCACGGGGCCATCTGACGATTTCAATCTATGCCTTTATCCGCAGGTTACGGTCGCTTTAGCCGCAGTGCACTAGGAGCGTGCGCCTGCGCATTCTTCACGACTGGGGTAGAGAACTGCGTGATGTCTTATGTGTTGCCGGCCGCGCGCTGCGAGTTGGACCTCACCACATACCAGGCGGGGCTCATCAATATGGCCTTTATGAGTGGTGAGTATAGAGCTCTAAGTAGCATAGCATTTAACCTAAGAGCTTAGTAGATAATCTAATTAAATTTTGATATGTATTAATGATTTAAAAATGACTTGACAATTATGTTAGATGTATTTCAATTTATGTTGTGTTAGATATATTTCAATTTGTATGCCCAAGGGGCAGAAATTATTGAAACAATCAATATATTAAGATCTATGTACTTACATACTTTCTAATACAAATAAAGAATTTTGAATTTGAATTAGTAGATAATCCTCACCATCATCAGCCCCCGTATCAGGCCTGGACGTAAGCCTCTCCCAAGGGCGCGTTAACTATGTAGTAACGAATTTTTTTTTCCGTTGTTCAACTGTCGTTTCTAGCTATTCCCTTTATCACGACCTCTAATGTCTTCCATCTTCATGTCGTGGACGACAGTTATCGTGTCAGTATGTGAATACTCCATTTAAATATTCAAGCCACGATACACGTCTTTGAATCTCAGCTTCTTGCATGCATGTCTCTGCCAGACATTCTCCATTGTAGAACTCATCTACCCCATCGGTTAAAGAGCCAGATTAACTAGCCCACTGCTACTTTTGTTTCTTTGACGGATAAACAAACCTAGCATAGCGCAACAAAACTAGTAAACCTGAAGTGTACTTAGTAAATCGCAGCAACAAAAATCTCAATTTAAAGCCATTGCTCTCCCATAAACAACTAGATACACAAAGGTCCAAACAAGGGTCCATTGTTAACGTCCAAATAATGTCAAATAAAGTAAATGAGGGTCTATTCATCCGTTTGGACCTTCTTTGCGCTCGGACATTTTTAGAAGGCAGACTGTGTATCTAGTTGTTTATAGGAGATCAATGTTTAAAGCCTATACTTTTATTTCTATTTGTATCCACGATTGATTGAGGTGCAAGTTCATGAGAAATCGATCGGACTTCGGCTACTTTTTTGAACACTCAGGATGCCATCGTGGATGAAACTTTAACTGTTCAGGAAGAACAAGTATTGGGATAAACATTGGCCCTAAAACACTACCTTGCGGGACGCCAAACTCGTCGATTCGAGATTGTCGAAATATTGCGGACAATTTTCCTGGCATTCGAAACTACTTATATTTATAAGGATAGATAACCAATATGAGCTATACATTAGTACAACTGTGTTACTACGCGATAAATACCGAATTATTGTTGGCGGCAGTAAACACGAATCAAATCATAGCGTCAATTATAATATCAGCGAGAATTCAACGTACTGAAATGCGGAAATAACATACCCGAGATATTAAGTACGATGTCAACATTGGATCGGTGACATACTTTTGATGTTTTTTAATGTTTAAGTGTCTAATGTTGCGGTGCCCTTACAGGGTTTATGTGAGCACTTCCTGTACTATCTAAGAACATGTTACCACATAAAGCAAGGAATAAATGAATTATGATGTAGGATGGCTGAGATGGAATCGTCGAGACAATTCAACTAAACAAAAAAAATAGTTTTACTAATGATAAATGAATTACCACGGCACTAAACCGTTACAAACTATATTGACAGCCATGTGTAATTGCTGTTTTTGCTATTTGCTTTCTTAGTTAGTGGGATTTTTCAATTCATTTGCTCTATCTGACTGATAGGTTTTATTTTATGTAATTAACAGTTAAGAGCCTTCATAGAGCTAACTAGCGCCGCCAATCTTAAAATAATAATATTTTCCAATATAATCAATTTTATTAAAAAATATACAATACATGGCATAATTACGACAAGCTAAGTTGTAGTTCACAAATGTGCCAAAAACGGCCGTTTTTCGCAATTATGCGAACTACAACTTACCGACATTGAATCACGTTATAAATAAGCATTTAAAAAATAGTATTTATCGTAATAAATATTTCGTAAATAGCTTTTTAATAAAATTGATTATATTGGATGATATTATTTTTTTAAGATTGGCGGCGCTAGTTGGTTCTATGAAGGCCCTTAAGTGGATTTAGCTTGCCAGCCAGAAGAGGAACCTTGTTTTTTCAACGTATTTATCCCGATACGTGGCGGCACTTGCTTGCCCCACGATGTAGGATGAATCTATAAGGGCTAGCGTACAACGCCAAGGCGCGGCGCCGTGCCGTCGCATGGTGCGGCGTGGTACGGCGTCTGCCGGACGGCGCCGGTCACAGGCTGACAGCGTCGTGCCGGCGGACAGCGCCCTCCACAGGCACGGTACACGGCGCTGATGTGCGTTGGCGGACGCCGCGCCATGGCACTTGTGCGTCCGCCCTAAGGGTCGGCGTACAACGTCACCATCTACCGGCGCACGATGTCGGTCGGCGCCGGTCACAGGCGGACGACATTCGTGCCGGCGGACGGGGCGCCGGCCACTGGCGCGGTACACGGCGTCGTCCGCCGGCGCCGTTCTGTTGTACGCTAGCCCTAAGGACAGATAAATTGAACACGTGGTTCCATGGCGCCTTTCGTGGGGAGTGATCTAATAAATATTTTGACAATACTAAGTAGAGGTTCCTCTATAAGGATTAATTAGCATTTTTGTGTCAATTTATAAAATAGAAGCACTCTATATTTCAACATATGAGGGTATATCCTTATTTATCATCAGTATTTAAATCGGTTATAATCATTGACATGCCATTCAGATGATCTTATGGCGCAATCGTTAACTATGGGCCAATGGATATTCGAATCACAGGTCAGGCAGGTACGGTGGAACACAGAGAAAGGTGTACAGGAGAGTTTTTAAGGTTGAGATTTTCTCAAAAACTACTTGACCTATTGCAATAATTATTTCACTGTTTCATAGATAAAAGTTAAAACTATGTACCGGTAAAAGAATGATTAAATTCTGTCCAGTAGTTTTTAAGAAAATCTCAACCTTATTGAGGCCCCCTGTATGTCTTACGATTTTTCAGTATTTTGAGTGCTTTCAAATCGGGGAAGGAACATATTGAATATATTCCGAGATAACAAGAATCTCAATTAATAGCAGACGTACGGTCTAACACTGAGATAGTTGTACAGGAGTCAGGACAGTTATTAGGTTTGAAATTTTCTCAAAAGTTCTAGATAGGATCTGAATTAACGTTGCCTAATTGATCCAAATGATTTTTGTTTATAGGAGGCACAGCCAGTGCATTCTTCTGGGGCATAGTGGGCGATGTTTTCGGCAGACGGAGCATCCTCAGCATGACCCTACTCCTCAATGCAGCCATCACTCTGGCGCAGAGCACTGTCTCTGACTACAGATTGTTATTGGCTGCGAGGTCTATCAACGGCTTTTTGATTGGTAAGTCATCATCAGTCCACTTCCTCTCCCAAAACACGCCACTCAGACCTATTTGCATCCAGTCTCTGCCGGCCTGTTGGATATGAGGTCCGCTTTTGGCATGGTGAAAAGAAAGAATTAGAAAGAAAACAGATTTATTTATCACTACATACTATACACTACATAATATTATGCAAAATAATAATAGATAGGTACTGAGAATGCCCCCCTCCCTGGCTGACGCAAATCCGCAAGAACCTAGAGCTAAGACCTAACCTAGGTCTAATCTAAATCTAGACCTAAGGTAAAGCCTAGATACCTAACCCCCTCAGAACACCTAAACCTATTGATACCTAAAGTCGTGAATGAAGATCTAAATAATTAATAAAATGATTAGTGGCATGATCGTCTATAAATATTATTGTTTAATTTAAAGTCCGTGATCGTCTTAATGCTTTTGCTCATAAAATAAAATGTATTACAATTGTATGTTTGATTAATTCAATTATTATTACGCGTTTATTAACAAACGCAAAACGTCGAAGTTGTTTTAATACGGAATTTATGGTGGTATTATTCGCATGTAAAGGCGTGCAACTAACCTGTCGGGGTAAATACTGGGTGATTCTCCGCTAGGGCACATGTCTCCGACAGGTGTCTCTCTCAGCGTCCTGTAGATTTAAAATAACAATGCTAACCAAGTTCCACTTTCAAACAAAGGTGATTTCATCGTAAAGATGAAATAGAAAGATAATAATTATAAATCAAGATGAGTATTATATAACATTTATAATATGCTCGGGATAATATAGGATCTCTAAAAGTTGTCAGATTAGAGTTCATGATAGTCAGGTAAATACCCAAAGTAACAGTTAATGAACAGCTAGGGTACGTTCCATTCATAAGCTCACGGCACGCGCGAGTATATTTGTTGTTGTATGGCGCCAATTTCGGTACAATAGTTGTCATGCTTAAACAGGTAGATTCCTTACACTATTGTGTCATTTATATTAACAGGTGTCAGCCTCGGCGACTCGTAACTGGACATCGTCTCGTTCAGAAAGCTGTAAGGGCGAACTTACATAGGCCATTTCGTTTGAATATAATTCCCGCGATTTTAATATTTCCCCCAATACGTATTCGGCGTACGTCATGTGTGATATTGTGAGTTTCTGTATAGATAGATTGTCAGAGAGTCTTGGCTTACAGTACCTATAAAGGTAGTACGTCCCTGTTTGGTTATATTTAGTTCCGTAGGTATTCCAGTTCCGTAGGTATTCCAGTTTGGTAGGTATTCCAGTTTGGTAGGTATTCCAGTTTGTTGGGGCTCTGCCCGGTTTGGTGTGTGTCGTAGATGCAGGGGTATAGCCTCGACTACATCTGACGTGTATCCCTAAGGATAAGGCAAGGTGCTGGTTACAATATAAAAAGTGTTTGTTATTCTCCTTCCATAGAGGTGTGATAGCTTTGTGGACGTCACTTTTGGATCGTTCACTCTCGATATATTAATAAATATGATAGATAGAGTCGTATCAAGCACTGGCGACAGTTTACCCTCCATACATGAGCGGTTACAGAAGGCTGGAACCGCTTTCCTAGGACTATGAATCGGCTCTGCGCGGGCGAGATGACGAGAGTACATAGATAAGTATATAGTGTACATTTCTGTATTTTTACCACACCTCTTACATCATATTTAAAAATGAGTGTGCCTTCGGCAGTGTTGATGTGTACGGCTTATGTTCATTCATACATATTTCATGCGAATGCCATGCAAATACATTAAGCTTCCGTGTAGCTGTAAGGAAGAATCATTATTATACATATACAAGGCACTCAGCTGTCGTAGCCTTATGAATGGTTCGTTTTGGTAATACTTAGGACGGTGTCCACTGTGGTATCGAATTGACCTTGTCATTGTGGAGTCATTAAATCCACTTGTAATAATATCATTAAGTACGGGTATCGTCGTGTAAATCGTCGTCACACATTAATTAGTTGTCTGTAATATATCGCATAACGTCAAGTATTTTGGTCAGGTAGTCAGTTGCGATATAAAGTAAATATAAATAGTATAGTTCGATTATATCGTTTGGACAGATCATGTGGCCGTTATAAAGCAGCTAGTCTAACATAACATCAATCTGGACTCATTGTCGTCAGTAGAAGCCGAATTTACACTATTTAGTGTGAATAATAAGTTATAGGAGTACAATAGATGGGTATTGTCGTCAGTAGAGCACTACTTAGTTTCATTAATAGACTTTTGTCATAGACAGAACACATGTACTTAGTGTCAGTATAATTTATTCTAGTTGATATCGTGAACTTTTGCCATCGGTGGAAAGCGGCCAGCACTACTTAGCTTTAGATCTCCGTTGCGATGAGGTTTCCGGGCTCCATATCCATATACACAACACTCACTTTGTCACAATACGTTCGTTATAAAGATCTCATCTTTATATTAATTAATAAAATATATTGTCACTAATGTAACTAAAACTGTAACTTATAAATTTATACTTTCACAGTAGTCCGACGTAACTTTTAACCAACTTATCGAAAGTTATGCGAACTTGACCACGCTCCGAGATAAACTAACTAGATAAATTCATCCCCTAGTGACGCAAAAGCGTCTGCGCATCCATGGCGTCCCCGCTTTGTGATTTAGCTATTGGTCAATATTGGCTCTGCAAAAAACCTAAAGGCGTCGACATTATCTTTAGGGGTTCATTATTGGTTGATTAGGTTTTGGGTGGAGTTTTCCCATGAACTGTGAAAAGGAATATTTTTAAATAATTTAGTTGATTTTTTGTCGCGCCAAATGTTGAAACCACTTACTTTGTCCCCAATGTTTCAATAGATCTCTCAATTGGCGTCTTAGGTTACAACTTTAAAATAACAACGTTAGTTTCTAAAGAATAACCCTAATAAATAAAACAATTGAGTCTTCGAACTGACACTTTTAAATATCGCTTTTAAGAAACACACTTTTAGAAAATTTATCGCCTTTCAGAAATACTTAGGACCATAAAATCCATTTCAAAAAAAAGGAAATAACCTCCTGTTAACTTACAAGTATTCTTGGAACTAATTCTTGTCCCTTGAACGCGACTGTCCAATATATTTGTATTAAGTACGTAACTGCCATTGCAGTGTACCTATGTCATAATATAATTAGCTCAGTACTTTTTGATTTCCTGCGTTGGGGTGGGTAGCGGTCCATTACATCCCCCTCCCTGAGCATGTGTGGAAATGTGACTAATATTTACGCTCATGTTCACAATAGGTAGGTTTGCTTTCTGAAATTGAACTACCCTTTTACTCGTGAATGTTCAATAGGTTCTAAATTCATACATAAATAAACTCACGCCTGTCTCCGTAATGGTAAACAGAGACGATGAAATCATTATGCTGCGATTACTGATACAGCTTCTCCAAACGCATCGTATCTCGCATTCGTCCACGTACATTCATTTCAGTAAAATGGTTTGTCGCCGCCGACGACTTTTCCCTTCACCATGTGTCAAACCTTCTTTACCATCTCTTTAGATAATTCCATATTTATTTGCTCTCTTGGCGATCCCATTAATACGCGTATGCCTCGTCACTACAGACGATCGTACCAAGACATCAAGGTAAATCCGACAGAAATACATCGATAAATTCGAACTCATAGCGCTTTGGCTAAGACGCTTGATTTCCGTTACGTAGGCCCGAGTTTGATCTCCAAATTAACAATGAAACAATGATGTTTCCTCGTTCCTTCTTTTTCACCGAATGGAAAATTACGCACATTTATCGTTATCTCTAAACGATAAAGGAAAACATCGTGAGAAAATCTACATGTCTGAGAACAAAACAAACCCCTAAGGCACGTGTATTGTTTAATCATCAATCCGCATTGTACCTGCCTCATGAATCACGGTCTCAGCTTCCTCGATGTAGGCATGTGCCTTAACAGTGTGGACAGACTTCCACTGATTATGAAATTATTTAGTTAGTAATAGCCATAGACTCTCCTAATTTCTTACTAACAAATAACCATTGCCTATTATGTGTAAATTTTACCTGCTACATTATTATAATAACCATTTTCAATCAATACATTAATCATACCATTGAACCACAAGTTCAAAGTCGCTCAGCGAGCTATGGAAAGAGCTATGCTTGGAATTTCTCTGTTTGATAGAATAAGAAACGAGTATATCCGCCAGAAGACAAAAGTGGTTGACATTGCTCATAGAATCAGTAAACTGAAGTGGCAGTGGGCTGGTCACATCTGTCGTAGAACCGATAACCGATGGGGTAGACGAGTTCTCGAATGGAGGCCACTAACGGGTAAACGTAGTGTGGGACGCCCCCCGACCAGATGGAGGGATGACCTTCGCAAAATGGCTGGCAGGAACTGGATGCAGAGGGCCGAGCTTAGGGTTGATTGGCGCGCTTTGGGAGAGGCCTACGCCCAGCAGTGGACTGATACGGGCTGATGATGATGATGATGACATTAATCATTTGAATCAGTATCATTTAGCATGGAAGTACTCTCCCCTCCCAGACTGTAAAATCCTGTAAAACCCCGTAAGTCAGTGCATCGCCATCCCAAACTATAACTGTTACAACCAGAAAAAAAAACTAATTGTTATTAGTTTCTCCGCCAATGAACTGAGAAACCTGAACTATACAAAGCTTAATATGACGCGTCGGCGTCTCTCAATACAACCAGTCAGTTAGTTGCACACCCTTCCCATGCCTCATAATACCACACCATATGATTGTAACTTTTATTTTACTCAACAATTGTTTACGACAAGACTCCTTTACTCAAACTATTGCCGTCATAACCATAAATGTAAACTGTTTTACAATCGTTTATTTTATTGAGGTTTTATTTTGAAAGAGTTCCAAACTTTCTTTATGCAACTATTGCTTTAGTGACGGGGTAATTAAGTAATAGACGCGCGTCAGACTATTCTTTCTTTCCTCAGCAGATGGCCCAGACCCTGCGCAAACTATTGTAAAAACAAAGGAGTGACAAATTGTAAAGAAGTGTTCACTGCGCAACCGTAATAATGTTTTATCATCTATTATTATTTCCAGCATTTGTTGCAAGTTTTATTTAAAGTCCAAATGTTTTATTTTATGAGCTATTCTTTATATTTCCTACGTTGTGTATTTTTTTGGTTGTTAAAATGTATAGAAATTAAACAATAAATTCTACGTTGTGTTGTGTAGTAACCCAAACTCTTTTATCTCGTTGCAAAAATAATTTAACAAATTTTTATCTACTATTTCGATAGACAAAGTAATCAGTTAACTCATTAGTGCATTTAATGACGAAATCCTGGGACACCGGCACCAGATGAGAATGCCCCCCTCCCTGGCTGACGCAAATCCGCAAGAACCTAGAGCTAAGACCTAACCTAGGTCTAATCTAAATCTAGACCTAAGGTAAAGCCTAGATACCTAACCCCCTCAGAACACCTAAACCTATTGATACCTAAAGTCGTGAATGAAGATCTAAATAATTAATAAAATGATTAGTGGCATGATCGTCTATAAATATTATTGTTTAATTTAAAGTCCGTGATCGTCTTAATGCTTTTGCTCATAAAATAAAATGTATTACAATTGTATGTTTGATTAATTCAATTATTATTACGCGTTTATTAACAAACGCAAAACGTCGAAGTTGTTTTAATACGGAATTTATGGTGGTATTATTCGCATGTAAAGGCGTGCAACTAACCTGTCGGGGTAAATACTGGGTGATTCTCCGCTAGGGCACATGTCTCCGACAGGTGTCTCTCTCAGCGTCCTGTAGATTTAAAATAACAATGCTAACCAAGTTCCACTTTCAAACAAAGGTGATTTCATCGTAAAGATGAAATAGAAAGATAATAATTATAAATCAAGATGAGTATTATATAACATTTATAATATGCTCGGGATAATATAGGATCTCTAAAAGTTGTCAGATTAGAGTTCATGATAGTCAGGTAAATACCCAAAGTAACAGTTAATGAACAGCTAGGGTACGTTCCATTCATAAGCTCACGGCACGCGCGAGTATATTTGTTGTTGTATGGCGCCAATTTCGGTACAATAGTTGTCATGCTTAAACAGGTAGATTCCTTACACTATTGTGTCATTTATATTAACAGGTGTCAGCCTCGGCGACTCGTAACTGGACATCGTCTCGTTCAGAAAGCTGTAAGGGCGAACTTACATAGGCCATTTCGTTTGAATATAATTCCCGCGATTTTAATATTTCCCCCAATACGTATTCGGCGTACGTCATGTGTGATATTGTGAGTTTCTGTATAGATAGATTGTCAGAGAGTCTTGGCTTACAGTACCTATAAAGGTAGTACGTCCCTGTTTGGTTATATTTAGTTCCGTAGGTATTCCAGTTCCGTAGGTATTCCAGTTTGGTAGGTATTCCAGTTTGGTAGGTATTCCAGTTTGTTGGGGCTCTGCCCGGTTTGGTGTGTGTCGTAGATGCAGGGGTATAGCCTCGACTACATCTGACGTGTATCCCTAAGGATAAGGCAAGGTGCTGGTTACAATATAAAAAGTGTTTGTTATTCTCCTTCCATAGAGGTGTGATAGCTTTGTGGACGTCACTTTTGGATCGTTCACTCTCGATATATTAATAAATATGATAGATAGAGTCGTATCAAGCACTGGCGACAGTTTACCCTCCATACATGAGCGGTTACAGAAGGCTGGAACCGCTTTCCTAGGACTATGAATCGGCTCTGCGCGGGCGAGATGACGAGAGTACATAGATAAGTATATAGTGTACATTTCTGTATTTTTACCACACCTCTTACATCATATTTAAAAATGAGTGTGCCTTCGGCAGTGTTGATGTGTACGGCTTATGTTCATTCATACATATTTCATGCGAATGCCATGCAAATACATTAAGCTTCCGTGTAGCTGTAAGGAAGAATCATTATTATACATATACAAGGCACTCAGCTGTCGTAGCCTTATGAATGGTTCGTTTTGGTAATACTTAGGACGGTGTCCACTGTGGTATCGAATTGACCTTGTCATTGTGGAGTCATTAAATCCACTTGTAATAATATCATTAAGTACGGGTATCGTCGTGTAAATCGTCGTCACACATTAATTAGTTGTCTGTAATATATCGCATAACGTCAAGTATTTTGGTCAGGTAGTCAGTTGCGATATAAAGTAAATATAAATAGTATAGTTCGATTATATCGTTTGGACAGATCATGTGGCCGTTATAAAGCAGCTAGTCTAACATAACATCAATCTGGACTCATTGTCGTCAGTAGAAGCCGAATTTACACTATTTAGTGTGAATAATAAGTTATAGGAGTACAATAGATGGGTATTGTCGTCAGTAGAGCACTACTTAGTTTCATTAATAGACTTTTGTCATAGACAGAACACATGTACTTAGTGTCAGTATAATTTATTCTAGTTGATATCGTGAACTTTTGCCATCGGTGGAAAGCGGCCAGCACTACTTAGCTTTAGATCTCCGTTGCGATGAGGTTTCCGGGCTCCATATCCATATACACAACACTCACTTTGTCACAATACGTTCGTTATAAAGATCTCATCTTTATATTAATTAATAAAATATATTGTCACTAATGTAACTAAAACTGTAACTTATAAATTTATACTTTCACAGTAGTCCGACGTAACTTTTAACCAACTTATCGAAAGTTATGCGAACTTGACCACGCTCCGAGATAAACTAACTAGATAAATTCATCCCCTAGTGACGCAAAAGCGTCTGCGCATCCATGGCGTCCCCGCTTTGTGATTTAGCTATTGGTCAATATTGGCTCTGCAAAAAACCTAAAGGCGTCGACATTATCTTTAGGGGTTCATTATTGGTTGATTAGGTTTTGGGTGGAGTTTTCCCATGAACTGTGAAAAGGAATATTTTTAAATAATTTAGTTGATTTTTTGTCGCGCCAAATGTTGAAACCACTTACTTTGTCCCCAATGTTTCAATAGATCTCTCAATTGGCGTCTTAGGTTACAACTTTAAAATAACAACGTTAGTTTCTAAAGAATAACCCTAATAAATAAAACAATTGAGTCTTCGAACTGACACTTTTAAATATCGCTTTTAAGAAACACACTTTTAGAAAATTTATCGCCTTTCAGAAATACTTAGGACCATAAAATCCATTTCAAAAAAAAAGGAAATAACCTCCTGTTAACTTACAAGTATTCTTGGAACTAATTCTTGTCCCTTGAACGCGACTGTCCAATATATTTGTATTAAGTACGTAACTGCCATTGCAGTGTACCTATGTCATAATATAATTAGCTCAGTACTTTTTGATTTCCTGCGTTGGGGTGGGTAGCGGTCCATTACAGTACATAAACATCAAATCAATACATATTAATTAGATAAAACGGGAATTACCGTGTTAAACATTTATTATTGATGTCTCGATATTTCGACAGCATTGCAGCCATCATGGTCACGAGTAGACACATCAGTCTACTCATCAGTCTACTCGTGACCATGATGGCTGCAATGCTGTCGAAATATCGAGACATCAATAATAAATGTTTAACACGGTAATTCCCGTTTTATCTAATTAATATGTATACAAACCGTGAAAGTTTAAAAAGTGATATCAAATCAATAATTAATACTTAATTTTAAAAAAAAACAGCAACATTACATTTTTTTTACAAACAAAAGGAAAGAAATTACTACACTATTATAACATTATAACTAATAATTAAGTAATCTAAGAGCATTATTCTTATTATCTATAAATTATACCTAACGCAAAGAACACCATCGAGCAGCAGTGTGCAGCATGCAGTGGTAAAAGGGGCCGAGCTCAGCATAGCGCTGTGGCAGGCCACAGCGCTGGTTTTCAGTTCGTCCCCCAGTGGTTACACGGACGCCAGCGGCGCGACGTAGTGGATGCACTAGGGTGCGTGTGAGAGAGGGTGTGTGTCTGTGTGTGAGAGGGTGCAAGGTGGATCACGTCTTGCTGTTGTAGACTTGCGTTGCACTGAACCTACTAGGTAACACGTGTGTTTTAGTTGTTCAAATCCTGTTTCTTTATAGACTCCTTGCTTGTCTACCGAAACTATCCACATTGCAAAGTTCAAATTATTATATATAAACTGATATCACTCACTTATATTGTTAAAGTCGGCAATTACACCGACAGTTTCGACCGATTTCGACGGTCTTTTTCAAGGTGAGCGCGCCACGCCCGCGTCGCCGGTGACGTTTCTTCGCGCACTCAAAAGTTTCAAAAGTTCGAATCGGTCGAAACTGTCGGTCTAATTGCCGACTTTAACAATATAAGTGAGTGATATCCGTTTATATATAATAATTTGTAGTAATGGCTCACTATAGTTTTAATTCTAAAATTGCAAAGTTCTAGATATCTGCCTAACCAGCACATTGATATTGAGAACAAATATTATAAATTATTATTTAAAGAACTAACCGACAATACATAGAAACAGTCGTTGCTGAGCAAACAATTTCAATAGCACAAACAAATCGTTAAAAATTCTGCAAACCGAGCGAAAAGTCCGCCAAGTTTGCAGTATTGTAACGAGTTGATCCATATCGCGCTTTGATGGCAAATATTGACGTCATAGTTTCAAATTGGAAGTCTAGCATGTCGGTAATAGGCAGGTTAGGTGCTGACTTGACGGAAATCATGATTCTGAATAGTGAATTAAATAGGAATTATTTTTTATTATGCCTGCCGTATTCATTGCAGCAAACCGGCTTATAAATACCGCTGCGCCCATTGGTCTCCTATAAACAACTAGATACACAAAGGTCTTACTAAAACAATTACAAAACGTCCAAATAAGGGTCCATTGTTAACGTCTCAATAGTGTCCAATAAAGCAAATGAGGGTCCATTCATGCGATTGGACCTTCTTTGCGCTCGTACATTTTTAGAAGGCAGACTGCGTATCTAGTTGTTTATAGGAGATCAGTGGCTGCGCCGCTATTTTCGTTACTACACATAGGCCGGTTCTCTTGAAAATGGCGCGAAACGACGGTTTACAGGGACTATTTTGTGTTTAATATCACGTTAAATTAATCAGAAAATGTTCGCGAATGACAGTACGGTGAAGTTATTGGATTATTTATGCAAGATCTGAAGTTTCAAGCTTTTATCAAGAGTTCCCGCTACAAGCTCGGGAGTGAACGTGACTGTCGAGATGCTTCGTCCAGAGTGACGACGCTACGGCGTCTCCTTTGGATGAAGACATGAACACGCGGCTACCCAGGGTGATGACGCTACTGCGACTCCCCTGGAGGAAGATAGAAGACTATTGAATATGTTGAATTTTCTGTAACATGACATTGGAAAATGACGAACTGTCGAGTCCATTAATAAAATAAATAAATACATATAGGCCATGGTGTGATGGGTGAACCACCTCATCGCCGTCTTTTAGATCAGTTTACATTTACTTGGTCGAGTACGGGTATACCTCACTATATCATCTCATCAAGGCTATAACGTACTACAGAAAATCGCACCATGTTATAGCCAAACGACATGGCTGTTGTATCGCATTCTCTAGTTCCCTACCTCCTCCAATCTTTCCGAACTAATTATCTACTGGTTAACTTTTAACATCTATAGCCTTGATCTATAATCTAGTTCGACCGTTAGTGACATTTTTATCTGAGCCTCTCCGAGAAAGCACATTAAGAACTTGGTCCCGATTGCTGTCACTCGGTAGCAGTCGTTAGACCACGGCAGGGCGGCCTGAATAACTCTGACAATAGGTTTGGTCACTAAACCACACGAGAAAGATGTATATTGGACTCCTTTGGTTTTCAGGTTGTCCGTCAACCTTGGTCTTCACATATCTCTCCGACTTGGTGGGTGCGAAGAGGCGGCAGTTCTACCTGAATATCACAGGGATGAGTTTCGTGGTGGCTTGGCTCATTTTACCAGGTAAGATATTTTCGATAAAGGTGATTATAATGAAAATCAAAAAGTTGTAGTGCCCTTGCAGGGTTCGTGTGAGAGTCATTAATAATGTAACACCATGTATGTACCACATGAAGCAATAAATTGATTTGATTTGAAAACCAAATGATATTGCCACATTTTTTCAGCTTTGCCCCACCTACAAAACCACGAGAATATTGAAGTTATCATTTTGTTGGGTCTTATTACAGGTTTCATATTGCATAATCATAATCAGTATCATTTTCTACTACTCTCGCAACTCCTATAGAAGAATAACAAAAACAATGAATAATATGCTTCGATTTCTTACTATTTTCTGAATTCTTAATTAAGCTGAGCGATAAGACCGCCAATTGTAATATTAACGATATTAGCCTATTTCTTTTGTGTATTTTTTTTCTTTTTTGCAATTAAGAATATTTATCTTA
This sequence comes from Tachystola acroxantha, assembly GCA_963506565.1. Lineage (NCBI taxonomy): Eukaryota > Metazoa > Arthropoda > Insecta > Lepidoptera > Oecophoridae > Tachystola > Tachystola acroxantha. The sequence goes on from OY735879.1 coordinate 12,970,573, forward strand.
TCTTATCTGTTTTTTTCGACTCGCAACTTGTACATAACTTTAGTTTAAACAAATTATTTTAATAAAAAACGGAGATACTTTTACATTTATTCGTTATCTTGTACAACTTGCGGTCGATGGTGGGGCAGAATCTGGCATTGTCAGTTGAAAAGTTGTAGGTAGATCAAAAGTTACTTAGTTATGAATACTAAACACCAGGCTTTCGGCTTAATCCTGTCTTTTTACATCCTATATATACTAGCACATAATACTTTCCACTGTTCTACATTATAATGGTTGTCAAAATGAGACGCATGATAAATTGATTTTATCGTTTGCATGGTTTCAATTTCATTCGGAGATTACCTACCTACTAAGGCACCCAATATGTTTGCTGTACTACTATGATTGATTATTCTGTTCTACTTTTACTTACTTGGTCACTCGGTGTAGGTACTTAACGGTAAAACAAAGTTTATCTTTCAACTGTCACACATTATACTGCGAATTAGGAACAGTAACACCTAGGCTACCTACTTTAGGAGATTGAAAACATTGAATAATCGAATCGGGTATGAATATCAATCACTCCATTGTTGATTCCAATAAAGTCTGAAACTAATAAGAATTTTCAAATGTATAGCGAACAGCAGATCAAGTATACAACTTTGGACCGTTTTTATTATCTGCGTCATAAGAGTTTAATTCGTAGATACTGCAAGTGTTACCATTGATCTGCTGTTTTCGTTCCTGTCGTCGAGACTTGGATAGGTCAATAGAGGGTACTGGCATGGGCGTACCCAGGGGGGGCAACTGCCCCCCCTGGACAAATTAAGGAAACGAATTTTTTGCCATTTGTTTGCAATACAAAATCTTTACAACTAAAAACTCCGCGACTCGTTCGTTCTTTCTATAAACACCTAGCTTATAAAAAATCTGATTTGCCCCCCTCTGTCCCAGAACCTGGGTACGCCCATGGTTACTAGTAATAACCATCTCAGGTCAGTAAGATTTTAAATTATAAGCTTGTGTCTACCCACGTTGACACTAAACTATATCGATAGGTGATAATGGGAATAAAAAGACAAGTAACAATAACTCTAGTACATATCTGTAATTGCATCGAATTCCTTTTTTGCCATCTCAAACCCGTGATCAGGACGAATCTGACGATCTTATATAAATCAAAATCCATTAACCCATATAGGCTACAAGACTCCACAAAGAAACAGACATTTATCCTTGAAACTGATGAACAAATGCCAAACCTCGTATACCTTTCCAGCGGTCGCGTGGCTCGTGCTACCAATAAAAGTGGCATATTCCACTCTCCTGCCCATATACTCCTGGAGGCTCTACTTGGCGCTGGCCAGCGTACCGGCCTTGGTCGCTGGCTCCTGGGTCCTTTGCCTGCCCGAAAGCCCAAGACTACTGTCAGACACCAACAGGAGTGACAAGGCCCTGAAGCTGCTGGAGTATATTTATAGGACAAATAATGGGAAGAAAGGTGATTATAAGGTTGGTATTGGTAATTTTAGTGATTTTAGAAATGACCGAAGAAGTGAAATGAAATTTATTAATTGTACGTTGGATACTTACATTCTAGATACAAATTCACTAGTCCCCACACTAGGATACCCTGTGTCGTGGGAGACTAGTTTCTTCCCTAGGTACATAGTAAAAAATACGCAAATAAGTACAATCGATTACACAGAAAGAATTGTAAACATAATTAAGTAGGTAGGTACACTAATATAATAATATAACTTAATAGATATAGCCCAAGTAACACGAAAGTGCTGTACGATAGCATTTTCACTGTTCACTGCAGATCCATTAGCTGTATAAGCTTGCTGTATATCAGAGTAGACAGCGCATCCTCTGCTGATATAACTCTAATTTGGGCACAAATTATTCAGCACATAGCTGAAGTCGTATATAAGATATATAGGACCATTTACTTCCAAAAGTGGTCCCATTCAAGAACTTTCATACAAGTATCAATTAATAGCATTAAGTTATTCTTTTTTGGTGGTCTTCGAGATTAGCGAGACTGTACGAGAGTAAGAAAGGCCTGAAAAGCAGCGTGTCGCTGAGGCCTTTCCTATTCATCTGTAACAATATTACTATAACTAAGTTATTTTTAAGTTTCAAATCATGTACAACCAATGTTTCAGATGAATAATTCTCTCTTTATTTTATTTTACTTTTTTAACCAGAGCATCAATTTGGCAGAAAGTTATGGGTCCAGGCACTCTCTTGTATAAATCAATCCCTAAAATCTTCAGATATTATACGGAGGATGATATCCCTTGGCTTTTTGCCTGTATCTTGGGAACAAAAGGCTGATGCTGAATATGATGCTATAATAATTATTCCTATTTATATGATCCTTGGATAGTCCTTGGATGTTATTTTATAAGTCATTTCTTAGTGCTATACGATCTTAGCACATTAATTTATCTACTACCAGACTAAAATTGGCAGGACCTTGATTACACAATTGAAGCAATTTACAACCTACGGCTATTAGATTCTAGACTTTATGCTCTACTCACATGACCTGATTGTTTCAGATAAAAAAGCTAATTCAGGACAACATTTTGGTAATGAAGACAGTAAATGGCGAACAGAATAGAACAAAGGCTTTGTTCATCGGAGTCCTGAATGATCTGAAGGTGTTCGTCTCCAAGAGCTATGCGATCAAGTCCAGTCTCATACTATTTGTCTTCTTTGCTAATATGGCTGCGTAAGTATTCCATTCCTAGACACATAATCATATTGGAATTGATACCTGTAGAAGAGTTAGATCAAGATTCTTGGGTTTTTTTTTCGTGTGGTTTAGTGATCAAACCTATTTGTTAGAGTTATTCAGCTCGCCCGTAGGCCTCTGACGTGGCCTAACGACTGCTGCCGAGCGACAACAACCGGGACCAACTGCTTAACGTGCTTTCCGAGGCACGGAGGGGCTCAGATGAAAGTGTCACTAGCGGTCACCCATCCAGGTACTGACCTCTCCCAGCGTTGCTCAACTTGTTAGATCGTTTTCAACGTGTACTGGCAACTGGACTACGAGCCCCTCTTAAATTTCTTAGTATTGAAAATACAGCAACCTTTTCTATCTTATCCATTTTCAGCTATTTCTAATCCGTTTCCATCTAAATACTTTATCACTGCTTAGTTTCTTTATCAGTCTAAGCAAAATAGTTGTGCTTGTGCTAGGATTACAAATTCAGGATGTTTGTTGTAACTTTTTCTCTGCCTCGTGAAAACAATGGTTCACATCTAAACTCATCAACTGTAATACTTTGGACCGTGGCGTAAGAGTTGATATCGTACTGCAAGACAGTGATACCATCGATCTGCGCTATTGTCCCTAAATATTTAACTTACTTACTTACTTACTCCGCTGGCTCAGTGACCCGAAGTGGGTCTTGGCCTCCTAAACTAGAACGCGCCAGTCGTGCCGGTCCTGCACCGCCTGCCGCCACGTGTGCGCCTGCAGTCGGTGCAGGTCCTTCTCGACCTCGTCCCTCCAGCGGTATCTGGGGCGTCCGACCGGCCGGCGGCCGCTCGGTCGCCCCAGATACGCTCTCTTCGCCGCACGATCTTCACCCATTCTTTCGACATTTCTTTCTAAATATTTAACAGTGACTTTAATGTCCTTGCAGAGGTTTTGGTCTAAATCTTTGGATACCAGAACTTCTCCTTCGAATGCAAGGCAGAGAGTGCAAGTACGCTGCAAGACTTGTTCCTGAGACAGCGATGCTCTTCAACGCAACCAACACGACCTGGAGGGAGGCATATGCCAGGAATGACCTGGACAAGTATAATGATAGTGCCTTTGCATCCCATGACCGACGGAGTGGCGATACTTGTGATGACAATATGGACGATGATGTAAGTTTTATGAAGTCCTAGTTTCAATGATGATTAGTTATTAAGTATACGAATATTTAAATCACATGTGGATCACGTCCTTCGTGACGTGGTCATGTTTGTATCTAAAGATGCGATGATAACAGGAGGAGTAGAGATTTGGGAGACTAGTCTTTTCGGTAAAATGATGATATGAATGATAAATGGAGATTTTATTTACATTACGACTGGGATACGAACCAGGGATCTCGCCATTCCGTGGCACCATCTATTCCAACAGAACCACCGTGATATTGTACTAGGTCGTCGAATTTTTTCTCCATATTCGTCTTAGGGACGAAATTTTTTCTATTTAGATTTTTGTTTCACATAGCGAATATGGAAGAAAGTAAATCAAAACAAAGATATGAAGATTATGGTCAAACTGAGACCAAGATCGACCCACGATGGCATCGCAAAGATTGATATAAGATCGGCTCTGGACTGATAGACGAGGCTTGTACTTTACAATAAGACGCAAAGGATACTACAGTATCTTTACTTACAACAAAATTATATTTATTTAGAATAGTTTGATTAGTGGACTGTCTGTAGGTACGATATCAGGGAGTGATACTTACTCAGGCGTCCTTAGCACACAGTCCTGCCATCTCTAAAAACTATTGTAATCAACTAGCTATGATATTCGTTCTCAGGTCTTCACCTCAGGGTTGATCGTAGGCGCATGCTGCGTGCTAGGCAATGCAGCTTGTGCCATACTATGTGCTCGGGGCGGCGCTCGCGGCGTCCGTCGAGCCGCAGCAGCCTGTGCTATGGCCTGCTCCCTCGCCTGCGCATGTCTGGCTGCCTGCGCGTGCTCCTGCTCCAATTCCAACAAGATAGCGGTCGCGTCAGCTGCAGCGCTGAATGCTGCATCGCTGAATGGGAATGTGCTGCTTATTCGGTTGCTGCTGCATGCGTTGCCGGCGAAATTGAGGTAATTAAGACGACTGACTTGATTAGAAGTAAAGGTGGCCTTCTTCTTCTTTGGTTTAGTAACCAAACCTACTGTCAGAGTTGTTCAGCCGTCGTTAGGCCTCTGACATGGCCTGATGACTGCTGACGAACGACTGCAAACGGGACCGGATCGTGTTCAGTCTCCAGATCAAAATGTCACTAGCCAGCGGTCAATCATTCAGGTGCATGCCTTGTCGTTCCTTGAACAATCGGTTTTAACATTTAATCTCAACTGGATTTAACGAGCCCTTAGTAAAGGCAGTTGGAAGCCTTGAAGCCTGATATTTTCGCACTTTTTTGCATTCGTTGCTATTGTCGAAATGAAGATGTCTTTAAAAATCAAAACGGAAGAACACTCAGCACAGAATACATGATATTCGGCAGAAATGGTATTTGAAGACTTCCGATTAGTCTAAGCTGTTGGTAATGTTTTGTAACATAAGGAGATACATGTTCAATTACTGTCCGGGAAGATTCTTGAACACCCTAAAATATATGGGTGTAATTTGTATTTATCTTTATGTGTGTATCCATTTCAGGGGACGGTTTAAACTATGATGAATGTGATTAGGTGTCTTATTTATCCTCAAACAGTTCATGGGATCATGGTCAGTGTTTTATACGCTTGTTTATCTGCTTCCAGTGGTTTGGGAGTATGTTGGGGCGCGTGGTGGGGCCGCGCCGGTGGTGTGGCGTCCAACCTGGCAGTGGGCGTGCTGCTGGACTTCTCTTGTCCAGCGCCGTTTATATCAGTGGCTGCGTTACTTGCTGGTCAGTACAATCCTCTTTCTGTTTTAACAAGATTAGCAAACAATACAACCTTGTCTTATCTTCGCACCACAATGTGACCACAAGGGGTGTTATGACAACCAGCGCTGTACGTGCGCGCAGTGTAGTGACTGGACATACATATTTAATCTCAGTCATCATAAGCCCGTATCAATCCACTGTTCGACGTGGGTCTCTCCCAAAGCCGATTCTGAGCCGTTTGTATCTAGTCTCAGCCAGACACAGTTAATCTCAGTGACCGGACTTATTTAAACTGATATCATCATCATCATCAGCCCGTATAAGTCCACTGCTGGACGTAGGCCTCTCCCAAAGCACGCCACTCAACCCTACTCTCGGCCCTCTGCATCTAGTCCCTCCCAGCCATCTTGCGAAGGTCATCCCTATATCTGGTCGGGGGGCGTCCCACACTACGTTTACCCGTTCGTGGCCTCCATTCGAGAACTTGTCTACCCCATCGGTTATGTTCTACGACAGATGTGACCAGCCCACAAACTAATATCATCATTACGTAACATGCCTTGCTTAGATTGGCAAAAATCGACACAACCCTCAATAACTTAAACAGTAGAACAGCTCAATTAGTCCTTCTTCACAACATTTTGTGCATTTATCAAATTGAATTCGATGTATTTTTAACGTTTCAGTCTCCATCGGTGCCATCATGATGATCAAACTAGAAGACAACCCTGAGCGGTCGCAGCCCAATGACAAAACTGAGGAACCCAACGATGACAAGAATCTTGGTCTCGACAGATACATCACTCATATGTAGTTAGGAATACAAGTAACTATGAAGGAATTAATGAAGTGTGGTCTAATAGATGAGATGATGATTAGGATCGCAGTAGATGGAAGGCCATCATCTCTTCCTTTATGGGAAATAGGCGTGAATTTATGTACAGTCCAAGACAGAGATAAATATACAGGGGGCCTCAATAAGGTTGAGATTTTCTCAAAAACTACTGGACCGAATTTAAGTATTATTTTACAGCTACATAGTTTTAACTTTTACCTATCAAACAGTGAATGATTTTTTGCAATAGGTCAAGTAGTTTTTGAGAAAATCTCAACCTTAAAAACTCTCCTGTACACCTTTATCTGTGTTCCACCGTACAGTCGAAAGTCTAATGGATTCTTACATGTAGCAACGAACGTCAACAGACTTCTAGCTTCATGGATTTTTATATCTCGCAACAAGTAAGGGGGAATTTGCCTGAAGTTACATATGTAAGTAAATATTATATATAGCGAGGTCTGAATCTCACTAATATATTGGCTTTAGCAATGGAAGTATTTAAAGGGTTTATGAAGCCGAAGGGAGGGTGTTCAGGAGCGGTGACTGAACAACTTTTGTTCTACAACTTATCGAATAAAAAATAAAAATAAATTAATGTCTCATACAAATCGATCAGCTGACCGGTACGAAATGTATGAAAAGTCAAAATATTTTCGCGAAAATCAAAAAGTCGTAGAACAAAAGTTGTTCAGTTACCGATACTGAACACCCTCCCTTCGGCTTCGGCCTTTACGTTACACCCTGTATAAAAGAATATATTTTGAATATTATGTTGAACGCCGTCCATTTTGCATTCCTCAGAATTTGAATCTTATTATTTTAACAGTTTAATATTATAGTGTTGAGTTATATAAAGATGTTCGATTATACGTCGATCTCATACGGCTTGGGTTATTGATCCTGATTATGTGATTTTAGTAAATTATGACAAATGACAAAAGTGTACTTATCTCTATTTTAGATTAGATGTGTTTTATATTTAAGGTAAATTAAAATAATGTATTTATTTACAAGGGTTTCAATATCAAATGTACTTTTATCATTCCTTACATAACTTCTAATATGGATGCAACAAATTAAGACAAAACCAAAACCATTATCAAAAATCTATACATAATAATATAATAAGACTGTAAAAAGTTGTGTCTGTACATTGGATATTTTTTGAAAAGAATAATTGTAATGTGTTTTAAGATCGATACTGATTTCAATTTTTTTGTGACTTTGTGCAAGTAGGTATCACGCCATAACTACCGAAGGGATTTTGATGGGAGTTTCGCTAGGAGATAGCTGAAATATCCGGACAGCTCATAGGCTATAAGCCATGGCGGTATGTGATGTGGAAACAAGGATCCAGAGAGGAAGATCTGCCTCCTGATCTCCTCCATCCTCTCCATCCTCCTCCTCTACGCAAACGAAGTTGCGGGGTACAGCTAATTAAGAATAATACAGCTTATATTAAAACTTCCTTGTAATGCAATTTAACATTGTAAGTAAGGTACGGTGGAACACAGAGAAAGGTGTACAGGAGAGTTTTTAAGGTTGAGATTATCCCAAAAACTACTAGACCTATTGCAAAAAAAATTTCACTATTAGATAGATAGGTAAAATAATTATTAAATTCGGTCCATGAGTTTTGAGAAAATCTCAACATTATTGAGGCCCCCTGTATACTTATCTCTGTCTTCGACTGTACAACAGTAAGGGAATTTAATACATCATTTATACTAAACTCACAGACGTTTGGCCATATTGCTTAATCATCTTCACGATACTATCGTTTACTGCAAGGACTTGTCAGGTGGAAGGAACCAGGCCACAATTACGCTACCTGTGGATAAAACATGGTTACATTAAAATATAATATATATATTTTTTTTTTGTTAACCTATATATTGTCCCACTGCTGGGCAAAGGTCTCCCCCCTCCTCTTCCATCCATCCCTGTCCTGAGCCTCTTCCAGCCACCCATCCCTGTATCTAACGATATCGTCTCTCCACCTACGCCGCGGTCTGCCCGACGCCGGCGACCATCCGATGGCAGCCATTCTGTGCCAGTCCGGGCCCATCGGTCCGGCTGCATGCGGCACACGGGGCCCGCACAGTGACACTTCAATGTGGCTGCCTTGCGGGCCACGTCTGCTACGCCAGTAATCGATCGCAGGGTTGTGTTTCGGACACGGTCCGTTCTCCTCACGCCCAATATGCTGCGTTCCATTGCGCGTTGGCAGACCTTGAGTTTGGACGTCTGATCTTTAGTCAAGAAAAATATAATATATAATCAAAATTAATTAAATCTTTGCTACCTAAAAGCCATAGAAGTAAGGAGTCTAACAGATAGGTACCAATTCCCGGATTGGTGCTGTGGACACATGGTATGTGTGCACAGCGCTAGTCCGGGGGGGGGGGGGGGGGGGGGGCTGGTTGTTGGACCCTTTTTTTTTTTTTTTTTTTTTTTTTTTCCCTCTCCCACTGTAACTCCTTTTTGAAAAGGATCAACAGTGGCGTACTATTGGACCGTCATACAGTGACGGGTTTAAGCGACAGTTGTTGGACCCTTTGCTAATCATTGTCATAATATAATTATATAAGTACATTATTATGTAATCTTCGGTTACTAGCTATAAGTGCTAGCTCTAGCTACGCTCCATGTGACCTTATGTAATATTCGTTTGTAAGTTATGGGACTATAGGTCTAACAGTATTTAAGTTTTATTTATCATTGTCTGTATATGACTGTGTTTCCCTGAAAACATAGGTACTAAACATAAATGACTGTGTGTTTCCCTGAATAAAATAAAAATAAACATAGGTACTAAACATAATATTAAAGTCCAAGGCGTTCATAAACGATTTAAAGTTAGGCAACCGTCTAGGTCTCCTGTCTCTTTCTATTTTAACCCTTTCTAACGAAGTGTGAAAGGGTTAGCCACACAATTTAAGGGAAGTGAAGTTCAACTAGGTTTATAAAGCACAAGAAATAACTAAAAACATAACAAATGATTTTATTCTAACTACTAACATCCTAATAATAAGAAAATAATTAAAGACAAACAAAACCTTACTGAAAACAACGGCAGAGAGAATATAGAAGGTGACATGACAGTGGCTGAAGATCTGGTTCCCAATGGCGTTGATGCCGACGAAAGCGCTGCTGCGACCCACCATGATACTGAGACAGGCTACCATGCCCCTGGAAAGTAAGTTAAAGTTTTGTTCACAAATGTACTGTGTCAGCGCTATTTATGTAAAAATATGGCTGGTTGTCTATCAGGGAACCAAAAAGTACCTGAGCAGGTGCCGAAGACTGAGCAGGGGACGAGTAGGTACCTTAAAAATAAATTAATATTGCCTCGTCTCCTGCCGGGGGACCAATATTAGGAAGATATTATTTTTTCAAAATTGGCGGCGATAGTTGGCTCATATCAGGCCCTTAAAATTAGAAATCAACGATAGAATCGCTACCAATGATATACGTTTTAATGACGGGTATAGGTAGTCCATCATAAACAATAGATAATTGCATTTAACACAAAATGATATCGAACACAGAAACTAGAAGACAGAAGGCAAATGAAATGAAATGTCATTTATTTGTAAATACGGGTAAACAATACAGATCATATTTGTGTCTTAGTACAGTCGAAGACAGAGATAAGTATACAGGGGGCCTCAATAAGGTTGAGATTTTCTCAAGAACTACTGGACCGAATTTAATAATTATTGTACAGTTACATAGTTTTTACTTTTATCTATCTAACAGTGAAAGAATTTTTGCAATAGGTCAAGTAGTTTTTGAGATAATCTCAACCTTTAAAACTCTCCTGTACACCTTTCTCTGTGTTCCACAGTACCACCATATTCAGCCTGAAAGCGTACTTTGTGAAAGTCTTTTGAATTAGAATTACATATACTTTATGTCAATTATCGCAAAAATAAAATTAAAATAGTTTAAATGTCACAACATAAAACATTCAAGATTATTAAACTTTGCAAAAAAAATACACATTATCATACTAAATGATAAAATAGTTACTAAGTAATGCCCGTAATTACCTGTAAGAAGTAGGATACAAGTCCACAAAGTAGGAAGCCAATATGCCCATCCCAAGACAGGTACTCGTGAACAGAACATACATGAACACACTGGACTTTGGCTCAGGAGTCACGTTGAGGAAAGCCCCGCCCAATGCCGATAGACATAAGACTGCGATTAGCACGGCCTTCCGAAACTTCGCCAGGTATGATATTACGAAGTTGAGGAGTGCGTAGGCGCACTGGGAAGCGATGAGGGTGAGGATCACGCTGGTTTCCACTTTGCCACGGCAGGGCTTTCTGCTCTGAATATAAAGAAAGTTCAATTTTTATACTGCATTTTCATTCATTGGTTTTGAAAATTACAGTTTCCAACTAGAATTGAAGAGGAAACTATGATGATGGTGGGCAAAAGTCGTCGTTCAAGTCGATATGGCAGTGGTCTCTGTTATGTGATTTCAACATTGAGTTCGATATAGAAGTAATTGATTCGAAGAATTATTTAAACATTAGGACTTGGCTTTTGAGATACTCATCAGGGGCCATCCATAAAGTACGTCACACGTAAAGGGGGTGGGAGGGGGTCGACAAAGTGTGACATGGTGTGACAAGGGGTGGGAGGGGTCCTAAGTTTCGTGACATCACATTTCAAAATATAATATATCTAGAGACTGAAGATGATTGAGTTTCTTTTTTCTTCTTTTTCTTTATATTCAATGGTTTATTGCTTTGTTATTGTTTCAAATATATTTGATATAATGTTGATTTCATAAAAAAAGTAGGTACTTAATTTGAATGGAAATAAAACTAATTTCGGAACTGCTGTTTTAATTTAATAATTTTTCGATGTGAAACTGCAAAACATGTGACGTCACACTAGGGAGGGCGGGGTCTCAGAAATGTGACCACCTGTGACAAGGAGGGGGGGGGGGGGGGGGGGGGGGGGCTCAAAAATCATGAAATTCGTGTGACGTACTTTATGGATGGCCCCTCATCATTGACATCTATCAAGTCTAACAAGGCTTTATTAGCACTATCAGACTAATATATCACATTACAATAAGGACAGACATTATGGGATAATAATATTTAATAATTTTACAAAAGTAAAAGCACAGAGCACACAATAAACAAGTAGTAACCTAGCAACGTACTGCTGATGTCGTCACACTCCCCCTACAGCAGACAGTCCAAGGTCCCTCCTAATAGCCAGGAATTTAACCTTCGAAAGGGCCTTAGTAAAAATGTCAGCCTTATTACTGGAGCTGGCAGTATACTCGACAGTAAGTCGCCCTTCTTCAGTTCTCGCACGAACTTGATATTTCTCTGTATTTTTGATATCCAGGAGATAACTGCGCCCATAACCTATCAAGTCTAACAAGGCTTTATTAGCACTATCAGACTAATATACCACATTACAATAAGGACAGACATTATGGGATAATAATATTTAATAATTTTACAAAAGTAAAAGCACAGAGCACACAATAAACAAGTAGTAACCTAGCAACGTACTGCTGATGTCGTCACAACATCGTCAATATCTGCACGATTCCACCCACTACATTTGTGGAAAGACCACTTGTTTCTAAGCCTTAGGTGGTTAAAGCTAAGAAAATTCACCTCAGCACACCTATGTACTCACAATAATAGTTTCAGTAGTATTTCCAGCTACATTTTCAGGATCGTCCACCAACTCTTTACTAGATATTAGAGTGCAGATATTTCCTGATGCAGCTCCAGAATCCAAGGTTATCTTAACCAAGTTCAAGATATAAGGCAGCCACATTAGGAAAGTGTTGTTGCTGAAATATTAATAATTATTATTACTTGAGTCATCTTATCAGATGCTCCCAATTTTACATCATTTATTAGAAGGTTGACCTTAAAACAGTTTAATTCTTCTTCTTCTACAATTTGTATTATTGTTTTTGACTCCCTGTACAAAATAAGGTACGGTGGAACACAGAGAAAGGTGTACAGGAGAGTTTTTAAGGTTGAGAGTTTCTCAAAAACTACTTGATCTATTGCAAGAATTCTTTCACTGTTTGATACATAAAAGTGAAAACTAAGTAACTGTAAAAGAATTATTAAATTCGGTCCAGTAGTTTTTGAGAAAATCTAAACCTTATTGAGGCCCCCTTGATACTTATCTCTGTCTTTAACTGTACATCAGAGGTCAATCTGATGTCAGAATCATCTGATTTGCCCATATCAGTCTTATTACCTCTGTCCTAGATCCATTTTATCATGTTGGCTCAGTTCGTAGACCTCTCCCAAAACCTATTGAACCTAATACTACTGAATAATCTTATCAGGAAGTAACTGGAACATGAATGTTTACCTTCCTTGTGTTATAATCAAGACAAGTTCTCACATGAGGTAAACAACGGCTACAATGTAGAAGAGTTGCAAAGTCTTCTTGACGTAAGGCGGGCGGAACAGCGGTACGCTTTGCTCATACATTGCTTTGAATAGCGAAATGTTCTTCTTGACTGAGCCTTCTTCTACTATTAGGGATTGGATCTGAAACAGTAAAACAACACTTTTAATCATTGATCTCGTATAAACAACTAGATACACAAATGTCTCACTAAAACTTATGGATACTTTGAAGTTGCAATGTCTCCTAGGTACTGTCTACCACAAAGAAACGGAGAGATTTTAAGGATGAGATTTCTCAAAATACTAGCGTTCCAAGCATTGATCTCGTATAAATAACTAGATACACAAAGTTCTTACTAAAACAATTTAAAAACGTCCAAATAATGGTCCATTGTTAACGTCCAAATAATGTCTAATAAAGCAAATGAAATCATCCGTTTGGACCTTCTTTGCACTCGGATATTAGAAGGCAGACTGTGTATCTAGTTGTTTATAGTATATCAATGCTTTTAATGCTATATTTGATGGCTTTTGCGGAGTAAATAAAGTGTGTTGTTTAAAGGTTATCTTTAAGAAATATGATCATAAGGACACATACTGTTTCAGCAGGTACTTTCAGAGTGTACCAAAATACTCAAATAACCTTCAGAGGCTTAAATAAATAAGAACATGAAAGATATTCGCAGTATAATTATCTTTCGGCTACTATCGTAATAAGAGTGTGTACCTAGTATAGATAAACTTTCCTGAGTTAATTTATTCAGAAAAGACATTGCCACATTTCAATGGAGCTTTGCCCCACCTACAAAACTACGTGACCATTTAAGTTTTATCATTTTGTTGGGGACTTATTACAGGTTTCATATTGCATAATCATAATCAGTATCATTTTCTACTACTCTCGCAACTCCTATAGAAGAATAACAAAAACAAAGAATACGATTTCTTACTATTTTCTGAATTCTTAATTAAGCTGTTTTTTTCGACTCGCAACTTGCACAAAAATTTATTTTAAACCAATAATTTTAATAAAAAACGGAGATATTTTTACATTTATTCGTTATCTACATCATGCGGTTGATGGTGGGGCAGAATCTGGCATTGTCATTTTCCTTCTCTAAAATATCTTCTTCTTGGGGGTTGCCTCTCCAACTAGTGAAGGTTGGCAATCAGTTCATCATATTTGGAACAGGTCTGCGCTCGCGATTCCAGTCCATTCCCGGATGTTACGCAGCCACGACGTTTTCCTGCGACCGATTCTTCTCTTCTCTAAAAGTGTCTCTAAAAGATAACGAAATTAATACCTAATATATTACCGTGTATTCATCTTTGTCAGTCCTGTGATTCATGGCATGTATTGCTTTCAACACTGCAAGAGCTTCATCTGTCCTGCCCCAGTTGGCCAAAAACTTTGGGGATTCGTGAAAGAAATATATTGCAATGCCTCCCACTCCCATGAGCAGGGCATGGATAATGATGAGGAGGCGCCAAGGTCGGTATACGATGCCAAGCCATGGCATGTTAACGGCGAAGTTTAACTGAAGTGTTGGGTACGCAAGAGCTGAAACCAAAAATAATAGATTTTTTTAAATTTATTTATTTATTTTCACCCAAGTCGACGATGGTAACTTAATTAATTAATTACAATTCATTCATTCACCATTAAATTATATAAACCAAAATGTCAAATATCAATTATCAAAATGTCAAATATCAAAATGTCAAATATAAAATGTTACTGTGTATACTACTATACTGTGTAACCTAATCAATGTCAAAAAATGTCCCTAAAAATTCAATTCAACAAATTATTAATATTATCAATTTAACCAATATTATTACACAAGTAGGTGAGCTATGAACAGCTATTTAGCTGTTCATAGCTCATCTACTTGATATATTTATATCAATGTCCCCCGAAATCCCATTCAGAATGCGAAGTGCTGTGCTTACCGGAGCGTGCTTCAATATGTTTGTCCTGAACGCAGGCAAGGCAAACCCCTCGGCCCCGGTAGATTCTTATTAGGTGCAATACATGAGACTGTAGCGGTAACCGGTTAGTTGAATAAATAATTGACTGACTGCAAGACTATGAATTGAATTTCTCTTGACTGGTCGGAACCTTTGAGCGTAGAAAACTGAATAGATGCCTTCTTTGTCGTAAAAGAGATTCTACTAAACTCTAAAGTCCCATGGGATAGGGAAGGGCAGTAATGATGTTTGACTGGTGCTATTTAAAGTATAATTATAACTAGTTTCAACTTACTTCATGATGATGTCAATGATGAAGCAAAGTGTATTTTCTTGTGGTCTATATAACGTTGTCAAACCATTTTACAGAAATTATATATATGATCGTCTTTATACCGATGCTTCTTTGTGCAAATAAGTGTTTATCTATCACTGTATATCAGGGCAACTTACCGCTGGCAACAGCTGGCGATAGTATAAGAAGACAGGTCATCATTAACATGTATTTGCTTCTAACTCGTTGGATGCACGATTCTCCTAAAAGTGTGTAAGTAACTGAGTTGGCAGCGCAAGAACTGAAATCAGAGGATACCTAATGAATGGGATATGAACTCAGAATAAGTCAGTCCAGGTACTTGTGAAGTAACCAGCTTTATTTATTAGCAAGGCAAACCAAAAACGACAAAACAAGCCTGCTCTATTTATTATTAGGAATGTAATGATTAATAGGACCTCAGACCTATACAAAATATTCCCTGACCGTGTACTCAATACTTCAATACATCACATACATTCAACACTTGGTTATGTCATACATAATATAATAATTTACAATAATATAAGGTACAGAATACAAACTAGGTTACGGCTGGATGTACGAACAGAGAAACAGGGCAAAGAACCGACCCATGGGATATGAACTAATTGCGGCTGTAAAGAGGCCTTGTCATTGTTTTACAATTTAGAGCAAGTTTTTAATGGATTCACAATAATATAATTCATTGCACTGAATAATATACTCGTAATGAAGGTGAATGTGACATGACGACCATCAGACATATCAATCAAATCAAAACGTAGACCGCTCTCAAAGCACATCCTTGAATCTGATGTTCTAATAGATAAATGAAAAGTGAGGTCCCCATAATCGAGAGGGAGCCGTTTGACACATGTCTGCTTCTCTCTATTGACCAGGAAAATAAAGTTATAGAAGAAGAATGACAGCATCACTTACAAGCAAACTGACAGGAACTTAATAACCCCAAGTACGATCCAGTGTGGCGAGAGGCAGCTGATGCTGGACAACGTGAAGCCAACGCCCAGAGACAACAGCAGTGTGAACCTGCGGCCGCGAGTGTCCGCGATGTAGCCCCAGAAGAATGATCCCAGCATGATGCCTGGAATTCAGTAGATAATCGTATATTCCATTGTAAAGGCTGTTGTTTCTTATTGGGGTAAGGAATCCTAGGATACAAAGACTCGCGTCCAAGTAAAGGATGTGGCATTGGAAGGATATAAAAATAAGATAACAATCAGACCTTGACGAGTTTGCAGTGAAATGAGTAGTCGCCTTGAAGACTGAGATGTAATATCTCGTGTGCTCGTATTACTCTTTTTTGCCTAAGGTGATGCCCTAGTTAAACAGCGAGCTTCAATTTCGCTGGAGTTCAGGACGCAGGACGCAGAATGGGAGACTGTGAATTAGCTCCTTATTTCTGCCCTGTGATGTGCAACATCTATTGATTTGGCTCCAGTACTTTCTGTAATTACACATTGTTTCATCATCATCATCATCAGCCCGTATCAGTCCACTGCTGGACGTAGGCCTCTCCCAAAATACGCCACTCAACCCTACTCTCGGCCCTCTGCATCCAGTCTCTGCCAGCCATCTTGCGAAGGTCATCCCTCCATCTAGTCGGGGGGCGTCCCACACTAGTTTACCCGTTCGTGGCCTCCATTCGAGAACTCGTCTACCCCATCGGTTATCGGTTCTACAACAGATGTGACCGCCCACTGCCACTTCAGTTTACTGATTCTATGAGCAATGTCAATCACTTTTGTCTTCTGGCGGATATACTCGTTTCTTATTCTATCTAACAGAGAAATGCCAAGCATAGCTGTTTCCATAGTTCACTTTGAGCTTGTGGGCTAGTCTCACCGTCAATTTCCACGTTTCGGCTCCGTAGGTCATCACTGGCAGGACGCACTGGTTGAAGACCTTAGTTTTCAGGCATTGTGGTATTGAAGACGCATTGTTTAACTGGCCACATTGGACCTTCACTCCGGGGCACGTCAGAAAAAGGTAAGGGGGGTAACTACTAAGGCTGACTTAGCATAGATTTTTACCACCACTAAAGCTATTAAAAAGCCTCTCACCAATAAAAGGCAGTGAAGTCAGAATCCCCATTTGGGCGACTGTCAGGTTCAGGTCACAGGCGGCTGCCGTGACCAGACTGAAGCCCAGGAGCTCAACTCCGATGGCCAGGAGTATGACCGCGCAGGTGCATGCCAGAAGGACGTTGTAGAGACCATTGCCTGGGTGAAAGATATACCTATTTATACATATCAAAAGTTTCATATGTCTTTCAAGAAGTATATAGTGATTGAGTTATCTACAAACATCTTCATTTCAGAAGGATTAGAAAGCGCATGAAGAAATTGATGAATATCAAAGGAGCAAATGACAATTCCAGATTCTGCCCCACCATCAACCGCAGGCTGTACAAGATAACGAATAAATGTAAAAATATCTCCGTTTTTTTTTAAATTATTGGTCTAAAATAAAGTTTTATACAAGTTGCGATTCGAAAAAAAAACAGCTTAATTAAGATCTCAGAAACTAGTAAGAAATCGAAGCGATTTATTTATTGTTTTTGTTATTCTTCTATAGGAGTTTCGAGAGTAGTAGAAAATGATACTGATTGATTATGATTATGCAATATGAAAGCTGTAATAAGTCCCCAACAAAATGATAGGTACAGCTTAAATGGTCACGTAGTTTTGTAGGTGGGGCAAAGCTCCATTGAAATGTGGCAATGTCTTTTGTACCGATTTCATGTCTATTGGGTAAATGGGATGTGATTTTTAGTGTACAGCATTAGTATTCTTGGTCTAATACATTCTTAATTCTTGAGTTTTACTAAAGTAAAGTAACTTATTTTATTAAACATTGTTATATTTTTCGTATTCATTAACTATTTTCTTTAATTTGATTAAGTTGTAAGTATTTTATAAATAAAAACGAATCGTTGCCGTTTACTTGAGTTCTTCCACTTAAGAAGAACATCACGTGATACGCCCTCAAGATTGGTTTATTAATAAACGGCATACTTGAGATGGTGATGACATCTTGAGAGTGTATCAGCTGAATTCGCTCTTGGAGGACGGTTTGAGATCAGACTATTATTACGATTGTTACTTTTTATTTTTATTTATGTAGGTAGGTACTTAATGTAAGTACCGTTAGTGATATATATTTATTATTGCTCAACAAGCTACCTATTCATACGCTGAATTCTCTACCCAAAGGTTGTCTGGAAGAGATCGCTTTGAGCGATAAGACAGCCAATTGTAATATTAACGATATTAGCCTATTTCTTTTGTGTAATTATTTTCTTTTTTTGCAATAAAGAATATTTATCTTATCTTATATACGGGCCTAAGAGCCTACCTGTTTTCGTGAGCGCCTCCTCAAATGGTGTAGCAGTATAGGGTTCAGTCTTATCATCCATTATCAGAAGCACGGTAAATCACTGTCGCAATCTCTTAGCGGTCTTTACACAGCCGCGTTCACGGAACAACTGAATATTTTTAGCATCCAATATATTTTCAGCTCAAAAATAAAACTGTATTATTATTGTTAACTAGACGAGACAGCAACTTGTCTAATATTTTTAGATTTTATTTATTGACAAGTCGTCGGCTAAATTGAATACTTAAGTATTTTTAGGTTAGGTTCCCGTGCCTCAAAAGGAAAAAAAAGGAACCCATATAGGATCTCTATGCTGTCCGACTGTCTGTCAAGACCGTGTCAAGACCGTAGACGACCGGTCAAGACGTAAGACCTATATCTCAGAAACGCGTGGACGGATCAAGTTGAAATTCAGGGTTAGTCCATCTAGTTCTACTATTAGTTCTACGATACAACAAAATGGACTAAAAAAATCCAGACATTCATACTAAATACCTACTAGGTACTCAGGTCTGCAACCTCATGCAGTCTTGAAAAATCAAACTTCTACATCAACGCAATCAAAAGATATGGCCATTTTCTCGCATATTTGTATGAAAATGCAAGAAAACCAAAACCTAAAAATATATTTATTGTTCAGCGTTCTATGCGAATGGAGATCCGCCCAGTTGTTACATAAACAGTACCTACAATGGCTGTTTGTTCAGAGATTTCTCTGACACATTCATCAAACGTATTCGTGGAAACTGTAAACCATTTCAATAATTCTGCTTAGAATGTAATATTTTAAATAGGGTTCTTCCCGTTGCCTAGTGGATACGAGGCTCATAACAGAATCTGTTAGGAAATAATGTTATCATGTCTTGTGTAATACTGCGTCTAGACTCTCACTACTTCCGATGACGCACTATGGGAAAACTGTGTTTAGTTACTGAGATAATTATCTAGATAGGTGATATTTTTAAACTTTCACGGTTTGTTTATTTTACATTTTACATATTAATTTGATAAACCGGGAATTACTGTGTTAAACATTTATTATTGATGTCTCGATATTTCGACAGCATTGCAGCCATCGGTCACGAGTAGACTCTTAACACGGTAATTCCCGTTTTATCAAATTAATATAGATAGATGATATTTTATTACTAAGTGGAACGTTATTGAAATAAATTAGGCTGCGATCTCATTTACATATAGGTACATACTTTTATTATTTCATTACAGTATCATAATACTATTATATAAGTACATTCACGTCAGTTGAACCAATTACAGTGAAGTTAAGCGTTGGTTTGATTTCTCTGGAGGAATTTGAGGAGGAGAAATTTGTTCCTCTGGAACTTGGCAAATAACAAACTGTCGAGTCCATTAATAATACTAAATAAATACACCAACATCATCACTTACGAACAGGCTGTATGGTCTCAGATCCTTGCCTGCCGTGATGAAGGCGAATTTAAAACAACAACGACATACAAATAGTCCTAAGTCCTATCCTAAAATCACAGACGTTATACAGTCTATCGAATATCAAATCACAGTGCCACCGCCTTGAGAACCGGCTTGTCTGGTGGAAGGAACCACGCGGCCACCACACTACCTGCAGACAATAATCAAATAGTTAGAACATGATGAAAAAATTATTGTCGTAGGCAGGACTTAAACCTGCGACCTTGTCATTCCGTGACACGCTCTTACCAACTAAGACTCAGTTGATAAGAGCGTGTCACGGAATTAAGGCCGCAGGTTCAAGTCCTGCCCACGACAATAATTTTATGATCATGTTCTAATTTGTTCACCGTGCATGGATAATGCGTAATCCAAATCATAAATGAAATAGTTGTTAAATGTGAAGACACCAGCCCGCCCCTCAATTCTACTAGAGTATTTAAATCGAACGATTACGTAACCAGTACAAGCTGGCCCAGCCCCAAGTAATTTCGTCATGCTGGCTTAGACTGGATACGGCATCGTTCGACTCTGTTCGATCAAAATACTTAGCAGTATCAGGCTGGAAGAAACCAACTTAATACCATCAATTATAATAGAAATAAACGGCATATTCTTGGAAACCATTCCAAAGAGCCCAAACACTCTCTCCTCAAGCCTCTGCTGTAAGTTGGTAATGAGTTCAGTATCCTGCTGATTCCATATGCTGCTGCAGCATCAAGGTTATCATAATCTTGTAATATTATAAAAGTGACATCATCATCAGCCCGTATCAGTCCACTGCTGGACGTTGGCCTCTCCCAAAGCGCGCCAATCAACCCTACTATCGGCCCTCTGCAGTCCCTGCCAGCCATCTTGCGAAGGTCATCCCTCCATCTGGTCGGGATGCGTCCCACACTACGTTTACCCGTTCGTGGCCTCCATTCGAGAACTCGTCTACCCCATCGGTTATCGGTTCTACGACAGGTGTGACCAGCTCACTGCCACTTCAGTTTACTGATTCTATGAGCAATGCCAACCACTTTTGTCTTCTGGCGGATATACTCGTTTCTTATTCTATCTAACAGAGAAATTCCAAGCATAGCTCTTTCCATAGCTCGCTGAGCGACTTTGAACTTATAAAAGTGACAGGACGCTCAAATCGATCAGACCGGTGGAAGTTGCTCACATACCTACCTTCATCAACTAGAAGAGAGATGATGGTCTTCAAACGGCTGAACAGATCTTCTAGAATCATAGCTAAACCACTCTCGATTAACCACCTTTCAAAACAACCTTCTTATAACATCTCTCTGTAAATTCGTTTTACTTACTCAGAACAAGCAAAGACCAGAGGTAGAAGGTGATCTGGCAGTGGTGGAAGATCAGGTTCCCCACCAGGTTGATGCCGATGAAGGTGCTGCTTCGACCCACCATGATGCTGAGGCAGGATGCCATGCCTCTGAGAATGGACAAAATAAAAAATTAGCCGACAATAATTGTGGAATAGACACCAAAATAATAATAGTCACTGAACCTGACAGTCTTCCAAAAAAAACATTATACTTAAACTTATCGAACTTAGAAAACTACAAAAATACGTATAAGTTTATTGAAGAAATGAGAATTGGCCGTTTTAATGGTATAGCCTACACGGATCTTTAGAAGTCGACTTAGAGCCAAGCAACTTATAGGATTATTGGAATTTTGGTAGAATTTTGGAATTGAGATGAGCAGTTATGAATTTTGGGAATTCAACGATTGCGAATTCCAAATTGATCGCCCAAAAAAAACTAAGGCATGTGTAATCCGCCAATCCGCACTGGGCCCGAGCTCCCTCGATGTAAGGGAAGGTCTGTGCTTGAGCATTGGGGCAATATAAATAGACTGATGATGATGATGATAAAAATGATGATGGCCCAAGGAAATTCCATTGGCATTGTATTTAATTGGCAATTGGCATTATAAAAATGCAGTTTTTAGTGTATTGTTATAAATTTTTCGCAAGCGTGGCTAATAAAATAGCCAGCCACTAGAGACCACTGTCTGTACACTAGCTAACTTTGGTTTTATATGTAACTGATGTATTTTCATTTGTGTGCAAATAAAGTATATTTGAATTTGACCACCCACAGAGCCCACATATTATGTTTCAAATACACAGATTCGATAGATGTAGATGACAATCCTAGTGTAAGAGTCAGGGTTCACATTGAATGTAGTCTCTGTAATTTTATGAAATATACAATTTTTCATTTTCATTTTCAAATCAATGCGTTATACTGATAACTTACCTATGGGACGTAGGATACAAGTCCACAAAGTACGAAGCTAGTATTCCCATTCCAAGGCATGTACAGGTGAATACAACAAAGAAGAAAACACTGCTGATTGGCTCCGGTGTCAAATTGAGGAAAGCACCACTGAATGAGGAAAGGCACAAGATGAAAATTAGAACGGCTTTCCGTCGGTTTGGGAGATAGGAGATGACAAAGTTGAGGAATGAGAAGACGGACTGGGAAGCTATGAGGGTTATGATGACGTTGTCTTCTATTGTTCCGAGGCAGACGGCAGGCGCCTGAAAAGTAATAAAAATTGTTTCAGATAAGTTGTAACTCTATATTATCATCGAATGATATAGAATCACTAAGACGTGCCTTGTCAACAAACATGAATACGACCCAACACCCCTCCACTCATGACCCTTCACGTACACACACACAAACGCACCCTCTCACACACAGACACACACTGACACACCCTCACCCCCCCCCCCCCCCCACACACACACACCCACACATACCCTCTCATACACACATCCTCTCAGTCACACTTACACACAAACGCGTACTATTCTTATCGTACTCTCTAGCCCCCACAACACAGGGAATCCTAGTGTGGGGTGCTAGGCTAGTGAACTACATCAGCACGATCTGATAAACTCGTTCTCTTTGTTTTATAATTATATAGTATAAGTCTACACCCACATGCAAGCTCGTGCATTATTGTACATGTAACCTTAAACTCCAATAAAGAATTTATTATTATTATGAACCATTTTTGGATCCTAGGGGGTCATACATTTTGGATCATACGGCCATGGGTCTACCTACCTACAGATCCGTAGCCACATTGACAAATAATACCAACGAAAAAGAAGACGAGATTAGCATCTCAAGTACGTCGTCAATTAATATACCAATCTTGAGCCTCACAAAATGCACTCAAGTCGCAGTCCGCCTTCACTAAGCAAATACTTGAGAGTGCTCTGGAGTGTTGAGTCTTGTTTTATACGGCTATACTCACGTGATATTACCCGATTCCTAAGCGCGTAGGTAATTAACAGGAACTATTAATAAGGATTGCGTTTATTAATAGGATCACTCTCAAGAGAGAGTATTTATATACTTACGGGCCTAAGAATAGTCAGACATCAATCACTAGACGAATACCTTACACAACGGTAATTTAAGAGCTAGATTGTAAATGGGTATTTGTAAATTCATGTACTGTTGATTGTACAACCCTTACCTTCGTCGAACCGGCAATTAGATCAAGAGGAAGAGCTCTTCAAAATGGCGGGAAACGACGGTTGCGAAATTATTTCATAATTTTCCTTTTAATGTCTACAGGGGCTATTTTGTGTTTAATATCACGTTAAATTAATCAGAAAATGTTCGCGAATGACAGTATGGTGAAGTTATTGAATTATTTATGCAAGATCTGAAGTTTCAAGCTTTTATCAAGAGTTCCCGCTACAAGCTCGGGAGTGAACGGGACTGTCGAGCTGCTTCGTCCAGAGTGATGACGCTACGGCGACTCCTCTGGATGAAGACATGAAGACGCGGCTACCCAGGGTGAAGACGCTACTGCGACTCCCCTGGAGGAAGATAGAAGACTATTGAATATATAGAATTTTCTGTAACATGACATTGGCAAATGACGAACTGTCGAGTCCATTAATAAATAAAAAATAGATCAAGAGGAATAATAATACTCACAATGATAATAGGCGTAGCAGTGAGATTTCCACCATTGCCATCGAAAATTGGAATGTTTCCAGTTGTAGAATTTCCAGCTACGTCCAACAATTCCTCACTGGATATCAATGAACAGATATTTCCAGCGACTGTACTGTTCGATGCCAGGGATACTCTCACCAGGTTCAGGATGTGAGGAAGCCAGACTAGGAAGCTGTTGTTACTGAAATGTAAAAATTGTAAAGGAGTGAAATGAAAGGCCAGGATGACGATGAGGAGTCGCCAAGGTGTAAACACCACGCCTAGCCATGGTATCTCAGTTGCGATGTCCAGTTTCAGGGTTGGGTATGTGAGAACTGGAAGTAGAAAAGCAATGACCAGGTTGGTACTTGAAATCTGGTTAGGACCGCCTCATAAAAGGTTACATTCTTTAAAACAAAATAGAAATAACAATTCCAGATTCTGCCCCACCATCAACCGCAAGTTGTACAAGATAACGAATAAATGTAAAAATATCTCTGTTTTTTATTAAAATGATTGGTTTAAAATAATGTTTTGTACAAGTTGCGATCCGAAAAAACCAGCTTAATTATGAATTCAGAAAATAGTAAGAAATCGAAGCGAATTATTCATTGTTTTTGTTATCCTTCTATAGGAGTTGCTAGAGTAGTAGAAAATGATACTGATTATGATTATGCAATATGAAACCTGTAATAAGTCCCCAACAAAATGATAGGTAAATGGTCACGTAGTTTTGTAGGTGGGGCAAAGCTCCATTGAAATGTGGCAATGTCATTTGTACAGATTTCTAGTCTATTGGGTAAGTTGTCTATGGTTTAGGGCTTGGGACCAATTATAATGGTGGATTATAAAAAGTCCCGCCTACCTACAACAGTGGGAAATGTGAATAGGTCGATGATAATACCCAAATATAGGTTTGCAACCACGTACGTATATCAGCTATCGATGATAAATATAGGGCATTAACAATGAATGCTAAAAGAACACATGTAGGATGATAACGATACAACAGCAGATGTTCACAAAACCCAATATTTTCAGCTTAACGATTAAAAATAATTCGTATAATTAAGTACAATCATAATGGAAGGAACTCGCCAGAGACAACCATCAACTAAGGACAGCTGAATACCAAATCTACTAAATACGCGAATCCGACACTGGAATGGACACTGCGAGACGAATGAACAAAGAATGATTGCCACGTGAACCCTCAGAGCTCCGCCGTCAAGATATAAAAGGAAACCAGACAAAGAATTTGAAAATAGGCTACCCACGGCAGCACCAGCGGCATCATCATCAACGCTCACACCCATCCCTCCTAATTCCTGCTGGCGCTAGATTGCATAATCCGTTGGCTGTGGTAGTCTGGTTGCGGTTGGGCTACCTTCCTTCCCATCCCAGAGCGTGTCTCCCCCATACAAAATCAGTGCCCTCCGGTGCATCTGGATAGCTTTCGGGCTATCCGGGTCAGGCACGACCTGGCTGGAGTGGTGCTATATGTTCATGTATGTTCATGTTCGGTGAATTGCTAGCTATTATTTTATGAGAAAGGGTTTTATGAAGAAGTCAAAGATCAGACGAGCACCGTAGTAGCAGTCATCGTAGCAACGTTTAAATTCACGATTCTCGGAGCCGTCCAATAATATCATAGCAATTTCTAGTTGACTAATATCGACATTCAATAAAGAATATAAATATGGTCGAGGCGTCACGTAACCAAAAGGCTGGCAGCTACTTCGCACAACGTATTAGCCCCTCGATACAGCGGGGCAACGCTGCCAGCCTTTTGGGCACGCTGCCTATAATGGGGGACCTAGGGCAGGTTTAATTTTTTTATATATATATAGTAAGTTTGCTTTTTAGATAGGTTTAGTTTTAGTTTAGATATAATTATTAGTTTGTGTAGTTTTATTATATTTTGTTTTTAAGGTTTCATTATGTGAATAAATAAATTTAGTAATCGAAAAGTAAAAAAAAATATTTGTTTTATTATAGTATTTCGCATTAGGTTCCCAGAAATAATTCCCGTTTTTCTCACACGTCAAAAACGCTAGTCGGCCATGTTCGCGAGATTCGTGACGTCACTCTGCATTTTTAGGGGTGCCTGATTTTTTTGATTTATCGATCTTATGTGGGTTTGGGTAGATACATTTGAAGCTAGATTTAACAAGGTATTTTGATGATAATCTATGTCAAAAACATTGATGTTTTAACATCGATGATGCAGTATGGTAAACATTGATGATGACATCGATGTCATTATCAATGTTTTCTCAACATCGAACATCCCTAGTCATGTCTATGGCATAATATCTATGGATAATAATATTTCGGACGGTGTTTTTGATCGAGTTTGGAATGCATTTTAAATTAAAGTTTTTGGTGTTTTAAAGGTCTCAAAAAATTTAGTAATTTTTGGTACGGTGTTTATAGAACGATTATTAACTATTTAAGACAAACAAAAAAATGGGTCAGCTATAGTATGACCGTCTAAATCAGTCTTCGCTTGCGCGGTACAGGGATGCGGGGGTATGACGACAACGGGGACCGAGAGAGGTGCGGGGGCGGGCGCGCGAACAGAAATGTATTGTAACAGAAATGCGCCTGCCGCCCGCACCTCTCTCGGTCCCCGTTGTCGTCATACCCCCGCGTCCCTCGCGTCCCTGTACCGCACAGGCGAAGACTGATTTAGACGGTCATACTATAGCCTATTATGATTGTTGAAAGATAGGTATGTAATGTGTAGTATAAAACCTGGTTCTCACGTGATGTACACAACGGCAACTATGTAGAATAGCTGGACGGTCCTCCACAGCAGCGGACGTCGGAACAAAGGAGCGCTCTGCTCATACAAGGCGCGTGTTAAAGACATCGGTTTTCTTACAGAGTCCTCTTCTAAGATGAGGGAGTGGACCTGAAATATGAGTAAATAATTTAGGACGTAGTGATTCAAGCGAGCTGAACCTTTGAACTCTTTGCCTAATTCTGCATTAAACCTTTTCAATTATTCAGGCGTGGGCTGCTTTCAATGCAATGAATATACATGAATTTAATCCTGGGTACACTACAAGTATTCCAGTACCATATTATAAGAAACTGTAACTGCTACTTTATTGTACCTTACAGTGTCAAGAAACTAGGAAATAAACGCAGGGTTGCCAGAATAATATTTTTATCGATACAGCATACTTTCGATATTCCGTACATCGCGATAGCGAACATTCGATATTCAGACATTCGGTATTACGTACTTTCGAACTCACGTAATTCGAACTCATGTACTTTCGGTATACCGTTCATCGGTATTTTGAACACACCGTAGTGCAGTCAAATATAATATCAGTCTAGTCTTATGTCTTCTTGACAAGACAAAAACCTTAAATATGTTATTATAGTCAATTCCTTTATTATGTGGTCACAACTTGAAAACTTTTTCTCCAAACATTTCCCAAGCGATGCCACTTCCCCAAAATTTCCCCAAGAGCCAAATTTTCCCCCAAAATTTAGAGAAAATCCCCCAATCTGGCAACTCTTGATAAACGGGAATTCGGTTAGGATTCTACCTGATCATCCATTCTCTGTCTACGGGATTTTCGGATTAGACTTGTCATGACTGAATCACATCTAACGTCTACGACAATCTATACCTAATTAGATCAGCAGGGTTACTCTCACCTCTTAAATCGATCCAGTTTAGGTTCCGAATCGCTATCTACAATTGACGTAATTGTAGCAAATTGTCAGTTTAGGAACCTAAACTGGATCGCTATAAGAGGTGAGAGTATGTGCTGTGCTGTATTTCTATTTCATAACCTCTTGATTTTACTTTAAGAAATATCTCACTGACTCACCTTATACCCATCCTTGTCACACCTATGGTTCACCAAATACATGGCTCTCATCACTTCCAAGGCCTCTTCCTTCTTCCTCAAGTTGGCCAGGAATTTCGGAGACTCGTAGAAGAAATATATGAGTATCCCGCCCACTCCTGAAGGCAGGGCCAGGATGACGATGAGGAGTCTCCAAGGTGTAAATACCACGCCTAGCCAAGGTATCTCAGTTGCGATGTCCAGTTTCAGGGTTGGGTATGTGAGAACTGGAAGTAGAAAAGCAATGACCAGGTTGGTACTTGAAATCTGTTTAGGACCGCTTCATTAAAGGTTACATTCTTTAAAACAAAATAGAAATTGATGAAACAGTGGAAACAGAATTGAAATCAGTTCCCGACCAGATGGATATAGGTTTAACATGTGTGTCTGACTGTGTAACTGTCTGTGTAACTGCTTGAAAGTCTTGTTTGAAAGGTGATATGTTGGTTGTTTGAGAGTGTTCTTAACTATGATTCTAGAAGATCTGTTCAGCCGTTTGAAGACCATCATCTCTCTTCTAGTTGAAGAACGTATGTGAGCAACTTCCACCGGTCTGATCGATATGGGCGTCCTGTTACTTTTATAAGTTCAAAGTCGCTCAGCGAGCTATTGAAATAGCTATGCTTGGAATTTCTCTGTTAGATAGAATAAGAAACGAGTATATCCGCCAGAAGACAAAAGTGGTTGACATTGCTCATAGAATCAGTAAACTGAAGTGGCAGTGGGCTAGTCTCATCTGTCGTAGAACCGATAAACGATGGGGTAGACGAGTTCTCGAATGGAGGCCACGAACGGGTAAACGTAGTGTGGGACGCCCTCCGACCAGATGGAGGGATGACCTTCGCAAGATGGCTGGCAGAGACTGTATGCAAAAGGCCGAGAATCGGGTTGAGTGGCGTGCTTGGGAGAGGCATATCTACGTCCAGCAGTGGACTGATACGGGCTGATGATGATATGCTGTTATTCATAAACCTCACTTCCCTTAAATCGTGTTGTCGTTGTGTCCCTGTCACATTTCGTTAAAAAAGGTTAAGATAGATATCTTCGACCGTACCTACAAGTTAATCAACATATGCGCGGTATTTCTTTAGATGGGTGACCGCTAGTGTAATTTTCATCAGAGTCCCTCAGCAAGCTGGCCTTCGACAGTAGTCATCAGACCATGTCAGTATAACTCTCACAATAGGCCACGCGAGAAGAAAATTTCGTGTTTTTGTCTACTCACTTCCAGCCACAGCCGGAGACAGCAGCAGGAGACACGTCATCAGCAGCATGTACTTGCTGCGCACGCGCTGCACGCATGACTCACCAACCAGCGTATACGTCGCGGAATTGGCTGCGCAGGAACTGGAATAGGAAAAATCGCATTTGAATAGGCTTTAGAAGCAGTACATTGGAAAGTAAAACCAATATTATGGGGAACATGTCTTAATTTTAGGCGGACGCTGATAAAACGCTTGCAAGATCTGAAGTTTCAAGCAATTATCAAGAGTCCCACTACAAGCTCGGGAGTGAACGTGACTGTTGAGCTGCTTCGTCCAGATTGATATCGCTACGGCAACTCCCCTGGAGAAAAAGAAGACATCGATATCTTGAATATTCTGTAGGTACATGTACATGACATTGGCAAATAACGAACTGTCGAGTTCATTAATAAAATAAACAGTGTGTCTTAAAGTTAAGGTACTGTAATAGGAACGTTAACGATATAATATTATAGAAATGATATCGATAATAGTACTAGATAAGATACTTAGTAGGGACGTCGAATTGAATTTATTAAACTTTTTTGTAGCTGACTGTACATAAATAAATATAAATAAATAATAATAAAAATCTTTATTTATCTCACATCAAAGAATGGTAGGTACAATATACAATATACAACTAGCAATACAATGTATGGTTCCACGATGCGAGAGTCTGGTGTCTGTGCTAGGCGTAAGCCTGTGTTACAGATCACCAGGCCCTCCCCATTTAGAAACAGAAATAGTAAAATAAGAAATTAAGCATTAGGTACTAATTAGGTTATGTGAGCAGTGATGGTCGTGGTTAGTGTGTGTGTGTGTGTGTGTGTGTGTGTGTGTGTGTGTGAAGGTGCAAGTGAAAGGGTGTGAGTGTAAGGGTGAATGCGTGTGTATATAATGCGTGTGTGCCCAAAAATCTTGTATAGACAAAATAGTTTAAAAGGTGACTGATAACAGATTTTCCGTGTTATTATAATCTAGACTTAAAAGCCATCGAGTGACATGCTTCTTACAAGTAGTTTTTGTAAGATCGTAGATAGATATGTTATTATTAATTAGATTGTATAGATAGGGACCCAGGAAGCAAAAGAATCTGTGAGAAAATCTCGTGTTAAATCGAATAGGAGAACAAACCGTAGCTTTTCTACGCTTGTCTTTAAAGCTATCGGGATCATAATTTAGAAGCGAATGTTTTTTGGTGATCACGCTTAGGATGAACAGTTGCCGTACCGTTAGCACTTCATATTTTTTGTAAATACGCCCTTATTTAGTGTTTTTTGAGTTGACGACAAAATAAATAGGTAAAATCAGAAGGTGCCAACCCGCGCGCACTCGCGAGTTCCACACTCGCCAGTTGACGAATAAGTCAAATATAGTAATCTGAATGAGACTCGAGATACAGTGGATAGACGTCAGTCAGTCAGTCATAAAAGACGTAATATGATGAGTGTGATGACGTCACAGTAACAGCGAGATTCCCAGAAAGGTGCACGTCAGAAAATGTATGCCAAGAATATGCGAGCAACATCTATTAGTGAAAATATTATAGATAATTATACAGCTGAGACCATTGTAATGTTACATAATTAACATTAGGTAGTTAAATGAGATGGAGAATGTCAATTGATCTAGGTCATATTCATTTCTGTAGCTGCGGGATTGTTCTTGATTCAGATTGATTGGCAAATAAATAATACTTATATGTTAAGAATTCTGCAGGGTTACTCTCATCTCTTATAGCGATCCAGTTTAGGTTCCTAAACTGACAATTTGCTACAATGACGTCAAACGTCCTTGGAACCTAAACTGGATCGCTATAAGAGGTGAGAGTAACCTCGCTGGTAACAGTATTGATACAGAAATGGGAGAATGGAGAAAAATACAGAGAGATATGGAATATGGAGCCAGGTGACGGTCAACTTTTCGCGCTAAAGCTCTAGTCATTTTTGACTGTTCTTGTAATTTTTGACAGTTCTTGACATTTTTTACAGTTCTTGTCATTTTTGACAGTTCTTGTCATTTTTGATCCACGTCGGTCAAAAGTTATGTCTGCCATATGTCTGGGCGAAAGTCGTGTCGATCAACTGTAGTGTCGATCAATAGTAATGTCGGTCATACGTTGTTCGGGCAACGGTGTGTCGATCAAAAGTTATAGAATCCACAAAAAGAGAATATTACAAAGTGCATCGGTTATTTCAAATGGTGGTAAATTCAAGGGTTTAATGGGTTTAGCGATCAGGTACAGTCGACAGCAGATCAATGGTAACACTTGCAGTACGATTTCAAGTCTTACGACGCAAATAATAAGAACTGTCGAAAGTAAAAAGTGTTACCATTGATCTGCTGTCGGCTGTACCTAAGTATATTTTGTACGATATTAGATATTATACAGGATACAGAGTAGGTACGGTACGGGTAAACCTCTTGATGTTACGTCTTTATGGAATATGGAATAGATTGACTACGGAAAAACAAATATGTTCATTGAGATGAACATGAACAAGAGATAGGTACGGTGGAACACAGAGAAAGGTGTACAGGAGAGTTTTTAAGGTTGAGATTTTCTCAAAAACTACTTGACCTATTGCAAAAATTATTTCACTGTTTGATAGATAAAAGCGAAAACTATGTAACTGTAAAATAATTATTAAATTCGGTCCAGTAGTTTTTAAGAAAATCTCAACCTTACTGAGGCCCCCTGTATACTCTGTCTTTGACTGTACCTAATAATTTTAAGACATCACATCAAACTCATGGCTCAAACTAAGTATCTCTGTGCTAATAGGTCCATATAATAACGATTACAAATTAAACGCAGATTAGTAGATCTAACTAATGAGTCGATAATCTCTGAGTTGAACATTAGAGACAGATTATCGGTAACGGTTACCCGAAATGTGTTGCGCTATTTCGGCCATGTCATAAGAATGGACCCTTCCAACTTGGAGAGAACTATACTGCTCGGCAAAGTTGAGGAGACTAGACCACGTGGCCGGAGACCAGCCCGCTGGACTGATGCGGTTGGCAGAATCCTCGGCGGGAGCTTTGAGGCTTTAGAGGCTGTGAGAAGAGCACAAGATCGTGCCTCCTGGCGCCATTCATACATGCCAAGACGGCACCTGCTGTTGAGGGTCATGATCCTCAGCACTGAGGCAACGATTAGGGAGGAGGAGTAGATCTAATCATCTTTACGCCTCTCGCGGTTTGATTAGGATTAACGCGAATCAGTCTCACTGCGATTTAGTTATACCCGGCGTCATGGGCGTACCCAGGTTTTGGGCCAGAGGGGGGCAAATCAGATTTTTTATAAGCTAGGTGCTTATAGAAAGAACGAACGCGCCTCGTAATTTTTAGTTGTAAAAATATTGTATTGCAAACAAATGGCAAAAAATTCGTTTTCTTAATTTTTATCGATAAAAGTACTAGATAAGATACTTAGTAGGGACGTCAACATTGTCCAGGTGGAGGGGGGGGGGGGGGGGGCAGCTGCCCTACCCTGCCCCTACCTGGGCACGCCCATGCCCGGCGTAAATGAAGGATGATGTCTCAAACTTACAAGCAAACCGAGAAGAACTTGATGAGTCCCAACACCAGCCAGTGCGGCGACAGACTGCTGAGACACGAGAGCACGAAGCCGACCTGTAGCGACAGCACGAGGGTGAACCGACGGCCACGCGTGTCCGATATGTAGCCCCATACATATGAGACCAGAAGGATGCCTGGAACATGACATAAATACGGGTGTTGATTCAAGAAGTAAGATTAGGTTCTTACATATGAAATTGGCGTTTTGTCGTACTGGCCACTTTGATCTCAAATATCTCCTCTTTGGTTAGGAATTCCAACTTCAAATTTATACAGCTATTTACTCATGCATTTGTGTTTCGAAAACCGTAATTCATTTATAATTTAATAATTTTTTTTATTGATGGAACTGATGTTACATGGTATAAAAAGCACATAATAACATTGGCTAAGGCTTATAAATATATAAGTTATCCTGTTTAGCAGGTCGTGCTATTGAAGTACACTAGCCCCCACACTAGGATTCCCTGTGTTGTGGGGGCTAGTTGCTTCGGGAGGATCCATATGCCAACTCATCTTGAAGAGACAAGAATGGCTATTACAACAGTTTTTATCGAATATACTAGGTACAAAGCAAATTAACAATTAGACAAGAGAAATAAATAAATAGATTTGCGAGTTATCTGAATAGGGTGTGTGTGTGAGGGAGGGTGAGTGTGTGTGTGTGTGTGTGTGTGAGGGAGTGTGTGTGTGTGTGTGTGTGTGTGTGTGAGTGAGAGAGAGAGTAGTGAGGGTGTGTGTGGTGAGTGAGGGTGTGTGGGTGTATGTATACATGCAGTAGTGTATGTTCGTATAAGCGATAGTGTAGATACGAAATGGCGCGGGTTTTTTTTTTTCTCATTTACATATTCTCAGGACATCCTCTGTTTGGATGTAGTCCAGTGTTAAAAGCCAGTCTGTGACTTTTCTTTTACAGTTGTGCCTGGTGCAGTCGACTATATCGAGGATTTTATTAATATTAGTGTACATGTAGGGACCCATGAATGAGAATGTCCTATGGGCGAACTGTGTTCGTGTTGCAGGCGTTTGCCACATTTTTATTCTCTGAGATCTTTTTGATTGTTGCATGCTGACTGGGGAATTTTTATGGAAACGTAGAATGCAAGCTAAGATGAACAATTGCCTCACCCTCAGACACTTACACTCTTGGTATAGTAGGTCTGTTGGATGCCTGAATGGTTTTTTGTGTGCTACTTTAAGTATGGCACGTTGGGCACGTTCCAGTCTAAGCAGATGCACACTGCATGCGGGTCCCCACCGTTTGTTACCTAATATTAAGAAAACGACTGATTTTGTAAAAATATGCTGCAATTACATAATATTTTCTCAAAACCAGTGCTCAAAACTATCAGCACTTAACAGTGAAACAATTTCAACCTCAATGCTCAAACAGCAGTGAAACAATTTCTGCAATCGTCAAGTAGTTTTTGAGAAAATCTCAACATCATAAACTCTCCACCTTTCTCTGTGTTCCACCGTACCATCCAACGCCCTATAAACTCTGAGCCTTCTACAGCGACTCTGATCTGAAAGCCTCCAGGTGTTATCGCACACGTTGGGAACATATGATGTAAAGGAAAGCATGTAACATTGGGTGTTGATAAAATGATGATGTCTTACCAACAAACGGCAGCGATGTTAATATGCCTTTCTGTATGACGGTGAGGTGCAGGTCGCAGGCGGCGGTGACCACCAGGCTGAAGCCGAACAGGTCCACGCCGATGGCGAGCAGCACCAGCGCGCACGTCAGCGACAGCAGGACGTTGTACAGGCCGTTGCCTGAGGACAGGACAATTGACATGCTTAATCAATGCTATTTCACGCTTTACCACTATCCACTAATAAAAGCTCATTGGTACAGTCCAAAACAGAGAAAAGTATACTTGGGGTCTCATTGCGGTAGAGATTTTCTAAATAACTACTTAAGGGCCTTCCATGAGCCAACTAGCGCCGCCAGTCTTGAAAAAATAATACCTTCCAATTTAATCAATTTTATTAAAAAAGCTATTTACAAAATGTTTATTAGGATAAATACTATTTTTCAATATACAATACATGGCATAATTGCAACAAGCAATTGTAGTTCTCAAATGTGTCAAAAACGGCCGTTTTTCGCAATTATGCGAACTACAACTTATCGACATTGAATCACGTTATAAATAAGCTTTTAAAAAATAGTATTTACCGTATGTACGGTGAAACACAGAGAAAGGTGTACAGGAGAGTTTTTAAGGTTGAGATTTTCTCAAAAACTACTTGACCTATTGCAAAAATTATTTTACTGATTGATAGATAAAAGTTAAAACTATGTAACTGTAAAATAATTTTTACATTCGGTCCAGTAGTTTTCGAGAAAATCTCAACCTTTATTGAGGCCCCCTGTATACTTATCTCTGTCTTCGACTGTACATAGCTTTTTTAATAAAATTGTTAAAATTGGAAGATATTATTTTTCAAAGATTGGCGGCGCTAGTTGGCTCTATGAAGGCTCTTAATAACGTCCAATCAAGCAATTTACTCGTATTTCCGTAACTAACGCTAAAGATACTTCTGAACTCTTAGTACTTTTCCAAATTAATCTGTTTGTCAGTACACCAATCTAGTTAATGCGTGTAAGCGATACCATAACGTCATAATCATAACTCATTGTTGTCTGTATGTTTGTCGCTCTACATTACCCGTAACTCCCGTAAGGCTGCCTGTCCATTGAAGCGGACAGCGGAGCGAGCTTTCGGAGCGTTGAAACGGAGAAATATTAACCAATAAGTAGACAGAATATAATTGCTGCACATAGATTGCGGTCCGGACATATTCCATCAAAATCTTTTGCATTCTTGATGCGCAAAGTTGAATCTCCCAACTGCGAAGATTGTGGGACCAAGGAGAACTTGCAACATATTTTGATGGAATGTGTCCGGTACGAGACTAAAAGAGAGCATGTTATTAATAGTTTAGGTTTATGCAAATTAGATATAGGTATATTCCACGGCATTTTAGCTGAGCCAACTTCAGGCCCAGCTAAAATGCTGTTCTGGGTCTTTTATAAAATTTAAGTTAATTTAGAATAGGTACGATGGGATTGCCATCGTCACTTTGTGTACAAAAATCCCTAAACAATTATAGATCTATATATAATCTATAATCTCTCGTCATCCGATAATGACCCGAATGCAACCGTGACAAGGTACACTCTTTCTAATAGATTAATAAAAGAAAAATTGGATCTCATCGAGTGGAACGAGTTATTAACTATTGATTGTCCTTTATTATTATATGAAAGGCTATCTCTTTTGTTTGACGATATTTATAATAATTCTATGATTGAGTTTAGGCAAAAAATCAAGAGAGATAGCCAACCATGGATAAATGAGCGATTGGCGGGAATGATTGAGCGAAGAGATCAGCTGTTTAGATGCTGGAAATCGAACCCTACAAATATGAACCGCAGGTTGGAGTACACACGTTTTAGAAATAAACTAAATAAAATATTATTACACGCAAAAAATAGGTACAGACAGGCTGAAATTAAAAAATGCGAAGGGAATTTTAGAAAAATATGGGGTAATATAAATGCCTGGTTAGGGAGAAATAAATGTAATCTGGACGATACGGTGATGAAATATTTGGGTAAAAGTGACACAGTGCAGAACATTTGCAGTAATTTTTCAAAAACATTTACGGAAGAGATTATAAATATAAAACATGTTTGTAGCCAAAAATTCTTACATCGCAATCTATATGTAACTAAGAGTGATGTTTCCTTTCGATTCAGACAAGTGAGCGCCTATAAGATTGAAAAATTAATTGATAAATTGAGCTGTAGTAAAGCGCCTGGCAGTGACAAAATCAGAGTGCAAGATGTTAAATATGTTAAAGTAGGAATCAGTCATGTAATATCGAAATTTATCAACATGAGCATGGCAAAGGGCATATATCCGGATAAATTAAAAAAATCCCTAATCAGACCAATATATAAACAAGGAAGCCATATGGATTATACAAATTACAGGCCAATTGCCATTCTGTCCATCATTAACAAAATTGTTGAGAAAATAGTTATCGAACAGGTTAGCACTTTTTTAGAGAATTACAATATATTGTCACCGGCGCAGCACGGCTTCAGGAAGGGTCGCAGCACGGCCACCGCGCTGGCACAGTTCACGGACTATGTCAACGCGAACCTGGGAGCAGGGAAACAGGTACTTGCCCTCTTTATAGATTTTAAAAAAGCATTTGACACACTGGACCACGACCAGCTGCTGAAGGCGATGGACGAATGCGGCATCAGCGGACCGACCAACGACTGGTTTCGCAACTACCTATCAAATAGAACCTTATGCACGGTTATCAAGGGGACCGCTGGAGCCGATTCGGAAGTCGGCCTGGGAGTACCGACCGGCTCGGTGTACGGGCCCGTCGGGTACATCATGCACGTGAACAGTGTGTCCAATGTGGTGAGCCACTGCCAGGTGTGTATGTACGCGGACGACACCTGCCTGCTCATTGCTGGCAAGGACGTGGCGGACATGGTGAACAATGTACAGGAGGATTTCGATAACATAACTAAATGGGCACACGACAATGGCATTATCTTGAACACTAGTAAAACTAAGTGTATGCACATCTATTCACCTTACAACAGAAAAGCTAAGAATATTAGCCTCTCCAAGATTAATATTATAGGTCACAGCTATGACTGTTTACATAATAATGGAAACAGCTGTAGCTGTGCTAGCCTGGAGCTGGTTGAGAAATTCAAATATCTGGGATTGGTAATTGATAAAAATTTTAATTTCAAAATACATGTCGATGGAGTGTGCAAAGGGCTAAGATCGGTATTAGGACAATTTTATCATCTGAATAGAATAGTAAATAAACGAACTATGTACATTGTTTACCATGCGCTGGCCGACTCGTTGCTTAGCTACGGACTGAGAACATACGGCCTTACTTTTAAGACCTATCTGGAGCAAGTAAAACATTTGCAAATAAGATTATTAAAATATTTAGTAGACAAAAATACAAAAAACAAATGTAAAAAGAATTATAACAAATTGTTTACCATATGTAAAATCCTTCCAGTCCATTATAAAGTAGAATATTTAATTGCTCTAGACACTTATTACTCTGAAGAGAATAAAATAACAAAACCGCAGAGTCAGTACTCTATTAGATCTGTTACACCAGGAACAATGTTGCAACCTAAAGCTGGTAACTATTATGGACAAAGGACTAGAGTATATATGACTCCTAAGCTATGTAATAAATATCCTATATTAAGAGAAAATGATAAATTAAAAATAAGTATATTGAAAAGTAAATTAAAAGACCTAATATTACAACACTTTGAAGAAACGAATATTTAAAAATGATACTTAACATATTGTAATATATTGATTAGTTATATTATAAATACACATGCTAAAGATATTTAATACATATGTATATTTAAGAGATACATGTAAAACATAACTGGATTAAACAACAGTGTCAAATTAAAATTAAATCCTTAAATAAGGAATATATTCTTAAATTAAGTAAAATTTTAATTAAGTAGGTATTTGCACAAACGAAAGCAAATCAAGCGTAACGCTTTGTACTTTGGA
Organism: Tachystola acroxantha; assembly: GCA_963506565.1. Taxonomy (NCBI): domain Eukaryota; kingdom Metazoa; phylum Arthropoda; class Insecta; order Lepidoptera; family Oecophoridae; genus Tachystola; species Tachystola acroxantha. Next base: position 13,008,838 of record OY735879.1, read on the forward strand.
CCGTCCTTATTATCTGTCTATTAAATAGAAATCGTACTGCGAGTGTTGTCATTGATCTGCTGTCGAGTGTGCTACCAATGTAAAACTACTAAGTAAGAGAGCTACGCCAACAAACTGCATTGCAGTTTGGCGACAAATGTAACATTACAATTTTTGTTAAAAATTAATAAATAAATTAAAAAAAAAAAAAAAAAAAAAAAAAAGAATAATAATAAAAAAACAATAGGATTGCATAAAAACTCCGCTCCGAGTTTTTATGCAATCCTATCTATATATATAATAAGACTGTAAAAAAAGTTGTGTCTGTACATTGGATATTTTTTGAAAAGAATAATTGTAATGTGTTTTAGGATCGATACTGATGCCAAAACACCAATTATTAGAATTTTTGAAAAAATATCTTTTCCGGTTTTTATTAAAATTATTGATTTAAAATAAAGTTTTGTACAAGTTGCGATTCGAAAAAAACAGTTTAATTAAGAATTCAGAAAATAGTAAGAAATCGAAGGGAATTATTCATTGTTTTTGTTATTCTTCTATAGGAGTTGCGAGAGTAGTAGAAAATGGTACTGATTATGATTATGCAGTAATGAAACCTGTAATAAGTCCCCAACAAAATGATAGGTACAGTCACGTAGTTTTGTAGGTGGGGCAAAGTTCCATGGAAATGTTGCAATGTCTTTTGTACCGATTTCATGTCTGTTGGGTGTTTAAATGTGTGATGGGCTTAATGATGTGGACCCACCACATCCTTAAGCCCATCACACACAATGAAGATACTGTAAAATATGTCGAAGATAATATATATTTTATAGTATCGTCATTGTGTGTGATGGGCTTTAGATATAATCGTTGCAACAGTTCAGTCCAGTTGACTCAACTTGTTAACCCAATGAATATCAATGTCCGCGTAGTAACGTGCGCTTTTCACTTTGAACCCGCAATTGCCATTAGTCAAACGTAACTAAGCTCGCTAGCGACTACGTAAATATCTTCGCTTATGTCAGCCCCTTATGCACACGACGAGCGCATTTTCATACGTACCTACATACTCAGACCACTTACCCCCATAGACCTGTAACAGGAGGGCGCCCGTTTCTGCCCGCACATGAGCGCAACATTGCTTCGCGACACGCGTAACCTTCTGATATCGACACGGATTTAATATGGCGCCCCTGCCCCCCGCTTCGGCTATTGCACTCATCGTGTGACAGAATTTTTCGCTTGCAAATGACCATGCCAGATTCTGCCCCACCATCAACCGCAAGTTGTACAAGATAACGAATAAATGTAAAAATATCTGCATTTTCTATTAAAATTTTTGGTTTAAAATAAAGTTTTGTACAAGTTGCGAGTCGAAAAAAACAGCTTAATTACGAATTCAGAAAATAGTGAGAAATCGAAGCGTTCATTGTTTTTGTTATTCTTCTATAGGAGTTGCGAGAGTAGTAGAAAATGGTACTGATTATGATTATGCAATATGAAACCTGTGATAAGTCCCCAACAAAATGATAGGTACAGCTTAAATGGTCACGTAGTTTTGTAGGTGGGGCAAAGCTCCATCGAAAAGTGGCAATGTCTTTTGTACATATTTCATGTCTATGGTCATGTACGTTACATACGTCACCATGCAATGAATATTTTGGTAATTCGTAGAATCGCAGTTGGATTTGGAGTCTATTACGGAATACGAGGACGAAACACTGAAAGTCACTAGATCGACAATATTATCCCGTGTTTCCCAAGCCCGACACTAGACCGAAAGTGCCTTTGAATAGGTAGTTGATTTTTAGGTAGTTTATTTTCTTCCTGAGTGATTTATAATTCAAATAAATTAAGAAATATTTTAATAATAGCCTGCGATGTCCAATTGTTGGGCAAAGGCAAGAAACCTGGAAGTTGTACTGTACAGTCAAAGACAGAGATAAGTATACAAGGGGACTAAATAACGTTGAGATTTTCTAAAAACTACTGGACCGAATTTAATAATTCTTATACAGTTACATAGTTTTAACTTTTATCTATCAAACAGTGAAATAATTTTTGCAATAGGTCAAGTAGTTTTTGAGATAATCTCAACCTTAAAAACTCTCCTGTACACCTTTCTCTGTGTCCCACCGTACCATAAGTTTCAACTGAAATCATCCCACACTCTACTACTACCTTATCTCAATGTTACAGAATCATGCCCCCCTACTCTTAAAAGCCTTCACAGAGCCAACTAGCGCCGCCAATCTTAAAAAAATAATATCTTCCAATATAATCAATTTTATTAAAAAAGCTATTTACAAAATGTTTATTACGATAAATACTATTTTTCAATATACAATACATGGCATAATTGCGACAAGCTAAGTTGTACTTCGCATAATTGCCAAAAACGGCCGTTTTTCGCAATTATGCGAACTACAACTTACCGACATTGAATCACGTTATAAATAAGCATTTAAAAAATATGAAGGCAAGTAAGAAACAGAAATGGTTTTTAATGTATGTAAGTTATTATATTTTATTTGGAAGACAATTTTGGATTGTAGGTCTCATTTAAATCTGCCCATATCTTCATCTTAGCGAATGTTGACGGAAGGGTCGGCAGAGGTAGACCGAGGAGAACGTACGTCGACCAAATTGGCGATGTCTTGACAAGGGGCCAAGTACGGTCTACTACAAACCGACGAGCATGCATGAAGAGATTGATGAATGTGGAGGAGGCAAGGATTGCGGCCAGGATCGCAGCAGATGGAAGTCCATCGTCTCTGCCTACCCCTACGGGAATCAGGCATGAGTTAACGAAAACACCAATAATCCTTTGTTTACTTTGTTCTTTAAAACAAAACAATGTTCAACGATAAACAAAACAAAACAATACCGGTTTTCGTGAGTGCTTCCTCGAAGGGCGTCGCGCTCGCGTCTTCTGTCTTGCGACTGTCGCCCATTGTCGCGTTTAGTCGCAAGTCGCAGGCGCGTGCGACATTGGCTGGTGGGGCGCGGACTGAATGAAAGCTCGTGAAATGAAACAATTTTCAAAGTCACGCAATCAGCGCGGCGTATAGTGGTGTTGCGGAGCGAGCGTTTTATTAAAAAAATAGGTTAAATGGGTGTATTTTATTTTATCTTTAAAAATAGTAGGTACAAGTCGTAAAAAATCCAACAATTTTTTATCTCCATCCGTCATAACAGGCAAGCTTTTTTTTTTTTAAACCTACCTACCATTTTTAAAATTAGGCGGCCAATACAAGATGCGGCCGAAAGAGACCGCATCGTAACAGCGGTAGCGGATAAACGGTCGTTTTTATTACCATAAAACGCTCGTTAGAATCAGAATCATATGTCTTTATTGCAAGTGAATACAGTTCACATATTTTTGCACATCAACATTACTTTTTGAATTTACATTTATACCACTTTGTAAGAAGAGGTACGCTAAGTAAAAAACTTTCAGCAGCACATCTTTTTAATTCGTGTTTGTCTGTCGTTATATTCATAATTCATCTATTGCATATCACACACATAATATATTAGGTACATAACACACTCTTTCGCGGGTTTGCTGGTAGGAATCTCTTTGAGATAAACTCGCCCTTTGTGCCAATATGTTTATCTTGTAATTTTATTTATATTATAATTTATATAACAAAAACAAGTTAAAGTTCACAAATATATGACGATTCGTCGTGATTATGATACTAACATAGCATATTTTATATCAACAACAACAAAAAACAGTCGTTTTTTTGCAATATTTAATCCATATATTAGGTTAGGTAAGCATAAATAGAAATATAGATCGAATATAGAAGGATTCTCTAAACTAGTTTAATGGATAAATATTGCACGAAACACGAAGCACAAACGCAGAATATATACATATTTGAAAACTTTTTTTGATTGTTCAAGATTCGAACTTCAACAGTGTTACGGACTGGCCACCTTTCGTGCCATATGTTTTATAACTAATTTATTTCTCGCTGTCATCCTCATTCCACTTGTCATCGCCACCGCATAAACATACACCAATAAAAAAACCACCTGATATCCTGAAATATAAGTCTCTTATTAACCAGCGAGCCCAGCTCCTCAACAAACAGATTGCTCTTGCAAACAAAACCTTGTGCTAAAGTTCACAACAAACACTTCGCGCGTTTTCTCGTTTCAGTGTACGACGAGCTTTATCACTCTCGAAAACATTTTCAGCACTCCCCTGCATCTGTAGTCGGTTCACGACTGTTAAAACGATCGTTTTCCCCTTCGTTACGATATCCATTGCTTGTTTGTAAGTAACGATTAGTTTTGTATAACGAATGAAGCAAGCATTGTAGAGTTAATGTAGAGATACGTGGAAGTTATACAGAGTGATGGCGTTTTGCCAAATAGGAACAAAATGGATTACAAGGTCGACAGAATGACGCCGGCATTACTATATAAGTATTAATATATGTATTGTAATCTATAAGTAAAGAGCTTTTCCTGAAACTTTGACCTTGACCTATAATTTAGTTATTTATTATTATTATTTTTATTAATGGACTCGACAGTTCGTCATTTGCCAATGTCATGTTACAGAAAATTCAATATAGTCTTCTATCTTCCTCCAGAGGGAGGAGTCGCAGTAGCGTCTTCACCCTGGGTAGCCGCGTCTTCATGTCTTCATCCAAAGGAGTCGCAGTAGTGTCATCACTCCGGACGAAGCAGCTCGACAGTCACGTTCACTCCCGAGCTTGTAGCGGGAACTCTTGATAAAAGCTTGAAACTTCAGATCTTGCTCAAATTGTCCAATAAATTCACCATACTGTCATTCGCGAACATTTTCTGATTAACTTAACATGATATTAAACACAAAATAGCCACTGTAGACATTATAATAAAAATCATCAAATAATTTTGCAACCGTCGTTTCCCGCCATTTTCAAGAGAACCCTAGTTATTTTTGTTACAATCGATAGCAAATCAACAACCTACACAGAAGTATACCTCAGCCCAAATCAAGTGTCTTATTTTGTAAACAAATATGATCGTCTAATTACCTGTTGTGATGTAACATTGAAGGAACTGATTGATTGAACCTGTTCATTGGGAAAATAGAGTGATCCGATATAATAATATGAAAATAACTATTCAATAATCACAGAACAGCTTAAAATGACAGTTTTTGTTGACAAAATAAGACAATTGATTTGGGCTTCGGTTTAGATACGGTGTAACACAGAAAAAAATGTACAAGAGAGTTTTTAAGGTTGAGGTTATCTCAAAAACTACTTGAGATATTGCAATATTTCTTTCACTATTAGATAGATAAAATTTAAAACTATGTTATAACTGTAAATTATTAAATTCCGTCCAGTAGTTTTAATGAAAATCTCAGCTCTGTTGAGGGCCCCTGTATACTTTTCTTCGTCTTCATGCGTACTTACTTAACCAATCATTAAAATCTATCGAACTGATCACTCGGTTTACGAAATAACTAGGTACTTAGGTATTACATACCTAATTACTGGCAAAGTGGTCAGGCCGAAATTTTATGCTGCGACTAGGGCGAAACAAATCGATTTTCATGATCGTTGGCTGATTGCGTTGAAAAGTTGTTGATATTTTGTAGTCTCAAACCTCTATGCATAAGCGCCTTAACAAAATTAAATGAGGTACCTATCTATGGAATTGCTATCATAAAACCAATAGGCGTTTAATTTCCGCAAATCCGCGACGGTTCGAATCAATAAACTATGGTCTAATTCGGTAGTTTAACAACTCAAACCGATGAATTATAGCACCGTTTACGATGTTTTTACCAACACAGCCATTCGTCTCTACCTACCTATGTTTAACCCCGACTCAACGCAAAGAGAGGTTATAAATGAAGTATCCTGTATCGTAACTTCAGAATGGATGGTCCGATTTAAAAGCGTTTTTTTTAGTTTGATAGGTGGTGTTGGCGAGAAGTTCTTAGACACAAAGGATCCAGGATCTTATGATCTTCTGAATTCTCTTCTGTTGTCCTCGGCGACGTATGCAATGGGTGCGGCAGAAAGGCTCGCTCGAGAGCTCGGCGCTGCACCATGCTGAGTCGCAACCCGTTTGTGTATGCCGCAGTGCATACATACACAATGTAATATATATCTGTATAAAGTTTGAAGTTGTGTTATTTAGGTATTTATTTTTTATTTTTTGTTTCTTTTTCAGTTTGTCTGTATTTTATTGTTCTTGGTTATGCATTTATCTCCTATAAACAACTAGATACACAGTCTGCCTTCTAAAAATGTCCGAGCGCAACGAAGGTCCAAACGGATGAATGGACCCTCATTTGCTTTTTTGGACATTATTTGGACGTTAACAATGGACCCTTATTTGGACGTTTTTAAATTGTTTATATAGCCAGTTGTTTATAGGAGATCAATGTGTGTATGTTTTATTTGTGAATAAATTTATTATTAAAATTAAATAGTTTATTATTTTAATTTATTTCAGAAAGATAGCCTCGAAATCTTACGTTACTTTGTATCAATTTTTTTAATTTAATACTTACTTAGTTAAATTGGGATTTGGATAAAAAAAAAACTTCTAATGACGTCTTCTCGCGAAGATCCACATAAGGCATGGGTCGCTGGTGGTCTACACAGCAAATTACCTTTTTTCCTAACCAATCGCTAATCATAACTTCCTCCTTCCTAATGGAATAACTAGGCTTAATGAATTGAGAAATTGGGAATCTTTCGAACATCCGTACGATATCTGGCCGACTACGAAGGACGGGGAGCTGCCGCTGCTTGTTAATTGTTATCTCAACATCATAATATATTAAAAAAAGCTTCTTTATTTTATAACCTAAATATAAATGTACTTGTACATACATATAAGTATAGATAGGTATAGCCAATAAACCTACTCGTACTAGCCATGAACCCCTGTTAGGGTAAAGGCCTCCTCCAGCCAGTCCTTACTACATTTTTGTGAAAAGTATAATTAAATAGTTCCCGTGGTACTTAGTGAATAATGATCACGTTAAGTTAATCAGGAGATGTCCGCGAACGTTTCTATTAATTGGAGTGCTCGAAAGAAATCGTGTTTGTGAAGCTTTGTGCTCTTAGCAAGGTTTCCTTTGTGTAATTCGATGATGGCATGGATCCTTGAGTTGATCGTTTAGGGGTTTGGGAGGGTTGTGCGTAGGTTTAGGTTAGGTTATCTTCGTAGGTATGTATGTATTTATAAGAATTCAGACATTCTATTAACATCAGACCAGGCTGTATGGGCATAGTTAGCTTTGCCTTTCCCCCTGGCAAGAATCTTATTAAAAAAAATTACAATATTATTGTTTGGTAGGTAGAGCTTATCAATATTACATGAACACTCTATACGACTATTATTATACAAAATTAAACAATTATACAAAAAAAAACTCTATACGACGGTAATAAGTCTTAGATTGCATTGATGGCTATCCTAACGTAACTATACTTACCTCGTAGATTTTTTTGACTGCAACATTTTATACCTGCTTTCAAAATTATACCCTTATTGTGAGGTTATTCTATTGAATAATGTAAAATAGAATCTATTCTACAACACATACGTTTTATTTTCGATGTTTCATGTTACAATGAAAACCTACGCTTAAAATTTTATAATAGAACTTGCTTTTTTATTTGGAAATATATGGAGCTGTTATTACCAAACAAAAGAACTGTTTTAATTAACAGAGAGATGCTATGCATATGATCTCTAATGAGTATTTCTATGACACGCACATCGTAAAGTTAAAAGTATAATCCTATTTATATTTTTGGTATCTTATAGATACTTACCTATGTCATTAATTTAAAAAAAAACTTTGTGGAGTGATTTAATTGGAGAAGTAATGTCACTATTATAACATATTTACATAACCCTAGTGAAATAATTAGAAAACTGATTTTTGTGAGGTGCATTTCTCGAGTCAGCTAAATCCTTTTTGCCCTAATCAGACTAGACAGTAAACTAACTAAAGTAGATGATTCTGATTTCTAAGTATTTAATTATCAAAAACTATATAATTTTACCATTACCATGTGAAACATAACACTTATGTGTTTATTCAATAAATATGTCGGCTTACAAAATGCACTTCCGTGTTTTGTTTCGGTTTTATTTCAGTATAAGGTAAGTATAAATTTATTCTCCAAATAGAATAGTTAAGAGCCTTCCTAGAGCCAACTAGCGGCGCCAATCTTAAAAAAATCATATCTTCCAATATAATCTATTTTATTAAAAAAGCTACGTTCACATTGTTTATTGCTATAAATATTATTTTTTAAATGCTTATTTGTAACGTGATGCAATGTAGGTAAGTTGTAGTTGAAAAACGGCCGTTTCTGGCACATTTGTCCGCGCCTTAAGGAAACTAAGTATAAGTACCTACTAATGTGTATAGAATCCACCCCGTGTCTGTTTGCCTGTCTGCCGGGGGAGGGGGGGGGGGGGGGGGGGGGATCAGATTTAGATTTGAGCTGAGAGTGATTTAATATGGGCCTAAGTGGCTTTAATGCGGATTGGTAGATTATTCATGACTTAGATTTATTTTGTTTTGTATTCTGTCTTCATCCTTATCCAAGCCACGGTCGCCGTGACTCGCCACAAACTTTCATAAAACCCCATGAGTTTATGGAAGCTTAAAAAGGACATTGAACGTTAAATAACTATTATGTTTGCGATAATTTCATCATTATTATAAACGTGTGAAGGTGATGAACGCAGCCTTCTAGGCTTTGTCAAATGACATTGCCAGATTTCAATGTAGCTTTGCCCACCCTACAAAACTACGTGACCATTTACGCTGTACCTATCATTTTGTTGGGGACTTATTATTGCATAATCATAATCAGTATCATTTTCTACTACTCTCGCAACTTCTATAGAAGAATAACGAAAACAATGAATAAATCGCTTCGATTTCTTACTATTTTCTGAATTCTTAATTAAGCTGTTTTTTTCGAATCGCAACTTGTACTAAACTTTCAACGTTCTCCAGACCGCCCACACCTGTTTTGCTCCGGCAGGCAATTGTTCAGATGGGTCCACAACTGTGTATTGTGGCCATTTCATCATAAACCTCAATGATATAACTATTGATAAAGCTGACTTGTTGCCTTGACTTCGTAACGTACTCCAGTCATAACTGAGATAAATAAACCTATCGGAAGTTATACAGGTTACATAATTATTATAATACCTATTATCTCGTATTGTCTGCCAATAACAATGTTTTTAACATTTTAAAAGACATTGCCACATTTCAATGGAGCTTTGCCCCACCTACAAAACTACGTGACCATTTAAGCTGTACCTATCATTTTGTTGGGGACTTATTACAGGTTTCATATTGCATAATCATAATCAGTATAATTTTCTAATACTCTCGCAATTCCTATAGAAGAATAAGAAAACAATGAATAAATCGCTTCGATTTTTTCATTGTTTTGTTATTATTATATAGGTATTATACGATATTCGTTGTCTTGTACAACTTGCGGTTGATGGTGGGGCAGAATCTGGCATTGTCATTTAGTTTTGTCTTAGCTGTTAGTGCGTAGTTCGCTATCATCATCATCAGCCCGTATCAGTCCACTGCTGGACGTAGGCCTCTCCCAAAGCGCGCCACTCAACCCTACTCTCGGCCCTCTGCATCCAGTCCCTGCCAGCCATCTTGCGAAGGTCATCCCTCCATCTGGTCGGGGGGCGTCCCACACTACGTTTACCCGTTCGTGGCCTCCATTCGAGAACTCATCTACCCCATCGGTTATCGGTTCTACGACAGACGTGACCAGCCCACTGCCACTTCAGTTTACTTATTCTATGAGCAATGTCAACCACTTTTGTCTTCTGGCGGATATACTCATTCCTTATTCTATCTAACAGAGAAATGCCAACTTTGAACTTGTGGGCCAGTCTCACCGTCAATGTCCACGTTTCAGCTCTATCAGATTTTAATCGTGAATTTACTTCTCGTTAAGATAGAAAGTGCAGCTTACCCTTAAGGGGCTGCCAGCTGTAAAACTCAAGCGAGAAACAGAAGATGTCCCACAGCGGCGGAGTGAAGAGCACGGCACAGTGACTCCATATTTGTACTTTTATCAATTTTGGATGAATTTTGGCAGGGAAATAAAAATATGCCAACAAAAATCAGATTTTTTAAACCAGCTCTCGTATTTATAATACCCTACATTTTGATACAGGTATATTTTGTATAAATAACTATTTCGATTTAGACAAAATTTTCATTTTAAAGGACATCGAGCAAAGTTTGTCCAATCATGTATCGGTATTCATCAGTCTCTAAATAGACACCCTAAGATTGCTATACCTATATATTTTTCAGACGTTTAATTTTAGTAGTTGGTGCCGTAGCCTTCATAGAAATATAAAAATCTACCCACACCCAGCATTATCAGTTGTATATTAGATGGTATAACGATCTGTTGGATAAGTAAACATATTTTAGTAATTGCTTAATTAACTAATGTAATGTTGGAAGTTTCTAACACTATGCTCAAGGGTGGTGGGGCAGTTTCGATAAGTTATTAGTATTTAAGCACCACCACCAACCCTTTAGGCAGTCTCCGGTATCTTCTTAGTTACATTTGCATAAGTATTTAAACCGTGTGTGTGTACGAAATAACCTACGTAACTCTCTCGTATCATATTTAGGGTTCCGTGCTTCAAAAGGAACCCTTATAGGATCACTTTGTTGTCTGTCTGTCTGTCTGTATGTAAACACCTATATCTCAGAAATAGACGTAGACGATCAAGTTGAAATTTGGATGGCCAGTACACCTTCTTCTTCTTCTTGCAGTGCCTCTCCACTAATGAAGGCTGGCCGTCAGCTCCGCTTATCTCCCTCTTGTCTTGAGCCAGTCGAAAAGCTCTTCGCCGCTGGCTATCGCTGTCCACTCCCTTATATTGCGAAGCCACGATTTCTTCCTTCTGCCAACACGTCTCTTCCCCTCAATCTTGCCCATCATTATGAGTTGGAGGTGTTGGTACCTCACGTGTCTCCGCACGTGTTCCAGATAGCCCACTTTTCTCCTCTTGATGGTAGTCAAGAGTTCCCGGGATTTAGTAGTACACCTTGCTCCCTATAGCTACGGGTAAATCCTTAGGTAACCGTAGAGGGCGCGGGCTTGTTTTTGAATGATTTTACCTTATTTGACGAACAAGCTGACCTCACACTTGACACAGTTAGATAACTTATCACAAAATTGTAATGACACTCTTGACCGACGATAACCTTTTTAAATTGCGTTATTGTTGTCGTATTAGATCTGAGAACATATTTTATTGGCATCTAACTGCCTTAGAAAACATTTCATTCATTTACACAGTTGTATAAATATATTACGTTAAGAATTTTGTTTTTGGATACCCTTACCTAAGAATATTATTTTATTAACGGTTATTAGTTATTCATAATAATAAAAAATATTTATTTCCACATTTATTACATTATTTTAACAAAGCAATTTACATTATTATTAAAACTAAAACTTACAAAATATATTTAAAAAAGAACTAAATAAGTACCTTACCTACTAGTTTCTATTATTTATTATTATTTAACAGCCTGCAATGTCCCACTGCTGGGCAAAGGCCTCCCCCCAACCCTTCCACTCATCTCTATTCTGCGCAGACTCAGACCACTCTCTCATAAAAACGTCAAGTTCGTCTCGCCATCGTTTGCGGGGGCGGCCACGTGGGCTTTTCGCGTTGTTTGGAGTCCATTCGGTGCCGATTTTTGCCGACAAACATAGCCCGCCCAGTCCCAGTCCTACTAGTATCTATTACTTACACAAAATTCAATTTTGTGGTTGGTTCTGCTGTAGCACAGGCTCCTTATTCCGTGTAAAAAGTCAAAATTGTCATGTTGATATTCAACCTTTGAGAATAATAACATCAAGTAGAAGAATATTCATTTTAGTCGGCAACCATATGCCTCACAAGCTCTCAATTTGTAAGGACGCAAATCCGTGAGGTGGTATTATCATCTCTATATAAGTATTTCGTGCTTGCAAATGCCAGCCGTACTATATTTAGTGCAATACGAATCCACACGTGGCTCAGACGGGAGCCGATTGTGACATTCGCATAATACCGTCCCTTTCAGTTCTATATATTTGTACATAAGTAAGAAAGTGATAAAAACTTAACGATTAAGCAATGATGAATTAAACTTGTGATTTTTTACGAAATTATTTAGAATTTACGAAATTTTTTATAAATGAATCTCAGTTTAAATAGGTCAGTTATGTTATGCGTGTGTAATATTTGATAGTGATGTGTAATTTTAGAAATTAGTGAATGAAAAATAGAAGGAAAGTCGACTGGAATAAAAATGAAGCTCGAAAATCGTGTTAAGTCCACCTCAGAGGTCGATAAAAACACCGAAAAGTTTTTGGAAGCAAATTTTGAGGATGCATTTGAATTAACAGGTGAGTTTTAGGTTTTGTTGTAGGTTTAGTTTTTTCAAAGGATTGTTCAGTTTTCGAGAATCAGTGGATAAGTAATAATCTAATTAGTTACAGTAACGGAAATGGTATATGAAGCCGAATGACGTAGGTACCTATGGATCGAGATAACTGAAATTTTTTTCGCGAATTTATTTTTTCACTTTTCTTGCATTTTGTACCATTCAGCTGATCTCTTTGCATGATTATTGTATAGATTATTATACAGTAGAGATAGGTAATTTATTTTATTGAGAAATATTTATTTATTTAGGATTTCCAACAGATGGTACACATTCTATACTAAATGAGATGAAATTAAAATCATTAGCAATATTAATCCTTATACAGATACAAAATATCCTATATTGAGAAATTGACATTTTGCAAAAGGGAATTTATGACAGAGGGGTAACATATTTTTTTGAATTTACATTTACATCACTTTGCAAGGAAAAGGTGCCAACGCTGAGGAGAAAAAGTGGCAAAAAAACTCTCAGCAGCACATCTTTTAAAATAATGACAACACAAGTACTTAATAAATAGGTAATTACAAAACTATTACTATTTGTTTTATTAGTAATCTAAACTTTATCCTTCATGCGGAACCGGCGACACAGACGACACACTAATATACATTCTTACGGGCCTTCCATGAGCCAACTAGCGCCGCCAATCTTGAAAAAATAATATCTTCCAATTTAATCAATTTTATTAAAAAAGCTATTTACAAAATGTTTATTAGGATGAATACTATTTTTCAATATACAATACATGGCATAATTGCGACAAGCTAAGTTGTAGTTCACAAATGTGCCAAAAACGTTTTTCGCAATTATGCGAACTACAACTTACCGAAATTGAATCACGTTATAAATAAGCATTTAAAAAATAGTATTTATCGTAATAAACATTTTGTAAATAGCCCTTTTAATAAAATTGATTATATTGGAAGATATTACTTTTTAAAGATTGACGGTTCTAGTTGGCTCATGGAAGGCTCTTAACAAGTGTTCCTTTAATGAAATTTTTAAATTTCCTCTCTGTCAACGTCGTGACACTTTCTGGAAACTTGTTATAAAAGCGAATACAGTGCCCCATGAAGGATGTACATGAGCCCAATCAATCTGTAATTTCCAGGCCATGGCAAGTTCAACCACGTGGTCCTGCTGACCAGCGGCCTGATCATGCTGAACGTGTCCATGGAGTCCGTGGGCATGAGCTACGTGGTGACGGCTGCGGAGTGCGAGCTGCACCTCAGCAGCAGGGATAAGGGACTCGTCAGCGCAGCGGCGTTTATTGGTGAATGCCGTCAGAGTATTATCTAGTTTATCTTGGTTTTGTTTAATTGGACTCAACAGTTCGTCATTTGCCAATGTCATGTTACTGATTATTTATAAGTTGGGCGAGGTCAGGACCTGGATTGGTGACCGCTATTGACACTTTCATTTGGGCCCCTTCGTGCCTCGGAAAGCACGTTAAGCAGTTGGTCCCGGTTGTTGTCGCCTGACAGTAGTCGTTAGGCCACGTCAAAGGCCTACGGACGGCCTGAATAACTTTGACAAATAGGATTGGTCACTAAACCACACGAGAAAAGAAAGATAGCCGCTCTCTTCCTCCAGAGGATTCACCGTAGCGTCGTCACCCTGGACGAACCAGCTCAGAAGTCACGCCCACTCTCGAGGTCTCAGCTCAGTGGAACTCTACAGCGACTCCTCTGGATGAAGACAAAAGGCGCGGCTACCCAGGGTGACGACGATACGGCGACTCCCCTGGATGAAGAGAAGACGATATGATATTTTGAATATTCTGTAACATGATATTGGCAAACGATCTGTCGAGTCCATTAATTAAATAAATAAATAAATAAATAAATAACACTCTCTCCTTCATCAGGTATAATCTGCACCTCATTCCTATGGGGCTACCTCGGCGACAAGCTGGGTCGTCGTGCCGTCATGCTGCCAGCTCTGCTGGCTTCCGCTGTGCTGTCCATCGCATCTTCATTTTGTACTGATGTCTGGTCTCTGCTGGCGTTGAGGGTTCTTACTGGTTGTCTGTGAGTGATGCTTACTTACTTACTCCGCTGGCTCAGTGACCCAAAGTGGATATGGCATCCAACACCAAAGAGCGCCACCGCAGCCTGTCTTGCGCTGTCTGGCGCCAGTCGGGTATGTTGTATGTCTGTGAGTGATACAGTTATATTTTCTATGTTGTGATGTCTATCTTTAATACTGTTGTCAATTGTATCAAAAGGTTTCTCAGCCACAACTTCCTTCTATTCATGTATTATTTTCTCCCTTTTCGAAAAAGTAGGCTTAGGGAAAATTTATTTGAATTAGAAATGATCTTAACTGATAGGAGATTTGTCTTTATACACAACAATGATGAATTCATGTCATTAATATATTGTGCAGTCTTTTTGAATACCTATTAGATTAGGTATGCTAACAGCAGAACTGCATCGTAAGATTTAAAATCGTACTGCAAGTGTTACCATTGTTCTGCTGTTGTCCGTACGAGAATGTCTCTATGTAGGTATATTCTCATAGACATCTTCAGGCCGATGCTATCCACTATTGTAAGCCTTTTCTTTTAATTTATACGGACTTGAATATGCTATCTCCATTTCCATCCCTATTCTAGGTTTTTCATGTCCATGAAACTATTGACCATGAACCGATAAACGCGAATGAAGCCTATGTCTTCCGGTCATGATGTTGGAAAATATTTCCAAAAAGTTTACGAGCTTTTGTATTTACTTAGGAAGTTACCACGACGTCTAATAGTTTATGTACACTGAGTTTATATCCTGTACAAGATCTCTAATAAAATATTAATGTCCAAAGTGTCCTTGACGCTCATTTTTAAGGGAGCGTTAATTATATTCTAGTCAAGTATCAGAGTAAATTCGTCATATTGCAATTGACGTCTACAGTTTTATTATTCTTATGTTTCATAGTAAATGTTATGTTATTTTGTTCAGTTCTCGAAATGGAGTGTCTACTTCCATCTAAAGCATCATTATCATCATCTATTCCGTATTTAGTAATGTGACTATAACTTGCTTACCTATTGTAAATTGAGTCGATAATTCGATGGTGTTAGGGCGAATTATATTTGGAAACTGTTTTCAAATTGCCTCGTTACCAGAAGGCTATGCTACAAAGTCATCATCATCATCAGCACGTATCAGTCCACTGGACGTAGGCCTCTCCCAAAGCGCGCCAATCAACCCTACTCTCGGTCCTCTGCATCCAGTCCCTGCCAGCCATTTTGCGAAGGTCATCCCTGCATCTGGTCGGGGGGCGTCCCACACTACGTTTACCCGTTCGTGGCCGCCATTCGAGAACTCGTCTACCCCATCGGTTATCGGTTCTACGACAGATGTGACCAGCCCACTGCCACTTCAGTTTACTGATTCTATGAACAATGTCAACCACTTTTGTCTTCTGGCGGATATACTCGTTTCTTATTCTATCTAACAGAGAAATTCCAAGCATAGCTCTTTCCATAGCTCGCTGAGCGACTTTGAACTTGTGGGCCAGTCTCACCGTCAATGTCCACGTTTCGGCTCCGTAGGTCATCACTGGCAGGACGCACTGGTACAAAGTAGGCAATACTTACTTCGCTGTCTCAGCGGCCTGAAGAGGGTCTTGGCTTCCGAAATGATATCGCGAGTCGAGTCGGTCCCAGATACCGCTGGAAGGACCACGGAGAAAGCCTTGCATGCACCGACTGCAGTCATTACTTTGTACTCTCACCATTGACTACTTTCCTCCACCGATTTCCGCTAAGGTGTTGGAAAGTAGGCAATGGTGCAAGAAATCATGACGCCTTGAAAAATATCGTGCCTTTCCCCAGGGTCTCAGCATCAAGTGCTACCATATATGCGTACCTGGGTGAGACTCACGTCAACTCACGTCGCGCTGCCGCCATCGCCTGGGGGTCCGCCTTCATATCTTTGTCGTTCATCATTTTACCAGGTTGGTATTAGGTACTAAGTAACTTGTTTTACTTAACGAGAAAATGATAGGTACTACAGTTGATGGATGAATTTTAGGTCAACCCTTAAAACACATATATAGGGTTCAAATTAAATAAAGAACAGTCAGTTGTCATACTGACTGTGACATATAGCAAATTTCAACAGGCCTAACCTCTTCTTACTTACTTAGTTGTCTTTCCATAAATACGTTCGAGTGAGTACAGCGTTTTCTTTTGAGCAGAATCAATAACCTGATTATATTATGCATGTATCAATCTTAGTATCAAAATTAACCGTTTCTAATTTTCCCAGGTCTAGCATGGCTGTTCATTCCAGGCCGATGGTCTTTCTACATCGGTCCCATGAAGATGGTGCCTTGGCGAGCATTCGTCTGGGTTTGGTGCATCCCAGGACTGATGGCAGCAGTCGTCCTATTCATGTTGCCAGAGAGTCCTCGATTCCTTCTCTCTGCTAAGGGTCCGGAGAAGGCGTTACCTGTTTTGGCTAAGATGTACGCTTGGAATCAAGGTGGAATTTTTCCTGTAAGTTGATTTAAAATATAAACATGATAACAAGTACACACGTGAATGTGACTCATTGGCTAGAGAGCAAATGAGTATTCTAAGGTTAGCCTATCTGGAA
The DNA here is from genome assembly GCA_963506565.1 of Tachystola acroxantha. Lineage (NCBI taxonomy): Eukaryota > Metazoa > Arthropoda > Insecta > Lepidoptera > Oecophoridae > Tachystola > Tachystola acroxantha. Next base: position 13,025,935 of record OY735879.1, read on the forward strand.
CCAGAAGGTTACAAAGCCCTTCCCATGGGCTACATAGCGGATCTAATGAGTTACGGAATCTTTAGAGATGAAGAAGGAGTATAAAGGAAAGGATGGAGGAGGAGGACAAAAGATCCCAATGGGTCGAAGTAACGTATCGCCACAATTTCACACGGATATTATCAGTACAAGTTAAAAGTGAAAAATTTCCTATGAGTAAATTGATTTAAAAAAATTCAAGTAATCTAAATAGTTTATGAGATCCAATTATTGTCTATAATATCAATTAAAGTGTGTGTAATTCTCAATTTTATATTTGATTTTGGGACACAAAATACCAAGTTCTTAGAGTTAATAGCTTGTACATAATTGTAATTAAGCATCATGTCCTCCTAAGTTCAACTTTCTTTATGACTGTGGGGTTTCCTACCCTCCACAACCTTACAAGTATCTACCATGCAGATTATGTTAGTATTATTTTAGTTACATATCGTCATCTAGAAATACTGTATTTTTTCCAGGTTCAGAAGATAATCACAAGCGCTGAGATAACGAAAAATGTAGGATTTTCTGCAGCAGTGAAGAACATAGTGCTGATGTTTCGACCGCCGCTATTGAGATGTGTATTCATCTCCCATATTTCCATGTTTGCTGTTTTTATGATGTAAGTTCATTCTTCATAAGTCTTGGGAAGTCTACAATTTGTGGTCTTGATTACTAGTAAGTAGTTTATAGAACTATAGTGTCTTTGGGGTGACCTATGTTCAGAAGTAGACCTCTATTAGGCGACAGATGCTTAATTCGTCAGATCACATCTACATCTGACGTCTGTAAGCTATGTCACTCAAATAACTGTTATCATTATCTACTCAACTGTGGTTATAAAATCCATTGTGTAATTTTTAAAAATATATTTCAGATCAAGCGGCTTATACGTATGGGTACCAGACATCCTGAACAGTATTCTGAGTAATACCAGCAAGGATAGTGTCACGATATGTCAGATTATACAAGATAAGCTTCAGAAGAGTGATAATAATACGAATGTTAGTATAATTCAATAATTACAATCAACACCAACTTTACTTCCTATTTAAATTATAATTAAAGAGAATGGATGCGTATGATCGAGCCCTGAGGCACTCCTACCTGTTCTACTCGTATCAATACAGCATTGAATGCAAAACCAATTCTACGTAATAATAACAATAAGGCATGTTATTATGATGCAACAACTCCTTCTAACCTACATACCGATAAGTGTATTTATTTGCAGGAAATCGTCGCATGGATAGGAATAGTGCATGGTTCACATTGTCGAAAGCCTTTTCAAAATCACTTTAAATTTTTGCACCTATTTATGGTCTACGATTTAACGAACGAGATAACGAACCCTAAAGTTAATTGAGGTTTTGTAATGTTTCAGTTAGAATTGGGAAACGAGTGTGAAACAAAAGTATCTGTGGGAGTGTTTCCAATTTCAATGACAATGGGAGTCATATTCGCTCTAACATACTTTGCTATTGGATTTTTCATCAATAAAATTGGCAAGAAGACTCTTTACAGTAAGTACCTACTATTTAAAACAGCTTTTAGATAGGTGGCACTAGGATTGTAAATCCAACTACCATCTGTGTACAGTCGAATACATATCAAAATGAAATACTTTGTACCGTGTTTATTGCGCCATTCAGTACTCTATATACTTCAAGTTTTTGCTGTTAACTTTTTTTTTTTTGTATGTTATGCCTGCTTTCCTCTGACATGGTGGTCGGAGTCTTTATTTGGCTTAACATGGTTTGTCTACTTTTTATTATTATTACCTTGCTCTGGGCGTTGGGGTCAGTACATACACCTGTATGTACTGGTATTTGAAGTGACAAACTTTATCCGTAGGTATCATAGCTTCCTTCTCCTCGTGTCATCGTGTGGTATAGCGACCAAACCTATTGTCTGAGTTATCATTTTATCAAGGCCACCTATACCGGGACCAATTAGCTGCTACTTAACATGCTTTCCGTGCGAGGTCTTAGATGAAAATGTCACCCATCCAGACGACGACCATGTCCAAGTTGCTCAACTTGTACGATCGTTTTCAACGCGTACTCGCAACTGGAGCTGAACTATTAGCCCCTCTATATATCACAGCGATATGTGCAGGAGATATCTATATTTTCTATATTTTATCTTCATGGTATGTTCCTCTTCCTTATTGCCAGGTATGTAAGCTTTACAGTATGATCCGTACTTCTTTCCAGGTGTCATCATGTTCATCTGTGGTCTGGCGACTGTCGCCGCGGTGTTTGTGCCGAACAGTGCAGCTGCCACGGGGCTCCTGATCCTGGCATTGTGCTCAGGATGTGCTGCCTCCATACTGCCTGCTATTGCTGTTGATGTGTTTCCTACTTGTCTGCGGTTAGTATTTTTAACTCTGGCTAGAAAGCGAATGAGTCTCCTGGGGTCGGCCTATCCGAAATCAGATTAAGATTACAGACTCCTTCCCATGAGCTGTATAGCGGACCTATTGAGTTATTTCTTTAGGGAGGAGGAAGGAGCATAAAGGAAAGGGGAGAGTACAAAAGATCCCAATGGGTCGAAGTGTCGCTACATTGGCACCCAATCAGGATAAGATTTTTAACCCCCGACAAAGAGGGCTTATAGTTTCATGTCTAATGTATGTCTGTGTTATCGCATTTCAAGAACGGATGGTCGGCTTTGAAAGAGGTTTTTTTTTCGTTTAATAGGTGGTGGTGTCGAGCAGGCTCTTAGACATAAAGGATACAATCATGGTCTGATGATGACCGGAAAGATATCATCGGGATCTAACTTTTATTAGTCGGGGTTTTTATAATTAGTGAATAGGTCGTTGATAATACTGTCGTCATCAACATATTCATTGCCTATAAAAAACTTTTTTACATGTCAAATCAATCAAATCAAATCAAATATTTTTATTGTGCATAAAAAATATGGGTTACATAATTGAGTGTGCGCTAAAATCCGCACTATCCTGTCTTACGGACATCAGCGCCCCCTCTCCATGCCTAATACAATTCCGCTAACATCAAAATTAAAACATAGGTCACAATGGTACACATGGATGGCGTGTGAGCGAGCAATGTATGTCTTTATATATATAAATATGTAAGTATATGTTGTTAATATATAAAGTTACATATATATTTATAGTACCTAGCGAATCAACAGAGATATATAAATAGATATAAAGAGGTGTAGGTAGTACGTGTAAGGCGGAATAAATAGATGAAATAAGATATGAGGCATAGTAAATATATATATAGACATGTAAACCCCAGTAATGTTAAGCTTAACATTACTGCGGCTTCTGTAGTACTGCGAGAGCTAAACCATGCTAAATCGTAAAAGAAGGACATTTAATGTAGGTAGCCTATGGACGATACGGGCCCTCTGTAGATCTGATTTACAGGCCAAAGCCGTACAATAGGAGGCTTATATAGCCTGTGTGCTAGTTGGGAGGTACCGACCGTGATTCAGGGTCATCATCATCATCATCAGCCCGTATCACTCTCTTCTTATTCTATCTACTCGTTTCTTATTCTATCTAACAGAGAAATTCCAAGCATAGCTCTTTCCATAGCTCGCTGAGCGACCTTGAACCTGTGGGCCAGTCTCACCGTCAATGTCCACGTTTCGGCTCCGTAGGTCATCACTGGCAGGACGCACTGGTTGAAGACCTTAGTTTTTAGGCATTGTGGTATTGAAGACGAGAAGATATGACGTAGCTTCCCAAACGCTGCCCAGCCCAGCTGATTCAGGGTGGTCAAAAGTATCTCGCAATCAAAGAAAGTTTTGTGTAATTAGGGCCCGGTGTACGTGCGGCCTGTGTACTGATTGCGTGATCATTTTTTTTCAATCTTAATTGAAAAATTAATGATAAGTGACCTGTGCTGATCTTGACTGTACCATAAATTTTAGGCATGTAAGTTGTAATCCATCAAGCATTGGCCCCGCGTGGTGGATCATGGCCCGCACCCCCTTCAAGCGAGGGAAGATCGGATCTGCAACAATGGGAAAGTAGGCTTATGATGATAATTATCAGATAATATCTTCTGTTTCAGAGCCATGGCAATGTGTGTGATGTACATGGTGGGTCGGGCGGGTGCAGCCATCGGCTCATACTTCCTGGGGGCGACGCTGCAGTGCCACTGTGAGATGGCTTTCATCGTATTCGGGGTGGTCACTGCAGGTAAATTGTCGATGATGTTCTTGGATCTAAGGCATCTATGCTGTTATTCATAAACCTAGTTAAACCTCCTTAAATCGTGCTGATATCCCTTTCACACTTTGTTAGAAAAGGTTAAGATAGGGACAGGGGACTAAAGCGGTCCCGAGCTGGAAGGCGCTCCACGTCTTGTTCCGGAGCGCCTTAAGCGGAGAATGGAGGGGGGGGGGGGGGGGGGGGGGGGCGTTAGGCTCCATTGCTTACAGCAACTTGTTCTATTGCTGTCGGCAACTTGTTCCATTGCTGCCAGAAACTTGTTCCATTGCTGACAGCAATTGTTCCATTCCATCACTCACAGCAATTTATGTCGAAACTTACAGTTTTTTTTATTGTTGATTACACTTATTTACATACTTATGTATTAATTTACAATCCCACTTATATCCCATCCCACTAAATAATATATAAACGCGAAAGTTTGTATGGATGGATGGGTGGATGTTTGTTGCTCTTTCACGCAAAAACCAATGAATGAATTTTAATGAAACTTTACAATAATATAGCTCATAAATCAGAATAACACATAGGCTACAATTTATAAAGATTATGCGCAGACGAAGTCGCGGGCAGAAGCTATTTGTTTATATATAATATTTATTTATTAACGACAAAATATTGAACAAAAGACAGTAATATTATGTAATTTAAAAAAATATATAAATAAAAAATTTACCCCAAGTCAGCGACCGCGGGGAGTGTCCCCAGAAGGCTGGCTGCATTGCCTCGCTGAATTGCGAGGCTAATGCGTTACGCGAGGTATGCGCCAGCCCTCTGATCATTAGACACATCCACCAGGAGCACAGAGATCTCTTTGTGGATGCTGTGTGCGCCTGGTCCCCAGGGTCACCACACCAAACGGCACAAATATGCAGTCTCCACTGAGATTTATTCCGTGGTTCGACGGCTATTTCACCTGATGGCAAGTGATGAAAGCTGTTGTGTTATTGTTCCCAGGATCCACCGTTCTATTGGTGCTATGGCCGAGGCCAGAAAATGTTCGTGCAGAGATGGAGCGAAAAGGACTGTCCTACTAACTTATATTTAAATTAAAGATTTTGTCTTCCTAAATGAGACTGAATTACATTTATTTGTAAGTACACTACTTTGTAAGCGTTGAAATAAAAGTTTTATAAAGCTGTATCTACTTTCTGTATAAAAAGTGTCACCCTATATACCGCAGCCCAAATCAAGTGTCGTATTTGGTAAACAAATGTGATCGTCTAATTACCTGTTGTGATGTAACACTGAAGGAACTGATTGATTGAACCTGTTCATCATTGCGAAAATAAAGTAATCCGATCTAATAATGCGAAAATAACTATGCAATAACCACAGAATAGCTTAAAATGTTAGTAGGGTAGGGTAGTTGTTTGTTTACAAAATAAGACACTTGATTTGGGCTTCGGTTTATATTTTTTAATTGGCCACAGACCACTTACCCAATAGACATGAAATCGGTACAAAGCAAGCGAGAAATTCTGTCAACGATGAGCGCATAGAGACGAAGCGGAGTACAGGGGTGCCGTATTAAAGATATGCGTCCATATCGATAATATCTCTAGGTTATCGCGAAGCAATGTTGCGCTCATGTGCGGGCAGACACGGGCGCCCTCCTGTTATATGTCTATGGAGTACGTGGTATGTGCCAACTGTGGCATACCCACATACAAATATTCCCCATAGCGCTAGTTGGCTCATGGAAGGCCCTTAAATGAAACTTAAAGACTTTTCGAACATACAAAGTACCTAAATCATAATTTTTTCATTTTGGAGGTAATAAATAAATAAAATAAAAAAACCTTTATTGTCCTTTCACAGTTTTTGTCGCATGCACACTTATATATTATATCAGTCTTAATTTACTTTATTTATTTATTCATGTCAGTACTCAATTCAATACGTATTCAATTAATTATCATATTATCATTCAATTATTTAATAAATGTCATGCATAGTATAATTTTAATCATAATTTAATAAAGTCTATTGTCTATTGCGATAAGTCATTTTGGAGGTAAGAGCCAAAAACAGACACGTTAAACTTAAACACCTCTTTTTTTAAAAAGCGCCATCTACTGGTTTTATACTGCACTACCCTTTCTACTACTTGACTGTGCATCCGAGTACCGTGCCCTCGTGGTGTAGCTAAGCGTTTGACTAGCTAGTTCAAAAGAAATCGAATTGATGGCGGTAAAATCATTATTATAGTAAGTAAGTAGTCCATTTTTATGTTAAGTATTTATTAGTATGTAATGTATCAGTTTACTTATTGGTAAAAACAATTATTTATACTCATAAGTATAATTATTATTAGTAGGTAAATAAGTTTTTTTATTTATGTAGGTAGGTACTTATCTTAAGTACCAGTTAATGCTAGGTATTTAATATTGCTCAACAAGCTACCTATTCATACGCCTAATTCTCTACCCAAAGGTTGTCTGGAAGAGATCGCTTTGAGCGATAAGACCGCCAATTGTAATACTAACTGTATTAGCCTAATTCTTTTGTGTAATTCTTTTTTTTTGCAATAAAGAATATTTATCTTATCTTATCATTTCCAATAGTCTCGATTCTGCATGGTTTTACAATAATTTTATTAAAAAAAATCACATACGTATAAGTGTCTACCTATCTGGCTATTTTTTGCGATCGATGGCTTTCAAACAAAATAAATCTAAAACTTCCCAAAACAAGATAATTGTAAAAGGGTGACAAAAGGGTTGCCTGACAAGGTGACAGCGACAAAATGGTTGATCTCATTATTTAGCGATCAACGTAATGTTTATCTGATTGACCCGGTTATTATGGGTGGTAGATTAACCCCAGTTAGATGATTTGACACCTCGTTATGTTAGGTTGTTGTATAAAAAAGCTTATCTGTTATCACTGTGGTACCTATAGCGATTATTAGGATTCATAATTCATTTATTCCATGCTTTATGTGGTAACATGGTTGTTAGATAGTACAGGAAGTGCTCACATAAACCCTGTAAGGGCACCGCAACATTAGACACTTAAACATTAAAAATTCAATTTTGTCAGTCAGTCAGTCAATAATACAAATAAATATTCAAGTAAATATAATAATTAGGAAGTAATTCTTATCCAAAAAAAAAAAAATTTAAATTGTCAACATATAAATTAATTTGCAAAATCATGTTCGAAAAACTCTTGCAGATTGTAAAAACACCTATCAATTAGTAATATTTTCAATTTTTTATTGAACACTGATTCGCCTTTTAAGTCCTGTTACCATGTTGGTAATTTGTTAAATATTTTTATAGACATGTAATATGCACCTGCACGTACAATTTGTAATTTACAAGAAGGTAATAATAATGATACGCACAAATCGTTAGCAGAGACCATGTAGGCGGGGAAATATAGGTAAGTAGACTATTTTATTTCATTCAAAGTCAAAGTCAAATTTCTGTATTGCAAGTAAGCACGTTGAGTACATTTTTGCACGTCAATATACTTTTTGAATTTACATTTACATCACTTTGCAAGGAAAAGGTGCCAACGCTGAGGAGAAAAAGTGGCAAAAAACTCTCAACAGCACATCTTTTAAAATATGATAACACAATTACTTAATGACCAGGTATTACAGTCGACAGCAGATCAATGGTAACACTTGCAGTACCTACGATTTCAAGTCTTACGACGCAAATAGTAAAGACTGTCAAAAGTAAAAAGAGTTACCATTGATCTGGTGTCGACTGTACAATGGAATTGTCATCGTCACTTTATGTGTACAAATATCCCGAAATAAATGTACTTAGCTTAAAAAACTGACAATAAAAATATGGTATAATTTTGCAACTCTCAAGTTCCCGCCATCAAAAGTCAAAAATGAAATGAAAAGTCAAAGTCAAAGATACTTTAGCATTGATAATATAACGTCACGTAGGGGTTCTCTTAAAAATGGCGGGAAACGACGGTTGCAAAATTATTTGATAATTTTTGTTTTATTACAGTGTTTATTTTGAGATTAATATCACGTTAAATTAATCAGAAAATATTAGCGAGTGACAGTATGGTGAATTTGTTGGATAATTTGGGCAAGATCTGGGGTTTCAAGCTTTTATCAAGAGTTCCCGCTACAAGCTCGGGAGTGAACTTGACTGTCGAGCTGCTTCGTCCAGAGTGATGACGCTACGGCGTCTCCTCTGGATGAAGACAAGAAGACGCGGCTACCCAGGGTGAAGACGCTACTGCGACTCCCCTGGAGGAAGATAGAAGACTATTATATATTGAATTTTCTGTAACATGACATTGGCAAATGACGAACTGTCGAGTCCATTAATAAAATAAATAAAATAAAGTCACGTAATAATGGCGTCACTAATCCCAGAGCAAAACATTATATCCTTATCCGTGGTCTATCCGGGATAAAATTACCCCAGCCTCTAATGTCCTCTACCTGCTATGAACGCGAACCTTTTTTTTCTTGTTCCACTTTTTTCCGTGTGATATCTAGCCGCTATTATTTTGTCATAAAATATTTATCACAATCAAGAGGCAGTCGAATTCTTGGGTGATTGACTTGAGTTTTTATGGAGTTCTTGATGATGATTTTTAGACTTGAATTTACAGTCAAAGGTCGGTCAGTGGGGTGACCGCGACTTCAATCGTTATGGTTATCGTTTTCATTTTAACACTTGAACGATATACATTGCTGCGTTTCCTTGTCGTTTGTTAAAACTTGCACATAGCAGCAATGTATAGCGTCCATGTGTCAAATTGAAAGCGATAACGATTGGAAGTCGCGGTCACCCCGCAGTATTACAGAAGAAATACCTAATAGAGTCTGGCTAACGAAAGAGTGTCCTGGAGTTTCCTTAAAAGTTTTGATCTGGCAACAATATTAAGCTGTCAGTCAAGTGTCAAAGGTACATCTCGAAGTCTGTTGTGGAGATTTATTTTTCAATAATCATTGCTTTAATATGGGTAAAACAATAAAAAGTAACGTACGAAAGCTGCTACATACTATGATAAGTAAGTTTAAACAAAAACGAGAAGAGAAAACAGTTGTTTTCCATGAAAATAAACAATGTTTAGGTGCCATCTCGGACTTTTTAGGTTAGTATGACTTTGTAATCTTGATCCTTGTTGACTGAATATTAGATATATTTACGATATGTTTATACTTTTTCTTATGTTTATAGATAATCTTGGAGATATTGAAGGACTCTGCTAAATTAAAAATATTGTTGGAACGCTAAGAAATTTGGAGAAAAAATGTTTAATAGTAACTCAAGACTATGTTCTTAGAAGAAATATCTTCATCTTCACTAACTGGTATGTACCTGCATGCATCGGTTTAGAGTTTTTTATTTGTTTGTTCCATTTCACAAAGTTGTGTTATTTGACGTCATCAAATTTCATTATTAAGTATGCATTTTATACTTTGTTATGCAGAGGTTGGTGTCACGACATTAAAAAAATTTAAAGGAAGGATCTGCGAATGAAAGGATGTGGAGCACTCCACTCAACAAAAGCTCGGTATCTAATTGAGACAGTTAATCTGCCCGCAAAAGAAAAAATGATAAAAACCTCGTTTGGCCGAATAACTGCAGAAAATTGGAATTGGCGGACCATGTAATAAATGTGGAAAATAAATACAAACAAAGAGATCACATAACAGAAGAAGTATTGGAAGAATTCATAATAAGTGCAAGTGATGACGACTCCACTGATACAGGAGAATCCTTAAAGGTTGAATTTTTTGAGTATGATGATTAAACATCATCAGCCTATTAAACATGTTGTTAAAGAAATTTAATGAACTGAATGTTAAGTAGGTGAATATTATGTATATACTAATAAAAAACATCTACACACTCGTTTTTTTACTCACATCCATAACAGTCGAGGCTCCGACGCACCAAACACAGCCTGTAGGTATAAACAAACGACATTTTGAAATGTGGTGTTAACCATGTAGGTTATGCACATTTAAAGAATTGGTGTGTTTCTTAAATTAGAAATTAATTTCGTAAGCAACTATTATACAAATTGATAGTCGTAAATACAAAAAAAAAATACTCAAGTATCAAAACATTTTTCTCCTACTATAGTCAGTAATACCACATGTAGATTTTTTGAATTTGCCGCGTTTTCTCAGGTCACTCTTTCGTTAGCCAGACTCTAGTACAAGTCAGTATATGACCAGTAGGCCAGCCCCCTTCCCATTACCTCTTATAGCAGGATTACTTCGATAATACTTTATTATTTCGTAACAAGTTTATTTTAAGGGTCTGCCATGAACCAACTAGCGCCGCCAATCTTAAACAATAATTTATATTAAAAAGCTATGTACACAATCTATATTGGGATAAATACTATTTTTCAATATACAATACATATCATAATTGCGACAAGCTAAGTAGTAGTTCACAAATATGCCAAAAACGGCCGTTTTTCGCTATTATGCGAACTACAACTTACCGAAATTGAATCACGTTGTAAATAAGCATTCACAAAAACAGTATTTATCCTAATAAAGATTGTGTACATAGCTTTTTTTAATAAAATTGATTATATTGGAAGATATTATTTTTTTTAAATTGGCGGCGCTAGTTGGCTCATGTCAGGCTCTTAAGGTGGTCATGGTACGAAATAACAAAGTATTATTGAAGTAATCCTGCTATAAGAGTTAATGGTAAGGGGGTAGTACAGATATTTCCATAAACCCAAAACATACATGGGGTTTGTCCCCCTGCTATAACGGCTTATGCCATCGGTTAGGGCTAATTAAAATCGCTCTACATACCCCTGGGCCGTGGGTGATCTGAACACATTGACATTGCATTCCCTATTCACCCCTTCAAATAGGAAATGCCTTATTTTGTAACTACATTATAACAAATTATCGTATACGACATTTTAAGCATCACACATTAATTTAGCACACAAATAGAGAACTTGAATGAGTTAAAATTTTAGTTTTTATATTGTTGTAAATTATTATTATATTTTGACATGAAAAAGTATTCATAAGGATCTATTTTCAGAATAAATATTGAAGTTTGAAGTGAGCCATTACTACAAATTATTATATATATATATATATATATAGAAACAGTCGGTCTAATTGCCGACTTCAAACAATATAAGTGAGTGATAACTTGAATGAGTATACAATAGGGAATAATCTTTTTAATGTGAGGGGGGGGGGGGGGGGGGGGGGGGGGGCAAACAGATTTGTTGAAAAAATGTACACACATGCTTACTTGCAATAAAGGGGTGTGACTTTGACGACGAAGTCATGTAATTTCAGTTTATTTTAACTAATTTGCCGATTTCTAAAATTGTTTTACAATTACTTACTTGGTCTGCACTCTATACTACCTAACACTGAAAAGAATTTTTACAATCAATGACATATTTTTGAGAAAATTTAATCAAATTTTCACTTAGATGATGATCTGAGGAATAGCCGCCCCAGCCACCCCTCCCTCATATAACCACGATATTAACTCGGGCCAATATGGTTGACCTTGACGGCTGACTTTCTAACTTTGGATGGGTCATCCAAGTCTATCTGCAAACCATGGATGGGACAGAAAATGAGAAAGGTGAGAAGATTTCGTCGAGTTTTTTCTCTGACATGTACTTTCGTTTCGGGAATATTTTTTTATTTGGCCTTTCAAACTTTTGTTTCATCATCATCAACGAAACGAGTATATCCGCCTGAATACAAAGGTGGTTGACATTGCTCATAGAATCAGTAAACTGAAGTGGCAGTGGGCTGGTCACATCTGTCGTAGAACCGATAAGCGATGGGGGAGACGAGTTCTCGAATGGAGGCCACGAACGGGTAAACGTAGTGTGGGACGCCCCCCGACCAGATGGAGGGATGACCTTCGCAAAATGGCTGGCAGGGACCGAGAGTAGGGTTGAGTGGCGCGCTTTGGGAGAGGCCTACGTCCAGCAGTGGACTGATACGGGCTGATGATGATGATGAAGTTGTAGTTCGCATAATTGCAAAAAACCGCCGTTTTTGGCATAATTGAGAACTACAACTCAGCTTGTCGCAATTATGATTACATATTGAAAAATAGTGTTTATCCTAATAAAGATTGTGTACGATCTGTCAGAATATAGGTTTTATAATATGTCATACTATTCTCAGAGTCTTTATTTATTTATTTGTGTGGTTTAGTGAAATCAGCTATTGTCAGAGTTGTACAGACCGCACTTATAGACCTCCGTCGTGGCCTAAAGACTGCTGCCGAATTAGTGTTTTCCGAGGCACGCAGGGCCTCATATGAAAATGTCAGTGGTCCCTTTAGATAATTAAAAATGTTGCATTGTAACTGGACTATGAGACTACAATCAAACACCTTAAACATATTAAAATACAAACTATATTGCACTAAGTTGTTGTGCTTCCGACTGTACGTCGTCGGCTGCGCAGTGGCATATGGCTGGACCGTTACCACGTGTCACGGACACCTGACTTCAAACCCGGACCCACGTGCGCACATTTGCCTTTTTTGTTTTGAATTGAATTGTAGAGTTCCATGGCGCTGTGGTTGTAAAAAATGGCATGTAAAAATCTAACGCATGTGTAATCTGGCAATCCGCGCTTAACCCGCATGGTGGATCATGGGCCGAACTCCCTCGATATAAGGGAAGGCCAAGGGCCGTCGCCAGCAAGCCGATATAAATTACAGATGTTTGTGAGAACAGGCGATGACGCGGCCGCGTGGACGGAATAGGAGAGACAGTAGGACTCTCCTCTCCCCGCTCGCCTCATCGCCTTTCCATTACCTAAGGACTTTGCATTTGGCTGGATATTTTTTCTAATCTCCCCCCCCCCCCCCCCCCCCCCCCCTTGGCGACGCCCTTGGGAAGGCCCGAGCGAAGAATAGAGTGATGATGAGTGGTTATGGGATTTACGTTACGGAGACAGGTACAGCTGAAACCCGGGTGTGACTTTGGATCGTCCTTATTATCTGCGCTATAAGAATGAAAATCGTAAGTGGATGACAAAAAATTAAAATTATCACTATTTAGAAGAAAAAACTGAGCAGGGCTCTTACCATGAAGTCTTATAGCAGGATTACTTCAATAATACTTTGTTATTTCGTACCATGACGACCTTAAAGTAAGCTTATTAAGAACGTCAGGTACGAAATAATTATTTATTTATTTAAAATATGGTAACACAGCATTACAGTTAAAAGACTTAATAGGTAACTATAATAATAAAATCCACATAATTAAAACTAACAATGAAAATTAAACAACGATTATACAATAAAAATTAAAAAATACTGGACTCCCTATTATCCATCACCTCGCAGAGAGAGTCTCAAACATTCCCAGCATCCACTCACAAACACGTTATAATAATATAAGGTAAGAGTTTATTGTAAAGGCCTTGTGGTTTTGACTTAGAAATGTTGGCGGTAATTCTCAATGCAGCTAAAATATAAATGGATTAAATTATAAAATAAATTGCAAAGTGTAATATCGGTCTTTCGGGGCCCCCGTGAGGACGGGGGCCCTGGGCACGGGCCCCGTGTGCCCTTATGGTAAAGACGGTACTGGGTTCTCTTGAAAATGGCGGGAAACGGCGGTTGCAAAATTATTTGATAATTTTTGTTTTATTGTCTACAGTGGTTATTTTGAGATTAATATCACGTTAAATTAATCAGAAAATGTTCGCGAGTGACAGTATGGTGAATTTGTTGGATAATTTGAGCAAGATCTGGTGTTTCAAGCTTTTATCAAGAGTCCCGCTACAAGCTCGGAAGTGAACGTGACTGTCGAGCTGCTTCGTCCACAGTGATTGACGCTACGGCGTCTCCTATGGATGAAGACATGAAGACGCGGCTACCCAGGGTGACGACGCTACGGCGACTCCCCTGGAGGAAGATATAACACTATTATACATTGAATTTTCTGTAACATGACATTGGCAAATGACGAACTGTCGAGTCCATTAATAAAATAAATAAATAAGACGGTACTGACCGGTCGGTGCCGTACCGTTTATATGGTAATGGAGCAATGGTCACGCACCACGACGCTTATTCGTTGTACATTACCCGTCCATTGCGTTACGATTGCTATCTAATTACTGGCCAGCTGATGCGACACAGTTTTTTTTCTTTTTTAAACTCCAGCATATAAATGATACAAAAAACAGGTACCTCCTAGTAGGCAAATTAAAAATTCGCCTGTGTCAGGAGGGCCCACTCTTTCTTAGGTCTAGTTAACTTAAAACTGGTACATCGGTTCCGAAACAGCAAGCATTGGTAATGAAAAAATAAAATAAAATATGAGGTAAGTTTAACGAATTAATCTTAACTTAGGCATGTGTGTGTGTGTGTGTGTGTGAGGGAGGGAGGGTGTGCATGGTTGTATGTGTGTAACAGTTCTTTCAGTTAGTTTTTTTCTCGTGTTGTTTAGTGACAAAACCTATTTGCCAGAGTTATTCAGGCCGCCCGTAGGCCTCTGACGTGGCCTAACGACTGCTGTCAAGCGTCAGCAATCGGGTCCAACTGCTTAACGTGCGCCAGGAGGCACGGAGGGGCTCAGATGAAAGTGTCACTAGCGGTCATCCATACTCTTTCTTTTCTTTCTTTATTTAGGGACAAACTTATAACGTCATAAGTCATCAACATACCAGACGTCAACTGGAAATATAAGTTTGTAATTACAAAAAAATATTTCGTGATGAAGCTCCAAATGACAATGCCAGATTCTGCCCCACCATCAACCGCAAGTTGTACAAGATAACGAATAAATGTAAAAATATCTCCGATTTTAATTAAAATTATTGGTTTAAAATAAACATTTGTACAAGTTGCGATTCGAAAAAAAAAAGCTTAATTAAGAATTCAGAAAATAGTAAGAAATCGAAGCAATTTATTAATTTTTTTTTGTTATTCTTTAATAGGATTTGCGAGAGTAGTAGAAAATGATACTGATTATGATTATGCAATATGAAACCTGTAATAAGTCCCCAACAAAATGATAGGTACAGCTTAAATGGTCACGTAGTTTTGTAGGTGGGGCAAAGCTCCATTGAAATGTGGCAATGTCTTTTACAGTTTTCGGATTTTTATTTTTAATAAAGAGTTTTTTTAATAAAATTGATTCCTATATTTTAAGATATTTTTTTTTATTGGCGGCGCTAGTTGGCTCATGTAAGGCAATAAGTCATCTTTCATACAGCTTCATACATTACAACCGCTGTGGTTCCGCCTTATTTAATGTGTTTAACTTCAAGTAAGGCACGACCTATAATTGGCCTGATCGTGGGAACTACGTACCACCTGTCCCGACATCTTTGTTTCACATCGCCTTTCCCATAAGCCACGGTCACCCACCGTGACCTTACCTCCCTTACACTACTCTATGGTAATTTATTGGTGAGTTAAAAAAAGAAGAATTCATTGCTGAAACACGCTGAGATCAAAAAAGTCCATTCGCAAAATAGGATTCAAGAATCACGAGAGAAATAGAGCGGGTTCTCTTGAAAATGGCGGGAAACGACGGTTGCAATATTTTTTGATAATTTTTGTTATATTTAATGTCTATAGTGGCTATTTTGTGTTTAATATCACGTTAAGTTAATTAGAAAATGTTCGCGAATGACAGTATGGTGAATTTATTGAATAATTTGAGCAAGATCTGAAGTTTCAAGCTTTTATCAAGAGTTCCCGCTACAAGCTCGGGAGTGAACGTGACTGTCGAGCTGCTTCGTCCAGAGTGATGACGCTACGGCGTCTTTTCTGGATGAAGACATGAAGACGCGGCTACCCAGGGTGAAGACGCTACTGCGACTCCCCTGGAGGAAGATAGAAGACTATTGAATATATTGAATTTTCTGTAACATGACATTGGCAAATGACGAACTGTCGAGTCCATTAATAAAATAAATAAGAATTTATTGCTGAAAAACGCTGAGATCAAAAAAGTCCATTCGCAAAATAGGATTTAAGAATCACGAGAGAAATAGAGCGGGTTCTCTTGAAAATGGCGGAAAACGACGGTTGCAAGATTATTTGATAATTTTTGTTATATTTAATGTCTATAGTGGCTATTTTGTGTTTAATATCACGTTAAGTTAATCAGAAAATGTTCGCGAATGACAGTATGGTGAATTTATTGAATAATTTGAGCAAGATCTGAAGTTTCAATTGGCAAACGACGAACTGTCGAGTCCATTAATAAAATAAATAATAATAAATATATCTTCTAAGCGCAACTTATGATTTGGAGGTATTATATCAGACACAGTTCGACTAAAGTAATCCTTATTGACCTTAATCCACTTTCACAAACCCTAAATTTTATCGGCAATATCTTTATAAAAACACCCATTTCCCCATCGTTCTTTTTCCCAACAATTCCCCACACTTAAGGCGCGTCTGAGGGAAGCACCGATCAAGGCTACCGTCATAAAGAGGCTGTAATCGATTAAACAAACATCCGCCGGAATCGCCGCCTTAACGCCATAAATCATCCATCGGTGATTGGATCGGCGAGGGCAAAGATTATTAAGCAGAATGTTTCCGCCGCAGCAGCCGATTGTTTCCGAGCGGTCGCGAGTGGCGCTGTTGTCTATGGCGTATTCGTTTGACAGCGACCGCGACGAAACTCTCTAGCGATTGCTTACAAAATACCAATTCCTACATGCAACTAGCAACCGGTCGCGTGACTATTTCGCAATCGATCGCTAGTTGTTATTTTACAAAATCAGCCTGCGGTAGAGAGTTTCCAACTTTCCACCTAAAAGTACCTACTCGCGCCAGTTTTGCTCGATTTACATATACAGATCTGCCGTGGCAGACAAGATCACTTGTTTGGCACTATTGCACGCACCGTAGTTATAAATGACAATGCCAGATTCTGCCTCACCATCAACCGCAAGTTGTACAAGATAACAAATAAATGTAAAAGTATCTCAGTCTTTTATTAAAATTATTGGTTTAAATTAAAGTTATGTACAAGTTGCGAGTCGAAAGAAACAGCTTAATTAAGAATTCAGAAAATAGTTAGAAATCGAAGCGAATTATTCATTGTTTTTGTTATTCTTCTATAGGAGTTGCGAGAGTAGTAGAAAATGATACTGATTATGATTATGCAATATGAAACCTGTAACAAGTCCCCAACAAAATGATAGGTACAGCTTAAATGTTCACGTAGTTTTGTAGGTGGGGCAAAGCTCCATTGAAATGTGGCAATGTCATTTCATTAGTTTTTCTGTACAATATGTATGTATGTGTGCTGTGCTGTGACAAATAAATGGTCATTCATTCATTCTTGCAGAAGTTTTCTTGCAGGAGAAAATACGACCTAAGAGAGAACGTAAGAATTAATATTGAAATCAATGATATAGATAATAGTCATAGATGTCATGTAGCTGATTAGAGCTATCAAGTACGGTCTAACACAGACAAAAGTGTACAGGAGAGTTTTTAAGGTTGAGATTATCTCAAAAACTACTTGACCTATTGCAATAATTCTTTCACTGTTATACAGGGTGTAACGTAAATGGTATATGAAGCCGAAGGGAGGGTGTTCAGTATCAGTAACTGAACAACTTTTGTTCTACGACTTTTCGAATAAAAAATAAAAATACAATCTCAATACTCATACAATCATAGAAAAGTCGTAGAACAAAAGTTGTTCAGTTACCGATACTGAACACCCTCCCTTTGGCTTCATATACCATTTAAGTTATACCCTGTATAGATACAAGTTAAAACTATGTAACTGTAAAAGAACTTAGTACTTAACTATAAGTGTACCTACCTAAAACAAGCAGTAGAAGAGGAAGAGTTTGGAGAAAATTTTTCAATCTAAATGAGGCCCTCGGTGTAGGTACTTTTCTCCGAGTTACTGTACCCTCTGTGTTATGTTTAATCTGTGTCCGTCGCTGCGCGCGCGCATCCCGGTTTCGCCAACCCAATTAAGGGGCCCACAGCTTTCGGTGCTATATTGGTACAGCCCACTTTAAAGCTATCCCCTTTATATTGCCTATAATGCAGCTCATAATGATTTTATTATTTGAACCTCTGCTTCTTATACAGAAGAATAACAGATTTTTTTGTTGTTAAGGGCCTTCCATGAGCCAACTAGCGCCAATCTTTGAAAAATAATATCTTCCAATTTAATCAATTTTATTAAAAAAGCTTAAACTTAAACTTACTTATGTTTATTACGATAAATAACTTGTGGTCTCAAAAGGCCAAAGGAAAAATGGAAAGATTCGATTTTTGAAAAAAAATATATATATACATATACTTAATAATATAATATCAATTTTATTGAAAATATGCTGCAAAATAGTTGCAAATGCAGAATAATATATACTAAGTAGGTATACCTAGTTATTTTTTATCTACATCAAGTTTTCTCACGATATAGGTTAACCCAAAAATTACTACGCAAAAATCCATTAACCCTTCGATCAACCTTAAGCGGCCCAAGCCCGAAATAATAACTTAATATGATTAACCCTTAAAATGATCTTTTAGGCGCCAAACAAACTTTTTTGTTGAAACAAAACATTTTCACGCCCTCTTGTTGGTTTTACAATATTACTTAATCTGTGGCTCGTTGGAAATAAAATAAAAAAGAAGCCAAAATTTTGCCGCCTTTGTTTTTATAGCAGCAATTTTGGGTAAAAAAACTATTTTATTGCTGTCTTGAAAATGGCGGGAAACGACGGTTGCGAAATTATTTGATAATTTTCCTTTTAATGTCTACAGGGACTATTTTGTGTTTCATCATCATCATCATCATCAGCCCGTATCAGTCCACTGCTGGACGTAGGCCTCTCCCAAAGCGCGCCAATCAACCCTACTCTCTAATTTTGTGTTTAATATCACGTTAAATTAATCAGAAAGTGTTC
Organism: Tachystola acroxantha; assembly: GCA_963506565.1. Taxonomy (NCBI): domain Eukaryota; kingdom Metazoa; phylum Arthropoda; class Insecta; order Lepidoptera; family Oecophoridae; genus Tachystola; species Tachystola acroxantha. The sequence goes on from OY735879.1 coordinate 13,045,059, forward strand.
GCGCGTACGGTGAAGTTATTGGATTATTTATGCAAGATCTGAAACAAGAGTTCCCACTACAAGCTCGGGAGTGAACGTGACTGTCGAGCTGCTTCGTCCAGAGTGATGACGCTACGGCGTCTCCTCTGGATGTAGACATGAAGACGCGACTACCCAGGGTGAAGACGCTCGCTACTGCGACTCCCCTGGGGGAAGATAGAAGACTATTATATATTGAATTTTCTGTAACATGACATTGGCAAATGACGAACTGTCGAGTCCATTAATGAAATAAATAAATAAAAGGCGCCAAAAATTGCCGCCTTTGTTTTTATAGCAGCAATTTTGTGTAAAAAACTATTTTATTGGATTTTTATTGCTAGTTTTCGATCGATAGATTTGACTGCTGTGCGTATCGATAATCACAGGGGTTTCTCAGAACAGCAATAGGTAGGTAACTATTGCAAGAAATCTAAAGACATTTAAATAATTGTAGCTATTGTACCTATAGACTCTAAATTATCACTGATACTTATATTCGGAGTTGTCTATTCAACAACTTAAGATTGGGTATGAAAATTAATTTTAAATTTGATTATTTTAATGTTAGTAAAAGATTTTAGAATTAAAACTAAATTAGTAAGAGATTCCTCGTAAAGCGCGCCAAACACCATTGACTACTTTTTTTTGTGAAAATTCTAATTAAATAGTTACCCTGGGTGTTTATGATTAATGGTCATGTTAAGTTAATCAGGAGATGTCCGCGAACGTTTCTATTAATTGGAGTGCTCGAAAGAAGTCGTGTTTGTGAAGTTTTGTGCTCTTAGCAAGGTTTCCTTTGTGTAACTCCATGATTGCGTGGATCGTTGAGTTATTACGTTTAGGGGTTTGGGAGAATTGTGCGTAGGTTTAGGTTAGGTTATCTTCGTATATATGTATGTATTTATAAAAATTCAGACATTCTTTAACACAGACCAGGCTGTGTGCCCTAGTTGGCTTTGCCTTTCCCTCTCGGAATAATTTTACAAAAAATTATGCATTGAGTGAGTAAGTAACTAATAAGGATGTTTGGTTTGAACTTTATAATTATATTTTAGTTTTAGATACAAATAAAATACTAATAACCCTAGTTTGTCTGGTATGCAACAGGTAATAAGTGTACATTACTTAATTTGCATTTTGGTAAAGGAGAAATACCATTCCGGACCAACCATTTAGTTTAGTGAGTATAGTCTTTCATTTTTTTCTTCATATTTACTAATTTAATTAAGCCTTTGACATGAATTATTTCCAACATATATAAGTAAGTATAAGTACTTTCTTCCTAAAACTTTTTTCGCGTAAAATTGTTAGACCAACAACTTGCTACCGCCCGTAAACACTGACAACCGAAGCGATGAAAATTACTGCCGAATAACAAAAACAAACAAAAACTGACCATAATTCATTATTATACGCCAAAGCATATTGGGAACCGCCAAATTCTAACCCAGAAATGTCTATAATCGGGAATCGAAGCCGCGCCGGTCGCGCACCCAGTAATCACGTTTAATCACCTTGTTTGCCCAAAATCCAAATTGTGCACGGAATATTAGAAAAGTAACAAAAAAGATCAGATTTTTCTGATCCTCGTCTTAAACAAACCTTATAATATCCGAACATTACGGCCTTATTAATAAAAACTGCCAAAACAGTGGTTTAATTTGAGAATTTGTTGAACCATCGAATCTTTGTATGTTTATTCTGAAACCATCGAAACTATTGCAAACCAAAGATACTATTGTAGATACTCTCGCCCCGTCCCATATCCAGGGTACTTCCCATAAGGCCGGCGCTGCTGCCGAACAGGCGCAAATACCTACCTACTCAAGCGCCGCAAATACTCACGACTAACTCCACATCATGAGTTTGCGGCGCTTGCGGTAGAAACAATGGGCCCATGGTCGACAGACTCTAAAGATCTGATCCACGAGCTGTCTACCCGATTGGTCCATGTCTCGGGCGATCCCAGGGCTGGCAGCTACCTCGCTCAGAGACTAAGCATTGCGATACAGCGAGGAAATGCTGCCAGCGTCCTGGGCAGCATTCCGCAAAACGGGGATCTTGACGACGTGTTCGTCCTTTAGTATTTAGTTTTTATTTATTTATTTTATAAGTAATTTATTTTTAGATAGTAGTTAGTTTTATTTTAATAAAGTACACAGAATCATATTTTTGGATTACTGTCTAGACCATACATTTAAGAATCTAATATTTCAATTATACAATGATTGTAATCTGTTTCGTGTACCAAATAAAAATAAATAAATAATTTGCAAACCAATATTATTATCTAGAAGTTAATCAAAGTTAGGTTACAAGGTGAAGCGACTCTGTATTCGCGGTAATTGAAATATAGTATTACGTGTAACAACTTACATAAAACAGGGTCGCGTGATTCCAGGGAATTGGAAGATGCTAATTAGTAAAATTCCAACTAAGTAAATTTATTGACGAAGCCAGCATGCAAATTAATGGATTACCCAATGATGTGTAAGTTAGTAAGTTAGGTTTAAAAAAATGTTTATTAATAAATGCGATGTAGCGATTGTTTAAATCGGTGGCCATCATAAACCTAGTATCAATTTAGTATACTGATGTACTATGACTGGGTTACCTACATAGTTAAACATTGTTTAGCTGAATAAACCACGGCTAAGGGCTTTGTTATTAATAATAGCCTTCAAGTTTACCGAAAACTGTCATCGGAGTAAATTAAAAAAATAAAATCAATATTTGTAGTTATAATAACTACGACCCTAATTTGCCAATTTTTTCTCATCTCTATGACAAAACAGTATTTTGGTTAATTAAGTGTGCAATAATGATATCGGGAATTAGACAAAAACATTTTTGCCCAATCCCAACCAAAAATGAAACTAAACACCAAGGGAATTAAGATTAAAATGTATAAATGCAAATATAGATATTTTTGCAAGATCTATAACCACCCTAATATTGTTTTCATTTGTAAAATCTTTTGTTAATCGAAAAACAAACTTATGTAAAATGAAATAACGCTTATTCAACTAAAAACTACAGACATAATTATTATTGTAGCAGAAATCTCTTGCGGTTTGCGACAAAGACTTTTTTTTCTTTTTTCTTTCGCAACTCGTGCGGTGGCCGGCGCCTGCTCAATGACTTGCAAATCCTATTTGTTTGCGCATGCGCATCTATTTGTCATATTTTGCGGTTACCATTGTGTGTTTTTCTACTGGTATCTTTGTCTATCTTGTTTTACTATCATTACTTCGTCCAATAGGGCCACTCCAGCTTATGTACTATATACTAGATGTTTCTAATTCAGAAAATAGTATGAAATCGAAGCGAATTATTCATTGTTTTTGTTATCATTTTCTACTACTCTCGCAACTCCTACTAATTGTGATTATGCTATATAAAACCTGTAATAAGTCCCCAACAAAATGATAGGCACAGCTTCAATGGTCTCGTAGTTTTGTAGGTGGGGCAAAGCTCTATTGAAATGTGGCAATGTCATTTGTAACTCAGGCATAGTATTGCATTGGTCTAAGGAGCATGTATAGGTAGAACTGTATTCAGTTTCTGTCACGAACTTCGAAGGTAAAGCATTCATGTCATCTTACAAAGCCCTCATAAGTATAATTAAAACATCATAATTACCACCACAAAGATGTGCATTATCAGCTAATTTGCCTTACCTCTCTCTTCCATAACTGGCCTTGAATAAAAAATTACCACATTCATACAAAAACAGTTTTTTTCAAGTCCCAGGCTCCTTTATCCTGGGCGTTGCGTGATCTTTTCTTCGGGAAGAAATTCAATAAGTGGCCTCCTTTTCATTTAATACAATATTTTTATTATATGTTATCTGTGGCAAGGTTAACTGTACCGTTTGCTTTTGCCGCAGACTTTTTTTAAGGTCAAAGTTTTTTTTTTCAACTCCTCTTTGTATAGGGTCGGCTATATTAGTTGCAACTTTCTTAAAAATAAAAACTCTCAACGTGTCTTTATTTATTTTAAATTCAGATTCATTTCGTTTAGACCTATAGATATTCATTTTAAATATTTAAGTAGCTTATATGTAGCTGTACCCCGCAACTTCGTTTGCGTAGAGGAGGAGGATGGAGGAGATCAGCGGGGCTAGCACGTGTCGTGTTAGCGATCGACGCAACGCCGCGAAGCTGTCAAACTAATGTCAAACGCCTTGTAATAATGTCACTTTGACAGCTCCGCGGCGTTGCGTCGATCGCTAACGCTAACTCGTGCTACAAGGGCAGGAGGCATATCTTCCTCTCTGGATCCTTGTTTCCACATCACATACCGCCATGGCTTGTAGCCTATGAGCTGTCCGGATATGTCAGCTATCTCCTAGTGAATCTCCCATCAAAATCCCTTCAGTAGTTATGGCGTGATACTTGCATAAAGTCACAGACAACAATTCTAAATTTCATTATTGTATAATTGTATTCTTTCTATTTATATTGTAACCTTCTTTATTCTAGTTATCTATATTTATCTACCAATTGTGTATTTCTTCTGTGTATATGTATTGTGTGTTGTAGAAATGAATAAATGTTTTATCTATCTATCTATCTAAAAATTTGTGTTTTGGCATCAGTATCGATCCTAAAACACATTACAATTATTCTTTTCAAAAAATATCCAATGTACAGACACAACTTTTTTAGTCTTATTATAATATATGTATAGATTATGTAACACTTTGCATGTTGCTCCCGTGCCAAATACAATCAAGCTTTTATCTCAATTTGATACAATCACGTGTTGGTTTAAAATTTCAGCAACTGTTTTCACTTCTTAGTCATTTTCATCTTTTACGTTTCGTCCAAAATTGTATGGCAAATGCTTACCATCGATAACGTTAACGTATCGTTTAGTTTCACGTTAGGCTTTAAGAGGTGTGAATTATACCCTTGGGCCGTTATCAACACTCTCGCTTTCAACAAAAACTTAATCGAGAATCGAAGTCTATTTCATGTTATTATAATAATTGATGATCAAACAAATGGTGGCTTCGTGTGCGTTGCATTTAAGTCGAATCAAAAGGATTAGGGAATTAGCCTGGAAGCAATATATGTTTTATTGAATTTTTTATATATAAAAAATCAATAGAAGTAGGTTCAGTAGTAGGTATTATTATTTAGTGTCCATTCGACTGGTCCTCAGAGCTGATGAGTATGTTGCCCAGCGCCTGAGCCTCGCTATACAGCGGGGTAATGCGGCCAGAGCGCTGGGCACCCTACCGCGGGGAACGGGCCTAGACGAGGTGTAGTGTTGGCTAGATATAGGTAAGTATTTATAATTGTATTTGTTTTTTTATATAATATGTCATACTTATAGAATAATAAAAATAATAAAAGAATAGTATAGCAGTAGGTTAGAAAGCAATCTATAATAATAATGTAAGACAGTCTTTATATTAAATGGAGGATGGATGATAATACTTATGACACGTCCGGAATTCGAGCCATCCTCACCTCACCATTCCGTGGCACGCTTTTCCATCGGTGACATCTTCCTCAATAGTCTTAGGGTTTGGTATCTGCTAGAGTTATGCCATTAGGTACTTTTGATTAAATTATTTGTAGGTACTTATAGGTTTCCAGAGACAAGACATTCTGGAAAGCACAGGGGAGGCCTTTACCCAGCAGTGGGATTATTTGTGATAACTAAAAGAAAATAATGAAAAAAATCTATTTTTAAAATGACATGTAATTAATTAATTGACACGTTATTATAACAATTGACATGTAAATATTTAATATCGCAAAAGGCTAATGAATAAACAAATAACTTATAGGTTTCAACGCAACGTGGATACGCTAACATCGTAATATTATAATTAGGCGATAGTTTTTGCTTCCTTTTAAACAGAGTTATTTATATTCTAAAATGATTTTTATGGTTTATCGTTAATGGTCAAAATAAAACAAGCGTGCACTTACATAATCATGGTATTCATAACAACCTGTTTGCAATTCCATGGGCTTTATGCAACGTCTTGCAATAACCGCCTACCATTAAGCTTAAACTCTTTAAGTAGCAATGATTCCATGGACTTCAAATTAGTTTAAATGCGCTCATTGTATCGTTATAGAATCAAAAGACTGAACTTTACTATACTCAAAAGATGGTAACCATTATTGCAATGCCGTTGGAATATTCACTTCTTTACCAAAATAAACCTTATCACCGAGTATTTGTAGTCATACACATTTTAAAGGCAGTTTTAATTTAAAATGTTGCATAAAATACATTGCCAAGTTAATTTTGTCATCATCTTTACCAAAATAGGTCTTGTTGCTATGAATATAAATGATGTTGTAGAGACAGAAGATTTGTGAGGTAATTCGTGAGTTCGAAGTCCTACTTCTTTCATATTATAAGATGCGTTTTGTAAAATACTTGTCGCTTTGTACAACAGTCACGGTCAATGTTTGGGCGTCTCCTTTTTACATAATTTTGGGCAATACAACATTGTAAACACAAAGGTCGGTATGAAATCGGTGGTTTTCAATCCGAACAATCAAGAATCCCCGAGAGTATCGAACTTGGATACCATTGAATAATATCTATGTCGTGTTTCTGAGGAAATTTATTATTAATTTTAACCACAATAGATACTTTCTATATTGTGCTATAACAAACTTTCCTTTAGCTTTTATATAACTAATTGCTAAATAAACTACTTATCATTTTTTTTCTTATTATTTTCTAACCTTCTTTAATGTACACAAAGTTGATCACAATGCAAGACATGGAGTAAGATCGTACTTACATAAGGTGTGCTTAACTCTAGATTAGAGTAATCTACCAGCATACCAGTGTGTGTGTGTTTGAGAGACAGAGAGAGAGAGGGAGAGAGATGAGGTCTGGAGCAGGCAGAGTGTACACAAAATTATTGTTTTATATTAATTTATAAAACTTATAAAATAGTATAGGCCCAGTCGAAGACAGAGATAAGTATACAGGGGGCCTCAATAAGGTTGAGGTTTTCTCAAAAACTACTGGACCGAATTTAATAATTCTTTTACAGTTACATAGTTTTAACTTTTATCTATCAAACAGTTAAAGAATTTAGTTTTTGAGAAAATCTCAACCTTAAACACTCTCCTGTACGCCTTTCTCTGTGTTCCACCGTACATAAACCATACCTACATGCATACTAATAAATCTAATACTACCTTGTTATTTTTTAACAGATTTCAATTCTGTTTCCACTGTTGACCACCAACTTAGGTATGTCTATTTTGTTAAAATTACGTTATTTTATTTTCGATACTTGTCAACCTATTAAACAGTATTAGTGGTGAGTCAGCAAGTCAATAAAGTAACAATACAATTGCCTGTGGTCAGTTGAAGCATTCATAGCAATAGTCTATAAGTGCAACAATTTGTACAATTTGCCAAGAATGTCAACTGTGCACTGGATTGTGATTGCTGTAGGTAACGGTCCTGATGCCGTGACCGATCCAATAGCGTTTGATCACACATTTTTATTATTATTAATGGACTCGACAGTTCGTCATTTGCCAATGTCATGTTACTGAAAATTCATTGTATAATAGTCTTCTATCTTCTCCAGGGGAGTCGCCGTAGCGTCATTACCCTGGGTAGCCGCGTCTTCTTGTCTTCATCCACAGGAGACGCCGTAGCGTCAATCACTGTGGACGAAGCAGCTCGACAGTCACGTTCACTCCCGAGCTCGTAGTGGGAATCTTGACCATGGCGCCAAACTTCAGATCCTGCTTGAATTCTTCAATAACTTCACCGTACTGTCATTCGCGAACATTTTCTGATTAATTTAACGTGATATTAAACACAAAACACCCACTGTAGACATTAAACTGAAAATTATTAAATAATTTCGCAACCGTCGTTTCCCGCCATTTTCAAAAAGCCCGAATACACTTCTGATCACACATTGCTAAGGCCCGTAATAATAAATCACTCTTAAGGTGCCCCCTCACCGGGAGCATTCGCGTGTATTGTAACGTTAGAGATTCGACTTTGAGCATTGCATTACAATACTACCTCCCTGACTGACGCTGTTTTTCTCCCCCACTGATGTAATGCTCGAGTCTGTAACGTTACATTACACGCGAATGCTCCCGGTGAGGGAGCACCTTAAGCTCAAAAGTCAAACTTGAGAACGACCTCAAGATGACGTTGCTATTAATAAAGCGTATTTAGGAATCATAATCATCATAGGTCTACTTATATTGTCCCACTGCTCGGGCATAGACTTTCCCTTACATCGAGGCAGCTGGGGCCATGATCCACCACGCGGGCCCAGTGCGGATTGGTGGATTTCACATGTCTTAGATTTTTTTCTTCTACGGCATCCAGGTTTCATCACGATGTTTTCCTTCACCGTTTTTGAGAGCACTCCGTAAATGTACGTAAGTTTTCTGTCGAAAAAAAAACCGAGGATAACTCATTGGTACTACATGGCTGTCCTGGATGAGAATCGAACCTGCGACCTCCGTATTGCAAGTCCACTGACCCAACCACTGCACCGCCGAGCTCTTAGGAATCATACCTACAACAAAACTCAGTTCTCAAGAGAACTTTCAAACTCACACTTGAGATCGTATTTGCTGATTGCAGGCGAACCGCGCCTTGAGAAAGACATCACGTGATACGCCCTCAAGATTGGTTTATTAATAAATGACATACTTGAGATGGTGATCACGTCTTGAGACTGTATCAGCTGAATTCGCTCTTGAGGCGGGTTTGAGCTCAGACTATTAATACAGGCCTAAGAATCACAGTTACTTGGCCTTTTTTTATTCATATTAAAAAACGCACAATTTAAACAGGTGAATCAGACAGTTCGTTCCCGACTGAAGGATAATAAGCTCTTGGTGGCGGAGAGGAAATTTTTAAGGAGAATTCTGGGACCAGCGAAGAGAGAGGACGGAAGCTGGAGGATCCGGAAAAATCAGCGAGATCGAGATGATGGCCGAGCCTAACATCATTGGCGAAACCAAAGCAGCCAGACTCCGCTGGCTTGGTGGAGAGGATGGGAGAGGAACGCGGAAAGCCAACGACGACGGGCAGTCAGACGTCCAAGATACCGCTGGGGTGACGTCAAAGTCAAAGTCAAATTTCTTTATTGCAAGTAGGTAAGCACGTTGTGTACATTTTTGCACGTCAAAATATTTTTGAATTTACATTTACACCACTTTGCAAGGAAAAGGTGCCAACGCTGAGGAGTTGAGGAGACGCTGGGGAGACGAGGTGCAGAAAGACCTGCGACCTTGTAAAACTCAATCATGAAATAATTTCATCGGGAGAATCCTTTATGTGAATCTCCCATCGTGCTGCATTTCCTCAGATAAGTTGCTAGGACAGTTATAAAAATTTAATCAAACCAAAAAAAGTCAATTTTGCCACTATTTCCCTTAAAACATAAACCACCCAAGATGCTATTATCGGCATCCACAGGCGTCAATTCTAACAGATTCCGCCGCCGCCCTGTAATTTAGCTAAACTGTTCGTTTGTCTGTCACCCGATGACTGTATTTAGGTGTTTTTTGACGCGAAATCTAAGTCAATGTGGCTACTTCCGTTTAAGGTCGTAATTTCCTATCTCCTGTCATCCTGTGTGGTACTTGTTTATAATATAATACATCAACATACTCACAATTATTTGATCAGTTACATGACATTGGCAAATGACGACCTGTCGAGTCCATTAATAAATAAATAAAAAATAAGCGACGTGGCATCATGAGTGACACTAGGTATGATTAGAAGGGTTCTCTTGAAAATGGCGGGAAACGACGGTTGCGAAATTATTTGAAGGGGTTATTTTGTATTTAATATCACGTTAAATTAATCAGCAAATGTTCGCGAATGACAGTATGGTGAATTTATTGGATAATTCATGCAAGATCTGAAGTTTCAAGCAATTATCAAGAGTTCCCGCTACAAGCTCGGGAGTGAACGTGACTGTCGAGCTGCTTCGTCCAGAGTGATGATGCTACGGCGACTCCTCTGGATGAAGACAAGAAGACGCGGATTTCCAGGGTGAAGACGCTACGGCGACTCCTCTGGAGAAAGAGAAGACAATGATATATTGAATATTCTATAGTAAATGACATTGGTAACTGACGAACTGTCGAGTCCATTAATAAAATAAATACAAAACTTTATTTTAAACCAGTAATTTTAATAAAAAACGGAGATGTTTTTACAATTATTCGTTATCTTGTACAACTTGCGGGTGATGGTGGGGCAGAATCTGGCATTGTCATTTGCGACCAATGACAGAATCATATCTATTTATTTTACACTAACTTTATCAATATGTGTTTGCAATAAATATCAATTATCGTCTCAATTCTTAATCTACCTTCTAAGAACTTCATTATGATCGATTCCATTGTCTGATTCCCAATAAATAACATCCTGATACAAATTATAAATATTCATGGAAACAACGGGCCGCTGATACAACTCATTCGTTTACTAAGTTAACACAACACTAGTGTTCCCGTGCGGTTTTATCCGAATCATGGCTGTATGACTTTGATCGTTTGACTGTAAACTAAAAATAAAAACAACGGCATAAGAAAATGGCGGGGATTCCTTGAAAAACGCGCGAAACGATATTAGCTACTTATTTGTGAAAATTCTAATTAAATAGTTTCCGTGGTATTTAGTGATTAATGATCACGTTAAGTTAATCAGGAGATGTCCGCGAACGTTTCTATTAGTTGGAGTGCTTGAAAGAAGTCGTGTTTGTGAAGTTTTGTGCTCTTAGCGGTTTCCTTGCATAATTCAATGATAGCGTGGATCATTGAGTTATTTCGTTTAGGGGTTTGGGAGGGTTGTACGTAGGTTTAGGTTAGGTTATCTTCGTATATGTATTTATAAGAATTCAGACATTCTATTCACATTAGGTTGTATGCCCTAGTTGGCTTTGCCTTTCACTCTGGGAAGAATTAAAAAAAAATGGCGGATATTAATCTGTTTTTTGTTGTTCGTTTCGATCTTCTTGAAGAACCCTTTGTCTGCAGTGATCTTTTTTCCTGTAGATAAAATATTGATGTCTTGAGATTGTCTGTAAAATATTTAAATAAGTAGGTAGGTATCTAAAGAAAATTATACGTGATAAAATTATTTTATCGTTATTATTGTGGTCATTCAACCCGGGTAAAGAATTTAACTTATCATTCATCAACCTATATTTTCAATACTCAACATATTTATTGCGTTCCATAAGTTATAATACATAATATTTTTTGTAACTCTTCCCTCCGATTTGGTATAGCTTGACAATAACGAATATAAAATAGAAAATCTGCATATAAAACCGTAATTAATAATTAAATAAGCTGTATCGCCTAAGTAAGGTACACTTCCTGCTTAACGGCTCTTGAGTTATGAATAAGCGAACATATCCAGACAGTCGTAGACGGATAGACAGACAGGCTTGATTTTATATAGGAGAAGATGTTACAGAATTATGTTAATGTTAATATTTTAACATGATCAGCGATTGTTCAGGCCCACACACAATGCGATCGTGAATTATCTTCAGTTTAACTTAGCCTAAGCTTAATTGTATTTAAATTTTATGTGGTACAACTTTATTAGTGTATTTCTAAGAAAACCCTTAAGTGACTTGGAAAGTCTATTTACATATCGGTAACGATTCTTGATTTAGTTATTAACTTATATTTATTTTATTTATAATTCTAAAAGTTTATCGAACGGGACAATAATTGAAATAGCCGTTAAAAATGAAATTTTTTTGTAGTAAAATTCTTCCCAGATGGAAAGGCAAAGCCATCTATTGCATAAAGCCTGGTCTGATGTTTAGAATGTCTGAATGCTTATAAACACATACATATACGAAGATAACCTAAACTTACGCACAACCCTCCCAAACCCTTAAACGAAAATATTCAACTATTCACGCCATCATCGAGTTAAGCAAGGAAGCGTTCGCGAACATCTCCAAAAAAACACTGTTTAATTGGATTTTTACAAATAAGTGACTAATGGCGTTTGGCGCGCTTTTCAAGGAATCCAAAATGAAGACAATGGCTGCCATTTTCTTGTTGATTTTGCAGTTTATAGGCAAAAGTTTTTCGTCCGTACAGCCTCCGTTGCAAATTTTATTTATGGGTCTCTATCCTACGTAGAGACGAGTGGGCCAGCTTGGAGGAGGCCTATACCCGGCAATCGGGGACTCTCACTAGTTAAAACTACCCATATTCATTCAATTTTGTAATTGTAATTATTTTCTTTAATATTATTTTTTATCACAATTATATTTATTAATCATTATTTAAATCATATTATAACAACAAGATTCATCCAATTATTACTATTTGTATTAATGTTATATAAGAAAATGAAGGGAATAATTGCTATAAAATTATAAATTAATATGTTAAGTGTTTGTAGAGTCAATAAAGGCTTTTTTATTTATTTTATAATATTTATTATCATACGTAGAGAGAGAATGAATCTCTACGCTAACCAAGGATTCATACCAGCAGTTGTGCCACACTAACATTAAACTTTGATAGTCTGTAATAAAAACTAAATTAAAAAGTATAACAATCGGAAGTCAACCCGGAACGGATCTGTATCTCCGTTACGTTAACGGTACCAACCCTTGCCAACCGTATCCGGTTACTGAAGGCCTCTTTTTGTTGTTTTTTACTTATAGACAACAATTTTCACAGTCAACTTGTCTCGGTGTTTAGTTACTTGGAGGATTACTATTTTTATTATTATTAATGGACTCGACAGTTCGTCATTTGCCAATGTCATGTTACAGAAAATTCAATTAATAGTCTTCTATCTTCCTCCAGGGGAGTCGCAGTAGCGTCTTCACCCTGGGTAGCCGCGTCTTCATGTCTTCATCCAGAGGAGACGCCGTCATCACTCTGGACGAAGCAGCTCGACAGTCACGTTCACTCCCGAGCTTGTAGCGGGAACTCTTGATAAAAGCTTGAAACTTCAGATCTTGCATAAATAATCCAATAACTTCACCGTACCTACTGTCATTCGCGAACTTTAACGTGATATTAAACACAAAATAGGGACTAGTAGACATTAAAAGGAAAATTATCAAATAATTTCGCAACCGTCGTTTCCCGCCATTTTCAAGAGACGGTTCTTATCTTTGGTCGCCATTTGTAGAAGCTTAACACGTTCACAGTCCCCGTACAAAAAAGTTTTGATTTTCTTGTAAGTCCCGCCTATTATATTATCAATCTATATTCTATTTTTATTTGAATGACTTCTACTCTTATTCAAGAGATAATTTCGCCAATGTCAAGTAATAACTTGACATACAGTATTCATTTAAATAAACTACAACTTACCGAAATTGAATCACGTTATAAATAAGCATTTAAAAAATAGTATTTATCGTAATAAACATTTTGTAAATAGTTTTTTTAATAAAATTGATTATATTGAAAGATATTATTTTTTTAAGATTGGCGGCGCTAGTTGGCTCATGGAAAGCTCTTAATATTTTAACTCCAAAGTTGTGTCGGATAGACCGCTCTTTTTCTTGCGGCTCGCGAAATCCGAGCCGTGTTCGCGGGTTAATGACGCGTGAAATGAGGGTTAAACCCTTAAGTTAAAATTGTGTTCACTGATGACCCTATCGAGGAGACACGAGACGCCATATTATTTAGACAATTTTGTCATCACATCTTGCGATAGACAGAATTTGATTGCGCATTGAAAACCTACTTACAAACATGTTTAGGCTCTAAGGAGATTTTATGTCAGTTCATAATATAACCGATCTCTTTTGTCAGTGTTAGTAAATGCCATTAGAGTAATTTAAAAATGAACTTCTTTTTTTCATTTTTGTACTTTTATGGCCGTATGCTTTATAGTTTTATTTGAGCGCAGTATTATTTTTCATATTATCTAATAAGTTTGTAAACTTCTTGCTTTATTCTTGATGTTTATTTAGCCGCAAGTGTTAACATAACACAGCCTAAATTGCAATTGTTTCGTGCTGTCTGTCGACTATACCCATCCAGGTGGACTCTACATGAAGTGCTACCACCTATATTTATTTTATATATTAACATATTGGCTGTCATGGGTGGCTGGAAGAGGCTCAGGACAGGGATGGATGGAAGAGGAGGGGGGAGACCTTTGCCCAGCAGTAGGACAATTTATAGGTTTACAAAAAAAATAAAAATAACATTATTTTATTTATAATAAAAATATAATCTAACATTCAGTGAATCTAAAGTGCTCTAAAATACGAAGCTGAGGTTCGCCACACACCACGCCATGGCCCATGTAAGTTGTTTTATTTCAATGAATGAGGAAAATGAAATTACGGAGCGTGAATTTATGTATGTGCGTATGTACCTAACATTTATTTTCTCATGGAGGTAAAGTTACGTTAAGTAAAAGCTAATGAGTGCAATTAATGAACTTGTAGTACAAAACAAAAAGCTGTGATTTCGCGTACAAGGGAGCGTGCAGCGAACGGACTGGACCACCGGAGGGACGAAGATGCGCCACGGACATGCACGAAGATAGGGAGATGTGGCTTCCGAACTGACAACTTAGAGCTTGCGCGCACCTAGGCAGCGGTATATTGCCTGGCTGCAGCAGTCAGTCTAAGGGCTCAAGCACACGGGCCACCGGCCACAACCACAAAAGGCCGCCACTGGCATATTTCCTGTAATTTTCATACATTTTATATGGACTCGCCGCACACGGTTGGCGCCGGTGGCGGCCACACGCTACAAGCTTCTAGCTTCTCGTGGCGGCGTTTGTGGCTGTCGCGTGTGGCCCGTGTGCGGCGACACGTAGATATTATATAGTAGTATTAATGAAATCAAATGGGTATTACTGCGTTAAACATTTATTATTGTGACGACATCAGCAGTACGTTGCTAGGTTACTACTTGTTTATTGTGTGCTCTGTGCTTTTACTTTTGTAAAATTATTAAATATTATTATCCCATAATGTCTGTCCTTATTGTAATGTGGTATATTAGTCTGATAGTGCTAATAAAGCCTTGTTAGACTTGATAATTATTGATGTCATGATATTTCGACAGCATTGCAGCCATCATGGTCACGAGTATAAAGAAGTCGGTGAGTGTTGAACGTCAGAAGGGTGGCACAAAACCAAGACTTCAAAAAATGTTTAACACATATTTTTATCTTATTGACAAACCGTGTAAGTTTAAAAAGAGATGCCAGTGTATGAGCCTGCACACTAATTAGGCAGCCATACACTGTTACCTATATGTTTGACTGGCTGCCGCAGCCTGGCTTTCTAGTATATTACGCGAATTTGAATTTTGGGAATTATGGATTCTGTTGGCAGCTGCTGTTGACAAAATGTGCTTAAGCGAAGTACCTATGTACAGTGCGCGAGGCGTAAGCTCAGGTTTGCATTTGTGCGAGTGCACACAGATAGTGTAGAGTGATATTCGGCCTGAGGCGCGACGCGTCCTACGCATACAAATACAAACGCTACAAAATACACCCTGCCGACGCACCGCACTTCACCTCTTGTACCGCTATCACTCACACAAATGTAAACCTGAGCTTATGCCTCGCGCACTGCACTACCATATATCGTCAACTCATACGACAAAGTACAATTCATTCCTTGAATGGCCCGCCTTTTTTGGCATAATAGTTTAATAAAGATTTTTTTCACGAACCCAAGATAGCAGATCGGCAAGCCATCCCCATTTTAAGAGAAAATAGTACAAATTAATTTGTTTTTAAATGCATCATCTACCTCAATTGTCAAAAACTAAGTAAATCCAGAAACTACAATTCTTTCTTACATTTTAAAATACGAAAACGTAGCTTTTGTGCAACTGTTATTTATATTTTTGTATGCAATTTACATGAATAAACCATTTTATTTATTTAATTGTCTTTCTTTGCCGCATCCATAGTATATCCCTCGCTCCACGATCTATAGGCCACCTACATGATTGAGTCTTGAATTTCACCCACCTCGGGTCTCGCTGAAAACTATATGTTCGGGGTTCGATTCCCGGTGTCGGGTGGAGACAGGTTGTGAGGGAAAACTGGAGATATGATTTGTATGCACTTGCTGGCGTGGCAAAAAGATGCGTAGACACATTATACTCAAGTCCGTGTCACACAGGCAAGATACGACAGGATTATATCTGCTTCTTAAGAGCCTTCCTAGAGCCAACTAGCGCCGCCAATCTTAAAAAAAATCATATCTTCCAATATAATCAATTTTATTAAAAAAGCTACGTTCACATTGTTTATTGCTATAATATAAATATTATTTTTTACATGCTTATTTGTAACGTGATGCAATGTCGGTAAGTTGTAGTTCACATAATTGCGAAAAACGGCCGTTTCTGGCACATTTGTGCACAACTGCTTAACGTGCTTTTCGAGGCACGGAGGGGCTCAAATGAAAGTGTCACTAGCGGTCACCCATCCAGGTACTAACCTCGCCCAACATTGCTTAACTTGTAGGATCGTTTTCAACAATCACACGCAATTTCATCGTTTTGAGAACGGTAATAGTTGCTGGACCACGAGCCCCTTGATACCGAATCATTCTTCCAATTATAAACTATATTTTCTATGTATAGCTGTTATAAGTACTTATTTATTATTTTATTTTAAGTAGGTTTTCAATTAGGTATCTAAATACTATTTTTCTCTCAATAATAAAATTATTCGAAAAGATGATTGACTCTGACGTGAATAATTAATTATACTTACATAAAAACTTTTAATGTTAATATAACCTACCTCTTACCTAACCGTGGCGTTCACAACGCAAATAATATAATATCCAGACAGCTGAATTCAGCATTAAAAGTTCACAAGGTCAACAAACAATTGCCATCTATAGAAAACTATAAACCTCACAAATGTTCGCGCCGAAAAGTCAAACGCATTCTATCAGACAATACCGTACTTCGTCACACGCAGCCCGGGGGAGGAAATAATTAATGATGATTGGCCTTAAATTACCCTCTCAAAACCTCCGACCATCCCTTTCTCTCCCACGTGTCCCGCACAGCCTTGCCTTTTCGCGCAAACCGGGAAACTATATAAGAGAAACAGGTAACCGGGCCCAACTTAGACCCCTGCGGGACTCCCCACTGGACGCACCTGTAATTTTGTTTACGTTCGCGATCGAAATTTACGTAATGGCTACCGAAACTTACGGCCACCGGTTGTACGCCGAGAAAGACATGTTCGGATCTGATGTCATGATGGAGTATTCAACTGAAGACTGCTATTTATCCTGGCCTCGATCCCCTGATTCGGGCCGATCTAGTCTGGAACCTACACCTTCGATCGACGGCAGCATCAACCAGGATTCCAGTCATATTGCCTACAGAGGATTGTCACGAGATATTCTGGAAGACAGTGCTGAAGACAACGAGGTTTTAGAAGCTTCTGGGAAGAGACGAGGGAGAGCGACTAGTGCTGCTGTGCTGCGGAGACGTCGTTTAGCTGCTAATGCTCGTGAAAGGAGGCGGATGCAGAATCTGAATAAAGCCTTCGACAGGCTTCGAGGACACTTACCTTCCTTGGGAGCTGACCGGCAGCTGTCAAAATACGAAACTCTTCAAATGGCTCAGACGTATATAGCAGCTCTATACGAGCTTCTTCAGTAAATTAGGTACGTTTTTTAAATTTTAGTGAACATTTTTAAACTTTTATAGTGATAGGAGTTTGATAGAATTTGCCAAATTTTGAATTGTTGTAGAAATTAAATAGTACAGGGATATTTATTGTTAACGTACCAGAATACTCGTTACCAGCGTAGTTAATCCACTTATTTTAAGAACTTTAAAGCTTTTAAACCTTTTTGGTTTAAAGTTACGCGTCTCAAGTTTCGTTTAAAAAATGTTTTACGCTTATTTTTTCTTGTACATTTTAGTTAAGGTTCTTGCCAGTGTAATCCGTCCTGCCGATAGTTCTTAGGTGTTTCCTAGACTTTTAATCATCTTGCCAATAAAGTATTATTGTGTCCAAATTAGTATTAAGTAGTGTATATTTTAATTATCGGACGTGAGCCAGTATTAGGAGAATATTGTTATTTTCTATAACGCTATTAGATAGTAGACTGTTTCTGTACCTATATTGTATTGATTTTAACATTGAAATGTTTTTGTAAATATATGAATTATGTTTGAAAATGATTTATTTATTGTGTACATGTCCCAAATAAATCCTAATTTCTATTATAACTATCTTATTGCACATAATTGCAGGTTAAGGAGCACTTTCTTTCACTCTAATTTCTATTTATTTTCCTCTGATGCTGTTGTTGTTTTTCTTTCAAATGCATAAACTCTGTCATATCATAATGATATATTCATAAGTAATGTATTTATTTATTCTATGATATTATTATGTAGTATATGTACGTGGTATATGTAGTATATGTACGTGGTATATATGTAGTATATGTACGTGGTATATATGTAGTATATGTACGTGGTATATATGTAGTATATGTACGTGGTATATATGTAGTGTATGCATTTAATATTTGTAAGTATGTAGTGTAAACTGTAATATTAATATTTATCCTTTTATATGTAGCTGTATTATTCCTACTCTCTGTGAATACCATTTATTTTTTGATTGTTTTTCTTTTTATTCTTCTTGCATTTCTAGCTCTACCTCTCACTATTTAAAACTCTTAATTTCCCTAGTTAGTTGGTTGCCTGGAAGAGATCGCTTTTAGCGATAAGGCCGCCAAAATTGTACATTATGTTTGTATTATTCTGTAATCTTTTTCCGTAATTGTTGTTTTATGTACAATAAAGTGTATTTGAATTTGAATTGCTTATATTTTTTTTTTACACAATGACATTTAATTTTACAACCTCTTCTTTTATTCTTATGCAAAAAAGAGTGATGTTATACTGGGTAGATAATAATAATAATAAAGGTTTTAAGAACAGAGTTTCTTGATTGAAAACTTATAGCTATAGCTACCAGCGTTGTTTGCAAACAATTTACAAGAGTGGGAAACGATAGCAATCGTACTAGTTTAAAAAACTGTATGACGGATGCTAACGCCTTCCAGTATATATAGTAGATAGATGGCTAACAGTATTTACTGAACTGAATCGAAGAATTTCCTCATACTTCGGTAAAGCAAAACGGTCAAGCAGAAAAGGGGATGATCGGACCCCTGAATAACTCTTACCTACATCTTGTTTTATTTTCACGAATTGTTTGGTGAATTCGGAGACATTTTCTATGAGGTATGATTCATTCTATTTCTCTTGATCTAAGAATTGATGACTAAAAACAAAATAATCACTGTAGACACAAAAAAAAGAAAAAAAATATTTTGCAACCATCGTTTCCGGCCATTTTCAAGAGAAGCTTATTTAATCTTTGTTACATTTTATGACGATGTCAGGACTGACAGCTATCTCGCATAGCGGCTTGTTTTACAGCGAGGAAATACTACCAGGCGTGGAGGGCACCGTACGACAAAGGGAAGGCGTGTTCTTAATTTAAATTTTATTTTACAAAAAATATTTTAGGATTTATTTAAATGTTTTTTTTTTTAAATAAAAGACCTAGGATACAAACCGCCTTCCTAAAATAGTGTCTGCGATTAAAATCGTATCCTGTATGATAATATATTTTAACATCCATATCTACAACATCAGTACAATCAGCTGTAGACTCGTAGATGTCAGGGGGCAAGACTCAAGAGTGGCAGGACAATTCGTCAGAACTATGCAAATGGGGGCAGATGGTCCCCATTCTACCCCACTATATAAATACCACGGCACTAATATAAGTGTTAAAGAAATTTGAGCTTTAAATCGAGGGAGTAAAGAGAGGGGAAGAAAAGATGGAGTAAGGCTAAGTTGGTAATAATTGACAGTGCAGAAATCAACCTATTTCCGGTCAAAGTAGGGCATTGACGTGAAATGTTTAGTCCATTTAAAAAAAATACTGTAAGTATAGTTTTGTTTGCAATGTAGAGTCAAAAGACATTGCCACATTTCAATGGAGCTTTGCCCCACCTACAAAACTACGTGACCAATTAAGCTGTACTCTATCATTTTGTTGGGGACTTATTACAGGTTTCATATTGCATAATCATAATCAGTATCATTTTCTACTACTCTCGCAACTCCTATAGAAGAATAACAAAAACAACGAATAAATCGCTTCGATTTCTTACTATTTTCTGAATTCTTAATTAAGCTGTTTTTTTCGAATCGCAACTTGTACAAAACTTTATTTTAAATTAATAATTTTAATAAAAAACGCAGATATTTTTACATTTATTCGTTATTTTGTACAACTTGCGGTTGATGGTGGGGCAGAATCTGGCATTGTCATTTAACGGCTGTTACAGAAGAGCTGCCTGTGAAATAAATTGTTATCGAAATGATAAACAAATTATACTAGGTACTTACTTATGTTAGAAACTTCTTCTCAACGTTCCTCTTCTCATCGAAGGTTGGACAGCATCATGGCAATTTTGACCCTCTGTCCGGCTGCCCGGAACAAGGAGCCGGTGCTGCAGCCGAACCAATCACGTAAATTCTTTAGCCAAGCGTGTCTTCTGCCAACGCTCCTCTTGCCACAAATCTTGCCCGGGATTATTAATTGCAGCAGGTTATATCGGGGGTTCCGCATCATCATCATCAGTTTACTTATATTACCCCACTGCTCGGGCACAGACCTTCCCTTACATCGAGGGAGCTCAAAGAGTAGCACAGTCTTTACAGTGCAGTACTACTACTCTCAATTTTCATATTTCAACGCTGTTTTGTAATAACAGTTTATTTTAGTCACCCCTCCAGCCTTAACAGAGATCTCTCCTTTTTAAACACATCTTCCTAACTCCAAACAGAAAAAGCTTCGACATCATTATATTTTTCTTAAAAAATACTGGATATCCGCTAAAAACCATAATTACTTATTAAAATATTTTTAATCACAATACGCATCTTTATTCCGGTCTATTATTAAAACACGAAAGGTGTGAACTTAATCAAGGGTTCAGTAGACATTTCTGACAGCTCCTCAGTAACGGTAACGTCTTAATTTCGCCGCTAACTGTCAGATTTGACAGTTTTGACAGCAGTCAAAGTGCAAGTCATATGCGATTCTTTGCGAAGCGCTCATTGAAAGTTTGATAAGTTAATATTAGGGGTGTCGATTTCGGTGTAAATTAAAATGCTGGTGATAGCATCACACTATCTCTTTTTTGCATGACAGCCATTTTTAGGATTGTGGGAATTTTTGGAAAGGTTACGAACACAGACCACTTACCCCATAGACATGAAATCGGTACAAAAGACATTGCCACATTTCAATGGAGCTTTGCCCCACCTACAAAACTACGTGACCAATTAAGCTGTACCTATCATTTTGTTTGGGACTTATTATCTACAGGTTTCATATTGCATAATCATAATCAGTATCATTTTCTACTACTCTAGCAACTCCTGTAGAAGAATAACAAAAACAATGAATAAATCTATTTTCTGAACTCTTATTTAAGTTGTTTTTTTTCGAATCGCAACTTGTACAAAACTTTATTTTAAACCAGTAATTTTAATAAAAAACGAAGATAGTTTTACATTTATTCGTTATCTTGTACAACTTGCGGTTGATGGTGGGGCAGAATATGGTATTGTCTTTTGCAAGCGAAAAATTATGTCAAGCGATAGGCGCTATTAGACGAATCGGGGGCAGGGGCGCCCATATTAAACCCGTTTCGATATCTCAAGGTTACGCGTGTCGCGAAGCAATTTTGCGCTCATGTGCGGGCAGAAACGGGCGCCCTCCTGTTACAGGTCTATGGGGTAAGTGGTCTGTGGTTATGAAGGAAACAGGGAATTAAAATACAATGCCATTATCATGATATTAAAATATCTAAATCTTATTGACGCAACCAAACCACGGTTCATGATCAGTCTATTTTTATGTCATCATTGTCCTACCTTGTGAGCTTCTTCATTGTGAGCACAGTGCCATTTTGTGGATAACACATGCGGTAAATTTTAAACTATGGTTTGAAATAAATAATGAAAATTTTGTATAAACTATAATGTGTAGGATTCGAACTTAAGACGTCGCCTTTCCGTGGGACGCTTTATTCCAACAAAGCTGCAAGGATTGCCTTGTATAGTATTAAAAAGACCGAAGGGCCTATTTTAACCATTACTTAATTTTAAAAAAGCAGATCTAAATTAAGTAGGTTATGCCTTAACCATGAAACATAGCCTACCTTTTATTAATCCACAGCATTAGATCTTTACTTAAAAATTGCTAATTATCGAAACTAAATTCTAAATACATAGCACGAAAGCCTTCTCTCGCGCACTTTGGATAAAGTAAAGTTTGACATTACCGCATGACCCTTGTATCTATGAATATAAACAACGTGATTGGAGGACGCTCGACCAATCACAGTGAAGCTCATAGCGCACGCCTGGTATTCAATTGTCGAATCCGTACATAGAATAATGATTCGAGAGAAAAAATGTAGAGAGGCAAGTTGCATTGAACGATATTAATTGAAAAGGTTCTTTAATCCTTTAGAAAAGTGTACTTTCAAATGTAGTACGTACTGTCGAAGATAAATAAAGGTATGCAGTAGAGTTTTTAAGGTTGAGATTATCTCAAAAATTACTTGATCTATTGCAAAAATTCTTTCACTGTTTGATAGATAAAAATTATTAAATTCGGTCCAGTATTTTTGAGAAAATCTCAACCTTATTGAGGCCTGTATCTCTCTATTTGACCAATCACAAAATATTCCTCAAATACTTTTAACAAAGAATTAAAGTACCAATTTGTGTGCTTAATTTAACTTAATTTTCGAATAATTATACAGTTATTTTCTTTAATAATATTGTCTTAAAGTTAACACTTTTAATGCCAAGAGATGATGAGGGTTAAATTAGGGGTTGATAGAGCTTTTGTATATCTGAAACATAATAGTATAAGACTAGCTGCACGCCGCAACTTCGTTTGCGTAGAAAAAGTTCTATGCTCACATCACATACCGCCATGGCTTATAGCCTATGAGCTGTCCGGATTTTTTTATCTCCTAGTGAAACTCCCGTCAAAATCCCTTCAGTAGTTATGGCGTGATACTTGCACATAGTCACAGACAAAAATTATAAAAATTGGTGTTTTGGCATCAGTATCGATCCTAAAACACATTACAATTATTATTTTCAAAAAATATCCAATGTACAGACACAACTTTTGAGTTTGAGTTTAGGGTAATCTCGACCTTATTAAACACTGTATACTTTTCTTTGTATTCTTGTGTTGTGTACCAATTCAATAAGATTTGTGTGCAATTATATGAACAGTAAAGTACCAAAGCGCCAAATCAGATTACGTACAACAAGTAATTAGCGAGTCGAAATTATTTCAAACCGTCGATTTAATCCGACGATTACCCGTAAATCGCGAAGGTCGATCCGAAATTAAAGTTAATCTTATCGTTCACTACTCACAGACGAACGGACAGACAGACAGGATGTGCTACAATTACGCTGTCGGTATCTGTACCTTTACGGGTAAGTAAAAATTTAAATTAGATCGGAATTGTTCGGGAGGCTAATTTTTTATTAGCTACTTTTATATATTCAAGAAATATCTACATTTTACTTTCAGATATTTCGTGCTGACCATTTATTTATACAGGACTAAAAATGCAAAGAAATAACAATAAAACGACTAAAATCTAACATTAAAAAACTAAAAACTACCTAAATAAAATATGTCCTCTAGGAGGGCATCGGGAGTCACGGTGCCCAGAAGGCTAGCAGCGTTCCCTCTCTGTATTGACAACGCAATACGTTGACAGCGGTAGCTGCCAGCCCTATCTTACAGATATTATATAGATAGGTAAGAGAAAGGTCCACAGTATCATGGTGTAATTTATTTTTATAATGGACTCTACAGTTCGTCATTCGACAATGTCATGCTACAGAATGTTCAATATATCATAGTCTTCTATCCTCCTCCAGAGGAGTCGCCTTAGCGTCGTCACTCTGGACGAAGCAGCTCGACAGTCACGTTCACTCCCGAGCTTGTAGTGGGAGCTTGAAACTTCAGATCTTGCACAAATTATCCAATAAATTCACCATACTGTCATTCGCGATTTTCTGATTAATTTAACGTGATACTAATCATAAAATAACCACTGTAGACATTAAAATAAAAGTTGACAAATAATTTTGGAACCGTCGTTTCCCAGCATTTTCAAAAACCGCATGGTGTAATTACACCATGCGGAACACAAAAGGAAAAAAATACTAAATTGTAAAAGATAGTTACCGGTGTAACCCAGGGTGACGTTTTGGGACCAATGCTGTTAAACGTCTTTCAGCATGGCCACATTCATTAAATCTTCCTGTCTCGTGTGTCGACTAAACCTAATGTCTGAATTATGAGGGCCTCTGACAGCAACCAGAAACAACCTTAACGTACTTTCTGAAGCACGGAGGGGCTCAGATGAAGATGTCACTAGCGGTCACCCATCCAGGTACAAACCGCGCCCAACGTGTACTCGCAACTGGACTACAAGCCCTTCTTCATAAAATAAGTAACAAGTATAAATTAAATACTGCGAAAGTATATTTTCTAAACGCAAAGTCGATTAAAAATAAATAATGGCATCAGACCAACACCCATTCAGTAGCTTAAATGAAATATGATAACATTATTAGAATTAATCTCACAAAACGGAAGAAAAGGCGTGGCTCCGGTCATCAATACTGGCTAATCTTAAAAACCATTGAAGTTTTTAATGAAAAAAATATCAAAATACAGCCTTATTTTGCTTTAAAAACTGGACCACCGCGCAAAAACAAAGGAACCTCAGCATTAAGCAGGGAATGATTGAAACCTCTTTATTAGGGAAGAATTATTTCGTTAATCCAATTGTTTTTTAATGGATTTCATTTTTTAAGAGAAGAAGGAAAGGGGAGGGTAAGAGCAAATGCTTTTTAATTAAGAGAACAACATCCTTAAATCATTTAAAATTAATTTTGAGGGATTCACTTTATTTTAGGTTACAAATGGCAACCAATATAGTTAAGACGTTAAAAAGTGAATATAAGTAGTACTTTAGTGTTTATTATTAATACTGTCTAGATTCTAGAT
Organism: Tachystola acroxantha; assembly: GCA_963506565.1. Taxonomy (NCBI): domain Eukaryota; kingdom Metazoa; phylum Arthropoda; class Insecta; order Lepidoptera; family Oecophoridae; genus Tachystola; species Tachystola acroxantha. Next base: position 13,070,238 of record OY735879.1, read on the forward strand.
CACCTGTCATCAAGACTAGAGTACAAATTGCTACCGACTCTATCTCTGACATCTATGAAAACGTTGCTTACAATAATTTATAGCTTTTAAAACGGGCATAAAAATTATCTCAATAAAAATCTCCATTCGGAACCGAAACAAAACAAACAATAAAACTCACAGAGAGACAAAGACGAGGCATTACAATAGAGAAAGACACAAAATCCAGTGCACTTCTTCCGGATGCGCCGACGCAGGTGACACACAATTTATTCCGAATTTGAAAACCGAAAGATATTTTATTCGAAATGATTCAAACGGCTTTTTAAATATGGACATCTTTTATTCTGCGGCAACGGTTGACAGTTTTATATTTGTCGTCGATGAAATGGCGGTAAAAAAGCTTCTGATTTATGTGAAAATAATGCAGTGCCTATCCGCGATCCTGGGACTCGGTCACAGAGGCCACCAAAACAAAGATGATATACGAAAACTACAGAGGAATCTCAACCTTCGATAAACTATTTCTTTAAAGCCTCAGAGAGACACGAAACGCGTTGGAAATACACAATTTAAGTATACTTCAGAGGGGACGAAAGACTCTGATTTCATGAAGATGGGAGTATATATTTCCATAGTGATGTCAGCTAAGCAAGTTTTTCTGATGCTGAAAGATTTGCGCATCTTCATTCCCCGAACCCGAAGCAAAACATGACGTATTTGCCTTGGAAGAGGCATATCCATGTCCAGCACAGCAGTGGACTGACGAAGATGGACATCTTTACATTTGAACTTACGGTATTTTCTTCCGTTAAACTGAACCTTTGACTAACAATCTGGCAAATCAGCTTGAGTTGCCGACTGAAAAAATGAATTTCGATGATGATTTTCTGGAAGACTTTTTCGAGGACGATGAATTTTTTGTCTTCTTTACGAGACATTTCACCCTCTGGTCATAGTCGCCTAGAGACACCTGCAAAACCGGAGGGGTGTCTGTTTCGCTGTCGACCTTGAAGCCTCTATTACATTTCACTTGAGGCATCTCATACCTACCATAAGCTCTGTGTAAAGACGTCGTAGGCCAGAACATTCCATTGTCAGTATGTTACGATGCGGTCTCTTTTGGCCGCATCTAGTAGTTGGCCGCCTGGATTTTAAATTAATAGGTATATTTTTAAAAGCAAGACACTTGTTGGATTTTTTTCACCGGATTTCGATTTAAATGATTGATTTTCTCATTTTTACAATTTATAAAGAGTTATCTAAAATTATCTTGTAAATAACCATTATTTTTCTGTTTAAATAAACCCAGTCCACATATATTGCATATTTATTTTAATAATCCGCTCGCTCCGCAACAAGTATAATGCCTAAATGTCGCCTCTGTCAAACTATCACCTATATTTCCATAATCTATAAATCATCATTGAGATATCGTGAGAGAGAGAGACAGCCGCCGACACCACAGCCTACAGGGTGCTCGTAAATCTAACGTATTTAGTGGTGATCAGTATCTTTGGTCCTTTTTGCTTTCCAATATTAAATTATGCGGTTTTATGTTGCCTTGTTTTGCACTTTTCATTTCTAATACAGTATTGAATAATAAATAGTGATTTTTTTATCAATCCGATTCATATTCATATCGATTATTTCAAGTACTTACTTAAATATATGGTTTAGGCGCACAGAAGAATCAATTCTCAAAATGGCAACTGGGTCGCGAACGGACTTCTCAAAATGACCAATTCTCAGAATAAATATATTTCATCATCATCAGTCTATTTATATTGTCCCACTGCTCGGGCACAGACCTTCCCTTACATCGAGGGAGCTGGGGCCATGATCCACCACGCGGACCTAGTGCGGGTTGGCGGATTTCACATGCCTTAGATTTTTTTCTTCTTCTACGCCATGCAGGTTTCATCACGATGTTTTCCTTCACCGTTAAATATATAAATATATTTGCTGTTAGCCATATATACGTAGTTTAACCTCACTTCCCTTATACCATGTTTTGTCACTTTCAGACTTCCTTAAAAAGTTAGAAAGGGACAGATGGCTTAAACCGTGGAATAACTTTAGGTCACGTTTATTGCTAACCGCTGGGTTATAAATGGACTTAGGTATACCGAATGTATAGCTAACACAGCAAGAATGTATATTTACACGACTTTGCATAAGGTGCTAATGCCGAGGGGAAAAAGCCAGCCCAGAGGTCGGAATTTTGAAAACGTCAAAGCTTTGAAAACCCCCATTATCTAATCATATGAAAAAAAAAATATCACATAAAAGTTATGTCGTTTTAATGTGGTTGACAAAAACCGAAATGATATTTTAATAACCGATAGAAAAGTATTCAAATACGCATAATATTACCATTTATATTAATTTCGATATGCCTGACAAATTAAGGGTAGTTAAAATGATAAAATGCAACCCTTCTGTGAGACTCCCGAATTTTTCAAATGACAACACTATAGAGTATAATTTATACATTTTTATTGGGGTTGTTCAGAAATATGTCTACTTAGGACAAACTCTGCAGCTGGGTAGGAACAACTTCGAGAAAGAGAGTGACAGGAGAATTCAGCTGGGCTGGGCAGCGTTTGGGAAGCTACGTCATATCTTCTCGTCTTCAATACCACAATGCCTAAAAGGTTCCCTATTTTTGTGCATAAATTTTTATGTCATAATATAACATGGCATACTTTAAATTGTCCTAGTAATAACTACGCATAATAGTCATTAGGCATAACTTTATAGGCATAATATTATTAAGCATAACTACAAACAGCATAAAGATTGTTAAGAATAATATTATAAAGCCTAAATAAACATTATCATAATGATATTAAAACATAATTGTAATAATCATATTATTTTGTTTGTATATAAAATAATCATGTTGGCGGCTTACGGGTGGCCCAAGGGCCACCCCCGCCGCACCGTAACCTACTATTACACTATGGTACCTAAGTTATATCTGATATACCTAATACCTACTTTTTGTTTGTATATAAAATAAACATGTTGGCGGCTTACGGGTGGCCCAAGGGCCACCCCCGCCGCACCGTAACCTACTATTACACTATGGTACCTAAGTTATATCTGATATACCTAATACCTACTTTTTGTTTGTATATAAAATAAACATGTTGGCGGCTTACGGGTGGCCCAAGGGCCACCCCCGCCGCACCGTAACCTACTATTACACTATGGTACCTAAGTTATATCTGATATACCTAATACCTACTTTTTGTTTGTATATAAAATAATCATGTTGGCGGCTTACGGGTGGCCCAAGGGCCACCCCCGCCGCACCGTAACCTACTATTACCTAATACACCATACATACAACACCAATACCAACAAAAAAGAAGAAATACACAGACAAACATAACCGCCTTGACAAAATTATTAACAATAAAAATGAATACACTTCAAAACTTGCCTATTTACAAGCTATTGCTAAAAATTTACATTTAAAATGAAAGGAATTATATTGCATGAAAATTATAGTAAAAAAAAACATTACATTCATTTCAAACAAACATTATGAGTAAATACATTTAAATTATTAAAGTGTAATTATGTATAATATCTATTAGACGAATAAACAATATGCCATAAAACAATATGGAAATCAAAATTAGGGCAAAAACGATTAGCCCAAACTAGAATTATGCTTAGTTAGATTGTATGCCCAAAAACAATTATGACAAAATATGATTATGACAAAAAACATTATGCCTAACTCATTATGCTAAATTAAAATAGGACAAAAAAATTATGCGAAAAAAAGGGATCCCTGCCTAAAAACTAAGGTCTTCAACCAGAGTGTCCTGCCAGTGATGACCTACGGAGCCGAAACGTGGACATTGACGGTGAGACTGGCCCACAAGTTCAAGGTCGCTCAGCGAGCTATGGAAAGAGCTATGCTTGGAATTTCTCTGTTAGATAGAATAAGAAACGAGTATATCCGCCAGAAGACAAAAGTGGTTGACATTGCTCATAGAATCAGTAAACTGAAGTGGCAGTAGGCTGGTCACATCTGTCGTAGAACCGATAACCGATGGGGTAGACGAGTTCTCGAATGGAGGCCACGAACGGGTAAACGTAGTGTGGGACGCCCCCCGACCAGATGGAGGGATGACCTTCGCAAAATGGCTGGCAGGGACTGGATGCAGAGGGCCGAGAGTAGGGTTGAGTGGCGCGCTTTGGGAGAGGCCTACGTCCAGCAGTGGACTGATACGGGCTGATGATGATGATGATATTAGGGTTGAATACAAAAACTGGCATTCTAACAGCGATGTTAAGCCTTGACTGTCCTTGTCCATCCATCAATATCATCAATTGAACTGTGTGCATTTAGTAATGCGAAACTTTTAACGGCATTGATCTCCTATAAACAACTAGATACACAGTCTGCCTTCTAAAAATGTCCGAGCGCAAATAAGGTCTAAACGTAGAATGGACCCTCATTTGCTTTATTGGACATTATTTGAACGTTAACAATGGACCCTTATTTGGATTTTAGTAAGACCTTTGTGTATCTAGTTGTTTATAGGAGATCAATGTGTTACGCATATGGTTTTTCCAAGCGTAGAGGATATCATTGGAATTAACGATGTTTTAAAATATCAGTCCATTACTGGACGCAGGCATCTCTCAAGACGCGCCACGATCTCGGCTCTTTACCCGACTGCGCAGAAAGGAGGGTATGGCTAATTCTTTGGTACGCCCTGCAGCCTAAACGGCTTGATGGTTTTTGACATTTATGAGTGTCGTTATGCTCTTCTTCACTTGGCTATTCGTGTTCGCTATTCGTATTTGTCAAAATACGAATGACAATATTTTGTCAATATACCCGACGAATATTTTGTCACACATGGCAAGTATAACAAATACGCAAAGATTTTTTATAGCCTACTAGCTGACCCCGCGAACTTTGTTCCGCGTTCAGGAATTTCTCATATAGAATAGAATAGAATAGAAATATGTTTATTGCCATACACCAATTACATAAGCTTACAAAAAAAAATCAATCAGTAGTAAGTTATCAATATAGTTATGCTAAGTGGTGTGGCAAAAGGTGCATGTTTCAGCTGAGCTGACACCGAGGTGTGCAGCGCTGTGACTCGACATGCACCTCTTCCCTGCCATGTATACCTGATATTCGGTATGATAACGAGCTTGAACTAAGATAGCCTAGTGCTATCTTCCCTTAGAACTATACTAGGGTGGGTGACTGGGTGTGTACGTGTGTAATATAAATCTTCATCATATTTATCTTTAATTTTTTCCTACTGGAACGGGATAAAAAGTATCCTATGTCCTTCTCCTGGTTCTAAGCTACCTCCTCACCAGTTTTCAGCTAAATCGGTTCCTCCGTTCTTGAGTTATAAATAGTGTAACTAACACGACTTTCTTTTATATGTATATAGATATATATCACTCCTACAATCAAAACATGGCCGAAAGCATGTCCCCATACAAAATATAGGTACGTTATACTTCCTACACAGAGCCCGGCGATTTTCCTTTATAAGTAAAATACAATGAATTAGACTCATAACTCATCTCAAACCGGACGCGTCTGCACCGACGGGGCATCGGAGGAAGAGTGGTTTTATTTTCAGGTGCGTCGTATGCGCCTGCGCATCCGCACGGAAGCGAACTGATCGATGCGCGTAAGCTTCGGACAAATTGACCGGCTTCCGGATCAAGATATTTCAGAAAATGATAATTCTGTAATTCTTTATTGTGCACAAAATAAATACACGTTACTTTAATTTTTATTTATTTTATTAATGGAGTCGACAGTTCGTCATTTGCCAATGTCATGTTACAGAAAATTCAATATATAATAGTCTTCTATCTTCATCCAGAGGAGTCGCCGTAGCGTCTTCACCCTGGGTAGCCGCGTCTTCATGTCTTCATCCAGAGGAGACGCCGTAGCGTCATCACTCTGGACGAAGCAGCTCGACAGTCACGTTAGCTCCCGAGCTAGTAGCGGGAACTCTTGATAAAAGCTTGAAACTTCAGATCTTGCTCAAATTATTTAATAATTTCACCATATTGTCATTCGCGAACATTTTCTGATTAACTTAACGTGATATTAAACACAAAATAACCACTGTAGACATTATACCGAAAATTATCAAATAATTTTGCAACCGTCGTCGTTTCCCGCCATTTTCAAGAGAACCTACAATTTACTTATATGAAATCTTTGATGTACATAAGGTATACATAACTCTTTAAGTGACTGATAAAGTGCAAGAGTGATCACCTGACTGATGATAGAGGGAGGGTAAGTTTTTGAAGTGAATATAGGTCTCTTGAAAATGGCGAGAAACGACGGTTGCGAAATTATTTGATGATTTTCATTTTAATATCTACAGTCATCATCATCATCAGCCCGTATCAGTCCACTGCTGGACGTAGGCCTCTCCCAAAGGGCGCCACTCAACCCTACTCTCGGCCCTCTGCATCCAGTCTCTGCCAGTGTCGCGTTAAATTAATCAGAAAATGTTCGCGAATGACAGTATGGTGAATTTCTTGGATAATTCGCAAGATCTGAAGTTTCAAGCAAGTATCAAGAGTCCCACTACGAGCTTGGGAGTAAACGTGACTGTCGAGCTGCTTCGTCCAGAGTGACGACGCTACGGCGACTCCTCTGGAGAAAGAGAAGACATGATATTTTGAGTATAACATTCTGTATACGACATTGGCAAATGATGAACTGTCGAGTCCAGTAATAAATAAATAAATGTCCACCATTTTCATAGTCGTTCTTTTGTTTTTCTTTTAGTCCAGCATGTTGCTAATATATGGGAGTGAGGAGTATATACCAAAGAGGTTTAATGCTCGCGTATAGCCACGCGAAAGTGCTGGTTAATTCTACTCGTATTAAAATAATTTGTGACCTCTATTTCTTTAATTTAATGCCTAATATAATAGACTAGACTGAACTGATGTAGTTATTATCCATAATTAGGTATATCGTCCAGGATTGTCTACCATTTGGCTAATTCGCCCATTCACAACATAATTTGATATAAATTAATCGAATTAGACAGTAGCACGAATCACTTATAGCCACAGATAGCACAAATAATGAGATATGGCGTTCTTGGCTGCAAAGATTACTTTACTCAGTTGCAAATTGCTTGTTATGCTTCAAGGGTATACAAATATTGTCTAGCGATAAGATAGAATATCCATTGTTCCAGTAATTGCATTTCTACCGTAAAACATATCTATCGACTACTTGTAACAGGCTTTCTGCAAGGATAATCAAAAATATGGAGAATATTGCGTCTAAATAAAACATATCGCCAGAATTAAACGAAAACAAATCGCGATGGGGTGTACTCGCTCGGCGACAAAATAGCCGAGCGAGTACTCGCCGGCCGGCGGCGGCGGTGTGAACAGTCGGCGATGAACTATTAATATATATGCATCTCTTTTTTTACACGGAATGTACTATCTTTTGTACGTTTCTTGTTCGAGTAACTAGCCGGGATTTACAATTTACCGGCGGTACAACTGCTTTACTTCTTAAATACATACAATAAATACATACAATGACTATTACTATATAAAAATTTGCACGCCTATAATACCTCATATGACTGTATTCGAGCAAATAAATATTTCATTTCATTTAAAAATAAAATCTGAATATCATATCTCCTTATTTCTGTGACCTTAGCCGATAACCATCAATCGATTTGGCATGCATTCTTCCTTGTAATCTCAGAGCGGCCGAATTCGATTAAGGAGCCGCTACTTAGTCACGAAGACGATGGGTGGGCTACACAAATTGGCAACACACTTGTCGCTCTGAGGGAGGTTCGGAGTTACACAATGTAGAGCTGCTGTTGTAGAGTTTATAACATAGAATGCACTTAAGAGCAGATACAACAAACATTAGAGTTATCCAATCTAATTGTTAACTTCACAGACTTTAGATACACGGAAAAAAAAGAACAAACTGCAGCTAAAACCGTTAAAAATTATTAGGACAGCTAAGTACTCTTTCTATTCTCGTGTGAAGTCGTGTGGTTTGGTGACCAAACCTATATTGCAGAGTTATTCAGGCCGCCCTAAGGCCTCTGACGCGGCCTAACGACTGCTGCCGAGCGACAGCAACCGGTACCAACTGCTTAACGTGCGCCCCGAGGCACGAAGGGGCTCAGATGAAAGTGTCACTAGCGGTCACCCATCCAGGCCCTGACCTCGCCCAACGTTGCTTAACTTGTACGATCGTTTTCAACGTGTACTCGCAACTGGATTATGAGCCCATTAAGTTTTTGCTGTTTTAGCTAACTTGTCTTTTAGCTAGTTTGATTGGCTATTGTTGCCAATTATTTGCTCTGACTAAAAAGGCTTTAGTTATAAATGAACAGGAACAGCTGCTACCGACAACCCTGTTTTTACCTGACTGCGCAAGGAGGCTTATGTTTTTCAAGTGTATGTATGTAAACCAAAGCCCAAGTCTTATTTTGTAAACAAAACCTACCCTACCCTATTAACATTTTAAGCTGTTCTGTGATTTTTGCATGGTTATTTTCACATTATTAGTAGGATCACTTTATTTTCACAATGATGAACAGGTTCAATCCTTCAGTGGTGTGGGCTGAAAACCAGCGCTGACGCACTCTGTGTCAGCATCAGCTGAAGCCTAAACCTTTTGCCTAAGTTATATGTTTGTTAATTGTCATTGTAATTTATTAAGACTGTTTTAATTTCTTATAATATGTATATACTTAATAGGCAATAAATGTTATTCTATTCTGTGTTGCATCCCAACAGATAATTAGACGATCATATTTGTTTACAAAATAAGACACTTGATTTGGGCTGCGGTATATGTGAGTATGTATGTCTAATTCTTTGGCACCCTACAGCCTAAACGGCTTGATGGATTTTAACATATGAGGTGTCGTTAGATTCGTCTTGATTGTAGGAGTGACATACATTAGGCTGTAAAATAATTATTTTAAAATTGCCTCTAAGTCTTGGCTTCAGCCTCATTGATCTCTTGCCCCTGGTCTCTCTGGCCCTACTAACTGGTCAATCGACACGCGCTTCCCTCCGCCCGCGGCGCCGCTCGATTGAATAACACCCATCACGCTAAATTTGATCGTAATACTCACTTATCGCGAACGGCAAGTGGCCAATTGATCATTTTAATAGCGGACATGCGCGAGATTTAAAGATTTTTCTTACATTAGAACATGATGAAAAAATTCTTGTTGTGGGCAGGACTTGAACCTGCGACCTTGTCATTCCGTGACACGCTCTTACCAACTGAGCCACCACAGGCCACGCCACGCCCATCAAAAATCTTCATCGCTTTATTACATACTTAAAGGGTATGTTACGCAATTCCATCTATCGGACAATAGTAGTAGTATTCCGACAACCATGTCTAACATTCGGTTAGAAACATGATTTATGATGATGCGCTCCTATTTTTACTCAGAATTTGAATTACGCATTATCCATCTCGGTGAATAAATTAGAACATAATAAAAAAAAAAATTGTCTTACAAATGAACAGAACTCAGTGCAAGCTTAGCCAAGTAGCTTTGTCTGATGGCATACTTGACGTACATACATATATTAATATCACCTTAAGTTAATCAGAAAATGTTCGCAAATGACAGTATGGTGAATTTATTGGATAATTTGAGCAAGATCTGTAGTTTCAAGCTTTTATCAAGAGTTCCCGCTACAAGCTCGGGAGTGAACGTGACTGTCGAGCTGCTTCGTCCAGAGTGATGACGCTACGGCGTCTCCTCTGGAGGAAGACATGAAGACGCGGCTACCCAGGGTGAAGACGCTACTGCGACTCCCCTGGGGGAATATAGAAGACTATTATATATTCAATTTTCTGTAACATGACATTGGCAAATGACGAACTATCGAGTTCATTAATAAATAAATAAATCAAAGAAATTTCCCTTTCTAGTCAATTCCATTTCACTTGGCAAACTGCAAGCACGTTGTGTACATTTTTGCACGTCAACATATTATTGAACACAATTACTTAATAACTAGGTAATTACATAACTATTCCTATTATCTTTCAGCTTTAGTAACATATTTGCATTTGTTTCTATTGAATATGTGAAAGTTTAATTCATAACTTTATGTCCGCACATATGTGCTCCAATATTAAAACATATGTGCTCCAATACTAAAGCATCTCTATAAATTACTGTCATTCTGGTTAGTGGTCAGAAAAATATATAGACTTTTGAAAAATAACATTGAACGCACAAAATATGTGGTCAACTTTCGTAAACGTGATATTTGGTTTCTTGAAAACAGTTTCTATTCAAAATTTTAACAGATGAAGGTACCTTTCTTTGGGTATACTGTTTTTTTTTTAACGATTACATTGTAGTTCAGTCGGATGTAAGTCTGCGCCACATGCTTTGCCGCAAGTCACGAAAAAAAACTATAACATTGTAGTACAATGTAGGTACAGTTTCTTTATAAAGCGCGCTTAGCTACTTTGCGTGAAAACTCTAATTAAATAGTTTCCGTTGTATTTAGTGATTAATGATCACGTTAAGTTAATCAGGAGATGTCCGCGAACGTTTCTATTAGTTGGAGTGCTCGAAAGAAGTCGTGTTTGTGAAGTTTTGTGCTCTTAGCAAGGTTTTCTTGCACAACTCGATGATTGCGTGGATCGTTGAGTTATTTGGTTTAGGGGTTTGGGAGGGTTGCGCGTAGGTTTAGGTTAGGTTATCTTCGTATATATGTATGTATTTATAAGAATTCCGATTTTCTATTAACATCAGACCAGGCTGTAGTTGGCTTTGCCTTTCCCTCTGAAAATAATTTTACCAAAAAAATTGTAGTAAGTACCTACCTATACGAGTAAATAATTGTATAAAAACTCTCTGCTCGAGACTCTCTCGGAACCGTTAAAAGTCAAGGCTAAGTCTAGACCTAACCCCGATTAGTGGCAATCAGGAGATCTATCCCAGGTGTGGGCATCGCGCGATAAGCGAGCCGAGCGGAACCGGCACCTGCGCACGCGCCGACGCCACACCCTTATAGGGACGGGGCAATGGCATATCGATATCGATAAACAGTTAAGTACGTAAATCTAAATGAAAAGCATCGATAGGATCCAGTTCCATACAAGTAAAAAGCCTTGGTCGGAAACTGGTTCCGAAATCCTGGTTCCATAGACAGCCGAAGCCAATAAAAGAGACCAAGTTAAGTAGGTACTTTTTTATGTAAAAATGGGCAGACAAACAACTGGGGGCTGAGCCGCGTCGATTTTTACTAGCCGTCAATGTCAGATTTTTTGCGAAAATTAGTACAAAAATTTCGTTCACGCAGGCTTTGACAGGGCAGAACAGGCCAGCCGGCTAGCCCCCCTGAGGGGCAGTTGACTCGGGACATATAGCATAGCATAGGATTATTACCGCTCAAGTACTGTCAATTGTCAATTTTTTGTATTTTTTTTTCGGAAAAAACCAGATAATTGACAGAACTTTAGCGCTAGTAAAAATCGTTGCAGCTAACCCCATTGATAGTAAGCGGTCATCGTCGCCTAGACACACCTGCAACATTAGTTAGTGACTCTACCTAGTATTTTGTCTCTTTTTCTACTGAGCAATGACACCTTTTCCTATGTAATATGGCGTAAAATTACCTAAATTAAAAAAAAAAATACTTATCTAAATAGCTATACCATAATTATACATGTAATGAAGAGTATAAATGTATTTAAACTACAAGGGGCTCGTAGTCCAGTTGCGAGTACACATTGAAAACGATCGTACGAGTTAAGCAACGTTGGGCGAGGTCAGGACCTGGATGGGTGACTAGCGGACACTTTCATCTGAGCCCCTCCGTGCCTCGGGGCGCACGTTAAGCAGTTGGTCCCGGTTGTTGTCGCTTGACAGCAGTCGTTAGGCCACGTCAAAGGCTTACGTGCGGCATGAATAACTTTGACAAATAGGTTTGGTCACTATACCACACGAGAAAAGAAAAGAACTACATGATAAAAAAAAAATTAGTTGGGGCTATTACGGTTCTCAAAACGATCAAATCATAGCGTCCATGAAAGGGACAGTGCTATTGCATTGGTGTAGCGGCGTCTCTGTTCAACATGGTATGATTTCATCGTGTTGAGAACGGTAATAGGGGGCCATATTTTATCGATACCAGAAGCATCTCTACGTCACCCCACGATGGCAAAGGGAAGATACTTGCGTACTCGAGCGTACAGCGGGGCGCGTGCCACCTTTTTTCTTCAATTTCACTTACGACATTATGCAATCGACTGTACTTTCACACTGCCACATTATAATCAGTTATATTTCTTTATATTAAAGTCCAAATTGCGTTGAAAAGAAGTCATGGTCATTGCGTAAAGGGTGTTTTTTTAACGAATGTGAATAAAATAATTGTTTTGGAATATACAGTGATGCTTTGTTTAATTTGAATACAGGGGGCTGTTTTTTGTTATTTTCGAGGGGCGAGGGTCGTATTTTAGTTGCGCACGCGTCGATAAGAGGTTAATTACTTAGAACTAATTCACGGGTGTACGAGAATTCCGTTGTGTTTTGAATTTGGAATGTTTGAATTTACATAGCAGGCGCCTCTTGTACGGCGGCTTTGGAGAATTATTTCATTTTTATTAATTTTCTAAATTAGACCAAAGTTTAAGGTCAACTTCCTGTAGAAACATGAATGAAATTAATTTAAAAAATAATAAAACCCGACTGCCAAATATTTAAGCCGCTTTGATTAAATTTTTAAATCCTATGTCACTTCTACAATCAAGACGAATCTAACGACACCTCATATGTTAAAATCCATCAAGCCGTTTAGGCTGGCGTGCCAAAGATTAAGATATACTTTCATACAAACATACATACACTCGAAAAACATAATCCTCCTTCTTGCACAGTCGGGTAATTAGTTGAAAAAATATACAGATTACAGATTTTTAAATACCTGTAAATATTTTATTTTTCAACTAATTTCAACTAGGTATATCTCCATAGTTTATCATCAATTTTTGTTTATTTTGTACACACACACACACACACACACATGGTTACTAAAAAATTATGTACGTAGGTAGACTATCTTTTAATTACGGATTCTCTTGAAAATGGCGGGAAACGACGGTTGCAAAATTATTTGATGATTTTTGTTTTATTGTCTACAGTGGTTATTTTGAGACAAATATCACGTTAAATTAATCAGAAAATGTTCGCGAGTGACAGTATGGTGAATTTGTTGGATAATTTGAGCAAGATCTGGGGTTTCAAGCTTTTATCAAGAGTTCCCGCTACAAGCTCGGGAGTGAACGTGACTGTCGAGCTGCTTCGTCCAGAGTGATGACGCTGCGGCGTCTCCTCTGGATGAAGACGTGAAGACGCGGCTACCCAGGGTGAAGACGCTACTGCGACTCCCCTGGAGGAAGATAGAAGACTATTATATATTGAATTTTCTGTAACTTGACATTGGCTGTCGAGTCCATTAATAAAATAAATAAGTACGAATTACGTTATTTAAATTAAGACCTACGTTATTTAAATTAAGACCATTGTACCAATGAGTTATCCTCGGTTTTTTCGACGGAAAAACTTCGACACTTGAATTGGGCTTCGGTACTTTATTAACCGATTTTCAAAAAAAAAGGAGGAGGTTATCATTTAGATATTGTTGTTTATTACCTTGCATTTACACTTATTACATAGGGTGCGTTATGGGGCCGATAATTTACATTCAATTGCGAGGGAAGACACCCCATAAGGCCATGTACACACGGCCAATGAGCCGTCACTAATGTGGACACACCCTTACCGTGGCTAACATCCTGCCATGGTGACGTGACGTGGTGAAAATATTGATTATTGGTTTTGAATTAAATAAATGACAATGCCAGATTCTGCCCCACCATCAACCGAAAGTTGTACAAGATAACGAATAAATGTAAAAGTATCTCCGTTATTTATTAAAATTATTGGTTTAAATTAAAATTATGTACAAGTTGCAAGTCGAAAAAAACAGCGTACCTAATTAATAATTCAGAAAATAGTAAGAAATCGAAGCGAATTATTCATTGTTTTTGTTATTCTTCTATAGGAGTTGCGAGAGTAGTAGAAAATGATACTGATTATGATTATGCAATATGAAACCTGTAATAAGTCCCCAACAAAATGATAGGTTCAGCTTAAATGGTCACGTAGTTTTGTAGGTGGGGCAAAGCTCCATTGAAATGTGGCAATATCATTTTGGATAACATTGAGTTGAGGTGCTAAAAATTTATTTAAAAGCTTGTGATGTATTTTTGACAGCAATCCGTCTTATGTTTTGTTGGTAAAGGATGAGTTTCAGTTAGTTGCTTTTCGGGGTGAATAACTATACAAGAATGATTATGTAGCATACCTATTAACAAAATAGCAGAATGATTAAATCGCAATACATTATCTGTAGGAAACAAAACGACCTGTTTTACGTGGTGTGTGTGAGAACCCTTTAGGATCACTTTGTTGTCCGTAGTGAGAAGACTGAAAAGAACCAAACCTTTTGAGTTAGTGTAGTGAAACTAATTCGTAGTGATAGTGCGCGAATGTAAGACACGTGAACAAAGTGATCGCCCTTAATAGACTCTAAGTAATGCCGTTGGACTAACTCTTAGATATAAGTGTAAATTTATAGAAATTTAGGTCAAAATCAAATTACTTATTAGTCTTATTGTATTTAGGCTAGATCGTAATGTGAATAAAATGTCATATTATGGCACTTTATTTAAAAAAAAAAAAATTGTTGTCCGTCTGTCTGTCTGTCAAGACCTATATCTCAGAAAAAGATGTCGCTTTTTCCCGCATATTTGTATGAAAACGCTTGGGACTTATAACCCTCCAAATATATTTTTCTTGTAATTACAAACTTATATTTGCAGATGATCAACTAATCAGGAGTAGGTACCTATGTCGATATATGGACATAATATTTTGATAATGGCAAAGATAAGTTGGTCTCTAAATCTAGTTTATCTTTCCGTTAGAGCAAAGTTACGGGGTTAAGTTGCGTTGCACGGAAGCCTCGGGGCGCGAGTCCGACTTGCACTTAACCGTTTTTTATTTAAAAATATTGCTTAGGAAAAGAAGAAGGCAGAAAACGTATAGCATGCGGCTTTCACTAGCTATTTAAGCCCCTCACAAGCTAATCGTTGACATGTGAGCACGTGGGCCCAATGAGCCAATACCGCTAATATCAGATCACGCGATCAGGCCCCCTGGCCAGCTGCCACGCGCCAATTGAGTGGCCTATCGGGGATGAGCGATGGGGTTCTGGGGATGACATTATGTAATTAGTTGTGTATTTGCTAATTAGTATGTAGTTATTGGTAATTTATTTAGAAACATAGGTATTATAGTTTTATTGCTAGTAAATAGGTACATTGTGTATGTTTTTACAATTTTAGAATTAAAACTATAGTGAGCCATTACTACAAATTATTATATATAAACGGATATCACTCACTTATATTGTTGATGTCGACAATTAGACCGACAGTTTCGACCGATTTCGACGGTCTTTTTTAATGTAAGCGCGCCACGCCCGCGTCGCCGGTGAAGTTTCAACAGTGCGCGAAGAAACTAACCAGGAACACTTTAAAAACAATAAATCATTATGATAATAAAGCTATAGATTACGTAACAAAAACAAACATGCACAGAACAAAAGCACTAGCACGGCGCCGCCGCTTCGCTCGCGATAAACAGAGCTGCCGGTTCGCTCCACAAACATTGTACCGAGGGGCACTGAAAATATAAACAGATGAGTTAAGGGACAGACCTTCAATATTAAATCGTTAGCGTCGGGTACAGACCACTTATCATCATCATCATCATCAGCCCGTATCAGTCCACTGCTGGACGTAGGCCTCTCCCAAAGCGCGCCAATCAACCCTACTCTCGGCCCTCTGCATCCAGTCCCTGCCAGCCATTTTGCGAAGGTCATCCCTCCATCTGGTCGGGGGGCATCCCACACTACGTTTACCCGTTCGTGGCCTCCATTCGAGAACTCGTCTACCCCATCGGTTATCGGTTCTACGACAGATGTGACCAGCCCACTGCCACTTCAGTTTACTGATTCTATGAGCAATGTCAACCACTTTTGTCTTCTGGCGGATATACTCGTTTCTTATTCTATCTAATAGAGAAATTCCAAGCATAGCTCTTTCCATAGCTCGCTGAGCGACTTTGAACCTGTGGGCCAGTCTCACCGTCAATGTCCACGTTTCGGCTCCGTAGGTCATCACTGGCAGGACGCACTGGTTGAAGACCTTAGTTTTTAGGCATTGTGGTATTGAAGACGAGAAGATATGACGTAGCTTCCCAAACGCTGCCCAGCCCAGCTGAATTCTCCTGTCACTCTCTTTCTCGAAGTTGTTCCTACCCAGCTGCAGAGTTTGTCCTAAGTAGACATATTTCTGAACAACTTCGAGACCACTTATATTGGGTCAGAACCCATTGGTCCCCTAATATTCGTCCCCCGGATTAAAAGTTGTAGATTCGGCCCCTATATAGGTGCCCATTGGTCCCCCGGCAGGTGACGAGGCAATATTAATTTATTTTTAAGGTACCTACTCGTCCCCTGCTCAGTCTTCGGCACCTGCTCAGGTACTTTTTGGTTCCCTGATAAACAACCAGCCATATTTTTACATAAATAGCGCTGACACAGTACATTTGTGAACAAAACTTTAACGAAATTAATAAAAAAATATGTATTATGAAAATTATATATTACCCCATAGACCTGTAACAAGATTGCACCCGTGTCTGTACATGAACGCAACATTGCTTCACGACACGTGTCACCTAGAGATATTATCGAAATTGACGCATCTTTTTAATACGGCGCCCCCGTCCCCCGCTTCGTCTCTATGCGCTCATCGTTGACAGAATGTTACGCTTATTTTCGCCCGTAAGCAACTCGCCCAGTATCATTAAAGCATGTGGGCCAGTTTACTACGTGAAAATTTACAAAAGGGAAACTCGCCCGCAGACCAGTTATTTTGTGGGCGAGTTTGCGACTAAGCCTGCAAATGACATTGCCGCATTTCAATGGAGCTTTGTCGCTCCTACAAAACTGCGTGATCATTTAAGCTGCACCCTATCATTTTATTGGCGACTTATTACAGGTTTCATATTGCATCATATCATAATCGGCATAATCATAATCAGTAGGAGTTGCGAGAGTAGTAGAAAATGATAACAAAAACAATGAATAATTCGCTTCGATTTCTTACCATTTTCTGAATTCTTAATTAAGCTGTTTTTTTCGACTCGTTTGATGACAAAACTTTATTTTAAACCAATAATTTTAATAAAAAAAACGGAGATATTTGCACATTTATTCGTTATCTTGTTCATCGTACGATAGATAGTGGGGCAGTATCTAGCATTGTCATTTGTACCGATTTCATGTCTATTGGGTAAGTGGTCCTAGGACACCGTGATGTCTTAAAAATCATTTTAATGTTCTTTAACCAACCAAGGCTAAGGAAGAGAGCTCGGTGGCTCAGTGGTTGGGTCAATGGACTTGCAATATGGAGGTCTCAGGTTCGATTCCCAGCTAGGGCAGCCATGTACCAATGAGTTATCCTCGGTTTTTTCGACGGAAAAACTTACGTACATTTACCGAGTGCTCTCAAAAACGATGAAGGAAAACATCGTGATGAAACCTGCAAGTCGTAGAAAAAAAAAATCTAAGGCATGTGAAATCCGCCAACCCGCACTGGGCCCGCGTGGTTGATTATGGCCTGAGCTCTCTCTATGTAAGGGAAGGTCTGTGCCCGAGCAGTGGGGCGATATAAATAGACTGATGATGATGAACCAACCAAGGCTACCCCTTAACTCGTCAGATTTGAGCAAACAGTCCAAGCTGGTGTTGCAGAGAGCTGTCCGACATACGCGAGGCATTGTGCGCGAGATGTGACGTCATCGGCTATACCAACACCACATTGTTACAGGATATTGCGCTCGGAATTAGCGGGATGCGGGATGGAATGGATGAGATATCAGGGATATAGATAGGTATTTATAGTTAGGCCGAAATTCTAGACAGTTGGCACCTTTTCCTTGCAAAGTGGTGTAAATGTAAATTCAAAAAATATATTGACGTGCAAAAATGTACTCAACGTGTTTACTTGCAATAAAGAAATTTGACTTTGACAGTTTTGAGCTTAGAATTAAAACTATAGTGAGCCATTACTACAAATTATTATATATAAACGGATATCACTCACTTATATTGTGAAAGGCAATTAGACCGACAGTTTCGACCGATTTCGACGGTCTATTTCATGTCTAACATTGCAGTTAGAAATCATGTTTTTAATTGGTGACGCGTTCCTTTTTCATATGTTTTGATATTTTCTTGCATATGCGCTATGCGAAACGAAAATCTAAATGATAAAATTTAAAAACATATTAATTATATTATAGTCACGACCGGGATTCGAACCCGGGACCTCGCCATTCCGTGGCACGCTCTATTCCAACAGAGCCATCGAAGCCATACGAATCACGATGGCTCTGTTGAAATAGAGCGTGACACGGAATGGCGAGGTCCCGGGTTCGAATCCCGGTCGTGAAGGATTTTTTTTTTCCAGTTTATCATTTAGATTTTCGTTTCGCATACTTATGCAAGAAAATATCAAAACAAAAATATCCTTATCAAACAAAAGTTACAGTGGGAGAGGGGGATAAGACCGTTTCGGTACCTTCAGATTTAAGGGCCTTCCATGAGCCAACTAGCGCCGCCAATCTTGAAAAAATAATATCTTCCAATTTAATCAATTTTATTAAAAAAGCTATTTACAAAATGTTTATTAGGATGAATACTATTTTTCAATATACAATACATGGCATAATTGCGACAAGCTAAGTTGTAGTTCACAAATGTGCCAAAAACGGCCGTTTTTCGCAATTATGCTAACTACAACTTACCGAAATTGAATCACGTTATAAATAAGCATTTAAAAAATAGTACCTATTTATCGTAATAAACATTTTGTAAATAGCTTTTTTAATAAAATTGATTATATTGGAAGATATTATTTTTTCTAGATTGGCGGCGCTAGTTGGCTCATATCAGGCCCTTAAGTAGCTACAATATCGTTTTGAGAACGGGACTAACTACACGAACAAAGTAACGCAAGAATGACTTCCCAAAGAAATAAGAACTTATAATACCCAATTCATAACTCAGTTCATGTCATCGCTGTCAAATCCGCGAACCAGTTTGCGCTGCCCCGGGCACCGAATCCCGTACACTGTAATTTGACACCCGCCGGCGTATAACACCAAAGTCAACACGATAACGAGGATCGAGTTAGTGCCGTTCGTAAGACATACAGAGTGATTCATTAACATCAGACTTCATAATGGTAATAATAATTCAAATGACTATGCCAGATTCTGCCCCACCATCAACCGCAAGTTGTACAAGATAACGAATAAATGTAAAAATATCTCCTCCATATCGCGCTCATGTGCGGGCAGACACGGGCGCCATCCAATTACAGGTCTATGTGGAAGGTTCTCTTGAAAATGGCGGGAAACGACAAATTATTTGATAATTTTCCTTTTAATGTCTACAGGGGCTATTTTGTGTTTAATATCACGTTAAATTAATCATAAAATGTTCGCGAATGACAGTACGGTGAAGTTATTGGATTATTCATGCAAGATCTGAAGTTTCAAGCTTTTATCAAGAGTTCCTGCTACAAGCTCGGGAGTGAACGTGACTGTCGAGCTTCTTCGTCCAGAGTGATGACGCTACGGCGTCTCCTCTGGATGAAGACATGAAGACGCGGCTACCCAGGGTGAAGACGCTACTGCGACTCCCCTGGAGGAAGATAGAAGACTATTGAATACATTGAATTTTCTGTAACATGACATTGGTAAATGACGAACTGTCGAGTCCATTAAAATAAAATAATGAGGTCTATGTGGTAAGTGGTCTGTGGTAAATCCCTACCTCACTTCACGCGTTGATTTGAATCCCAAAAATTCTAAATACAATACTAAATACTTTCTTACTTCTATCTGCTTCCAATATCTTCCCCTGTACAAAAATTAGCAAAAATCATCTCCCGCATGTTTTTCACGCCTTTAGTCGAGTGTTATTATTTGCATTATAAATAATTGTCAGCGGTCGGGAGTCGCGTGCTCGCACTCCCGTCCCGTTAAATATAGGCCCAAGTTCGATTCCCGCGTCAGAAATTGACCGAAAAGTGTCGGGCAAGACACCTCGTTGACGACCTCCCGGATTGTTAAATGAAAAAGATTGTAATTTTAAACATGTTCTTGGTCATGATTGGTTAAACTTACGTTATAACCATACAGTTGCAATAGTGTACTTAGTTGATTTTCTCCACAGACCACTTACCCAATAAACATGAAATCGGTACAAATGACATTGCCACATTTCAATGGAGCTTTGCCCCACCTACAAAACTACGTGACCATTTAAGTTTACGTATCATTTTGTTGGGGACTTATTACAGGTGTCATATTGCATACTCATAATCAGTATCATTTTCTACTACTCTCGCAACTCCTATAGAAGAATAACAAAAACAATGAATAATTCGCTTCGATTTCTTACTATTTTCTGAATTCTTAATTAAGCTGTTTTTTCGACTCGCTTGATGTAAGTACAAAACTTTATTTTAAACCAATAATTTTAATAAAAAAACGGAGATATTTTTACATTTATTCGTTATCTTGTACATCATGCGGTTGATGGTGGGGCAGAGTCTGGCATTGTCTAATAATAAACTAAATTTCTATTAAAAAATATTCTAAGTTCCTATGCTTTGCTCGAGACTAAAGCTTACGTTGGTAACTATTACCTATTATGTGCTATAGAGTTTCTATACATCTACAAAAGATACTGACAACATAAAGTGGTCAATTATCAACGCACGCGCAACATGACATAACAAAAGTGTTCGTCAATTTTCGCCATTTCGCGGTCTCCTTATCGCCTCCTTCGACACGAAAGCCCCGAGCCACGCCTGATGTACCCAAAGTACTTTGTCTTTGCTAAATGAACCAATCATGAGACATCCAAATAGGCCCCTTTAACCACGTTTTACTGAAATTAAACGACAGTTTGGCAGACCCCGGAATGCTGGTTAAGTTGACGAAAGAATGTTGCGTTTAGGTGTGATTTAATTATTTTCTCGAATTTTAAATAAAATAATACGACAGAGTAAAGAAATGACTGAAATGACATTACCACATTTTAATGGAGCTTTGCCCCACCTACAAAACTACGAGATCATTGAAGCTGTACCTATCATTTTGTTTGGGACTTATTACAGGTTTTATATAGCATAATCACAATCAGTAGGAGTTGCGAGAGTAGTAGAAAATGATAACAAAAACAATGAATAATTCGCTTCGATTTCATACTATTTTCTGAATTCTTAATTAAGTTGTTTTTTCGACTCGCAACTTGTACAAAACTTTATTTTAAACCAATAATTTTATTGAAAAACGGAGATATTTTTACATTTATTCGTTATACATACATACAACTCACACAGAATAGGCTAATTGACCCAAAAAAATATTGATCTTAAATAGTTAATAATCGTTCTTTAACACCGTACAAAAAATTACAGAATTTTGAAAGACCTTTAAACCACTAAAAACTTTAATTTCAAATGCAACTTTGCAAACTCTATCAAAAACACCGTCCGCCATGATTATCTGTGGCATGACGTCATTTGGGCCCTGATAACCAGGGATGCTAGAATTACAAGAACTATACTAGTGCAATAATTATTTCCTCACATTTATCGAAGCTCTTAAAATGGTACAGGAAAACTCAGGGTTGAAAAAAGTAACCTAAATTTCAATTTCGGTAAGTTGTAGTTCGCAAATGTGCCAAAAACGGCCGTTTTTCGCAATTATGCGAACTACAACTTACCGAAATTGAATCACGTTATAAAGCATTTAAAAAATAGTATTCATCCTAATAAACATTTTGTAAATAGCTTTTTTAATAAAATTGATTATATTGGAAGATACTATTTTTTTAAGATTGGCGGCGCTAGTTGGCTCATGGAAGGCTCTTTCTCGCTCTCTCTCATTTAATATATTTTTTTAATATTGCGTATTTTTCATGTTGCCCAGACTCTACCTGTATTGCATTTGAAGGCACAAAATAAAATAAAAGTAAGATAATAAAAAAGTGTGAAAATTATGCCAATTTTAACACGAATATAGCAATTTCGAATTTCTCTGTCGTCAGAGTATGACAATTTCTTAAAAAATATTATTCCAGTATTCGTGAGTACTGTAATGAGAGGTTATGTACAACCTGCAGGGCCGGAGTAAGAGGGCGCAAAAATACGGATTTAATAATAATTAATAAAAGACATTTATTCATCAAACACAAAATAGAAATACAAACTAGTTAATTATTTTAAACAATATATAGTATAGATGAATGGGTCAGGGCCTAAGCGAGCGCTGGTTTTCAGTCCCTGTCCGGGGGTCTTGCTGCCACACACACTGACAAAATAAGTACATTCAGATAATAAATAATAATAATAAAAAATCAGGAAAATATTAGGTTAACCTATTGCATAATAATAATGAAAATAAAATAAAAATTTGACTAATATGAACATGAATTAAAATTAAAGCATATCCTTATGAATATAGGTAGGTAAACTATGTGTGCAATAAATGTTTATAATAAACTATAATTTTAAATCAGGTAGTTGGATTTTAACGGAAGGGTCGGCAGAGGTAGACCGAGGAGAACGTACGTCAACCAAATTGGCGATGTCTTGAAAAAGGGCCAAGTACGGTCTACTACAAACCGACGAGCATGCGACGAGATTGATGAATGTGGAGGAGCCAAGGGCTGAGTGCCAGGATCGTAGCAGATGGAAGTCCATCGTCTCTGCCTACCCCGACGGGAATCAGGCGTGAGTTTATAAATAGTTGGATTTATTATGTGCATAAGTTTGATAATATTATTAATTTTAGTTGCATTTTTTATTTACATGTAACTTATTAAATTACCATTAAGCATGTAGATAAGTATATTGTAGAATACAGGTAATATCACATAAACATGATTTACGTCATACTTCTGAGATTCACAAAAATACCGTAGGCAACCTATAGATTTTTTTATAGATCTATTATACGTCAGATTCTAATTTGCTATTACAATTTTATTTAGCATCTTAGGTAAAGTATTAAAAATATAATTACATACTACTCTTGAAAATACGTGCTACTGAAAGTTTTTTGCTACTGTCCTCCAGTTCATAATTGGCACATACCTTTAGGTATCTTGGAAATTTTTGTAAATGCAATTCCCCAAATAAATATGGACATATAAAAAATAAAACACTAAAGTGTTTATTTGCAATACTATGAATCTGCAACGATTAAGTATAATATGAGGGGCGCCAAATTCACGGCAAATGCTACAAGGGGCGCTATTTCTGAATACGTCCTTCTAAACCAGTCGCCCCTTGAACACGTGCTACTACCGCGACATGTGGAGCGATCATCTCTGAGAAAAAACCGCGTCAGATGGTCCCACGGACTAATGTCTTCACAGAAGGGTCCTCTACGAAATGGTAATACGATTGAGAATGCAATGGCGTTGCGTTAATTGTGCTGTCGACTATGCCTAAATGATAGAGGAAGTGATTTTACGCGTAAAGAAATAATATAAATTTCATTATATAGGATGCTTAGAAATGGATCGGGCAGGAATACTAAATGTTGACTAGAAATACAGGTTCATAAATATATGACTCTACCAAAATTTAGAAAAAAAAACTATTACGAAAATGACGTAGGTAAGTCCAGATTTTCATCGAAAAAAAAATTGTACAATACAAATAGGCCAATACAGTTAGCATCATGGTGGTACTTCACTTGGTTATTCGCTATTGGATGTTGGTCGTATTTGTCAAATACTTGACGTACATACAAATAAGACGAATATTTTGTCAAGAATATCAACCACACATGGCAATTATGACAAATCCGCAAATACGAAGCCAAGCGAAGTGCCACCATCATAATTCATAATACAAATTGCTCTATTGACCTCATCTGCTCTAAATATTATCATTTAAAATATGATGATGCATCACATAAAATTAATACAATAAGAATACCTAGTATACTTTAATAATCTATGACATTTCGTTGTATATAATAATCTATGAAGTTTTTTTTTATTGTGAAAGAGTTTATTAATAAAGCTTAAAATTACTACAAATAATAAAATTACTAAAAACTAACATTAAATAACTAAAAACTAAAACAACCTATAAATAAACTAACTATAAATAAAATATGTCCTCTAGGAGGGCATCGGGAGTCACGGTGCCCAGAAGGCTGGCAGCATTCCCTCTCTGTATTGCCGACGCAATACGTTGAAATCTATGAAGTCGAATTACTTATTTATCAAGAGTGTCATATTTCAGAAACATCCTGTATAAATCTTGTATATAATAAATAGAGGAGGATGTATTAATTTATGTAATTGTTAACCCTTTTATAGTAAACATATGTTTAGATGAAGGTAACGTTTGATTAACTTCCATTGTTGTCGGAGCCGTTTAATTCTAGATTTGTTTTGATTGGACGACTTGTTTGTGTTTCCGGTGCAGGGACTTCCGTTTTGAATTAGGTTTTGAGGGTTAAAAAATATTTAAAAAAATACTAAGATGCTGAAAGTTTATTTCCCAGCTTATCTTTTTCATAAAGATAAACCTAAGCCTGAATATAGCGTAGGTAATGTAAATTATTCGTTTTATCTACGAGTATATTGTAATTTAGAGAATAACTAGCTGTACCCCGCAACTTCGTTTGCGTAGAGGATGATGGAGGAGATCAGGAGGCAGATCTTGCTCTCTTGATCCTTGTTTCCACATCACATACCGCCATGGCCTATGAGCTGTCCGGATATTTCAGCAGCCTAGTGCAACTCCCATCAAAATCCCTTCATTAGTTATGGCGTGATACTTGCACAAAGTCGCAGATAAACAGACAAAAATTCTAAAAATTAGTGTTATCCGGACAGTCCTATGGGCTGTCCGGATATTTCAGCTATCTCCTAGTGAAACTCCCATCAAAATCCCTTCAGTAGTCATGGCGTGATACTTGCACAAAGTCGCAGATAAACAGACAAAAATTCTAAAAATTAGTGTTTTGGCATCAGTATCGATCCTAAAACACATTACAATTATTCTTTTCAAAAAATATCCAATGTACAGACACAACTTTTTTACAGTCTTATTATATGTAATGTTTTTCAAAAAATCTATAACTAAGTAATAACTATAATTTATTCAAAGCCTATTCCGTGATTCATGAATAGGTAATTTGAAATAAATATTTTTTTTTACACAAGCCAAGAAGTTTCAATCAATGATGATATTAAAAATTGATCCAAATGAAAAAAAACAGACCCCACAGTAAGGTTCCCATGACATATTAATTTCGTATATTACAGATTTATGCAAACTGTGCCATTAAAGTACAGTCAAACACGGATTAAAGTGTATCTACAGGGTAAAAATTATTATACTCCCACTTCACTTGGCTATTCGTATTTGCGTATTTGTTATACTTGCCATGTGTGGTTGGTATGTGTGACAAAAAATTCGTCTTATTTGCCTATTCGACACATCATATTTGACAAATACGACAAATATCCAATAGCGAATACGACCAAGTGAAGTAGGAGCATTTGACAAATACGACAAACATCGAAGTTCTCGCGTTTTCATAGAAATGTACAGGCGACATAAACGGCCATATCTTTTGATTGTGTTGACGTAGAAGTTTGATTTTTTAACGGCTGCATGAGATTGCAGACCTGCGTATTGGGTATTAATTTCAACTTGATCCATCCACGTGTTTCTGAGATATATATATAGGTCTTGACAGACATACTGACAACAAAGTGATCCTATAAGGTTTCCTTTTTTCCTCTTGAGGTACGGAACCCTCATAAAGGAAAAATGATAATTGATAGGTGTTTTTACAATCTGCAAGAGTTTTTCGAACATGATTTTGCAAATTAATTTGTGTTGACAATTTTATTTTTTTATTTAATGGATAAGAATTACTTCTTAATTATTATATTTATTTGTATTATTGACTGACTGACTGACAAAATTGAATTTTTAATGTTTAAGTATCTAATGTTGCGGTGCCCTTACAGGGTTTATGTGAGCACTTCCTGTACTGTCTAACAACCATGTTACCACATAAAGCAAGGAATAAATGAATTTTGAATAGGGGATAGTATTTTTGCAGTCGAGTTTTTTGTTTCTTGAAATAATTTCATAATGACATTTTTATATCGTGTAAATTAAATTACAGATGAAAGAATTTCAAGGTCACGATACGACACATTATACCTGTAATCATATATAGTTTTCTCTGATTCAGACTGTACCAATATTGTGTTTTCTGGTGTTAAATCTGGTGAAACGGTTCCGTACAATGGGGCTGACCCAGCGGGGCGCGGAACCCTTGCATTTTAATCTTTTTTCTTAGTGACGAAGGAATTTATTGGCGGCACATTTTTGTTGTTATTTTATTGGTTGGATCTTTGATTTAATTGCCCATTGTTTGTCATATTTGATAGAGTCATATTGTTCTAAATATTTTTGACCCAAACGTAAATGACTAACAATTAATTTACAGTAGAACGGGATGTAACGGAAAGAGGTTATATTAAACGAATAAATAAAAAAATAAAAATATTGATGTGTCTACAAATGTATGATAGATACAAATTTTTTGACAGTTATTGTATTTTTTTTTGTTTGTTACCCAAATTTTTTAATTTACTTAAACGCTGTGCAGAATTAATGTAGGTATGTCACAAGCCTAACCAAGAGCCTTCCATGAGCCAACTAGCACCGCCAATCTTAAAAAAATAATATCTTCCAATATAATCAATTTTATTAAGAGCCTTCCTAGAGCCAACTAGCGCCGCCAATCTTAAAAAAATAATACCTTCCAATATAATCAAATTTATTAAAAAAAGCTACGTTCACATTGTTTATTGCTATAAATATTATTTTTTAAATGCTTATTTGTAACGTGATGCAATGTAGGTAAGTTGTAGTTCACATAATTGCGAAAAACGGCCGTTTTTGGCACATTTGTGAACTACTTTTCTGGCCGCGAAAATTTCAAAAGGCTCCAAAAGTGCCCATTGGCTTTTGTATGCGTACGAAGTGTCGCGCCTCAGGCTAAATATCACTCTACATTATCTGTGTGCACTCACACAAATGCAAACCTGAGCTTACGCCTCGCGCACTGTACTGAGCTGTACTTAATTTCTAGTTTCCAAATATTTTTATTTAGTATTTTTTAATTATCTCGCGAAATTCGAACGAAACTGAAACTAGGTTCTAAATCCAGAGAAATGACCATTTAGTTTATATTCCTGTTTTAATCTTAGTGGGCTTTAAATGAGATTAATCGATTAATTTACACTTAATAGTTTTTTGTTACAACCGGAAGAACAGAAATCCTTTCCTTTACATCAATTGGCAAAAGTTAATAAATCATAAAGTTTACAATGAAGACCACCTATCCACAACCATAAACAATAAGTGTTTTTTTAGATACACTTGTTTGACGCAGCAGGCTCTATGCTACGATAAACGAAGTATAAAATACGCTTTATTTCGTTTACCAAAAGGTACCTTTTTAAAACAAATAGGACTCTAAAAAAACTTAAAAAATATTTTTGATATAATTCTTTTGCCAATTGTATTTCATAGCGGTAAACTGTCTATTGTTATATTATATTAATCGTTTTGTTATTGTTGCTTTTGATATCTTTTGTGGTTTAAGCGAATTAGTTTTATCGTATAAAGGATTCAATTTGCGTGAAAGGGCTCGATTTTTACGGTTTGTAAAAATTTGAGGTGAGTAAATTTTAACAAAAGACTGTTTTTTAAAGAAATCAAAAGAGACAGATTAACAAATGGAGAAAATGTAGAGACGGCTTAGGTGGCCACTCACCCTCCAAAAATCTCACCTATGGCTGAGATGTCACCTTTTAAAATTGTTAAAATTGTTAGTGGTCGTTTCACCCAGTACCTGGGTGAGTTGACTACTTCTAAAATGTGAGGTGGTCAACTCACCCCGCTCCAAAGGTTACGTTTATGTAGATATCAAATTGATTTAATTGTCCACATCTATACCAGTTTTAACTGTCATAAATTACAAGAACTGCATTGATCTCCTATAAACAACTAGATACACAGTCTGCCTTCTAAAAATGTCCGAGCGCAAAGAAGGTCCAAACGGATGAATGGACCATCATTTGCTTTATTGGACATTATTTGGACTAATAAACTGCCGACTACTGCCGAATCTAATTGCCGACTTTAACAATATAAGTGAGTGATATCCGTTTATATATATTAATTATTTGGACGTTAACAATGGACCCTTATTTGGACGTTTTTTAAATTGTTTTAGTAAGAACTTTGTGTATCTAGTTGTTTATAGGAGATCAATGATGAAAAAATTACAAGAACTGTAAAAAATTACAAGAACTGTAAAAAATTACAAGAACTGTCAAAAATTACAAGAACTATCAAAAATAACAAGGTTTTTGAACTACGCCATTCCATAACTCGGATCCGATTGAAGAATCTACGAACGAAATATCACATTACGATTTTTATTTCTTGCAAACTAACCCCAAAATTTTAACAATAGTCCAATAAGGAATCGAAAACCGTCATCTAATCATTAAAAACATCTTCAATATGTTAGATGTTTTGATAAATAAACACTCGAAAAGGCTTGACTGCTACCGAATTTATTTTTTGCTTTGCCACCCTTGCTAGAAAGGTCTTTCTTTGGAATATTTTGAGAAATATAAATTACTATAAAAATATATACGAGTAGCTCTGTCGCTCGGGTTGCCTAAGTAACTTTGAAAGACAATACTCGATATATTTATTGCATTCCATAAGTTATAATACAGATGTTCACATATTTAACATTAAAATGTTACAATGTTCTTTATGGACCTTGTTTAGGCACAGGAATATAAGAGAGAGACGACTTTTTTTGTTCAAATATAATGTAATTTGCAGTAACTAAGAAGTAGTAGGTAGCGATTGTTTACTATATTTTCTCATTTAGAAATTCCTCTACTGTGTAATAGCATTTAGCATGTAGGTGTTGTTTTAGCAGTCGTATGAATGGTTTTTCATTTGTTGCATTTTTTAATTCGTCTGGAAGATGATTATATATTTTTATGGACATGTTCAGTCATTGCACTGATATTCATTCCAACCAACACCATTGGTTGAGTTTCCTTCTGAAAATTAACGTACATTTACCAATTGTTTTCAACACTAGGAATAAAAACATCGTGAGGAAGCCTATACAGGGTGTAACGTAAAGGGTATACGAAGCCGAAGGGAGGGTGTTCAGTATCGGTATCTGAACAACTTTTGTTGTACGACTTTTTGATTTTCGCCAATATTTTTTTTTACTTTTCATACATTTCGTACCGGTCAGCTGATCGATTTGTATGAGACATTAATTTATTTTTATTTTTTATTCGAAAAGTTGTAGAACAAAAGTTGTTCAGTTACCGCTCCTGAACACCCTCCCTTCGGCTTCATATACCCTTTACGTTACACCCTGTATGCCTGATAAAATAATAATAGACTTGCCATCGTGCTGATAGACCGGTCGTCCCGTCGGGCAATTCCGGTTGATGCCACCATCCCCCATGATGAGAATCTCGTGAAGGCCGAAAAGGAAAAGCTAAGTAAATACTTAGACTTGGCTCACGAGATTACCGCCATGTGGGATGTGGACTCAACCATAATTGTTCCGATAGTCGTAACCGTGAACGGTTTAATAGCGAAGAGTCTCGACCAACATCTAAAGAGACTCTCGCTAGACAGTTGGGTCAAGAGCCGGCTGCAGAAGGCAGTGCTGCTGGACACGGCACGCATTGTGAGGAGGTTCCTCACTCTGGGATCCTAACCTCCGGCAGCTTGCATGCATGCATCCCGCTGCCGGTGGGTAGCTATTTTTTATATTTTAAAATTTTATTTTTGAAATATATTAAATAAGAATGTCTTAAAATAAAGAGAATAATAATAAAATAAAGGCATAAGGAGCCATATAACTAAACATATGGGAAGACATATGCCCCAATGCTAAGATGCACATACTAAGATGACAAGGTTGATGACAAAAATCCAAAAAAAAATACATAAAAATAAATCCCAAAGTCTCCCAACTGCTCACTCCTCAGCGTTCTCCCTTATCTAACAGAACACAATGTTATTTCCGTCAAATACTACTTAAATCAAATTAAATAAACCTGTCACGTTTGAATTAAACCATCAGCGTCTCTCGTTAAGGACCTCCACTTTTTAGCACGTCTGCAAGTCACTATTTTTTACCATTTCCACTTTTTTTCGAACGTCATCACTTTTTTAACACTTCAGCGTAACAATCGCAAGTCATAGTCGGCGAGGTATAAAGGTAGCTTCTGGAAGTAAAGCTAGCTATGGGAGGTCATAAGGGTTCCTTGGTGAAATTAAAAACGTTTTTAGTTTTGCATTAGTGCATAGAATATAAAGTATGACGCTGGTTTGATAATCGAATGAATGAAGGGTCACGAAGGATATATATAGCCCATTAAGAGTTGATGAATGTAGCGAAAGATATTTGTGCTTAGGAGTTATCGTTTATTAGTTCAATTAAGAAATGAAGTTACAGAGTTGGTTACAGGTTACCTTAAATTATTAAAATATATTTTTTTAAATATTGAAATAGGTCTATTAAAATTAAATACATTACTAAATAAATTATAATAAAATATAGTCTTTCTGGAGTCTGGAACCGGCAGCAAAAAAACGACAATTAAGTATATACTTGTTTATTTAATTATTAATGGACTCGACAGTTCGTCATTTGCCAATGTCATGTACAGACTATTCAAAATATCACTGTCTTCTCTTTCTCCAGAGGAGTCGCAGTAGCGTCGTCACTCTGGACGAAGCAGCTCGACAGTCACGCTCACTCCAGAGCTCGTAGTGGGACTCTTGATAATTGCATCAGATCTTGCATGAATTATCCAATTCGCGAAAATTTTCTGATTAATTTAACGTGTAGAAATAACAACTGTAGACATTAAAATGAAAATAATTATATAATTTCGCAACGGTAGTTTCGAACTAAAAATACTGGCTTCAGAATAGAGCCCTGGTGTAGTGAACCCTTTAAAATAGTTCGGTTCACTCTGAATTTGTTCTTCTTTTGGGTGGCTAGTCCAACGCCTTTCCAATATCGAACGCGGATATCCAACTTCATCTTGGACTATGACATTAGAAAGGGACGGCCTGCTTTGGTAGAATAGGACACTATTACAGCATAAAAGTATTATAACTCAATTTTATATTATGGCTATATTTAGCGACGGATGGATTTTATAGTATTTTTAACCATTATCGGCTACATTTTGGCCATTTTAAATGACCGTGACAAAAGGGTGGCCATATTGGCGCCTGTAATTGGACACTCAACCGTTTGATCGCCTTTTTGGCAGGTCATTAGCGTTTATTTTGATTTAGCTTATTAAAATGGGACTTTTTGCGACTGGTTGAGGAATGAGGGTGGCCCTTTTTATGGCAACAGAGAGACGAACCCACAGACCGCTTACCCAATAGTCATGAAATCGGTACAGCAAGCGAAAAATTCTGTCAACGATGAGCGCATAGAGACGAAGCGGGGGACTGGGTGCCGTATTAAGAGCCTTCAGAGCCAACTAGCGCCGCCAATCTTAAGGCCTCGTATGCGCGTATTTTCAGTTTTTCGATGAAGGCTACGGCACTGACTACTAAAATTAGACGTCTGAAAAAAATATATAGCAATCTTGGGGTGTCTATTTAGGGACTGATGAATACCGATACACGATTGGACAAACTTCGCTCGATAGAAAAAAATCGCAAACATACCCCTTCCGTGTCATTTAAAATTAAAATTATGTCTAGACCGAAATAGTTATTCATACGAAATATATATCAAAATGTAGGGTATTATAATTACGAAAGCTTGTTTTAAAAAAATCTGATTTTTATTGGCGTACCTATTTTAATTTCCCTGCCAAAATTCATCCAAAATCAATACAAATACAAATATGGAGTCACTGTGCCGTGCTCTTCACTCCACCGCTGCGGGACATCTTCTGTCTCGCGCTCGAGTTTGACAGCTCGCCGCCCCTTAAAAAAAAATATCTTCCAATACAATCAATTTTATAAAAAAAGCTATTTACAAAATGATTATTAGGTACGATAAATACTGCAGCATGCAGGTGCATGCCGTAGAAAGAAAAAAAAACTAAGGAATGTGTAATCCGCCAATGCGCACTGGGTCCGTGTGGTGAATCATGGCCCGAGCTCCCTGTAAGGGAAGGTCTGTGCCCGAGCAGTGGGGACATATAAATAGACTGATGATGATGTCATTGTTTAAAATACACTGTAAGTGCATGTTTAATAATTTTATCTATCATACCTAATCTATAAAGAATAATATTAACTGATAAAAATATTTAAGGGTGTGGTTTAGATAATATTACAACGTCCTAACTCTAAGGCGCGTATTGATAAACGTGATTTAAAGTTACGCCACCGTTTAGGCCCCTGTCCCATCTTAAGGCTTCGTATGCGCGTATTTTCAGTTTTTCTACGAAGACTACGGCATTAACTACTAAAAATAACGTCTGAAAAAAAATATAGCAATCTTGGGGTGTCTATTTATATTAGAGACTGATGAATACCGATACACGGGTTCTCTTGAAAATGGCGGGAAACGACGGTTGCGAAATTATTTGATAATTTTCCTTTTAACGTCTACAGGGACTATTTTGTGTTTAATATCACGTTAAATTAATCAGAAAATGTTCGCGAATGACAGTATGGTGAAGTTATTGGATTATTTATGCAAGATCTGAAGTTTCAAGCTTTTATCAAGAGTTCCCGCTACAAGCTCGGGAGTGAACGTGACTGTCGAGCTGCTTCGTCCAGAGTGATGACGCTACGGCGTCTCCTCTGGATGAAGACATGAAGACGCGGCTACCCAGGGTGAAGGCGATACTGCGACTCCCCTGGAGGAAGATAGAAGACTATTGAATATATTGAATTTTTTGTAACATGACATTGGCAAATGACGAACTGTCGAGTCCATTAATAAAATAAATAAATAAACCGATACACGATTGGACAAACTTCGCTCGATAGAAAAAAATCGCAAAGATGTCTTTCGAATTCATTCCATTCTCACTCGGCGACAAAATAGCCGAGCGAGTACTCGCCGGCGGTGTGAACAGTCGGCGATGAACTAATATATGCATCTCTTTTGTTTACACGGAATCTAGTATCTTTTGTACGTTTCTTGGGCGAGAAAATAGCCGGGATTTACTCGCCGGCGATGGGACAACTGCCTTAGATATGTATTGTTAACGGTCATCAATCAAATATAATCTGTTATCGATAATTAAAACATTTACACGTCTGGAGATAAAAATACTAACATTCCTCATTCAGTTGCAAAGAGAGTGGGAAACCCGTGACAATCCAAAAAAATGGGTTTGAAGAATATAGTTTTATTTTTAGCAGCTGTAAGTGTTAGTTTTGCTGGACAACATGACATGTATTCAGGGTATGTCTACTTTTACGTTACTTATTACTTAGGAGGCAGGGATTATGTGGACTTGGTCCTGTCCTGAGAAACCAGCGGGGATATTACGGTTCTCAAAACGATCAAATCATACCATGTCATAGCGGCCGTGAAAGGGACAGTGATATGGCATTGGTGTAGCGGCGTCTCTGTTTAGCGCGCCATGATATGGTATAATTTCATCGTTTTGAGAACGGTAATAGGGGGGCAGAAGACGTTAGTAGTATAAGTCTTGAGGTGAAAATAAGCCCAGATTCTTCTTCTCGTCCTTCCAGTCCAGAGATAACAGAATTGATAGTTCAACTTGTCTAAACAGAGATAATATCATCGATACATAAGATCATAATATACATTTGAAAACGACGGTTGCGAAATTATTTGATAATTATCAGTTTAATATCACGTTAAATTAATCAGAAAATGTTTGCAAATGACAATATAGTGAACTTATTTGTGCAAGATCTGAAGTTCAAGAGTCCCGCTACAAGCTCGCGAGTGAACGTGACTGAGCTGTTTCGTCCAGAGTGACGACGCTACGGCGACTCCTCATTATATATATTTTTTTC
This sequence comes from Tachystola acroxantha, assembly GCA_963506565.1. Classification (NCBI taxonomy): domain Eukaryota; kingdom Metazoa; phylum Arthropoda; class Insecta; order Lepidoptera; family Oecophoridae; genus Tachystola; species Tachystola acroxantha. The sequence goes on from OY735879.1 coordinate 13,104,592, forward strand.
TCGTGTGACCAAACCTATTTGTCAGAGTTATTCAGGCCGCCCGTAGGCCTCTGACGTGGCCTAACGACTGCTGTCAAGCGACAACAACCAGGACCAACTGCTTAACGTGCTTTCCGAGGCACGGAGGGGCTCAGATGAAAGTGTCACTGGCGGTCACCTATCCAGGTCCTGACCTCGCCCAACGTTGCTTAACTTGTACGATCGTTTTCAACGTGTACCCGCAACCAGACTACGAACCCCTCTCATATGTTATATAAAATAGAGTATAATCTATTTTCTCTAGGTATTCCGTCCATGGAGTAAAACTCCAGCATGGTTCAGACCAGGAACTATTATTTGACCTAAAAGCCGCCCTAGACCTCGACATATGGCAGTACGGCGTGCCAGCAAAGAGAGATGCTCATGTTATGGTATCTCCTCAAAACAGTGCTCAATTCCTAGATGAGCTGGATAGAAATGGTGTGAAGCATTACTTAAGAGTTGCTGATGTTGCCAAGTAAGTGTATCTGAATGTTTATATTGGGGCTGCCAGCTGTCAAAACCCAAGCGCGAGACAGAAGATGTTCCGCAGCGGTGGACTGAAGAGCACGGCACAGTGACTCCATATTTGTATTTTAATTAATTTTGGATGAATTTTGGCAGGGAAATAAAAATACGACAATAAAAATTAGATTTTCTGTTGGCTGTTCTGTTCATTTTGTGGCGATAGACATGACCAGCTGAATGGACTTCTTGACACTATGCAATGTAGAATTAGATATAACACTAGATGAAGATAAGGTAACACTTGAAGCGTTTGTTCACAGAGAATTTGAAGACTTTGATCGTGGTCTCAATCGGTATCGCCAAAGAAGATCTGGTAGACTGGCACCTTTCGAAGACTACCCGCGCTACGAAGAAGTAATAACTCCAATTTTGCATTATTTTCCCTAAATTCTAATCTTATATACATATTCCAGAATTTAGCTGTTTGGTTCTGATGGTTTCAGGTCGATGCCTATCTGGAGAGGATTGCTGCAGAGAATCCTGACATCGCAACGGTTGTCAACGCTGGCCCAAGTTATGAAGGGCGAGCTGTCAAGTATTTGAAGGTAGGTTTAAGTTATTATGATGCATCACCCACAGCATCTTTGATATGTTATTGTTGTCATGGGGCCAGACGCTAACTTACTTTCTAAATTGGCTTAGATTAAATCCTGTCAAACTGTTTCAGGATAGCAAATATCTGATATTGAGATATTTTTCTTTGCTCTCAAAGATACAAGTTAGACTATTTTGAGAATCAGTGACTATCATAGTTATTTAAGTACAGAGTGTACTTTACTTGTTTCAAATAAAGAATTTAATATTATTTATTATTCAGAATTTGAAACACGCATTATCCATGTTCGGTGAATAATTTAGAACATGATGAGTAAAAATAGGAGCGCATCATCATAAATCATGTTTCTAACCGAATGTTAGACATGGTTGTCGGAATACTACTACTATTGTCCGATAGATGGAATTGCGTAACATACCCTTTAAGTATGTATAAAGCGATGAAGATTTTCGGTGGGCTCGGCGTGGCCTGTGGTGGCTCAGTTGGTAAGAGCGTGTCACGGAATGACAAGGTCGCAGGTTCAAGTCCTGCCCACGGCAAGAATTTTTTCATCATGTTCTAAATTATTTATTATCATTATAATCCGTTTTTTTTCACGGTTGTACACTATACGAAGCGAAAATCAAAATATGAGACTGGAGGACATTTGTCGTTCGTACCGGGATTTAAACCAGGAGACATTTACACCATTTAGACCTCGCCATACCGTGGCACGCTCTTTTCCAAAGTGACTCGGACCTGCGGGGCTATTATTCTCAAAACGATCAAATCATACCATGTCATAGCGACCGTGAAAGGGACAGTGCTATGGCATTGCTATAGCGGCGTCTCTGTTTGGCGCGCCATGACATGGTATAATTACATCGTTTTGAGAACGGTACCTAATAGGGGGGCAGTTCAGCGAAACTTTCCTCCATATTCGTGTTAGGAACTAGGTAGGACTGTTTGAATCCTGATCACAATTTCCGTACTCCTCAGATATCCACAACGAACTTCACCGACACCAGTAAGCCCATCTACTTCATGCCCGCAATGCTGCACGCCCGAGAGTGGGTCACCACACCAGTGACCCTATATGCCATACATCGTCTGGTAGAGGACCTGAAAGAACAAGACAGAGATCTGTTAGAAGGAACAGACTGGATTATCTTTCCATTAGTTAATCCTGATGGTTACGAGTGGTCTCATACTGATGTAAGTGGTGTAGTTAAGACACAGACCACTTATCCCTTAGACCTGTTACAGGCCCGTGTCTGCCCGCACATGAGCGCAAAATAGCTTCGCGACACAGTAACTTAGATATTATCGACATGGACGCATCTCTTTAATACGGCACCCCTGTCCCCCGCTTCGTCTCTATGCGCTCATCGTTGCCAGAATTTTTTGCTTGCAAATGACATTGCCATATTTCAATGGAGCTTTGCCCCACCTACAAAACTACGGGACCATTTAAGCTGTATCTATCATTTTGTTGGGGACTCATTACAGGTTTCATATTGCATAATCATAATCAGTATCATTTTCTACTACTCTCGCAACTCCTATAGAAGAATAACAAAAACAACGAATAAATCGCTTCGATTTCTTACTATTTTCTGAATTCTTTATTAAGCTGTTCTTTTCGAATCGCAACTTGTACAAAACTTTATTTTAAACCAATAATTTTAATAAAAAACGGAGATAATTTTACACTTATTCGTAATCTTGTACAACTTGCGGTTAATGGTGGGGCAAAATCTGGCATGGTCATTTCTTCTGATTTTCCTGAAGAATCTTTAAATGATTTAAATTTCTTCTGATTTTCCTGAGTCTTCTTTTTAACAAAATAGATAACATAGCCAATGTATATTTACAGTTTCGCCTCTGGCGCCGAACGCGTTCCATTAACCTCGAAGTCAGCGCCACCTGCGTAGGAGTTGACGCAAACCGTAACTTCGATGTAAACTTCAACACCCTTGGAATCTCCTCCAACCCTTGCAGCGACGTCTACCCCGGAACCGTGCCTTTCTCCGAACCAGAAACCAGATACGTCAGCGAAGCTCTCCATGAGTATCTGGACCGCGTGCAGGTGTTCATGGACGTACATAGCCATGGGAACTATGTGCTGTTCGGTTTTGGTAACAGAACGTTGCCAAGCAATGGGATACAGTTGCACCACATGGGCGCGATGATGGGAGCAGCCATGGATACTGTGAAACTGCCTCAAGCGGGTTACTACCTAGTCGGGAACAGTGCTATGGTACTGTATGTTAGCTCTGGAAGTGCACAGGATTATGGACAAGTATGTACTTTGTAATAGTATGTCATTCTATCTGTTGGCGCCTGAGAAGGACCCTGGTGTGGGACGCGACTTGTGTAGATACTCTCGCCCCATCCCATATCCAGGGTACTTCCCATAAGGCCGGCGCTGCTGTCGAACAGGCACAAATACTCAAGTGCTGCAAATACTCACGACTGACTCAACATCATGAGTTTGCGACGCTTGCGGTAGAAGCAATGGGCCCATGGTCGACAAACTCGAAAGATCTCATCCACGAGCTGTCTACCCGGTTGCTCCATGTCTCGGGTGATCCCAGGGCTGGCAGCTACCTCGCTCAGCGACTAGGCATTGCGATACAGTGAGGAAATGCTGCCAGAGTCCTGTGCAGCATGCCACAGAACGGGGATCTTGACGAAGTGTTCGTTCTTTAGTTTTATTTTATTTTATAAGTAATGTGTATATTTTTAGATAGTAGTTAGTTTTATTTTATTGAATAAATACATTTTTTATCTACATATATGTTGCATCCAACTAATTAGACGGCTAGCCCTGTCGTTTAACAACGCCATTCAATCACACGTCTAGTTTCGTAGTTGAATAATCACGGCGTTTAAAACATTCAACCAGTTTAATTATTTAACCATTTATCTGCCATGAGGTATCTACAGTTAATCCTAGTTTGGATCCATAATTGCCTTGTCCTATTTACTTTTATCTTGTATTCTGTTTTCTTACTTTATGTCTCACAATTCCAGCATGTGGGCGTCCCGTTCTCGTTCACCCTGGAGCTGCCAGGGTACGGCACCGGCTTCCAGGTGCCTCCCGAGTTCATCAACCACATCAACGAGGAGACCTGGTTGGGTATAGCCGCCACAGTACGCCTCGCAAAATTACATTACAGTCCTTGATTGTGATTTGTGAATCATGTCTTCATTTATTTAATACTGTAACTAAGTGAATCATTAAAGATTAAACCGAAGGCCAAATCAAGTGTCTTATTTTGTAAACATAAACTGCCCTACCCTACTAACATTTTAAGCTTTTCTGTGATTAGAACATGATGAAAAAAATCTTGCCGTGGGCAGGACTTCAACCTGCGACCTTGTCATTCCGTGACACTCGTGACACGACTCTCACCAACTGAGCCACCACAGGCCACGTCCCTCCCAACCAAAAATCTTACTTAAAGGGTATGTTACGCAACTCCATCTATCGGACAATAGCAGTATTAGTTTTCTGTGATTATTGCATAAGTACTTATTTTCACATTATTAGATCGGATTACTTTATTTTCACAATGATGAATAGGTTCGATCAATCAGTTCATTCAGTGCTATATCACAACAGGTAATTAGATGATCATATTGATATTTATTTATTCAAAACTAGGAAATAATATTTACAAATAAATAGGTACAAATTAAATCTAAACTATCTAAACCTACCTAACGTGTAAAAATTATAAATAAAAAACCTGCGCCAAGTCCCCCACAATTGGCAATGTGGCCAAAAGGCTGGCGGCGTTGCCCCGCTGTATAGCGAGGCTCACACGTTGATGATCATATTTGTTTACAAATTAAGACACTTGATTTGGGCTGCGGTAGGTATTTATATGTTTTTGTATTGATTTGATGTAAGATTGTCCTCGTTGTTAGATTTGTTTTGATAAAAATGTTGCCTGATATCGAATTTTAATCTTTACTGATAATAAATTGTAGGTATTTAGTTCCTATACACCTTTATCTATTAAACCGTACATAGGATTGGCAAATGACATAAACTCTCGGGTCCAACAATAAAATAAAACTAAAAAAAGGTCCATTGTCGTGCGTAATGAGGCGCATGATGGCATGATGCGCGGGCGCCGGTGTGGTTAGAAGCCTTAGTAAGGCTGCCAGTGGTCACCCACTGGCCTACTGCCGTTTAGCGCTGAGGTAGCTTATTTGATGAAAAAAAAATATTGAACACTTTTTTATTTATTGACTTGTACGGTGGAACATAGAGAAAGGTGTACAGGAGAGTTTTTAAGGTTGAGATTCTCTCAAAAACTACTTGACCTATTGCAAAAATTCTTTCACTGTTTGATAGATAAAAATTAAAACTGTGTTTAACTGTAAAATAATTATTAAATTCGGTCCAGTAGTTTTTGAGAAAATCTCAACCTTATTGAGGCCCCTTGTATATTTATCTCTGTCTTCGACTGTACAAGATATTAATTTATTCATCTCGGATACAGCCATATGTCCAGCTTTTAGTTCGTATCGCTGTGTATTCAATATTGAGCCTTATTTTTCTACCTCCTGTTAGATTGATATTTTATTCGGCATTTTCAAAATACTTTTGCCAATGTCATGTTACAGAATATTCATAATATCATATCGTCTTCTCTTCATCAAGAGGAGTCGCCGTAGCGTCGTCACTCTGGACGAAGCAGCTCGACAGTCACGTTCACTCCCGAGCTTGTAGTGGGACTCTAGACTATAGCGCCAAACTTCAGATCCTGCGTGAATCCTCCAATAATTTCACCATACTGTAATTGTTAATCGTTTATTAACAATTTCATAAACGCAATAAAAGATGCTGATGTTTTTTTTGATCCATGGTGTTCTTTGTATAAAAATATATGTACCTATCTTAATAGTAGGTAACTCTAATTTACACTAATTTCATTGTATAAATTATTATTTTAAGAATTATTGTAATTACTTATTGTATCCACTGACTCGGTGCTTTGGTGATATCTGTAAACCAGTCAGTTATAATTGAATAAATAAATAAATAAATAATTCGCTGTCATTTAATTTAACGTGAAATTAAACACTGTAGACCACTGAAAATTATCGTTTCTATATTAATAATTCCGTGCAGGGGTACGATAGACTCGATCGAAACCTTACCTGAATAATAAAACATAAAAAATAAAGATTTCGAGTCGACAACATATATCCGCAAAATTCGGATTGTCGAGTATTTTGTTAAATTCTAATGGTAAATTGGATTGTAAAACTTTTGATCGACAAACAGTTGCCCGAAAGACATTTGGCCGACATTACGTTTGGCCGACACTACAGTTGATCGACACGACTTTCGCCCTACAGACATTATGGCCGACATAACTTTTGACCGACGTTGATCAAACTTGACAGGAATCAAAAATGACAAGGGCTGTCAAAAATGACAAGAACTGTCAAAAATGACAAGAACTAGTAATTAAGGGTTCTCACCTAGTAATTAACATAATGGTTCTCTTGAAAATGGCGGGATACGACGGTTGCGAAATTATTTGATAATTTTCCTTTTAACGTCTACAGGGACTATTTTGTGTTTAATATCACGTTAAATTAATCAGAAAATGTTCGCGAATGACAGTACGGTGAAGTTATTGGATTATTTATGCAAGATCTGAAGTTTCAAGCTTTTATCAAGAGTTCCCGCTACAAGCTCGGGAGTGAACGTGACTGTCGAGCTGCTTCGTCCAGAGTGATGACGCTACGGCGCCTCCTCTGGATGAAGACATGAAGACGCGGCTACCCAGGGTGAAGACGCTACTGCGACTCCCCTGGAGGAGGAAGATAAAAGACTATTGAATATATTGAATTTTCTGTAACATGACATTGGCAAATGACGAACTGTCGAGTCCATTAATAAAATAAATAATAATTAACATAATTTCGCAACATTTTCAAAAGCCTAAAAAATCTTGATATACCTATATGTAAATCACCAATAAAAATTATGAATGACGATTATTATCTGACGTCTCTCCCACAGTGGCTGTGGGAAACAGTTTTTGTCCACCTTTTCGTGGTAACAAATTAAGAACAAAAAACTCCTTTTTTCGTGGTCAAAAGGCCTTGTAATGATCGTGATATACAATGGGAAGGAAGAGTTCCGAACGCAGCATCCGGTGCGGAAGGCTTGAGATGGCGTTGGATATAACATGAGAATAACATTTGGACTATTTTGGATTTCGGTAATATTAAAATAGTTTTTCAATTTCTTTTTTGTACAGTCGACAGCAGATCAATGGTAACACTTGCAGTACGATTTTAAATCTTACCACGCAAATAATAAGAACTGTCAAAAGTAGAAAGTGTTACCATTGATCTGCTGTTGACTGTACTATGAATTATTGTTATTAAATACCCCCTTAAAAAATTCTGGCATTCGTACTAGAGTTAGAAAAGGTTCTTGAGGAATGGCTCTCTTAGCTACGATTAAAATTAGCGTGCCACTGGAAACGTCACAAATGATGAAAATACATCTGAAATTCGTTTTTCGACACTCCAATTAATGCCAGAGATAATGGTTAAAGTCGTGCTTTAAATCCCTATTTGGTAAAACGTATTTTTCCAACTAAGTAATTTCTATAATAAATACGGTCGATTTTGTAAATTTTTCTCACGAATCTGACCCATTGTCACATCTGTCATATTAGGCACATTTTTGCTCATTATTAAACACTTAATTGCACAATTACTGAACTAATTAACCGTTGAACTGAGATTTTTAGACAAAAAAACGGAGCATCTGCTCAAAAATTATTGCGAAAAATAAGAAAAAGGTGGAAAATGACAGTTGCGCCGAATCGACCACAATGGCGGGCGTCGTGGGGCTTCGCGCATGCGCCGGCAGGTGGCCTGTAATTGGTCGAAAGTGTAGGTACTATTATTTGAATATCGAAGGTTGAATAGGTATGTATATGTATGTCGGATTTACAATTCTACAAACACCTCCATGTGCTTTTGAAAATGGCGAGAACGACGGTTGCGAAATTATTTGATAATTTTCAGTTTAATGTCTACACTATTTGTTTTGTGTTTAATATCACGTTAAATTAATCAGAAAATATTCGCGAATGACAGTATGGTGAATTTATTGGATAATTTCAAGATCTGAAGTTTTAAGCTTTTATCAAGAGTTCCCACAACGAGCTCGGGAGTGAACGTGACTGTCGAGCTGCTTCGTCCAGAGTGATGACGCTACGGCGACTCCCCTGGATGAAGACAAGAATACGCGGATACCCAGGGTGATGACGCTACGGCGACTCCCCTGGAGGAAGATAGAAGACTATTATACATTGAATTTTCTGTAACATGTCATTGGCGAGTGACGAACTGTCGAGTCCATTAATAAAATAAATAAATAAAATAAAATAACACCTCCATGAGGTTCTCTTGAAAATAGCGGGAAACGACGGTTGCAAAATAGTTTGAAAATTTTTGTTATAATGTCTGTGTATTTTGTGTTTAATATCACGTTAAATTAATCAGAAAATGTTCGCGAATGACAGTATGGTGAATTTATTGGATAATTTCAAGATCTGAAGTTTTAAGCTTTTGTCAAGAGTCCCAAAACGAGCTCGGGAGTGAACGTGACTGTCGAGCTGCTTCGTCCAGAGTGATGGCGCTACGGCGACTTCTCTGGATGAAGACATGAAGACGTGGCTACCCAGCGGCGACTCCCCTGGAGGAAGAGAAGACGACATGATATTTTGAATATTCTGTAACATGACATTGGCAAAAGTCATTAATAAAATAAATAAATAAAACCACCATGATAAGTATTTATCCACTTTTGGCAGAAGATGATATGATATATACAGAGTGTTTGGAAATTCGATACATTCCTTGAAAGGGGTGATACTAGAGGTGGTTTGCAACAAATTAGGCCCTATTAACGAGGGGTCGAAAATGAGAAAATTCAAACCTCGTGAGTTATGACCTTTTATTTTTGAGTTAAGGGGAATTTTAGGCATGCATTTTTTTAAGGTAATCTCTACTTTATCAGCTTTTAGAAAAGTATTATTTCAATGCTCAGAGTGGAGCAGTTTTTGGCCATCAATTATTTTTTGAGAACAAGTCAGAAAATTAAAACTACCGTACCTAACTCAGAAAAAACTCGTTTTCGACCCCTCGTTAATTTGTTGCAAATCGCCTCTAGTATCACCCCTTTCAAGGAATGTAACGAATTTCCAATCACCCTGTATAAGAGGCATGAACAAGTCTGAAAATGGCGATAAGGCCGCCTTTGTACAAATTGTTTACTCTCTGTTTTCTATGTATATGCTTCTTTGTGCAATAAAGTGTTTATCTATCTATCTATCTATCTAAAATAGATTGTCACTAAACCATATTATAGAAGAAGTTCTCTCACAAAGTCTAAACTCAAAATATCCCATTTCACCCTATATTTGGGTAAATAAAGGGGACACCAGTGTATTCAAACGGTGCGTACCAAATTGCTACTTCCCATAATTCCTAACAAGGTTTCCCGTGGCGGAAGTTGCAGAATTTGTAAGATATCGCACTTCCGGAATAGCTAATATTAGTGTCCAAATAGGTGGACTGGATAGTCTTGATATCGTCTCAATATTTTATTAAATTCAGCGTCTGTTTGTTGCGATGGCAAAAATTTCGCCGCGTTCCATGGTGAGAGCCTCTATTTTCATTTAACTGTACTATTTTGAAGAAAAAAAACCGAGTGGGATAAGTTAGCGCAAGCAGACAACAATTTATTTTGAGTTTCATCATCTCATCCCACGAGATATTCAATATTACTTTTAAAAATATTTTGTGGGATGAGTTGGCGAAAGAAAAAATTTACTTATTTTCAGTTTAAACATCTCAGCCCACGTGGGATGAGATCCGTGGGCTGAATTGGTGACTAACCCATATTTTGTATGAAGGCAGGTTTCCGCCTTTGTTATCATTTGCACCCTACAGGGTGTAACTGAAAGAAAAGAAGATGGATCGCTGAAAAGAAGATGTAGTGCTCAGTATCAGAATATATTTTACCTACGGGTATGTAATGTAGGTAACAACAACTTATTTTAGAATTAAAACTATAGTGAGCCATTACTACAAATTATTATATATAAACGGATATCACTCACTTATATTGTTAAAGTCGGCAATTAGACCGACAGTTTCGACCGACGCGGGCGTGGCGCGCTCACCTTGAAAAAGACCGTCGAAATCGGTCGAAACTGTCGGTCTAATTGCCGACTTTAACAATATAAGTGAGTGATATCCGTTTATATATAATAACAACTTATTATACAGGGGGGCCTTGAATTCATTCGACAAAATTAAATGGATGGTTAGGCTTGTATTGTATACATTAATTCTGCACAGCGTTTAAGTAAATTAAACAATTTGGGGAAAAATAAAAAATATATATTTACTTAAGTTTTTTTTAATTTGATGTGCATCATTACTGTGCTTTGAAGTAGTTTTTTTTATAAATATATTTTAAGGTATTTTTAATTTTTGTGCAACGATTTCTTTCACTGGAATTTTACCTAATGATCATTTCTAAGGTCATTGTGTGATTTGTGAAGAATTAGTTCCATTTTTTTTAGTTTTCATTTACAAAAAAACCTTACCAATTCAATACTTACCTATCATGAGTACAACCACCAGTTTCAATTCATCGAATGAATTCACTGACACCCTGTATAACATATATTAATATGTTTTTATTGTATATATTAATATTTATATTCAAAACACTACGGAATGTGGCTGACACTGATTTAATTAGGTCTGTTTATTATGCTTTGTGTCAGTCAATATTAACGTACTGCATTACATCTTGGGGTGGCGCCTCTAAAACGACACTATTAAAGCTTGAACGTGCTCAAAGAGCTGTTCTAAAAGTAAGTTCATTTTTACCATTTCTATACCCTACCACAGAACTTTATAAGCACTGCAAGGTACTTACCGTGCGACAATTGTTTATCCTTCAGACTGTCCTGAAAAAACACTCTCAATTGTCCTACAATCCCGACCTTCACCTGCAAAGACGTAGATTTGACCTGGTATGTGATTCAATATTTTGTAACACTAGATTTTGCCATAAATTCTTCTGCTACTTAGGTGGCTACATTTATAATCAAATTAACAAAAGTTTACCAATATACGCACTTAATAAATCTTCCTGCAAGACAGCAGTATCCAAATGGCTGCAACATTTGGACTACAATAGTACCGAATGCCTTATGAGTCCTCAATTTTAAAATCAAAATGATTATTGACACACACACACCCTTTCACACATACTCACTCTTGCACTCATTATATATCTATCTATATATCTCTCTCTCACACACACACACACTCACACAAACACACACTCACACCCACACACACAGAGACACGCCCTTTTAAACACTCACTCACACACACACCACGCATTCCCGCATATACGTTACATTGTATTAGTCCATTACCTAGGAGAGGGAGCCTGGTGATCTGTACCACAGGTATTTTTACCTAGTTCAGACACCAGACTCTCACATTAAAGAATGGCATCTACATAACTAATAATTTATTTGTCCTAGTTTTAAGCAAAATGTTATTTTTTAGTGTGAGATGAAATAAAGATTTATTTATTTATTTATTATTTATTATATTGGGTATTAATTATTATTGTCAGGTACAGCTAACAGCAGATCAAGTGTAACACTTTGGACCGAACGGTTATTATCTGCGTCGTAAGAGCTGAAATCACAGTGCAAGTGTTACCATTGATCTGCTTGTCCGTGCCAACATTTAATTAAAAAGCCGATATATTACAAAATTAGGTAGAGTATCAAGAAGTTGTTATCGGAAGAATGATGACATCTCGACGTGTACCGGACTTCCAGCGAGCCATTTTGCACGCGCCATTGGACTGAAAGCGTTCCCGGAACAAGACGCAAAAACTGACACTTACCTCTACCATTCTCTACATAGGTACTCGTAATATAGTAGTGATAAGGATCGTCAAAGACGACGACGACCAGTTATGTTATGCGATGAAATTACCATGTATGGAGGTTGTCCTCAACTCCATAAGAGCCTTGACTGGACACTGCAGGCTAAATAAACAATTAAACAGAATGGGCCTGTCCGACACCACTGCCTGTAGATTCTGCTGCGAAGCCGAGGAAACCCCCATGCATGTCCTCTGTGAGTGTGGAGCACTCATTCACAGCAGAAGCCGAGCCTTAGGACACATAATGTCACCCGAGGATATTAAAACTCTCTCACCCAAGTGCATCATACGTACTGAAGGACGTATCTGGTCTTTTCACTCTAACCTTAGGGGAGAAGTGCAGGTCTGTGCTGGGCTCCACCACAGACCTCCAGCACAGACCACTTACCCCATAGACATGATATCGGTACAAATTTGCAAGCGAAAAATTGGGTCAGAACCCATTGGTCCCCATTGGTAATATTCGTCCCCCGGATTAAAAGTTGTAGATTCGGCCCCTATATAGGTGCCCATTGGTCCCCCGGCAGGAGATGAGGCAATATTAATTTATTTTTAAGGTACCTACTCGTCCCCTGCTCAGTCTTCGGCACCTGCTCAGGTACTTTTTGGTTCCCTGATAGACAACCAGCCATATTTTTACATAAATAGCGCTGACACAGTACATTTGTGAACAAAACTTTAACGAATTCTGTCACACGATGAGTGCAATGGGCGAAGCGGGGGGCAGGGGCGCCATATTAAATCCGTGTCGATATCTCAAGGTTACGCGTGTCGCGAAACAATTTTGCGCTCATGTGCGGGCAGAAACGGGCGCCCTCCTGTTACAGGTCTATGGGGTAAGTGGTCTGTGGAGCCCAGGCTCTCTAGGGTATTGAATCTGGGAGAGTTTTTGCCGAAATATAATTCCAATCTCCAAGATAGAGTTATAAAATTTTCACGGTATCCCTTTAATTCTGCCGAGGGCTCTACCAGGGCTCTCTAATTCACTTTTAATGTGCGAATGGAGCCTTTAGTTACGTTATAAATTCCAATATTAGATACATTCAGTTTCGTTCCGCAATATTACACAGTCCCTTTGGCGATTCATATTTCACGAGATTTTTTTGTTAGGAATATTCTTCTTCATTTATTTATTCTTTTCTTTAAAATGATTACCTACTAAAAAAATGTTTTTATACTTACATGGTTTATATACATAATTTAGATAAAACGGGAACACATATTAATTAGAAAAAACGGGTTTGTCTCGGTAGGTCCATGTCTCGGGCGATTCCAGGGCTGGCAGCTACCTCGCTCAGCGGCTGAGCATTGCGATACAGCGAGGAAATGCTGCCAGCGTCCTGGGCAGCATGCCACAGAACGGGGATCTTGACGACGTGTTCGTTCTGTAGTATTTAGTTTTATTTTATTTTATAAGTAATTTGTATATTTTTAGACGTAGTTAGTTTTGTTTTATTTAATAAATTATAATTATGTTTAACTCGGTAATTCCCGTTTATCTAATCAATATGAAATGGTTATTATTTTAAAAGATGTGTTCCTGGTTTTTTTGCGACGCACCTTTTCCTAACGGTGTAGGTAAATGTAAAAATCCTTAAAAAAAATTACAGCGGGAAAAAATAGGGTACAATGTACTTAATGATAAAGATGATTATAATAAAGTAGTACCTAAGTAAATTTCCGAGACTAACTACAAATACTTACTTAACTCTTTTTTTCGTGTGGTTTAGTGACCAAACCTATTTGTCAGAGTTATTCAGGCCTCTGACGTGGCCTAACGACTGCTGCCGAGCGACAGCAACCGGGACCAACTGCTTAACGTGCGCCCCGAGGCACGGACGGGCTCAGATGAAAGTGTCACTAGCGGTCTCCCATCCAGGCCCTGACCTCGACCAGCGTTGCTTAATTTGTACAGTCGTTTTCAACGTGTACTCGCAACTGGACTACGAGCCCCTACTTAACATAGAAACGTGCAGAAGCATAGTCAAAATAATCTTAAAATATGGCAGTAGGGTTCAAACACCATTAGATAATGGTGTTAAAGTCAAAGTCAAATTTTTTTATTGCAAGTAAGCACGTTGAGTACATTTTTGCACGTCAATATATTTTTTGAATTTACATTTACACTACTTTGCAAGGAAAAGGTGCCAACGCTGAGGAGAAAAAGTGGCAAAAAACTCTCAGCAACACATCTTTTAAAACAATGATAATACAATTATTACTTAATAACTATACAGTACGTAACTATTACTATTGTTAGTAAGTTTATCCCTCATGCGGAACCGGCGACACACACCATGCATGTTCATCGTTTAAATAGTAATCTATCCTGTAATACGCCTTCTTAACAAGTGTTCCTTTAATGAAATTTTTAAATTTCCTCTCTCTTTCACTTTACGTTAGACTCTGGTTCATCACCATGTCGTCCTGTGCCAAAAATAAGCGTAAAATTGTTTCTAAATGAAAGGTTCGCCGTCATGACATCTAGTTTTTGTTACTCTTTTTGCCCTAATATGGCTAATTTGGTCTGTCGTTATACTTACCTGACGTAGGGGTATAATTTTCAACTTTGCGGCCTCTCCTAATGCTTGCGAATCTTTAATTCAATTAGCGATGTTAGGGTTCAATAAAGGTTCTTTTTCGACAAAGTTTTTCGATAACACAAAATTCGTGTAAAAATTATTTCAATAAACAAAAAACCCGACTGCAAAAAGACTATCCGCTTTTGTTTAATTTTGATACCCTATGACACTCCCGTAATCAAGACGAATCTAACGATACTTCATACACTAAAATCAATCAAGCCGTTTAGGCTACAGGATGGCAAACTACACCCGAAAAACATTACCCTCTCTGGGGCAGTCGGATAAAAAAGAACTTATTTGAAGAATATCAATGTACCTACTCGTAGAAATAAGAATGAGTGTAAAGTAAAATGTTAAGTGATACCATTTGCACAAATTGTACCTATCGATGAAAAACTTTCAGGCATTTGGAAAGGTTGAGTACCTATTTAGATATGGAAAGATGATATAAATAGAAGGAGGGGCTCCTAGGCCAGGTGCGAGTACACGTTAAAAACGATCGTACAAGTTAAGCAACGCTGGACGAGGTCAGTACCTGGATGGGTGACCGCTAGTGACACTTTCATCTGAGCCCCTTCGTGCCTCGGGGCGCATGTTAAACAGTTGGTCCCGGTTGCTGTCGCTCAGCAGCAGTCGTTAGGCCACGTCAGAGGCCTACGGGGCGGCCTGAATAACTAACTCTGGTTTCTAAACCACACGGAAAAGAAACATAAGTCCTCAAGAGGATTTCAACTAACCTAGGTCATATGAATGCCTTTATGTGCTGCTGAGAGTTTTTTGCCACTTTTTCTTCTCAGCGTTGGCACCTTTTCCTTGCAAAATGGTAAATGTAAATTCAAAAAATATATTGACGTGCAAAAATGTACACAACGTGCTTACTTGCAATAAAGAAATTTGACTTTGACTTTATCATATGAACTGACGATTGGCAAAATAAAAGCAGACCCGATAAATGTGGCATCTTCCCGAATTGTTTATTTTCATTCCAGTAATTTTCGAATCGAAAGATTCGAAACGAAAAACGTAGGGCACCTTCTCCACCCATCTAATTTAATAACGTCGATAGCGTTTTGATGACAAGTTGGCCAGTTTTTGCACGGGCCCCAATCCACTAATAGAATTTAATAACCACTGATTTGCAGGATTACATACTATTAGCGGCAGTCGTTTTATTCATTAGAACTTCCTGTTTCAGTGGACTTTTTGAAGGAAAAAATCAATTAAATAATAATAATATAATGATAAGAAGGCAGTGCTGCTGGACACGGCACGCATTGTGAAGAGGTTCCTCACTCTAGGATACTAACCTCCGGCAGCTTGGATGCGCATGCATCCCGCTGCCGGCGGGTGGTTATTTTTTATATTTATATATTTTACTATTTGTTTTTTATTATTAAAATGTATAAATATATTAAATAAGAATGAAAAGAAATAAAGACAATAATAATTTTATTAATAATGTACAAGAAACAGAATTACTTGGTATAAGAATCACTTAGTCTTAGTACATTAAGAGTATTTGCAGATAATTTTTACAGTGCACCCCACACAAGGCCAAGGCTGTCCCGTGGGGGCAATGGAGCGATTGCAAGGTTACATTGTCGGTACCTACACTAGATATTTAACATTTAGTTCATAACATTGGTTTCAAATGCAAATCAACAAACACAGGTGTATATACACGGTGACTTTTTAATGGCTTCGGAGCCGAAGCGTACCTACTCTAACCGATGTGTACTATCGATACATACTATTAAAAATAAATAAAATAAATATTAAAAATACGTAAATTAAAATAATTAGGCATTATTAAATAGTCCGATTTTGTAGTGTATACTCTCACTTCATTCAAGTGAAGCGGCGGCGGCTTCAATGTCCTGTCGGCATTAGTAAAGGATACAATAAACCAATGACATGCGCCCGCGCCATCCGAAATCCCGCCCACATTGCACCCCATTTCTTTGCTATTTTGCCGCTCCGCAATCAGTCGACCGGAAGCAAGCGAGCGAGCGTCCGCGTCGCATAATTAATTACGGAACTGGTCCCGGAAGCCCGCGCGCCGCGCGTTCTTTCGTTATCGGTGCAATGAGTAACCCTCATTATCAGTACTCAAATGTGGAGTGGTTAGGTATGGTACGTTTTTATGCCATTGCCAACAATAACTTGGAAGAAGCAAGGCGCTTGTACGCCCAGCCAGAGCACCTGCAGTTGTTGCGCCAAAATGGCATTTTGGAACCCCAAATACCTGCTACAGCGACGATACTATCAGCAACACAGCGTCTTCTCGATCATGGCCAATTTAGAATACCTACACATGCCCAAGGACGGGGTCATCCACATTTATCAGCTGACCTCGAAGATCGTATTTTAAATTACTTTGAGCGGGATCCACGACGAAGCACAAGAGCTGCAGCGAGGAGGTTTAATGTAAGCCAGTATTACGTGTGGAAACTACTGAACAGTAGTTTAATGCATCCGTTTCACTACCGTCGCACCCAGGCGATTTATGAAAACGATCCTCAGTCTCGTATTGCGTTATGTCGATGGCTGCTGGAGCATCCTAATGAGAACATCTTATGGACGGATGAGTCGACATTTACTCGTGTTGGGATCTTCAACATCCACAATGAACACTATTGGGCTTACAATAACCCACACCTAATTAAGGAACATTCCCACCAAATCCGATTTAGTGTGAACGTGTGGGCTGGCATACTAAATGACGTAATTATCGGCCCATTTTTCATCGAAGGAAGTTTGACAGGCGGGACATACCTAGACATGTTACAAAACATTATTCCCGAATTGCTCGACAATGTGCCCTTATCACATTTGCATGGACTTTACTACCAGCACGACGGGTGCCCCGCTCATTTCGCTCGGCAAGTGCGCGCGTATCTGAATGCTGAGTTTGGTGACCGCTGGATAGGCCGCGGTGGACCTGTTGCTTGGCCAGCGAGAAGCCCAGATCTGACACCATTGGATTTTTACTTGTGGTCAGAAATGAAAAGACTAGTGTACACGGAAGAAGCACGTACTTTGGACGATTTAAAACGCAAAATCGTGCTTGCTTTCGATACAGTGAAACGTGATAGAGACACATTGATCAGTTTGAAAGGAAACTTGCAAAAACGTGCGCGTTTGTGTATTGAACAGAATGGACGTCAGTTTGAACAATTACTGCAATACAGATAAGTGTACAGTGTAAAATTTTAGTAAACAGTTGATTACCTAGTTGTGTTGGACGTCTTACAAACTGTGATTATTGTAAATAAGCTGATTCCATTTTTTTAAATACGCCAGAAATGCCATTATTGTTTACGATGTCCTAATGCGTACTTAAACGCCATTCGCGTAGGTAATTAAGTAATGTAAACACAAAACCACATGACCTGGTAAATTTTGTACGGAATACGTACTTCTTATGTAGCCAAATGTAAACGTACGTACTTTAAATAACATGTAAACAATACCCTACTTGATTCTTTTTTTGTAAGGTATGTAAGTACTTTTGTAGAAAAATACTGAGTCACGGGCTTTTTGTTTACATTTAGTGAATTACCTACGCGAATAAAGTTTATCTACTTTAAAGTTTAAAAATAAAACTCTAAACATCGGGTAAAGCATTTCTGACGGTCCTAAGCCCGTAAGAAGTATGAAGGGAAATTGGAATCAATCAATGAAGAAATTAGATACTAGTGTGTGTGCGGGCTGTGTTGCGTGCGTGCGTCGGAGTGGAGGGGTGCGGTGTTGCAATGTCAAGGTCACGCGGCTCGTAAGTAGTTTACAATTCAAATGTTGCAGCGAGTACTAGTAATTTGGACATTTCTCCAACATACTATTTTGTCTTCATTTTAGTTTTTTTTTACCTCGTTTTTTTAAATTAATAGTATTTATCGATAGTATACATCGGGTAGAATAGGTACGCTTCAGCTCCGAAGCCATTAAAAATTCACCGTGTATATACATAATAATAATTTGAGATAAGCAGTAAGGATTAATTAGCGCTTAGCAAATGACTCTCATAAATTGTTCAGTCTCCTGATACGTCCATTTAATTATGACTTTTTTTAAATTAATTTTTGCCTTTTTTAAATAAGTAGTCTTATTCTTATCTCGTGTGGTTTAGTGACCAAACCTATTTGTCAAAGTTATTCAGGCACGTAGGCCTTTGAGGTGGCCTAACGACTGCTGTCAAGCGACAGCAACCGGGACCAATTGCTTAACGTGCTTTCCGAGGCACGAAAGGGCTCAGATGAAAGTGTCACTAGCGGTCACCCATCCAGGTCCTGACCTCGTCCAACGTTGCGTAACTTAAGTTAACGTTGTGTAGCAACTGGACTACGAGCCCCTTAAATAAATAAGTAGTTGTGTAATTGAAATGACGAGCGATTTAGATTTGTGTTTTCTAACTTGCTATTTTTGGAAGTCGTTTAATTCTACTATACATATTTTTGAAAGAACGAAAGTTCCAGGTTCTTTTATTCAGTTTTTTTAATTAACTGAAACATATCGAAAATACTAGAAAACTGGGAAATATTATGAAAAATGTGATACTGGAAGTATTTTCACACTTTTTCCATTTAGCTTTTTAAAAGACATTGCCACGTTTCAATGGAGCTTTGCCCCACCTACAAAACTACGTGACCATTTAAGCTGTACCTATCATTTTTTTGGGGACTTATTACAGGTTTCATATTGCATAATAATAATCAGTTTCATTTTCTACTACTCTCGCAACTCCTATAGAAGAATAACGAAAACATTGAATAATTCGCTTCGATTTCTTACTATTTTCTGATTTCTTAATTAAGTTGTTTTTTTCGACTCGCTAGATGTACAAAACTTTATTTTAAACTAATAATTTTAATAAAAAACGGAGATATTTTTACATTTATTCGTTATCTTGTACATCTTGAGGTTGATGGTGGGGCAGAATCTGGCATTGTCATTTTCTTTACAAAGGTGTAAAAAAGGGTAAGGCATGTATAATCCAATAATTCACATTGTGCCTCCTATTTCGACCATGGCCCGAGCTCCCTCAATGTATGAGAAAGTCTATGCCCCAACAATGGGACACAAAAATAGTCTGATATTGATGAAACAATTTGAAAAGGAAGAGAGAAATAATCAACAGTTGCTTCTAAAATTAAATTCCTAACTAGCCCTAACCTAACAATGTTCCAAATTGCAACAAAAAAAACCGCTCGTCAACCCTTAGCGCGAAGGCCGGTCCGAATGACCCAATCGATTAACTTTTTGCCACACGCGCGCTTCCAAATAAAATCATAAATTTAAAATGGCGGCCGGTGGCAAAAACTCGCGCCCTCTATCATATTCCACGCTCCGGGCGTGGTGCGGGCAATTTATGACTATATCTTTTTGGCCAAAGGTTACAATGTTATAATGCGCGTAATCGTAAGTGACTGTAAATATATTCCCAAAAAACATGAAAAGTTTAAGCTTATAGATATTTAAGGCGATGACATGAGCCAACTAGCGCCGCCAATCTTTAAAAAATCATATCTTCCAATATAATCAATTTTATTTAAAAAGCTACGTTCACATTGTTTATTGCTATAAATATTTAAATGTGCCAAAAACGGCCGTTTTTCGCAATTATGTGAACTACAACTTACCTACATTGAATCACGTTACAAATAAGCATTTAAAAAATAATATTTATAGCAATAAACAATGTGAACGTAGCTTTTTTAATAAAATTGATTATATTGGAAGATATGATTTTTTTAAGATTGGCGGCGCTAGTTGGCTCTAGGAAGGCTCTTAAGTAGTAAATGCGTTATTTTATGTTACCTTAACTGCCTTAGGTAGGTACTTACAATATTATGTAAACTAAAATATTTCAACTGGTAGGTGTAATGTAAACAATTCCAGATAGTAAGACAGAGATAAGTATACAGAGGGTACTCTATGTAGGTATATGGTTGATCTTTTCTCAAGAACTACTGCACCGATTTTAATAATTCTTTTACAGTTACATAGTTTTAACTTTTATCTATCTAACAATAAAAGAATTTTTACAATCGATCAAGTAGTTTTTTTTTAAATCTGAACCTTAAAAACTCTCCTGTACGCCATTCTCAATGTTCCACCGTACATAATCGACCGTTGTCCAGCAACTTGCTCAAATTGCTTGCGATATTTCATTCTAGATTTGCTAAGTTATAGATTATTGGTGCCTAATTTTAACTGATAATAATGCAAATCACCATCAGCAACACCTAGATGGGGCCATGATCCACCGGCTTATTCCACTTTGGTCATAGTAGACTTTGGTCACACCTTGGAATGCTTCCACATAGGTCACACCTAATAAAGATTAAAATATTACGAGTCGACTTTGGTCACACCCAGACTTTTAGACTATAATTTACCATTCCCGGAATGAATGTGCAGCGTTTTGAATTTAAAACGGACCACAGGGTAATAGTGTTCTGTGTCCACCGCATTGCAAATTCATGCCATCGATTGAATGTGTGTGCAATGCATTATAAATATTTTATAGAAAAATCTATTCATGTTTTAAACAGCTTATAGTGCAACTTAATTACAAAAGATTTAATACCTATAATTATAACAAAATGCTACCCATTAGACTCAGATTTAAAATTGAAATAAATCCATAAAGTCCAGGGGAGGATTCTATCCGCCCTTAACATAAGTCTAAGATATTTCCTTAAAAAAACCTGCGTATTTTGATGTTCTGCAACCGCTTAATAAATGGTTGCGGCTTTAAGCCCATAATTAAAAAGATATTTAGTCTAAATGTTCAATAGTGCGATTAATCGATGCACCAAAATAATGCTATTGTGTTTTTTGCGTGAGACATTTTTGGCCCATAAGTTTTGCGTGCCCTTTAAACATCGTTTCTGATCATTGGTTTTTATAGGGTTAATTTCTTTGCGGTCTGTCAATCAATCAATGATAAATATCGAGAGGGTTCTCTTGAAAATGGCGGGAAACGACGGTTGCGAAATTATTTGATAATTTTCCTTTTAACGTCTACAGGGACCATTTTGTTTTTAATATCACGTTAAATTAATCAGAAAATGTTCGCGAATGACAGTAGGTACGGTGAAGTTATTGGATTATTTATGCAAGATTTGAAGTTTCAAGCTTTTATCAAGAGTTCCCGCTACAAGCTCGGGAGTGAACGTGACTGTCGAGCTGCTTCGTCCAGAGTGATGACGCTACTGCGTCTCCTCTGGATGAAGACATGAAGACGCGGGTACCCAGGGTGAAGACGCTACTGCGACTCCCCTGGAGGGAGATAGAAGACTATTGAATATATTTAATTTTCTGTAACATGACATTGGCAAATGACGAACTGTCGAGTCCATTAATAAAATAAATAAATAAAATAAATATCGAGAGCTTGAATACATTTTTCAGAGAAAATTGGTCAATATCTTCTTCGAAATTACCCAAAATAAAATTGCAAAAATCTTATAGATCTAAATGTTGTCATTTGTTCTGGAAATTCTCAACGGCTCTCAATTTAACGTGTTTAATAACTCATGCAAGTATTTACTAAAGACCATAATTAAAGCAATTTAGACATATAAAACAGAAAAAATAAATATAAATCTACCTAATTCTAGGCACGTCGTCGTCTAGGCCCGTCCCGCGCGGCAGGGTGTCCAGCGCTCTGGCCGCATTGCCCCGCTGTATAGCGAGGCTCAGGTGCTGGGCAACATACTCACCGGCTCTAAGGTCCCCCGAGGCGAGGACCAGTCGAATAGATACCTCCCTAACCATTCTCTTAATTAATAATTCTTATCCCTTAGCAGAGGGATAAGAGTTAAATGTAATTTGAATGTCATTTATTCGACCTTCGACCATTTTTGGTTGTACTTTCAACCGATTTCGTCCCCATTTTTTAGAAATTAGTTTTGATCATTTTTGTAAAAATACACTACAGTTTTATTTCTTAAACTACACTTCAAAGTTTATTACGACCGTTATTACTTTCATTCCAAGTTAAAAGTCCTCAATAAATCGTACCAAATTGTCAAATTCAGTTAAAAGACTGACCATCTCAATCGATTAGAACTATTGAAGGTAACCCATAAAACTGAATTTATTGTGTCCAACTGTCCACGCGCCGATAAAGGCTTTACAAAATGGTCACGGGCCATTCTATGGACAATAGATGGCCATTGTCACATCCCTTTAAAAACCCAACCGTCAAACGAACGTAAGTCCAATTTTCAAGAAGTTGCGGATCAACTTCGCTTGAACAATTCTTAAGAAGTTATGCCAAAGGATTTTATTCTTTAGTTCAATCTTCTTTTAATATCTTTATTATAAAACAAATGAAAGTAGTAAAGTTCTATTAGAAGTAAGTATAAGTATATCTAGAAGTAATTAACACGTAGTGTGTTAAGTTATTGGTTCTACTGTTTAAGTGACGTTTAAATTTCGTTTTGTCTCACCGATATTGTTCACGAGAAGTGTGAGATTGACATCTTTATTACGTTTTAATCGTCTCGTCTTGAATTTAGTCGTATTTTTAAATTTCCGCTACTATTTGCGATCGCCCATATTTTCTAGCTAGAGGAAGTTATATTACACAGAGTGTTCCAAAATCAACGTCAAACCGACAACGGGAAGAGGCGGAAATCTGAAAATCACAAAGAGAAGTTGGTCATTTCATTTGAACTTCTAAAATTATAGGACAGTAGGTACAAATTTTATTTCAAGTACTTATTACCAGCCACCGGGCGGTGGCTGAAAATCAGAACTATATGTTTGCATTACATGCTACATTTAGTACTGACCACTCTCAGCCTTTTTGCTACAGTCTGACTGTATGATTTAAGTTAATATTTATTATTTAAACTTATGTATGTTTTGACTATGTGGCAAATAAATGATCTTTTATTTTTATTTTATTTATTTATTAGGTACTCTGATACACACAAGTCTACATGTCTTCGAATTATATTTTTGATGATGAACCCTGAATTTACGCTTCTGCAAGAAATACCTACTTAGGAGACATCAATATTTTGGTCGTAAGAAAAGAAATAAATTTAGAATTGGCTTAGGAGCAGAAATGAATTATAACCACTAGACTAGAAAATCAAAATGCAATTAAAAAAACACATTATGCCCAGCCTGAGGGCAAAACGGCACAAACCTTTTTAGCGACATTTTAAAGAAGCGGAACTGAAAAGGTTTTTTGCCAAATTTTTATGGGTTATTAAAACAAATTAAAGTCGCGGTGTTTAACGTGAAAAAAGCGGGGATATTTATTAGTTTCCTAAACAATAAAATTAGTGACTATCTGTGTATCTAAATGGCGGTAGTGAAATAGTGACGCTTCTGTGATGAGTCGTTAAGATAGTTTTGTCGCAAAATTTGTTTATATTTTGCCTTTATTTTATTTTGTAATTGTTGTTTTTTAATTAATGCCTACTATTTTTTTTGCGTGTAATTATTAAAAAAAAAGGATTTTTGGTCATGCTCATAAACCATAATCTATTTGTTGTAAGTCCCTTTATAACTTTGTTGCTTTTGGTGTCGAGACCCTCGGCCCGTGGGGTCCCGGCGCTTGGTCGCTTTATAACGAGATAAGCAAACGAGTAGTCGATGCCACTGGTGACCCAAGAGCTGGCAGCTACCTCGCGCAACGGATTAGCATCACGATCCAGCGAGGTATCGCTGCCAGTGTCTTGGCTACTCTTCCTATAACTCAAAATTTTATTAGTAGTTTAGTTTAGGTTTTACCGTCTCAAGTATGTCATTTATTAATAAACCAATCTTGAGGGCGTATCACGTGATCTCTTTCTCAAATCGCGGTTCGCCTGCAATCAGCAAATACGTTCTCAAGGGTGAGTTTGACAGTTCTCTTGACAACTGACTTTTGTTTATTAATACGGGCGTTACTCACGTGATACCCGATTACTAAACGCGTACCTCCTCCTCCCTAATCGTTGTCTCAGTGCTGAGGATCGTGACCCTTAACAGCAGGTGCCGTCTTGGCATGTATGAAATGGCGCCAGGAGACACGGTCTTGTGCTCTTCTCACAGCCTCTTCAAAGGGCACGCCGAGGATTCTGCCAAGCACATCAGTCCAGCGGGCTGGTCTCCGGCCACGTGGTCTAGACCCCTCAACTTTGCCGAGCAGTATAGTTCTCTCCAAGTTGGAAGGGTCCATTCTTATGACATGACCGAAGTACCGCAACACATTTCGGGTAACCGTTACCGATAATCTCTCTCTACGGTTCAATTCAGAGATTATCGACTCATTAATTCGGTGTGCAGTCCACGGTATCCTAAGCATACGTCGCCAACACCACATCTCAAAGGCATCAATGCGTTTCAAGTCCGCAGCGTACCTAAGTTACGTTTATTAATAGGAACGTTATCTTGAGGTAATTCTGAAGATTGACTTTTGAGCTGAGAGTGATATATTAATACGAGCCTTAGTATAATACCTTTTGTATGAAATGAAGTGTGCTTGTGGCCACACAGTGAAGTCATAAAACACCCGCGATAAGGGGGCGGAGCGCTAGGGCTTGGCCTGGGAGCAGGCGCCAGTTAAAATGATATACAGGCTTACACTGCAAAAAAAATTGGTGGTAAATTGTTTCTGAATGTAGGTTATGAGCAAGGATATAAAAGTATGAGTATTGTAGACTTACAATTACAATATAATGAAGAAAATGACAATGCCAGTTTCTGCCCCACCATCAACCGCAAGTTGTACAAGATAACGAATAAATGTAAAAATATCTCCGTTTTTTATTAAAATTATTGGTTTAAAATAAAGCTTTGTACAAGTTGCGATTCGAAAAAAAACAGCTTAATTAAGAATTCAGAAAATAGTAAGAAATCGAAGCGATTTATTCATTGTTATTGTTATTCTTCTATAGGAGTTGCGAGAGTAGTAGAAAATAATACTGATTATGATTATGCAATATGAAACCTGTAATAAGTCCCCAACAAAATGATAGGTACAGCTTAAATGGTCACGTAGTTTTGTAGGTGGGGCAAAGCTCCAGTGAAATATGGCAATGTCTTTTCGACATCTCGGGCATATGTCGGAAAACATAGGAACAAGATAGAAGATAAGATAAACAAAAATAAAATAAAAATATTCTTTATTTATTTATAAACTCACGCCTGATTCCCGTAGGGGTATGCAGAGACGATGGACTTCCATCTGCTGCGATCCTGACACAACCCTTGCCTCCTTCACATTCGTCAATCTCTTCATGCATGCTCGTCGGTTTGTAGTAGACCGTACTTGACCCTTTTTCAAGACATATAAAATATTCATTATTGCAAAAAAGAATTAAAATATAATGTAATTTGTAGTAACTAAGAAGTACCTAGTAGGTAACGATTGTTTATTATTTTTTCTCATTTAGCAATTCCTAAAATAAACCTAAGACTTTACTGACAAAATCATCATAAAACCTTCAGAAAACTTCAACAAAAACAAACAAAACCGTACAAGCTCCCTCAGGTGTCCGTCGGGCCTTCAAAGGGATGCGCACGAGTCGGCCATATGTCGTCACCGCACCCTTGATTAGGGGAGGCGAGTGAAAGTTATTTTTTTACATTTTCGCGTAGATATTTTGAATTTCCAACTTCTTTCAATTCGACTTCCATAAAATAATCTAAACCGAATCCCAAACCAACTTATTTTGTAACTGAAAACTACCCTACCCTACTAACATTTTAAGTTGTTCTGTGATTATTGCATAGGTATTTTCACATTATTAGATCGGATCACTTTATTTTCACAATGATGAACAGGTTCGATCAATCAGTTCCTTCAGTGTTACATCACAACAGGAAATTAGACGATCATGTGTTTACAAAATAAGACACTTGATTTGGGCTGCGGACACCTACTCTACGATCAAATTAATGTATAAATAAAGCATACATTTTCGGGTATCGAAGGTCTCCCCCCTCCTCTTCCATCCATCCCTGTCCGGAGCCTCTTCCAGTCACCCATCTATCTATCCATCTAACGATATCGTCTCTCCTACGCCGAGGTCTGCCCCGACGACGCCGGCGACCGTCCAATGGCACCCATATATAGATAGATAAAACATTTATTCGTTTCTGCAACACACTACATTACATACACAAAAGAAAGGTACAACATGGAAAACAGATAGGTATATACAGGTATGGAAACATATTTTTACGAATAATGAGAATTAACACAATCTTCTACCTTAACATCAGTAAATAAGCTACCCTTTTCAAGTCTATATCCAACCCTAAACTACTAACTGCCGCGTACATTCAAGCTAACCATAATCCATATGTTGTTTCCTCGAAACGAAAAAAGTATCCACGATTATCGTTCCAATATCCTGTTCGAATGTTCCTCATTCAAATTGGGAATGATCTTCAAATTCGCGCCAAAGCCTACCTTACTTCCTGCGCCGGCGCACGTGTCGCGCATGCGCTGAACCAGTGTTTGTCAAAGTATGGGTGGAGAATCTTATACAGCGTGAAAGTGTAGTAGTTGCTTTCCAGCGGTAGGATGATTTATCCTCAGTAGTACGGTCGAAGACAAAGAAAGATGTATAGTAGAGTTTTTAAGGTTGAGATTTTCTCAAAAATTACATGATTGTTTTTTGAAAATTATTTACAGTTATGTAGGGTGTACCATAAACTAGTAAAAAAATTACAATGAGTCAAGTAGTTATTGATAAAACCTTAACCTTATTGAGACCCCCTGTGTGCTTATCTGTGTTTGAAATAAATATACTAGACCTAGAGTTGAACTAAAAAATAAAAAGTTTAGCTTTAAATTTTTATTATTATTAAAATCGAAAACATATAAACACCGTATATACCTACGGCTCATAGCTCACAACAGTGAGCAACAACTTCTTCATACTCTATTATTCTTTATTTTCTTTAAATAGCTGAGGCGTGACTAATAAATAGTAAATAGCTGATATGTAACGTACGGTATCATAGCCCCATTATGTCGCTTAAACCCGTCACTATATGACGGTCCAATAGTACCTACGTCACTGTTGATCCTTATCAAAAAACGGAGTTACAGTTGATTCGCGATCGCTATCGAGCTCAGTTTTTCAGTTGTTACTATCAAATCTTTATTTAACCAGGTCAGAACCAGTGGGGCTATTACAGTTCTCAAAACGATCAAATCATACCATGTCATAGCGGCCGTGAAAGGGACAGTGCTATGACATTGGTGTAGCGGCGTCTCTGTTTGGCGCGCCATGACATGGTATAATTTCATCGTTTTGAGAACGGTAATAATGTTGCAGGTAGTTTCGTGATTTTTTTACATAATATAAGATAAGATAAATATTCTTTATTGCACAAAAACAGATACACATACTAAGCTTAAATAACTATTATACAATAGGCGGTCTAATATACGAAGGGGGTCCGCGATCGCGTCATGAAAAATGTTGAAAACCGCTGGCCTAAACAATACACTTTTTTGCGATTCCACCATTCAAATGATAGCACTAACCGACTAATGAATTCTATATGTATCTCTTTCTGTTTTGGAAAATTTGAGAGGGATGGTGGATGGCAACAGTTGGCTTCGTATGGCGTCTGCCGCTACCATATGTTGCTTTGAGGTTTCGGAAATTACCCGTCGGTAGGGTCCAAAATGGCGTATTTACGTTTAACCACTTTGTCTATTCATTACTCCTTGAATGTAATGACACTGCCATAATACGAGCCGACAGTGACACGCGGTAATTGAAGACAACTGTTTGGTATAATGTCCTTGTTCATTTTCTCTTTAAGGACCTGATATGAGCCAACTAGCGCCGCCAATCTTGAAAAAATAATATCTTCCAATTTAAACAATTTTATTAAAAAAGCTATTTACAAAATGTTTATTAGGATGAATACAATTTTTCAATATACAATACATGGCATAATTGCGACAAGCTAAGTTGTAGTTCACAAATGTGCCAAAAACGGCCGTTTTAAAAAATAGTATTTATCGTAATAAACATTTTATAAATAGCTCATGGAAGGCCTTAAGAGCTTGAAGTTCTAACACAATAAACGAATAATTACATAATTATTTTCAACCGATTTATTGAAACCAACCTATTATTACTTCACCCATGACCGATTCCAATCGAAATAACCGTAGATTGTTTTAGCGCGTGTCAAGATACAGTTATTGGCTTTTTTTTTAAAGAAAAACAAAACTCGGTCAATAATGGAAGGATTATAATTGATGATTTCTGTTTGTTTTTGGGACGGTAATAATAGGATTTGTTTTTTTGCTTTTTAACGGTTACATTGTTTTGCTATGCGGCGTTGATGTTACGATAAGATGATTTTTTTCTTATAAGTTCTCAGTTGGGTTCTCTTGAAAATGGCGGGAAACGACGGTTGCAAAATTATTTGATAATTTTTGTTATAATGTCTACAGTGGCTATTTTGTGTTTAATATCACGTTAAGTTAATCAGAAACTGTTCGCGAATGACAGTATGGTGAATTTATTGGATACTTTGAGCAAGATCTGTGTTTCAAGCTTTTATCAAGAGTTCCCGCTACAAGCTCGGGAGTGAACGTGACTGTCGAGCTGCTGTCCAGAGTAATGGCGCTACGGCGTGAAGACGCTACTGCGACTCCTCTGGAGGAAGATAGAAGACTATTATATATTGAATTTTCTGTAACATGACATTGGCAAATGAACTGTAGAGTCCATTAATAAAAAAAAGTTCTCATTTTTTATTTATTGAAATGAAAGAATTTGAAAAGAAATTGTTAGCTATGTATTTATTTCCCATGACAAAAAAATGAGGTGCATAATTATGCACAAATACTTATATGATTTATGACTCTGATTAATATAAAGTGTAGGAAATTTTAAAAATTGACCACATATTTATTGAGGACATCTCAATCATATGATTGAAATGCTGAAGATGTAGGTCCCGACTTAGTCTAAGTCAAATTATTTCATGTCGCTATATATAAGTGCGGTATTATGCTCCCACTTTACATGGTTATTCTATTCGTATTCGCTATTGAATGTTTGTCGTATTTTTTACCTTTGGTCAGCTACGTGACCATTGGAGCTCATATATCATTTTGTTGGGGACTTATTCAGGTTTCATATTGCATAATCATAATCAGTAGGAGTTGCGAGAGTAGTAGAAAATGATAACAAAGACAATGAATAATTCGCTTCGATTTCTTACTATTTTCTGAATTCTTAATTAAGCTGTTTTTTCGACTCGCATGTTGTACAAAACTTAATTTTAAACCAATATTTTTAATAAAAGGTGGAGATATTTCTACATTTATTCGTTATCTTGTACATCATGCGGTTGATGGTGGGGCAGAATCTGGTATTGTCAATTTGAATTATAACTTCACGATTAAAAAAGTAAACAACTAACTTCTTCGTGAGTTTATTTATTCCGATTTAGTTTTGTATGCCACAAGATTTAGTATAGGACTTAATTACTAACCCAAGTGTACCGGCATCGATCGGCACGAGTGCAGTACCTAAGTAGGTACCCTCTCGAATAATAGAGCTATTTGTAATGACGCATTACCTTTTGTAGTTCGTTGCAGGTTACCACTGAAACTTCGGATCTTTCAAATAATGATTATCATTACTCCGAGAGCTCGGTAGCTCAGTGGTTGGGTAAATGGATTTGCGATACGGAGGTCCCAGGTTCGATTCCCAGCCAGGGCAGCCATGTACCTAATGAGTGGGGCAGAATCTGGCATTGTCATTTAGAATTAAAACTATAGTGAGCCATTACTACAAATGATGATCGAACTTGTTTAACCCGGGAATCAAAGTTACAGAGGCACTGTAACAAAAGCCCAGCATCATAATATCGGCTCATAAAAAAGAAATCATCAAATTAACGAAAAAAGGAGGATCAAAAGTCCCGGTTTACTTAAACAATGTTAATTTCCATAAATCGAAGCGCGAACTAAGTATGGTCGGGCTAAATGGTCGTTTAACCCTTCGAAACCGGAGAGTCTCTAACGTTAAAATAAGTGTTAACGTTTTACGGAAAGAATGATTGTTTTCGAAACGTAAACCGGGATTTTTTTGTTAAGGAGGACGGAGAGTGGTCTCCTAGAAACAATTTGTTATAGCTGCGCCATCGGATAGCTACTTTTACTTACTCACTCTACTTACTTGCTTAATCTGAGGGTAAGTGGGCTTTTGGCAATTACGACCACCCGAAAACTTACTAATTACAATCTGATTAATTACATAATAATATATCGTTATGTAATTAATCAGAAAAAATTGACAGGGACAAAAATAATACTTATATGTACGGACAACAGCAGATCAATGGTAACACTTGCAGTACGATTTTAAATCTTACGACGGTGCAGTTTTTTTTTCTTTTTCTTTTCTCGTGACCATTTCTGAATTCTTAATTAAACTGTTTTTTTTTTCGAATCGCAACTTGTACAAAACTTTATTTTAAACCAATAATTTAATAAAAAACGGAGATATTTTTATATTTATTCGTTATCTTGTACAACTTGCGGTTGATGGTGGGGCAGAATGTGGCATTGTCATTTATTGTTTAAGAATTGAGATACACAAAAGGTATAAAAATCGTTGTCATATTTTTCCCTTGAGATTAGAAGAATATAGTTATGTTTAATATTTATTTATTCTTAGTTTAATTGACTTTATCTAAATCAGTGTTATACAATCTGTGGGTCGCGACCCCCAGGGAGGTCGCGAATCCTTGCTCGGGGGGTCTCCGGCAAAAGAAAAAAGCAAGGTTCTACACTACAATAACTTAACTGTTTGTATGTCTATAGCCCAAGGGGTTCCGCAGAATTTTTCAACCTGTAAAGGCGTCGAGTATTCAAAAAGATTGAAAAACATTGATCTAAATTATCAATAACCATGTGTTGTGATAACAAAGTTTTTAACAGGTGGCCTCTCTTCGGCCTTAACCCGTCTAAATACCCTATAGAATAAAGTCATTTGACGGCAAAAATCTCGTGTTTGTTTAGCATTAAATATTATAATGGGGCCTAAACGAGTTTGAGTAAATAAAGGGTTGACCGAATTTATTAGGCTAACATATGGACGTTTTATTTTTTTATTTCGGTCAAATATTTGGCTATAATGTTGTTGATTTGGGTAAATATTGTGTGGGAAGAGTTTTAAAAATATTATGTCATTAGTTTTTTTTTTTTTAATAATACGAGATTATAGAATCCCTGAGTGAAGCTGACTGCAATTTAATTGTATGTAGAGAACGGACAACAGTAGATCAATGGTAACACTTGCAGTACGATTTTAACTCTTACGACGCAGATAATAAGAACGGTCCAAAGTTCAAAGTGTTACACTTGATCTGCTGTTAGCTACCTAAATATTTCAAACACTATTGTACGCACTTTAAGAAGAAAAAGTAAAGAATAATATACACGTCAATAAGTTTACGCTACAGCAGGTATATTACTTGCACTTGTTTAAACATTACTCTTCACTATCCGGTAGTCGAGTAATAAGTTTTAAACTAAAGAAAAATTCAAAAACAAAAACCGTCAACACTCATCAGAGTAACAATTCCAATGTGACAGTAACCCAAATCAAAATGCAGTAACTCAGAAATTCGCAAAAAATGCAAAATCGATCAATTCTCCCGCCACGGTAGCGCGATGTCCCGCGGTGTGGCCAGTGGCGGCTCGCGGGGTAGCCAGTATAAAAAATATTGATTTGTGAAAAAAATGGCATGCCTTTTCACTTTCGTCGAGCTTTCGATGAATTTTGATTTTGCACGCCCACTCAGCGGTCGAGATAAAAAAATGTGCTGTGATATTGATATTCTTAGATAGACAGCAAAGCCTTCCCTAAATCGTACAGACGTAAGTACGATCGTACGAGTTTGGTACTTGTTAGTGTGTAAATTATTATTAATTTTTTTTAATTTGTAATGATGACAGAAGCTGATTTTTTTTTAATAAAACCAGGATTTAGCTACCCTATCGGCTAATTGAATAAGTCAGGGTTGTGCAGCCCTCGGGGTAAAGAAGTTAAGTTTTTAATAACTTTATATATCTCGTATGTTGAGTGTGTACGCAATATTTTAGTAATTCAATAATAATATTCATAATGCAAAAAGAAATGAGTGAAATTTAAAACAATCAAGCCGCGGGCGGTCGTCAGTGCATTACTACTTCAGTAGGTATCTTATAATCAAAAATTACGAGCGCATCAAGCGGTCATCAAGCGCTTCATGATTTAACGCTTCATACAATGTAACGCTAAAATGTTACGCATTTCCTTAAGCGATTGGTTGTCACCAAAATATGTAATTTTATTGTATAGAGTTGGGTGGTTGTTGGGCTAAGACCGAAGCCAAACGCTATCAGCTTACGTAAATTTAGTATAGGACCTTTCAATTTCAATTTATTTAATTGCATACACATGTCAGAATGTACATTAATACATTAGGTCTTAAAATTATGACATATGCACCCTGTAGGGCACAGCAACGTGGAATGATAGATTTCATACAAATCTGATTGAAATAAAAACCATATCTAGACACAAAAGGTGTCGATATAGAAATTATAGAATTAGCCTAAATATTCATTATTTTTGTTAAACAAATACTTAAAATGATGGTAACATTATTTACTAAACAGGGGGTGACAGCGACTTCAATCGTTATCGTTGTCATTTTCATTTTGTTACTTGAACCATATACATTGCTGCGTTTCGTTGTCGTTTGTTATAACTTGCAAAAACATTGCAGCAATGCATAGTGTCCATGTGTCAAATTGAAAGCGATTACAAAAACGATAGAAGGCGCGATCACCCCACTGATGGGGAAATTTTTTCGTTACTACTGGTACCAGGGTAATATTCGAACCCAGGACCTCGCCATTTCATGGCACACCAGATAAATCAAAATGAAAGTAATTAAAAACAACACTAAAAGAAAATTCTTGATCAAAATAATTCAATCACCAGCAAACCAAAATCCAATACATTTTGGTTTTTGTGTTGGAAACGGATCCCGGTATCGGTGGAGACAACTGCCGTGATCCGTTTCCAACCCAAAAGGATCCCGGGATCCGTGGACACAGACCCCATTTTCCATACATCTTATTTAGACCACAAGCTTCTTTGGTTTCAGTTTTGATTTGGACCCAACAAGATCCACTGTAATTTGCATCGGCGTTCCCATGAGATGGGACAGTACCGGATGTTTTGATTATGTCATTATTATAATATCTGACTATCAACACTTGATGTGGTCTTGTAAAATTGACATCTAGTTTGCATACGAGAAGGGTTATTTGAGTTTTACAGTCTCCTCGTTGAAATGTAAACATTAAGACATTATGCAACGTGTAATTTTTTTATGTTTGGTTTAAATAAGTAAGTATCGAGGTAACTTATGCCCACGGCAGACATGAAGAATTACAGTGCAAAGCAGATCATGACACGATAACGTACATTGACACGATTCTCGTTAGGATCTTTTGGAATTCTAATAGAATCTACTTTGTGCCAAGCTCATCGAAAGGTCGTCATAGTCGTAGATAAATTAACATAGGTGTGTTGCTAGTATTTTTAAACACTGTCCCAGAATTAGAGTCAGCATTTTCGTACTAATATGACAATCAGATTTAAGTACCTATATTGAAATTGTAGTAATAAACCTAGAACAGATAATGGACTAGCTTTTTATTATTATTATATTAATACAGAATACTATTTTATGTTTTACTAAATATTGGCTATTTCACACACAACAATAATCAATGTGTGCAGATTTCCTTATTATATGTAATGTTTTTCTTCATCGCTTTGAGACCACTCCGAAACCTACCAAAGCCTCAAGAAAAAACCTTCGTTTATATGAGGATCGAACCTGGATATCCGTAACCATAATCTGATATCTAAATCACAGTATCACTGAGTTCTCTAGTCTAGACATATAAAAAAGTATTTCTAGCAAAACACAAAAAAAGACTATTACTTATATTACCTAATAAAAAATACCTTTGAGCTTTTCTCACACTGGCAACCGCGAATAAAGAAACGGCGGGATATCTACATTCGAAATTCGAATCGAATTCAAACAATGGCATCCAGCAGTTCGCGCCTTTTTACATTGACACGTAAAGAATTAAGGGAATAGCGTGGTGCGTAAAAAATGTTACTTTTGTACTTACGCGTGTTCGGCCACGGGCTACCGAATTAACAGATTAATTATGTTAATGGTTTTTTGGGTAATTTAATTAGAATTACTGGTCAGGTGTGAAGGGGATTCAAGGATTTGGGTCAAATTGTAGTAGTTTATTTGATTGGAAATTATATTCGGATTCTTTGGATAATATAGGTGTTGACCGAATGTATCGAAAATTAAATTAAATTTTCATTATTTTTAGAAATTGAGTATACCCATGCACTTAAGCAACTAGTTTACTTTTATTCATAAAACAACAACAATAAAAATAAAAAAGGTGTGTGTCGCCGGTTCCGCATGAGGGATAAACTTACTAACAATAGTAATAGTTACGTACTGTATAGTTATTAAGTAATCATTGTTTTAAAAGATGTGTTGCTGAGAGTTTTTTGCCACTTTTTCTCCTCAGCGTTGGCACCTTTTCCTTGCAAAGTGGTGTAAATGTAAATTCAAAAAATATATTGACGTGCAAAAATGTACTAGTTCAACCGATCCCCGTTGTCCGGCAACGTGCCCAAAATGCTGGCGGCATTTCCCCTCTGGATCGCTAGGCTGATCCTTTGGCCGAAATACAAGCCAGCATTTTAGTCACGTGTGGACTACAGGAGCCGCCCCGACAGGTCTTTAAAAATTTCCAGCGCTCCCGGCCCCCACGGACTCAGCGTCTCTACCCCAAACGGCACAAATATGTAGCCTCTGTCGAGACCACTATACTTGCGCCGCTTGAGGGTACTTAAGTAAATAGAAGGTCACGTTTATGGAGTCCTTGCCAGGTCCTTGCTTGTAAACTTCAGTAAGGTTTACCGTTTAATATCACGAAGCGAGGAACAGCCTATGAAGTTATTTTTCCTTCATGTTTGTACGAGAAACTAAAAAGGCTGGCACAAAATTCCACTTGTCTTGTTTATTATGTTTTTGATGAATGACAGCAGATTACAGATTATAATAAAAAAATATAACAAAATTCAAATACAAATCTGTGACACAAAATTACAAATTTCCAAAAATTTGTTCAACAATGAAGTAAATAATAGGTTCCTGCACTCTACCACGCCAACGAATGTCGGCTAAGGTTGAGGGTACACAATTCTGCTAGACCATTCATAGGCTCATAGCTACAAATCGGAAATTGCGAACTAAAATGGCATCTGACGTTGCGAGGCAGGTAGCTGAGAACATCCTGGAGGACCAGCGACCAGATATCTCAGCGTCTTCAGATACTTTTACCAAGGAAGTGAATGAAGAGAATAATGTAAAATACTCACATGGACTTGGGACATTAGTCCCTTGTATAGGATTCTATTAGGTGGAGGTGTGGGACTCATGATCCACCCCTACAATGGCCTATTCATTTCAAGAATATGAGTTTTTAATTTTAATGTCTACAGTAGCCATTTTGTGTTTAATATCACGTTAAATTAATCTATGGTGAAGTTATTGGATAATTCTGATCTGAAGTTTCAAGCAATTATCAAGAGTCCCACTACGAGCTCGGGAGTGTACGTGACTGTCGAGCTGCTTCGTCCAGATTGACGACGCTACGGCGACTCCTCTGGAGAAAGAGAAGACAATGATGTCTTGAATATTCTGTGCATGACATTGGGAAATGACAAACTGTCGAGTCAATTAATAAAAAAAATTAATAGAATACCTTGATGACATATTCATCTGAGCTTGCGTCCGTGCCTTGGAAAGCAAATAAAACAGTAGATCCCCATTGTTGTCGCTCGGCAGCAGGTCATGACTCCACAACACATGTAATCCTAGTACAGAGTCACAGGAACTTAGGTTATTTCTTCTTGGAAAAATTTTCTTTTTATAAGTAAATAGTGTTATTATAAAGACAATCTATCTGCAGACATTCATGCAGAGTTCAGTGTCATCGTATACGCTGGCAGACGACAGGAGCCATTTCAGTCGAGAGGTGGACCGCTGGGTGGCTGGAAATCCCATCTCCGTGGAGAGCACTGCTATTCAGCCCAGCAGGTACCAGCTATACATTCATTAACTCCCCAACCAACAAACTAACCCCCACTTTCAATATAAGATAACCTAGACTTAGCGACTTAAGTCGAGCAAATTGATGGAGTTTTCACGGGTTAAGTCAAACGGATTAAAAAACGTTAGGTTGTGGCACAGACCACTTAGGCCCATAGACATGAAATCGGTACAATGACTATGCCAGATTCTGCCCCACCATTGCATCAACCGCAAGTTGTACAAGCTAACGAATAAATGTAAAAGTATCTCCCGTTTTTTATTAAAATTATTGTTTTAAATTAAAGTTATGTACAAGTTGCGAGTCGAAAAAAATAGCTTAATTAAGAATTCAGAAAATAGAAAGAAATCGAAGCGAATTATTCATTGTTTTTGTTATTCTTATATAGGAAAGATAAAAGGATATTATGTTTGTTCCAGGGTAGCCATGGTGCAACGCTCGGTGTTGGCTCGGAGCTCGTCCCTGGACCGCTCTGGGCTGCTGTACCTCCTAGCGATGGTGCTGCCAGTCTTCAGCCTCAATAACTACCCTCACTGGCACTGCACTCCGAGGTATAACTACTTATTTATTTTATCCCAAATTGTTTAATTTACTCAAACGCTGTGCAGAATTAATGTATGTCACAAGCCTAACCATCCATTTAATTTTATGGAATGAATACAAGGTCACCATGGAGTCTTATTTCTTCCTCCAGAGGAGTCGCCGTAGCGTCTCGTCACTCTGGACGAAGCAGCTCGACAGTCACGTTCACTCCCGAGCTCGTAGTGGGACTCTTGACCATAGCGCCAAACTTCAGATCCTGCTTGAATCCTCCAATAACTTCACCATTCGCGAACAATTTCTGATTAATTTAACGTGATATTAAACACAAAACACTCACTGTCGATATTAAACTGAAAAGTATCAAATAATTTCGCAACCGTTGTATTCCGCCATTTTCAAAAGCCAAAAAGTCATTTTCTATTTATTTATTTATTTTATTAATGGACTCGACAGTTCGTCATTTGCCAATGTCATGTTACAGAAAATTCAATATATTCAATGGTCTTTTATCTTCCTCCAGGGGAGTCGCAGTAGCGTCTTCACCCTGGGTAGCCGCGTCTTCATGTCTTCATCCATAGGAGACGCCGTAGCGTCTTCACTCTGGACGAAGCAACTCGACAGTCATGTTCACTCCCGAGCTTGTAGCGGGAACTCTTGATAAAAGCTTGAAACTTCAGATCTTGCATAAATAATCAAATAACTTCACCGTACTGTCATTCGCGAACATTTTCTGATTAATTTAACGCGATATTAAACACAAAAACTTTAGAAAATTTCAATTACAAAACTCTACCAACATAATTTAGAATCGAATAAGCAGGTTGCGCCATCTACTGTAAATGTATAGAAGCATTAAACGCACCAGGATGCAAAACTTCACAAGTTTGGGAACCTTTCGTTGCATTCTTGTTAGCCTGCATTGAAACCAACATCAACACTATGATAAAAAGCTTCACCAATATATCGGTAGATGTCACTTTAGCCAAGGGGCTCATGAGGGTGAACAGTAACAAATTTTGGGCGAAAAATAGTACCAAAATAGGCCTAAAAAGGCTTAGCAGCACCCTATTCTTATCCTGATTGGGTGGCAATGTGGCGGCACTTCGACCCATTGGGATCTTTTGTGCTCTCCCCTTTCCTTTATGCTCCTTCCTCCTCCCTAAAGATATAACTCAATAGGTCCGCTATGGAGCTCATGGGAAGGACCCTGTGGTCTTCTGGTTCCGGATAGGCCGACCCCGGAAGACTCATTCGCTTTCCAGTCAGTGACTCACTGGCTAGCAGCACCCTAAAAAGGCCTCCCAGCTCCTGTAAGATCCAAATATCTTAGCGTAATTAGGGGGCAGTTGGTTGGAATAAAGGTAGTCCTGGGTATCTATGTTAGCGGCTTCCATGTCATCTCTATGTACCAGGCTTCCATGTTTGACTAGGAGTTCTATTCGACTCTCTTTACATTAGGTATATATAGCGGATCGGCTGCGATTTTCGTCGTTTTCATTATGTCTCCAGGACCAATAGTATAGGGAATTCTATCTTTTTAAAGTCACTATCCTGGTATGTATCTCTTTTCTATGCTTGGCTTTCTCGTCAAAGTCAAAAGTCAAATTTCTTTATTGCAAGTAAGCACGTAGAGTACCTACATTTTTGCACGTCAATATATTTTTTGAATTTACATTTACACCACTTTGCAAGGAAAAGGTGCCAA
Organism: Tachystola acroxantha; assembly: GCA_963506565.1. Lineage (NCBI taxonomy): Eukaryota > Metazoa > Arthropoda > Insecta > Lepidoptera > Oecophoridae > Tachystola > Tachystola acroxantha. The sequence goes on from OY735879.1 coordinate 13,143,763, forward strand.
CGCTGAGGATTCTAGTACGCTGAGTCATTTCTATGTACAGTCGAAGACAGAGATAAGTATACAGATGCCTCAATAAAGTTGAGATTTTCTCAAAAACTACTGGACCGAAATTAATAATTATTTTACAGTTACATAGTTTTAACTATTATCTATCAAACAGTGAAATAATTTTTGCAATAGGTCAAGTAGTTTTTGGGAAAATCTCAACCTTAAAAACTCTCTGTTTTCCACCGTACCAGGCTCCCATGTGTGACTAGGAGTTCTTTTCAGCTCTCTTTACGACCACGATTTTCGTTATTGTCATCGTATTATTCGTCGAACCTAACCTTTTAATCTGAAACATCTTCTTCTTCTCTTCTTCTTCTCTTCTTCTTCAGCATACAGCAGCCCACTCCTGGGCATATGCATCTCCATGAATCTTCCATGTGGCCCGATCCCAAGGTTGTCTGGTCCACACCGATCTGAAACATCACTAACCTGGTATCTCTTTCCCCAGCATGGTGATAAACGCGGGGGAAATGTTCTTCTCCCGCCTGAGCCGGGTGTGTGGACGGGCTCGTACCCACATCCGCCAGTTCGCCCAGGACCAAGCCGCCAGGGAGCTCTTCGCTACCGCCATGGACATCGTTCTGGTCATCTATGCTATCGGCTTCCTCGTCATCTCTATGTACCAGGCTTCTGTATTCGGTTAAGAGTTATTTTCGAATTTCTTTACTTACAAAACTCATAAATTAACTGCCTTAGGCATTGATCTCCTATAAACAACTAGATACACATAGATATTACTAAAACAATTTTAAAAAGGCCAAATAAGGGTCCATTGTTAACGTCCAAATAATGTCCAATAAAGCAAATGAGGGTCCATTCATCCATTTGGACCTCTGCGCTCGGACATTTTTAGAAGGCAGACTGTGTATCTAGTTGTTTATAGGAGATCAATGGCCTTAGGCGATTATTACACTGCCCCACACCACGCATCATGTTGCATGTTGACGCACCTACGCGCGTACTGCGGGAGTGCAGATCTGCATCATCGTGCGGATTTTTCACGCGCGTAGTTGAGTTTTGTGGATTCATGGCGGCTCCGACTCATTTCATTCAAAGCTTCTAAAATCACGCTTGTCACTGCGAGACTCGGTGTGCCATACCTTGCATCTCGCCCGCACTTACGCGCGGAGGTGCATGTTTCTCCGCTTGTACGCGCGTGATTTACATGAACGCGCGTGGATGCATTTTCTGTGTGTTGGACTGTGCGTGTTTTCTATACAAACGGAGATACTTACAAGCAACGTTAGAACACGCATTCACTCGCTACGCTGCTTGGTGCGTGGCAGTGTGTGAATCGCCTTAAGGGTCATTTTCACGCATGCACACGGTTCGTCGTGCCGTGTAAAGTAATAGGCCCTTTTCACATGTACCTATACGGTCGCAGCACAATCGCCGAGGCCTTGTGAAAGCTATCTTTGCAACTCATACGTTACATACGGTGGAACACAGAGAAAGGTATACAGGAGAGTTTTTAAGGTTGAGATTTTCTCAAAAACTACTTGGCCTATTGCAAAAATTCTTTCACTGTTTGATAGATAAAAGTTAATACTATGTAACTGTAAAAGAAATATTAAATTCGGTCCAGTAGTTTTTGAGAAAATCTCAACCTTATTGAGTCTAGTCTTCGACTGTACTACTTTGCATGTGAAAAGGGCTATAATCAGAAAATAAAAAAACCTACCTACGTATTACGATTTCTGTATTTGGCGTTCTGTTTGATCTAGAATTTTTAAGAGCTTATTTTTAAACAATTTTTTGATACATTATGTAAATTATGTTTCTACGAAAACTGTTTTATTGTTTTGATTTGATAGTGATATCCTGTGCTTATAAGTTCAGTAGGTACCCACATTATGTAGGTATAAATCATTAAACATTGTTCTCTTTCTGAAGAAAAAAAAACGTTTTATTATTTTACATTGACTTTTGATTAACGACAGCTTAAGAGCGTTCCATGAGCCAACTAGCGCCGCAAATCTTAAAAAAATCATATCTTCCAATATAATCATTTTTTTTTTAAAAGCTACGTTCACATTGTTTATTGCTATAAATATTATTTTTTAAAGGCTTATTTGTAACGTGATTCAATGTAGGTAAGTTGTAGTTCACAAATGTGCCAGAAACGGCCGTTTTTCGCAATTATGTGAACTACAACTTAGCTACATTGCATCACGTTACAAATAAGCCTTTAAAAAATAATATTTATAGCAATAAACAATGTGAACGTAGCTTTTTTAATAAAATTGATTATATTGGAAGATATTATTTTTTTAAGATTGGCGGCGCTAGTTGGCTCATGGAACGCTCTTAAGCCGATCCTACACCCAAGTTGTTAAATTAGTTGCAGAATTATCTACCTAAAGGTTGTCTGGAAAAGATCGCTTTGAGCTATAATACCGCCAATTGCAATACTAATTATATTAGCCTATTTCCTTTGTGTTATTATTTTTTTTTTCAATAAATAATATTTATCTTATCTTATCAAGTTATAAAAAGGATGAGACACACTACGATGTCAGCAAATGTCAACCCCTTATATATTTTTCGTTCTAATCTACTGGCGTTAACGAATCACAATGCCACGTAGCAGTATGTTTTGCGAGAATAAATATATTATGACGTCATTGGCCACTGCAACGGCAATATTGGAACTTTCACTTCACGGATATTATACTTTATTAGGTATCTTTCTAATCATACATCGTTCAGACCAAGCCAATTCTAATTAGTGATCTAAACCAAGGTTTATAGGTAATCAAATCACTAATCAGTAGTCATATCCTAATCAAACATTAGATTCGCTCACTTCTAACCAGCGTAAGTATTATGGATTAAGGAGGACGGAGGGTAGTATGGTAAACTACTATGGAATACAGGTTGATTGGAAATTCGATACATTCCTTGAAAGGGGTGATACTAGAGGTGGTTTGCAACAAACTAGGCCCTATTAACAAGGGGTCGAAAATGAGTGGTTTCTGAATTACGGTAGTTTTAATTTTATTTAGTAATTTTCTGACTTGTTCACAAAAAAAAATTGATGTTCATAAAAGCATTGAAATAATACTTTTCTGAAAGCTGATAAAGTAGAGATTACCTTAAAAAATGCATGCCTAAAATTCCCATTAACTCAAAAATAAAAGGTCATAAATCACCTAATAGGTTAGAATTTTTTTATCGACCCCTCGTTAATAGGGCCTAATTTGTTGCAAACCACCTCTAGTATCACCCCTTTCAAGGAATGTATCGAATTTCCAATCTTCCTGTATACTAATAAATAATTTTTCACAATCAGTCAAGTAATTTAAAAAAAAATCTCAACCTTTTTGAGCCGAGATAAGTATCAATAAGATCGAGATTTTCTGAAGAACTACATAGCTTTTTAATAAAATTGATTATTTTGGAAGATATTATTTTTTTAAGATTGGCGGCGCTAGTTGGCTCATGGAAGGCTCTTATGGCCTCGTATGCGCGTATTTTACGGCACTCACTACTAAAATTAGACGTCTGAAAAAAATTATAGCAATTTTGGGGTGTATATTTAGGGACTGATGAATACCGATACACGATTTGACAAACTTCGCTCGATAGAAAAAAATCGCAAACATTCCCCTTCCATGTCATTTAAAATTAAAATTATGTCTAAACCGAAATAGTTATTCATACGAAATATATATCAAAATGTAGGGTATTATAATTACGAGAGCTTGTTTTAAAAAAATCTGATTTTTATTGGCGTATTTTAATTTCCCTGCCAAAATTCAACCAAAATCAATAAAAATACAAATATGGAGTCACTGTGCCGTGCTCTTCACTCTGCCACTGTGGGACATCTTCTGTCTCGCGCTCGAGTTTGACAGCTCGCCGCCCCTTAAGAAAAAAAACATAATTATTGTGTTTATTTTTTGTTTACTAGCGAATTTTATTTGTTTGTCCCAATGGCCGCGGCTAATCTATTTGAATAGCCTTATTGCGCCATAGCCACCAGAAGTATGAATGAAATATGACTGGCTTCCAATTTTCAGTCACAATGATATCACTATCGTACAATGTTGACCGAACGCATTCCCGCGTTTCAGGTGTTACATACTTTACGTATTACTCATGCATGTATGATGGGTACCTAAACTGCAATTGTTTCAATTTTACTCAGGTTTACATGTAGGTCTCAGCGTTATTCATAATAATCATAATCTGATAAACAATTATATCAAGAGGTAGGTATTACATACATGTGAGTGACTCAAGGCTCAGACGGGGAGGAGGAAGGTGATGGATGAATGGATTATACATTGTGGGCTAGTACAGCCCACAATGGGGAGTGCTCGGGCGCCAGTCGGGTCGCGGTTGTATCACAGTTTCCCGTGGCTCGGCAAGAATGGCACGAGGTGGAACACCCCAGGACGTTTAGTCAGTATGCTGCCCCTTCAGGGCGGTGAGCCCGACATAACCAACACGCTCCCCAGGGCGTGGTGACACATGATTTGCATGTTTTACCTGGGTAAAAAAAAAATGGTATTACATACATACCAGTGAAACCGAAGACATGAGAAGCCAATCCAAAGAGCTCGTCTTCTCCACCCACTTGAACCTCGCTCTTGTATACCTGAAGGTGACTCCGCACCATTACTTGTCGGATGCTCTCAAAGCGACGAAGGAAAACTCTTCAGGGTGGCTGGTGGAGACTGCATGCAAAGGGCAGAGAGTCGGATTTAGTGGCATGCTTTGGGAGAGGCCTACGTCCAGCGTGGACTGATACGGGCTGATGATGAGTACCTAAAAAGGCCTTTCAGCTAGCGTTCCCAACCATACTGTTAAAAACAGTATTATACTTTTTTTCGCCCGTTAATACTTTTTACTGTTCCATAAAAAAAAGTATACAAAATACTGTTTTTATATCCGCTGGTATCCAGAGTCATAACGTGAGCTCTTCATTTATTTCAATATTAATTTAAATTGTGGAAAGTCTTATGAATATTTCAAAAATGATAATAAATTGTTCACTTGTGCAAAAAGCTGCAAAAAATAGATTTTGAAACGTCAAAAAAATAAAATACTGTTTTTATTTTGTAAAATACTGTTCACTTTAGTTCTCCGACCTTAATATACTTCATTTCTCGTAGAAAAAGTTGGGAACCCTACTTTCAGCTAACACTCCTGGACATGCAGAGTTAAGAGAATTTTCCTAAATATTCCAATCATACAAAGTACTGCACAAATTATTTATAAACAAAATATTTCAAATTTACAGCCGTGACTTTCCTCACATACCTCTGGAACAATTTGGACAGTTCCTGTCGATTCCACATGCCGACACGTCTGGCCGAACGGACCAACAACAAACAAACACACGTTACGTAGACGTTTAGGTATAGCTATCGATAGGATGACGAACGATTCAGTTTTAGTCACTGATAAATTAAGCGCAGATGTAATGAAGGGAGCGTTTGGGTACTGTTACTGCGGACTTGAGCACTTTTTATACAAATAAATTAAAAAGATGACGATATATATGATGTGAGAAGAGCACAAAACCGTGTCTCCTGGCGCCAGTTCATACATGCCAAGACGGCACCTGCTGTTGAGGGTCACGATCCTCAGCACTGAGGCAACGATTAGGGAGGAGGAAATTAAAAAGATAAGACTTATTTATAAATGACAATGCCAGATTCTGCCCCACCATCAACCGCAAGTTGTACAAGATAACGAATAAATGTAAAAATATCTCCGTTTTTTTTATTAAAATTATTGGTTTAAAATAAAGTTTTGTACAAGTTGCGATTCGAAAAAAACAGCTTGATTAAGAATTCAGAAAATAGTAAGAAATCGAAGCGAATTATTCATTGTTTTTGTTATTCTTCTATAGGAGTTGCGAGAGTAGTAGAAAATGATACTGTGATTATTCAATATGAAACCTGTAATAAGTCCCCAACAAAATGATAGATACAGCTTAAATGGTCACGTAGTTTTGTAGGTGGGGCAAAGCTCCATTGAAATGTAGCAATGTCTTTTGGACCGTGCAGACTGAAACAAAGAATAATTTATTTGTGATCTAATGCTAATCATGTGGAAGGACGAGGCCGAGAAGGACCAGTCCCCTTACCATGAGCTCTTATAGTAGGATTACTTCAATAATACTTTGTTACTTCGTACAATGACGATCTTAATAAGCTTACTTTAAAGTCGTCATTCTGCTATAAAACTTCAAGGTAAGGGGGCAGCACCGACTGCAGTGCAGGCACACACGTGGCCGCAGTCGGTTAAAGACCGATATGACGGTCTTTTCGTTGCGGAGGCCAAGATCCCTCAGGTCACTTAGCCAGCGGAGTAAGTAATCATCATCAGTCTTATATTGCCCCACTGCTCGGGCACACACCTTCCCTTACATCGAGGAAGTTGGGGCCATGTTCCACCACGGGCCCAGTGCTGATTGGCGGATTTCACATGCCTTACTAGATTATTTTTCTTCTTCTTCTTCTTCTACGGCATGCAGGTTTCATCCTTCACCGTTTTAAGAGCAGTCGGTAAATGTACGTAAGTTTTCCGTCGAAAAAACCGAGGATAACTCATTGGGTACAGTCGAAGACAGAGATAAGTATACAGGGGGCCTCAATAACGTTGAGATTTTCTCAAAAACTACTGGAACGAATTTAATATATTTTTACAGTTACATAGTTTTAACTTTTATCTACCAAGCAGTGAAAGAATTTTTGCAATAGGTCAAGTAGTTTTTGAGAAAATCTCAACCTTATAAACTCTCCTGTACACCTTTCTCTGTGTTCCACCGTACATGGCTGCCCTGGCTGGGAATCGAACCTGGGACCTCCGTATCGCAAATCCATTGCCCCAACCACTGAGCGAGCTCTCGGAGTAATGATAATCATTATTTGAAAGGTCCGAAGTTTCAGTGGTAACCTGCAACGAACTGCAAAAGGTAATGCGTCATTACAAATAGCTCTATTATTCGAGAGGGTACCTACTGCACTCGTGCCGATCGATGCCGGTACACTTGGATTAGTAATTAAGTCCTATACTAAATCCTGTGGCATACAAAACTAAATCGGAATAAATAAACTCACGAAGAAGTTAGTTGTTTACTTTTTTAATCGTGAAGTTATAATTCAAATTGACAATACCAGATTCTGCCCCACCATCAACCGCAAGTTGTACAAGATAACGAATAAATGTAAAAATATCTCCGTTAAATTATAGGTTTAAAATAAAGTTTTGTACATCAAGCGAGTCGAAAAAAACAGCTTAATTAAGAATTCAGAAAATAGTAAGAAATCGAAGCGAATTATTCATTGTTTTTGTTATTCTTCTATCGGAGTTGCGAGAGTAAGTAGTAGAAAATGATACTGATTATGATTATGCAATATGAAATCTGTAGTAAATCCCCAACAAAATGATAGGTACAGCTTAAATGGTCAGGTAGTTTTGTAGGTGGGGCAAAGCTCCATTGAAATGTGGCAATGTCATTTCTTTAAAAGCTTTAAAATCATTCCAGTAGGAGTAGTGAATTAAAGTAGAAATCGAAGGATAAAGTGCCTATATTTTCAAGTCACAGCAATAAAACTACATAATTAAAGGTTCTATTGATATTTAGCAATAAGGAATTCAAATCCAAGGCAAGATCTGTGGGATGGTGTTTCATGATCCTGTAGAGATATCTAAAACAACGATACAATATATATAAAGACGTCACACCATTGATCTCCTATAAACAACTAGATACACAAAGGTCTTACTAAAACAATTTAAAAAACGTCCAAAAAAGAGTCCATTGTTAACGTCCAAATAATGTCCAATAAAGCAAATGATGGTCCATTCATCCGTTTGGACCTTCTTTGCGCTCGGACATTTTTAGAACGCAGACTGTGTATCTAGGATCAATGCGTCACGCCCCAAAACTTACATAATTATCAATTCCATACATTTATCTATTCTACTAACGTTAACGAAATTCAAAGTTTGACACATGACATTTCGCCGTATCGCATCGCAAACTCAAATCAGATCGCAACGCATTTTTTTTGGCAGTATTTATGTGTATAAGTATTTTGTCGAAGAGCGATCAAGCTGAAATCAAATTAAACTCTCCTTTGAACTTCGCCTGTAATCTGTATACTGTACAGTAAACACGCGACTCAGTGTACCTGTGGACACAATAGGTGCGCACGCGCATCGCCTCGCTCAGTGCAGCATGATCGCGCGCGCAGCACTCGCGCTTCTCGCGCTCGCCGCGCACGGGCCGGCAGATAGCTTACAGACGCGTGCGCAGGTCAGTACTAACTACATAGTGATAACTACAGTGATCATTTGTTAGATAACTATGTTTGCAGCTAATTTAATTCAGATTTTTTTAATTCATAATTCATTTATTCCTTGCTTTATGTGGTAACATGGTTGTTAGATAGTACAGGAAGTGCTCACATAAACCCTGTAAGGGCACCGCAACATTAGACACTTAAACAATAAAAATTCAAATTTGTCAGTCAGTCAATAATACAAATAAATATTCAAGTAAATATAATAATTAAGAAGAAATTATTATCCATTAAATAAAAAATTAAAATTGTCAACATATAAATTAATTTGCAAAATCATGTTCGAAAAACTCTTGCAGATTTGTAACAGTTATTTAATTTTTGTTCAAAAAATTTGGGTGAACTTAGTTCCAGGTTACCTTATGGGAGATTGTTTATATGATAATAATAAATCTTTATACAATTCTATACCAAATTATAATGAATAATAGTAATATCATAAAGTACACAAATTCAATAAAAAATACCTATTAATTATGAATATTCAAAACAGACTCTGTTAAACGCGCAAATAAAATTAAATGGTTGTTAAAATTTCATTTTCCAATTTTCTTCACAACTTTCTTTTCGTAAGGACCGTCTACAAAATATTATAAAACTTTAAAAAAAAAATTAAGGAAATAGCTAAATTATGTAAATGTGTTTTTTTTACTTTAACCGGTTTTAATATTGAAAGTTGAATTTATTATACTATAAAAGTAAACAAAACAAACTACTTAATAATTATATCTAAACTAAACCTATCTAAAACGCAAACTTACTATAAGTATATATAAAAAAATTAAGATAAAAAACCCAAATTCATTTATTTTTTCCCAATTTCTAATTATACCAGTTTTCCCATTTTCAAAACAAAATTCCACTTCAATTAATTATAAACAATTACTATTGTATTCGAATGAATGAAAGTATAGGTACGTATAGTAATTTAAATCAATAATAAATTAACATCCAATGTACACAAATTCAATTAAAAATATCTCAAATATGGTGGTAGAATTCAAGGATTTGGGGATTCACCATTTTTGAAATTCAACACTTTGCTAATCTGTCCGGACCTAATGTTCTTATATCAGCTATCTTTTGTGATGCTACCCCACCTCTGTCATCACATCCGGGTCCTCAAGTCCTCACTCATCAACTCGAGTGCCCTTCACCGCGTTCCTAGTTCCCTGATCGTTATTATCTATAGTCGTGCGTAGTTCTAGTTAATCCTGTCCTTTCGTAGAAATTGTTACGGAACTATAAAATTATTTGTTTGTATTTATACAGGGTGATTGGAAATTTGATACATTCCTTGAAAGAGGTGATACTAGAGGTGGTTTGCAACAAATTAGGCCCTATTAACGAGGGGTCGAAAATGAGTGGTTTCTGAGTCACGGTAGTTTTAATTTTATTTGACTTGTTCCCAAAAAAAGTTATGTTCAAACAGAGCATTGAAATAATACTTCTCTGAAAGCTGATAAAGTAGAGATTACCTTAAAAAAATTCATGCCTAAAATTCCCATTAACTCAAAAATAAAAGGTCATAAATCAAGAGGTTTGAATTTTTTTTTTCGACCCCTCTTTAATAGGTCCTAATTTGTTGCAAACCACTTCTAGTATCACCCCTTTTAAGGAATATATCGAATTTCCAATCATCCTGTATATAGCGGACCACAGGTTCATATTCGTATTTCTAAAGGTTGTCGCAGACTTAACGCCGCGGAAAGGAATAAGCGCCGCTTCAACTCGAGTCGTTCAGTATTCTTTGCATGAAACTCGCGAGGGTCGCGGCGACGCGGTGCCAGGTGGGTACATGTGCGGCAACGCTAAGGTTGCTCACATAGCCACCCGGAACCGTATCATTACCGCCTCGCCTCATCAGGAAGCGAATCCCCAATATGAAATATAATTAGGCTCTCTCCATAAAGCGCGTCGAAATTTATTACTTCATGATATTTACAAAAATGACAATGCCAGATTCTGCCCCACCATCAACCGCAAGTTGTACAAGATAACGAATAAATGTAAAAATATCTCCGGTTTTTTTTATTAAAAGTACCTACCTACCTATTGGTTTCAAATAAAGTTTTGTACAAGTTGCGATTCGAATAAAACAGCTTAATTAAGAATTCAGAAAATAGTAAGAAATCGAAGCGATTTATTCATTGTTTTTGTTATTCTTCTATAGGAGCAAGAGTAGTAGAAAATGATACTGATTATGATTATGCAATATGAAACCTGAAATAAGTCCCCAACAAAGTGATAGATACATCTTAAATGGCCACGTAGTTTTGTAGGTGGGGCAAAGCTCCATTAAAAAGTGGCAATGTCTTTTTAGTAGTACTTTACTTATCCATTCAACCGTAACACTGAGAGTAAACACAGCGAAACAACGTGAAACACATTATGTCTTACGTCAGCTGTCAACTAAAGGTCGAAGTCAATGCCTGCGTCACACGTGCATCCTATGACGTCATCGACTGCACCTAATTTAGCTATTGATAGATGACTCTTGAGTTCTCTTGAAAATGGCGGGAAACGACGGTTGCAAAATTATTTGATAATTTTTGTTTTATTGTCTACAGTGGTTATTTTGAGATTAATATCACGTTAAATTAATCAGAAAATGTTCGCGAGTGACAGTATGGTGAATTTGTTGGATAATTTGAGCAAGATCTGGGGTTTCAAGCTTTTATCAAGAGTTCCCGCTACAAGCTCGGGAGTGAACGTGACTGTCGAGCTGCTTCGTCCAGAGTGATGACGCTACGGCGACTCCTCTGGATGAAGACAAGAAGACGCGGCTGCCCAGGGTGAAGACGCTACTGCGACTCCCCTGGAGGAAGATAGAAGACTATTATATATTGAATTTTCTGTAACATGACATTGGCAAATGACGAACTGTCGAGTCCATTGATAAAATAAATAATAATAATAGATGACTCTTGATTGAAGCATTGCAGTACCAGGGGACCACGCGTTCTAGGCATCGTATGCGCGGATTTACAGTTTTTCTATGAAGGCTGCGGCACTAACTAAAATTATGCGCCTGAAAAAATGTATAGCAATCTTGGGGTGTCTATTTAGGGACTGATGAATATCGATACACGATTGGACAAACTTCGCTCGATAGAAATAAAATGGCAAACATACCCCTTCCATGTCTTTTAAAATGAAAACTCGTCTAAACCCAAAATAGTTATTCATAATTTTGAAAGATCTGTCGGCGCGGCTCGTGGAGTCCACGCGTGACCAAAGTGCTGGCCTGTATTTCGCCCAAAGGATCAGTCTAGCGATCCAGAGGGGAAATGCCGCCAGCATTTTGGGCACGTTGCCGGACAACGGGGATCGGTTGAACTATCTGTAATGCTAGCCATACAGATAGTTCAACCGACCTATTGTATATAGTTTTTAGTTTAGTTTATATTTTCTAGGTTAATATTATAATAGTTATTTTTATTTTTTATTGTTTTCGAGATACATAATAAATTTCGTTATTCATACAATATATATATAAATATCAAAATGTAGGGTATTAAAAATACGAAAGCTTGTTTTAAAAAGAAATCTGATTTAAAATGACGTATTTATATTTCCTGTCAACATTCATCCAAAATTAATAAAAATACAAATATGGAGTCACTGTGCCGCGCTCTTCTCTCCGCCGCTGCGGGACATCTTCTGTCTCGAGCCCTAGTTTGACAGCTAGCAGTTCCCACCTGTAATTTCGAGTATAATTCAACTCTAGCTAACCTACTGTATGAATTTGACTCACTGGCTAGAAAGCGAATGAGTCTTCTGGGGTCGGCCTATCCGGAACCAGAAGACTACAGGCTCCTTCCCATGAGCTGCATAGCGGACCTATTGAGCTACATCTTTAGGGAGGAGGCAGGAGCATAAAGGAAAGGGGAGAGCACAAAAGATCCCATTGGGTCGAAGTGACGCCACATTGGCACACAATCAGGATAAGATAAGAACTCTAGCTACGGCTTTTTCAAAGTGCTCTGGTATTTAAAACTTGGCTGGACTATTTTTAAAAATAGTTTACAAATATTTTTTGCATAGTTAAAGAGTGGGTGCAAATTATACCTACGTCATATTCGCAAATTTTATTAGGTTTCTACTGTAAATACATAAACCTAGGTATGTTATACAGGGTGAAAAAAAAGGTAGTACAATCGAAGACAGAGATAAGTATACAGGGGGCCTCAATAAGATTGATATTTTCTCAAAAACTACTGGACCGAATTTAATATTTTTTTACAGTTACATAGTTTTAACTTTTATCTATAAAACAGTGAAATAATTTTTGCAATAGGTCAAGTAGTTTGTGAGAAAATCTCAACCCATAAAACTCTACTGTACACCTTTCTCTGTGTTCCACCGTACCTGGATTGATCGCTTGCAAAATAGTTCAGTTCATATCTAAACAATTATTATTAACTAGCTGCTGCCAGCGACGGAATATAAATTATAGCATATGTGTTAATCTGATGTATGTTCACTAAAATCCATTCAGTAGTTTTTGCGTGAAAGAGCAACAAACATCCATCCATTCTCGTGCAAAAGACATTGCCACATTTCAATGGAGCTTTGCCCCACCTACAAAGCTACGTCGCCATTTAAGCTGTACCTGTCATTTTGTTGGGGACTTATTACAGGTTTCAAATTGCATAATCACAATCAGTATCATTTTCTACTACTCTCGCAACTCCTATAGAAGAATAACAAAAACAATGAATAAATCGCTTCGAATTTCTTACTATTTTCTGAATTCTTAATTAAGCTGGGTTTTTTTCGAATCGCAACTTGTACAAAACTTTATTTTAAACTAATAATTTTAATTAAAAAAACGGAGATATTTTTACATTTATTCGATATCTTGTACATCCTGCGGTTTATGGTGGGGCTGGCATTGTCATTTATAGTGTTCGGATTTTTTACCTTTACTTGTGCTATAAGACCTAGATTCTTGCCAATTTTCATGATTCTAGGTCAACGGGAAGTACCCTATAGGTTATGGTTTTCTTGCATTTTCATACAAATATGTGAGAAAATGCTATATAAACAGCGATATCTTTTGATTGCGTTGACGTAGAAGGTTGATTTTTTCACTGCTGCATTTCAAACCTTTTCAATGGTCACGTAGTTTTGTAGGTGGAGGCAAAGCTCCAATTAAATGTGGCAATGTCTTTTTAAGTTTTATTTTTGTAATTATAAACTTATATTTGCAGTTGTCGCCTGTCGATATATGAAAGATAAGATTGTCCCTAAGTCTAGTTTATCTTTTCGTTAGAGCAAATTTTAATGTTATGGTTAAGTTGCACGGAACCCCTCGGTGAGCGACAGCCGACTCGCACTTGGTCGTTTTTTTGGTGACATGGGGAATGAACATGTACCTATTTCTCAAGAGCTCGGTGGCTCAGTGGTTGGGTCAATGGACTTGCAATATGGAGGTCCCAGGTGCGATTCCCAGCTAGGGCAGCCATGTACCAATGAGTTATCCTCGGTTTTTTCGATGGAAAAACTTACGTACATTTACCGAGTGCTCTCAAAAACGGTGAAAGAAAACATCGTGATGAAACCTGCATGTCGTAGAAGAAAAAAAAATCTAAGGCATGTGAAATCCGCCAACCCGCAGTGGGCCCGCGTGGTGGATTATGGCCCGAGCTCCCTCGATGTAAGGGAAGGTCTGTGCCCGAGCAGTGGGGCAATATAAATAGACTGATGATGATGTACCTATTTCTAAATGAAATGAAAATGAAATTAAAAAAATATTTATTACACATATTACACATACAAGGTGACCTTATTTATACACTTAGAGCTAACTTAAAATAATATGAGTAAAAGGCCTGTGATCAGCTGAAATGCTGTGCCCAGCCACTGGGGTGACTGGGCACAGCGCTGATTTTCATCACATCCCGTACTGTGTTCGTGTGTTTCTAAACAGCCTGTATCTTCAGCATGTAAATAAACCTAGGTTATGTACGGCATTTTATGTTTCCTTTGTGACATCAGCATAATAATAATTTTACTGGACGCGCGTCCGTTTAGTACCGGCCTTAGGTGTTACAAGGCCACTTCAATACGATCGCTGGGATTGCAAAAACATTGCTCGGATTCAGTTTCAGGTGTCACGTTTTAATGCGAGTCTCAAATACCATATGTTGTAGCTACCATCGACATTGTTGTTATTTATTTAGTTTATTAATGGGTTCTCTTGAAAATGGCGGGAAACGACGGTTGCGAAATTATTTGATAATTTTCCTTTTAACATCTACAGGGACTATTTTGTGTTTAATATCACGTTAAATTAATCAGAAAATGTTCGCGAATGACAGTAGGTACGGTGAAGTTATTGGATTATTTATGCAAGATCTGAAGTTTCAAAGCTTTTATCAAGAGTTCCCGCTACAAGCTCGGGAGTGAACGTGACTGTCGAGCTGCTTCGTCCAGAGTGACGACGCTACGGCGTCTCCTCTGGATGAAGACATGAACACGCGGCTACCCAGGGCGAAGACGCTACTGCGACTCCCCTGGAGGAAGATAGAAGACTAATGATTATATTGAATTTTCTGTAACATGACATTGGCAAATGACGAACAGTCGAGTCCATTAATAAAATAAATAAAAAATAAATAAGTACGTCATAAGTCACACAATGATCTCAGTTCAAGTGAAATAAAACATTGCAAAAAATTAAAATTACCTTAAAATAGAAAAACTCCAAAGCACAGTAACGATGCATATCAAATTAATATTTTTTTATTATAGTTGAATTTATTGTATATATATTTTTATTATTATCCCCAAATTGTTTAATATACTTAAACGCTGTGCAGAATTAATGTATGTCACAAGCCTAACCAACCATTTAATTTTGTCGAATGAATTCAAGGCCACCTGTATATATGCCCAGATCAGACTTAGGTAGGTAGCTTAGTTTGCCGGTGTGATAACTGGGATTTTTCTTTCCCCGTGGTCATAAGATAAGATAAATAAGATAAATGAAGCGCCTGCGGAATTTCTTACCGACATCCACTAAAATTACGCTTGCACAGTCACTTCTCCTTCCCATCCTCGACTACGCTGACGCCTGCTATCCAGATCTTACTGTAGAACATTTCAACAAACTTGAGCGTCTTCAAAATGTCTGCATTCGGTTCATATTTGGCTTGCGCAAATATGACCACGTCTCCGAATACCGGACAAAACTCAAGTGGCTCTCAATACGTCGTCGCAAGGACGCTCACATTCTCTCTCTCTTATATTCCGTTCTGTTTCATCCCTCGACTCCTCCTTACTTAAAGCTTTGTTTCCAATTCCTTTCTTCTTTGCATGATCGCAATCTTCGCTCCAATGATGAGCTCATTCTATATCTTCCTGTCCACTCTACCAAGTTTGGTTTTAATTCCTTCACCGCTCACGCTATCCGTCTCTGGAACTCCTTACCGGCTTCGATTAGAACTGCCAAATCCCTTGATATTTTTAAGGGACAGGTTAAGGATCACTTTCTTAACCTTTCATAGTTTTCTTACTGTCCTACATTATGTATGTTTAACTTTTGTATTCTATTTATCAGTATGTAGTATATATATATATATATATATATATATATATATATATATATATATATATATATATTTTGTTGTTGTTGTTAAGTATTATTTATTATAACATATATGTTTATGTATTAGTATACTTAATATAATTAGTGTAAGTGTATTTTTATATATCTATTTATTATGTATCTAATTACATTATTGTTTAAGTATCATGTAACTTCGTTGTATTCAAGTAGGTACCAGTTAGGTATCGATATACATATAATTATTGTTCAACAAGCTACCTATTCATCCGCTGAATTCTGTAAACAAAGGTTGTCTGGAAGAGATCGCTTTAAGCGATAAGACCGCCAATTGTGATACTAACTGTATTAGCATATTTCTTTTGTGTAATTCCTTTTACTTTGCAATAAAGAATATTTATCTTATCTTATCTTATAAATATTCTTTGTTAACTGGCGTAGCAGACGTGGCCCGCAAAGCAGCCACATTAAAGTGTCACTGTGCGGGCCCCGTGTGCCGCATGCAGCCGGACCGATGGGCCCGGACTGTCACAGAATGGGTGCCATCGGACGGGCGCCGGCGTCGGGGCAGACCTCGGCGTAGGAGAGACGATGTCGTTAGATACAGGGATGGGTGGCTGGAAGAGGCTCAGGACAGGGATGGATGGAAGAGGAGGGGGGAGACCTTTGCCCAGCAGTGGGACAATTTATAGGTTAACCAAAAAAAAATTGTTGCAAAAAAATTTAAAAAGTATTACACAAAAGAAATAGGCTAATACAGTTAGTATTACAATTGGCGGTCTTATCGCTCAAAGCGATCTCTTCCAGACAACCTTTGGCTAGAGAATTAGGCGTATGAATAGGTAGCTTGTTGAGCAATATTAAATACCTATCATTAACTGGTACTTGGTCATACTGGTAGGGCCACGAGTATGACCACGAGGAACACCCCGCTTTATCATACTAACGTCCGATTTCTGTTAAATTGCAGTCCTCGTCAATATGGGTGGACGTGGCTCCGAACACCGAAGACCCTGTCGTAGAAGACAGAAGGTATACTCCCGAGCTGGTCACCGAGTACAACATAGCCAAGGAAGACGCCAGTGCCCTCTACACGGAGTTCCAGGGTCATGCTGCTGTGCACCTGAAGGCATTCCTCAGGAATATGACTGGGCTGACCAATGAGACCATCAGCGCTTTGGATTGGGGATACTTAGATAGTGCTGTGAGTATGTTATAAAGTATTTAATTAAATCTCAACAGTCGAAGACAGATAGATAAAGTATACAGATAAAATATTCAGCCCGAATAAGGTTGAGATTATCTCAAAAACTACTGGATCGAATTTAATAATTATTTTACAGTTACATAGTTTCAACTTTTATCTAACTAACAGTGAAAGAATTCTTGCAATAGGTTAAGTAGTTTTTGAGATAATCTCAACCTTAAAAACTCTACTGTACACCTTTCTTTGTCTTCGATCACAAATCAGCAGATGCAGATCTTGCACAAATCATGCGAAAAATTCGGCTTTCAACATATTATACCTCTGTCATTCGCGAACATGCTTTTGAAAATGGCGGGTGCTTTTGAAAATGGCGGGAAACAACGGTTGCGAAATTATTTGATAATTTTAATTTTAATGTGGTTATTTTGTGTTTAATATCACGTTAAATCAATCAGAAAATATTCGCGACAGTATGGTGAAATTATTGGATTATTTGTGCAAGAACTGAAGTTTCGTGCTAAAGTCAAGAGTCACGAGCTCGGGAGTGAAGGTGACTATCGAGCTGCTTCGTCCAGAGTCACGACGCTACGGCGACTCCTCTGGAGGAAGAGAGAAGACTATGATATTATTTTGAATATTCTGTAACATGACATTGGCAAATGACGAGCTGTCGAGTCCATTAATAAAACGAATAAATAATAACAATTCTGCAATCGTCGTTTCCCACCATTTTCAAAAGCCATCATCCTTTAACATCTTGAGACAAATTCTAGAATACCGCCTTACTGGATCAAATCTGAAGTCGTCACTCAA
Organism: Tachystola acroxantha; assembly: GCA_963506565.1. NCBI lineage: Eukaryota > Metazoa > Arthropoda > Insecta > Lepidoptera > Oecophoridae > Tachystola > Tachystola acroxantha. The sequence goes on from OY735879.1 coordinate 13,161,728, forward strand.
TAAATCAAGAAGCCAGTCGCTTACAATTGGTTTTAATTACAGTTTGATAAATGATAGGACGACGTGAATCACGTTTCCAACATTTCAGTGTTATTATATCTACTGTAACTTGCTGCTAACAAACACGTCAAAATAAACACTACCGAACTGGGACAAGGCGAGAGATAAGGAGATGAGTTTGCGAAAGTCAACCTTTAAGGACTTGGAAAGGGCTTGAACTCGGTTACAACGATGCAAGATGAACTGACTGATAACGATATGTATACTGAAACTAAAATTAACACGTTCATGGACAGTAGAAAATACGAAATGACAGTGAAAATTCTCAACTACTGTCATAACCGTGGGGGATTCTAAGTATGTGCGTGTCAAGACCGACAAAAATGTACCTACAACCTTTATTTTGACAGTACACATACCTATTTTCTACACAGAATGACAGTGGGACCGCTCCACAAAGAAAACCGCCTACGAACGCCGCGGGAGATGCCGTTGTGTTTTTAAATGCATCAAAATACTACGTCATACGCCGTACTGTCATTTTCCGAATACTCAAAGTACGGCATATGCCGCCACTGTCCATGAACGTGTATTACTGATATTACAATACTGAATCTTATGAGAGCGGATGTGAGTGAGTGTGTTACGATGCGATTTCAGTACGGAGAGAGCAGTAGTAAAAAATAAACGAGGAAATAAAGGACTGGGTTTTATTGGAGTACCTATGTGTCAAGTATTTGACAAATATTACAAACATTCAATAACGAATACGAATAGACAAGTGAAGGGCCACCATTTGATGAATATTATTAGGCATTCACGGTTTGTATACATATTAATTAGATAAAACGGGAATTACCGTGTTAAACATTTATTATTGATGACTCGATATTTCGACAGCATTGCAGCCATCATGGGCACGAGTAGACTGAAGTCGGTGAGTGTTGAACGTCAGAAGGGTGACACAAAACGATCTACCCTCTTTCGTGTTCGCTGACTGCGTTGAGAAAAGTTGTTGATATTTGCAGGTACCCCCATTTATCAAAAATAACTAATTATGTCCGCTCGTTTGCACGCACTCGACTTTGTGCCTCGTTTACATAAGTCGATCACTGGATTTCAAGTTTTGACAACAGAAAACCATCGTCGCGATTGAATTGTATTTCTTTATTTCAATGGCCTCGCGTACTAATCTGGGAACATTAGCGTTCTGTCGATAATACTTTTGGATTGTGAAGTTCAATCCAGTGATTAGGGCCCGACTCAATAATATATGTTTAACACGGTAATTCCCGTTTTATCTAATTAATATTATTAGACAGTTGTCATATTTTTTATACCTCACATTTAAAAGTTAACTTTTGCGTAAAATGACGCAGTTACATTCTAATGGAGCTGTCATCGAGAAAAATGATTGGAAATAATTTTCTTTGTGTCAGAGCGTACATAGGTAGTGTTTCTACCGAGTATGAACAGTTTCGCCCTCATTATTACCATAAACGCTTGCCTATATCCGATACGAGGTTCTTAGTAAAGCTTCTAACAGACAAGATGTAGGTTACAAGAAACATTCCGACGTGAAGGCATTTGCAATGAATTATATGCACCAATAATGCATCTGATATGTTTGCGTCTGTGCATTGCAACTATGTGTGATGTTGTGTTTTCGATATGTGGTGTTTTGATTCGGTGATCCATTTCTCCAGTCTATCTGATTCACATCTGGTTTAGTTTGTTTTGATTTTCTACGTCATTTCCTTATGATGTTTGGTTAGAAAAGGTGGAAGTTGCGCTTATTTTATTAGCACTGTTGCCTTCTAAATAAGATCGTATTTTTTTGTTATTTTACTACTGTCGTTCCCATTCCATCTTCTCCCTTTTAGATCACTAGAAGTGTTGAAAATTTAGATGGTCTTTCTCATGGTCGTCTTTGGATTCATATATAATTATGTACCTGACGGACTCACGCTCATCCCCTGGAGGCTGGGTAAGCCATTGGTGTGGGGCGCAACTTGTAGGCTACTCTTTTGTGCCATTCGGGGTAGTGACGCTGGGTCCCTGGCCGCTTTTACGCTTTGCCACTTTTTCTCCTCAGCGTTGGCACCTTTTCCTTGCAAAGTGGTGTAAATGTAAATTCAAAAAAATATGTTGACGTTCAACAAAATGCTGGCGAAATATCGAGACATCAATAAATGAATGTTACACGGTAATTCCCGTTCATATCTAATTAATAAAATATGTTGACGTGCAAAAATGTAACGTACTTACTTGCAATAAAGAGATTTGTCTTCATGATTCCATTTATGATGACTTCCTGTAATTGGTCGTGCAACTATCTTCTGTACAAGGAGTCCAGGGTTTAACCCCCCCCCCCCCCGATACTGAACACTTTAGGCTTATCACGCCCTGCATATACAAGGGAGGTAGTGCGAATACACTTTGAAATAGGTGACGTTACTGACATTTTCACTCCGAGCCTCGGAAAGCACGTTAAGCAAGTTGGTCCCCGTTACTGTCGCTCGGCAGCAGTCTTCAGGCCATATTAGAGGCACCTATAACTGGCGCCTGAATAACTCTTACTCTGGTCTGTAAGAAAGAGATCCTGATTAAAAACAGAACAGACATTGCCATGAATGACAGTGCAACATAATAATAGATCGCACCAAACATTAGTCTCGTCAATCTGATAGCATTAGCGCATTGGCATGTGCCGAGGGATCTGATGCCAGGCGAGTGCAGAGCGTCAGCGTGGGGTGGCCAGGGTTTGTGGTGAGGGCCGGATATTCCGGACATATGTTATTAAATATTCGTCTACACAGGTGGATGAAAGGCGATACGGAAAGATAAAGTCCTGAAGCTTGGCTTTACCATGGTGCGATTTTCTGTAATGATGAGGTATATACCTCGTGACCCTTCGGCCGCTTTGGCAACCAAGTTTCGCAACGAGTTGTTAAAAATGTAGTAATATTCTTGCTACGTCACTAGTTGCCTTTTTTATGAGAGATAGACAAGAAGAAAAGCCATCTGATGATAGACGGTCATTGTCGCTTAGAGACACCTGCAACACCATAGGGGTTGAATGACTCTATTCACGTTTCTCTTAAAGCATCCCATACCATAGCTCTATGGAAAGACGTCAGGAAGCATATAGTTCCAGATTCTGCATGTACGCGGCAATAATATTAGGTATTATGTTCATATACAATTTCTTTCAAATAGCATTACTCACTTACTTATCATGTACATCTGGTACAGTGGCTCAGTGGTTGGGTCGATGGACTTGCAATACGGAGGCCCCAGGTTCGATTCCCAGCCAGGGCAGCCATGTACCAAAGAGTTATCCTCGGTTTTTTCGACGGAAAACTTAAATTTACCGAGTGCTCTCGAAAACGGTGAATGAAAACATCATGATGTAACCTGCATGCCGTAGAAGAAGAAAAATCAAAGGCATGTGAAATCCACAGTCCGCACTTGGCCCGCGTGGTGGATCATGGCCTCAGCTCCCTCGACATAAAGGAAGATCTGTGCCCGAGCAGTGGGGCAATATAAATAGACTGATGATGATGATAAAATCTGGTACTAGTGCTATTATTTTATCGGTATTCAAATTTCCAGAGGCGTGGTCACAGTACTCAGCTCTGCTTGACTGCATTATGCTCCAACCTTGACTCCCTTTGATACCATTCAAGGGCAAATGACTAATTTGTGCATTATAAATATAATTGCATAATCACCGCCACATGTTCTGCCAATAATCTTAACGCTCAAATTCTAGCGCACATAGTAGAAATATGAAGGAATGAATAATTTATATGATACGACAAGTTGGACGTAATTATAGACTGTTATGTCAGCGTCTCAGGCCACCCAGAGAGCAAATGATGACGAGACGAACTAAAGCCAGACCTGAGTTGGCTTTAACAGTGTGACCATCCAAGGCAAAAGATTGAAACGATATTATCTGGAAATATAAATATACCTATATCTACTTACATGAATTTAACGAAGTACAATTATTACTATCTAGTATTTTATCTGATGAGACACAAATTCTAGAATAATTGATATGAAAATGAGGAAGCGAAACGAGGAGCGCTGATGAAAACTAAAATTCTGATAAAGTGAAACCGAAAACAGTATTTTTTCGTGAAGAATAAACCTTCACAATCAGTATTTAATAAAACAAAACACACAAATATAATACGTAAAAAGGTTTCTAGACTAGATGCAATTAGTTAATGGTTTTTTTTTGTAGATAAAATACTTAGATCGCTAAGAAGGAAATTAGATTAAGCAAACTTTTCGCATTACCACTGGTTTTCTAATTCAAAAACATTTACATACTTCCAATGGTTCACCATCATTGTTTTTATAGTAAAGATTTAAGACGAGGACGACATTAATTAGTCATCAAGATCTTACTCCAATCTAGTATTTGACTACTGAGATTAATTCAAATTCAAACAATTTAATGCAGTCACAAAGACCATAAGTATTACTAGTTTAATAATATTGTTAGTTTAGTAAGTCAGTTTATATTTTTAGTTATTTGAGTATTAGTACTTAAAGCTATGTTGGTGTTTACATGAGGTGTATTACGCGGTATGACATGACTAGGTCCGACTCCGAGACCCCGGGACATGTAAGTGTACCCAGTGTCTCAGAATCGGACTGTCCAATGTCCATGGAATCTCAGGCTCTTCAGGATGCTGTTATAAAGCGTCTAATAAATTGAAACAGTCTCAAATTCGCAAACTTCTGTATTCTGTTTACATGACCTTCCTCAACATGAAGCATCGAATTAGCATTCTTTTGAAACCGAAACAATTCGTCAATGAGATCACAAGACACTGCATTCTTTACGTTTGTTTGCGTAATTATGTCATAAAAGTATGCATAAAATGCAAGGCCATCGCGCTTGATTGCATGCACATACCTAACACTTTTATTATTAGATTTACGACTATGTTCTGGGTATTTACTTATTTTATGGCTTTTAATATCTTAAGCTATGTTGTCATCAACTTCAACTTCCTGAACATGAGTGGATTCTTACATTGTTTTAAACTTGCACTTCACTGTTTTATCTTATCTATCAGCTAAAGGATTATAGGCTACTGAACTGACTCTTCAATTCCATTAGAAGTACCTGCCCCCTTACATTTAACTCTTATAGCAGTATTACTTTCATAATACTTTGTTACTTCGTACAATTACGACCTTAAAGTAAGCTTATTAAGGTCGACATTGTACGAAGTAACAAAGTATTATGAAAGTAATACTGCTATAAGAGTTTAAGGTAAGGGGGCTGTATTCTTTCCTTGTTGTATTTATCTATCGTTCATTATCTTATCATCTTCTTCTTATGGCGCAGTCTTCTTCGAAAGTTCGCGATCATTATGGCAATCTGCACTCTCGACAATGCCACACAGAATAGACATCTGATACTCTTGCTTAAATTATTGAGCCAGGATATCCTTCTTCGTCGAGACCTTCTACCCTCATCATTTTCACCACTCTTCTTCTCAACGTCCCTCTTCTCATCGAAGGTTGGACAATATCATGGCAATGTTCACCCTCTGTCCTGCTGCCCGGAACAAGGAGCCGGTGCTGCAGCCGAACCAATCACATAAATTCTTTAGCCAAGAGTGTCTTCTCCTGCCAATGCTCCTCTTCCCACAAATCTTGCCCTGGATTATTAATTCTTTATTCTATTATTATTCCGCCACTATATAACCTTAATTTTCTCCTAAAATAGAGGACACTTCATGTACAGCTAACAGCAGATCAAGTGTAACACTTTGGACTTTGGACCGTTCTTATTATCAGCGTCGTAAGATTTAAAATCGTATTGCAAGTGTTACCATTAATCTGCTGTTGTCCGTGCCTGTATCAGTCCATCTGGACATTAGAACTCTCCCACTCAAGGTACATTACTGGAAGCAGGTCTATCTTATGCTATGGCCTAGATTCATAGTAAATTTTGAGAGATATCTCTAGACAGAAATTGACTCAAAAATTTTGAGCGTGAGCTTGATAAAGTATTTCTTGACTCACTCAAGTAATTGATTCATTACCTGTTCTTTACTTACGTATATAAAAAGTCACAAGTCAGATAGATTTTATAGTCTGGTAGTACATAAATATGTTTACCGAGAAGTCAGGAGTTGCTTAGGTCAAAAGATCAAGATAGTTAATACCAATAGTATCGAGGAAGAAGCAATTTTGAATTCTATACTGTAATATGTATCGGTATAGTATTGTATCAGTACCAAAGTTGATATTGGTACTGCAACTCAAATAAATGTGATTTTATTTTCGAAATATCTGAAAAAAAAAATTATCGATATCTTCTTGTTAACGTTGAATTTTCGAAAAGTTGTATTTCAGAATTTTAGAGTGTCTCTGCCCCAATTTTTCTGGTCTTTTGTAAAATAGGCTTCCAAATAAAGACTTTATTCATAAAATGTGTTGAAACAGAGATCACTTTGGATTTTTTTTATGTGGATTTGGTAAAGACTAGAATGAAAATATATTTACACATTAGGTACTTATAGATTAAATGTCGCTAAATCACATATATTTTTTGCAAGACTCTAGGTGCTGCTACAAAAGAGTTGTTGGTCTTCAAAGACTGTGGTTTGGCTCCCTGACGTGCTCTTCACTCCGCCGCTGCGGAGCATCTTGTGTCTCACTCTTGCTTTTGACAACCATATAGCGCCTACGTGCTTTCCGAGGCACGAAGGGGCTAAGATGAAAATGTCACTCGCAAGTTCTCTTAAAAATGGCGGGAAACGACGGTTGCAAAATTATTTGATAATTTTTGTTTTATTGTCTACAGTGGTTATTGAGATTAATATCACGTTAAATTAATCAGAAAATGTTCGCGAGTGACAGTATGGTGAATTTGTTGGATAATTTGAGCAAGATCTGGGGTTTCAAGTTTTTATCAAGAGTCCCCGCTACAAGCTCGGGAGTGAACGTGACTGTCGAGCTGCTTCGTCCAGAGTGACGACGCTACGGCGACTCCTCTGGATGAAGATAGAAGACTATTATATAGGTATTGAATTTTCTGTAACATGACATTGGCAAATGACGATCAGTCGAGTCCATTAATAAAATAAATAAATAAATGTCGCTCGCGGCCACCGATCCAAGTACAAACCTCGTCCAACGTTGCTTGACTTGTACGATAGTTTCGTTACCCGCAACTGGACTACGACTCGTGTTGCTAATATCTTGATACTTGATTAGGTATGTGTTACAAACACCGCAATGTTTGCTATAAATATCTTGTTAGCCATCCATCACCATAAAATATTTTCGAAACAAAGTTTGGAACGTCAGCTTATCATAAGGTAATCTTGGTTGGTAAGGGCGGGGATGGTGACCTATAATATCTTAAAAACTATAGCTGTTAGCCATAAGCGTGATTTAAAGTTAGTCTACTGTTTAAGCCTTCAGTCAGTTCCTTTCTAACTTAAGTTTTTACGAAATGTTAAAGGCACAGCACGGTTTAACGGAAGTAAAGTTAAACTGGATGTATAGAGACGAAAATGATATTTATTATATTTCAAAAGATGATATTATGTTTCAAAACAACTGAAAGGAATGAATTAAAAAACTGGTTTTTGAAAATTGACTGCAACTTTTTTCTTCCCATTGTTTTTCCTTGCAAAATGGTGAAAATATAGGCGCGTATTTATAAACGTGATTTAAAGTTACGCCACCGTTTAGGTCCATTTCTATCTTCTTCTTTTTTAACGAAGTGTGAAAGGGATAGCAACACGATTTAATGGAAGCGAGGTTTAACTAGTTTTATGAATAACAGCAATGGTGTGCACCCATATACACAATTGACGATATTTTTTTATTATTATTGATTATTACAAAATCCACAGCACTTAATGCTACTTAAAAAACACAAATGAGCTAAACCTACTGCCAATTACGGATTTACAATTTTTAAATAAGACATAAGAAAGCCTAAAGCAACTACATAATAAAGATATATATTTATTATTGCTCAACAAGCTACCTATTCATACGCCGAATTCTCTACCCAAAGGTTGTCTGGAAGAGATCGCTTTGAGCGATAAGACCGCCAATTGTAATATTAACGATATTAGCCTATTTCTTTTGTGTAATTCTTTTCTTTTTTTGCAATAAAGAATATTTATCTTATCTTATCATATCTTAATAAAGCATAAACAACTAAATACCTAAAACTTAGCAAGACCTGATGTGGTGATTATGCGGTGTAGTGTGGGTGTGTAGTGTGTGGATAGTGTAAGTGTTGATGTGTAAGTGTTGATGTGTGTTGATTAATATGAATCTATAGTCTAGACTTTAGAGATCAATTTACATAATTGCTATTTACGAAGCCACGTCATATTATTTTATAGTCAAACACCCGGAACATAGCCAAGCCTCTAATAATGCATCATCGGTAAACAAAACAACCATTAGCTATACTATACTATAGGAACTATCGCTTGAGTCGGCAGCGGATAACCAATAATAACATTTATTTGAAACGCGTGAGTCGTTAGGCCGTATCAACCTTGACTTTGACATTTGTAGATGTACGGTGGAACACAGAGAAAGGTGTACATGAGAGTTTTTAAGGTTGAGATTATCTCAAAAACTACTTGACCTATTGCAAAAATTCTTTCACTGTTTGATAGATAAAAGTTAAAACTATGTAACTGTAAAAGAATTATTAAATTCGGTCCAGTAGTTTTTGAGAAAATCTCAACTTTATTGAGGCCCCCTGTATACTTATCTCTGTCTTCGACTAGGTAGAGCATGCAGCTGGACCAGTAGGATCCAATCATTTGTTGATTTTTACTCGGTTTTTGTAACAACTTACGAACTTGCATTTACCGATAGTTCAAATGATGAAAAATTTCTAGCCGTGGGTAGAACTTGAACCTACGACCTTGTCATTTCGTTACTGAGGTTTTGGGTTCAAATCGAAGAAAATTTCACAAAAAACCGTAGTCACAAAATTGCCCCAACGGGAACTGCTTATAATGATGACGAAAATCTGTTAGAAAAGAGTTTTTAGTTGTAATGTCAGCTGTCTATGCTGGATTGACATGTGTTGTGTTTTGTTTACTGTTTTTCCGAATTTTTATATCCCGTCACTGTTTCTTATCTTATTACAAATAAACTACGTTTTTACATCCAAAAACCAGTTTATTCAACAGGTTATGGGCCCAGGAACGGCCGATCAAAATTGTGATGGATAAAAAAGAAAATATTACGGGTGCCAGAGAAAGGTATGAGATGGGGAACAGTAGCCTACCGTCTATAGAGAGATTAGATGGTCAGAGTAATTACTCCACATGGAAGTTTCAAATGGAGATGTATTTGATTCATGAGGGTTTGTGGCAGTGCACATCAGAGACACCGTCTAATGAGTTAGATGCGATAAGGCAGGATCAGAGGGCTAAAGCGAAAATATGCCTAATGGTGAAACCAGAATGTTTGATTCATGTTCGACAAGCAAAAAATGCCAAAGAAGCTTGGCAAGCGCTTGGAGTAGCGTTCGAAGACAAAGGTATAAACAATAGGTGCAGATTATTGAGCAAGCTAGTTAGTTTTAAACTAGAGCAGTTTAATTCGACGCGAGAATATGTCACAGAGATTATGTCAGTAGCTCAAAGGCTTAGAGATATTGGCAAGGAAGTTGACGACGAGATGCTAGCTGCACTAATGTTGCAAGGGCTCACGAATGAGTACGCACCGATGAGAATTGCGATTGAGAATAGCAATATAACTATCACAACAGACTATGTAAAGACGAAACTCCTACAAATGGATGAGCCTTCTACTAGTAGTTCGAGGAGTACACCAGAGACGGCGCTCATAATGAGAGGAAAAGTGAAGACTAGGCAGCAGTTCGAAAAGAAACAGTTAAAATGTTTTATTTGCGATGGTTTACACAAAGCCAAAGATTGTCCGGATAATCCTAGAAACAAGGAGAGACTTACAGACAATGCTTATCTTACTGCAATGACAACTGCTGGGAAAGAAGCAAGCGCGGACTGGATCCTGGACTCAGGAGCATCGACGCACATGACAAACCGAAGAGATTTGTTACAAAACTATGTAGTAGATAGTAACAAAGTAGAGATTGCATGCGCAAATGGAGGTAAAGTGTATGGAGTAGGCGTAGGTGATGTGAAAAGTAGAGATTTTACTGTAAAAGGAGCCATGTATGTACCAGATTTGACAGCAAATCTATTGAGTGTTAGTACCCTAGTAAAGAGAGAGAATGTGGTGGTGTTCTCGGAAAAGGGTTGCGAGATATATAAGTCAGGTGACTGTGTAGTGAAAGGTAAAGTTATTGATGGATGCAAGGAAGAAAGAGGTGTTTATAAATTAAAACATTCTTATCCTAACAATACAGAGGCTGTCTTTGGAGCAGCTGCTGTTGATAACGAGACTTACTTGTGGCATCGGAGAATGGGACATCTTGGTCTTAATAACTTGAGACTGCTACGCGACGTCATGGCAACAGGGGTAAGTTTTCCTTCGAGTAATTTAACAAAGAAAGTTGAGTGCGTACCCTGTGTAATGGGTAAGCAAATAAAACAGCCGTTCAAGAATTTAGGGGCTACGAGGGCAAATGAGGTGTTAGAGCTTGTGCATTCGGATGTATGCGGGCCAATAAGCGAGAATTCTATTGGAGGATATCGATACTTCATGACACTTATTGATGATAAGACACGTAAAACCTTCGTATATTTCCTTAAAGGTAAAAACGAAGTCTATGACAAAATAAAAGATTTCAAGAGTTTTGTAGAACATCAAATGGGAAAGAAGATAAAGATTTTGAGAACCGATAACGGCACAGAATACGTGAATAATCGTATGAATGAGTTAACGAAGAGAAGTGGAATTCTACATCAATTAACTATAGATTACACACCTGAACAGAATGGCGTAGCCGAACGCGCTAATAGGACAATTATTGAGAAAGCTAGAACTATGTTGCAGGAAGCGAATTTAGGTATAAAGTATTGGGCAGAGGCTGTTAATACTGCGGTTTACCTAAAGAATAGATCACCAACCATAGCAGTAAAAGGAATAACACCGGAAGAAGCGTGGTCAGGCAGGAAAAATGATCTAACAATGATACGAGTTTTCGGTTGCCGAGCGTTTATGCATATTCCTGATCAGAAGCGTAAGAAGTTTGATCCGAAAAGCAAGGAGTTGCTTCACGTGGGTTACTGTGAAGAGTCAAAGGGATATAGATTAATTGATCCAGTATCGTTTAAGATATTCAAAGCAAGAGATGTAATATTCTTTGAGAATCAATTCTTCAACAGTGACACGCAAGAGAAACGTGTTGATCTAGTACCATTAACGGAAAACTCCGTTAGTAATTGCGAAAGTATTTTCAATTTAGAGAGTAATAAAGCAGAAACGAAGAAGATAGAGAACACAAGTCAAGGAGGAGACAGTTTAGGAGTGAACTGTAATGAACGCGTTGAAAAAGGAGAAGGAACACAAGAGTTAGGGTGTAGCTTTCAAGGAGGTGATAATCTAGAGGTGATTTCTAATGCATCCGATGAGATCGATACGGAAAGAAGATATCCCATAAGAAATAGAAAGCCAAGAGATTTTAATGGATATATTGTATATAAAGCAAATGAAGAATCTTGTTTAGAACCGAGAACAGTTGAAGAAGCCTTAGGAAGGTCAGATGGAGAAAAGTGGCACGAAGCTATTCAAACAGAACTTAGTGCATTGAAAAAGAATTCAACTTGGGATTTAGTACAAGAAGCTAAAGGAAACGTTGTTGATTCTAAATGGATATTTAAAATCAAAAAAGAACCGGGGGGAAAGATAAGATATAAGGCAAGACTAGTCGCAAGAGGTTTCACACAAGTGAGAGGTTTAGACTATAACGAGACTTTTGCGCCTGTAGTTCGACATTCTACTCTGCGTCTTTTGATTGCTGTAGCAGCAGAGAGAGATCTGAGGATTGATCATATGGACGTGGTCACAGCTTTCTTAAATGGAGATCTAAAAGATGAAGTATACATGAAGCAACCTGAAGGGTTTGAAGAGCCTAATAAGGAAGACCATTACTGTTTTTTGAGGAAAGCACTCTATGGACTTAAACAAGCACCGCGAGCATGGAATGAAAAACTGCATGATGCTTTGCTGGAACTATCATTCAAAAGTTTAAATAATGAACCTTGCGTATACATACGCAGCAACAAAGAGAAAATTGTCATTTTAGCTGTGTATGTGGACGATCTCTTAATATTTTGGAATGATGAACAAGAAAGAGATGCAGTTAAGAAAGAAATCAAAAGAAAATTTGAGATGAAGGATCTTGGAGAAGTTGAAGTATTTCTCAGCATAAGGATTAAAAGACAGGGAAGCTATATCACATTAAGTCAAAGAGACTATATTGAGAAGATTCTTAATATTTTTGAGATGTCAAACTCTAAATCGGTCGCTACTCCGCTGGAAGTTGGTATTAAACTAACGAAAGCAGATATTGTACCAATCAAGGATGTACCGTATAGAGAATTGATTGGGTCACTCATGTATTTGGCCGTAAGCACTCGGCCAGACATAGCTCACGCAGTCAGTTATTTAAGTCAGTTCAATGGTTGCTATTCAGCTGTGCATTGGCATGCCGCAAAACGGGTGTTGCGCTACCTATGTGGGACTAAAGATCTTGAACTGAGATACAGAAAAACTGGAGATTATATTAAAGGATTTGTAGATGCCGACTATGCTGGAGATATCAGCGATAGGAAATCTTTCTCTGGGTATGTTTTTATGCTAGCTGGAGGAGCAGTGTCCTGGGAGAGCAGAAAACAAAGAACCGTAGCTCTCTCTAGTGCTGAATCGGAATATGTTGCATTAGCTGAAGCCACAAGAGAATGTGTGTTCATGAAGAATTTATACGGGGAAATTACTGCTGAATACAAAACTGTGAAGTTGTATACAGACAGTCAATCAGCTATGCAAATAGCAAGAAACCCAGTTCATCACCAGAGGACGAAGCACATCGATGTGAAGCATCATTTCGTACGCGAGGCTATCAAAGCTAACGTAATTGACCTACAATATTTGCAAACTGAGAGAATGGTTGCAGATGGTTTGACAAAGGCCTTACATAAAACCAAATTTAAGTTTTGTATGAATGAAATGAATATTGTCTGAGGATAACCGCTTAGGTAATGCTTGATTTATTTACGATGAGTATGTAAGTGGTGACGGTCTGAATGGTTTTATTGGGTTATATTCTTGTGGAGTTCATGCAGAGACAATCTGAGATTAAGGAGGAGTGTTAGAAAAGAGTTTTTAGTTGTAATGTCAGCTGTCTATGCTGGATTGACATGTGTTGTGTTTTGTTTACTGTTTTTCCGAATTTTTATATCCCGTCACTGTTTCTTATCTTATTACAAATAAACTACGTTTTTACATCCAAAAACCAGTTTATTCAACAAAATCATTATTTTTTTAATTTTTAATTCTAAATATAGAACATGGACAAATGTCTTTTCATTATGACCAGTAGGTACTTTTTAAGTTATGTAACTTACTAGTAATTAGTCCTAGACAATGTTGTTGTGTGTAGATATCGGAATATCCTTGTGTGTGTGTGAAATAGGATAGGCCATATCAGCGTCTTATTTATTTATTTTATAAATGGACTCGACAGTTCGTCATTTGCCAGTGTCATGTTACAGAAAATTCAATAAATAATAGTCTTCTATCTTCCTCCAGAGGAGTCGCAGTAGCGTCTTCACTCTGGACGAAGCAGCTCGACAGTCACGTTCACTCCCGAGCTTGTAGCAGGACTCTAGATAAAAGCTTGAAATTTCAGACCTTGCTCAAATTATCTAATAAATTCACCATACTGTCATTCGCGAACATTCTCCAATTAATTTAACGTGATATTAAACACAAAATAACCACTGCAGACATTTTTGCAACCGTCGTTTACCGCACTTTTCAAGAGATTAGCAGCGTCTTCTTTTCTTCCTCCAGAGGAGTCGCCAAATCAGTATCACACGCTACCTATCCTAACGTAATTTCTAGATTTTCCGGTCCCATCGTACCATCAATTTATGTACACTGGCGACATCCCGCCAATTTCATGGCCAAGAAAATGAGGTCATCTGTCGTGCCGATATTTTAACGACTTTCATCAATGGCGTTCCCAATAATTTAATTTTATATTCAACGCTCCCAATATTATGTTTTACATCGATTCTACGTCAATGACAGGTCGATCTATGACGAAGTTTGCGGTTATTTTCAGGAGTTTCGTTTTTGCATTAACAGCATTGGCTATATGAGCTGTTCTCGGTTTTCAAGCTTTTAGTAATAGTATTGTGCATTGAGTACCTGTGACATTCAGGTACTCAAGTTATGTAAGGCCCTTCAAAGTTGTTTTAATGGTGTTTGCATCTGGTCTTAGCCGTACCTACTACATGTCCAGAGAATCATTTAGTATGATAATACTAAGCTTGCTGGATCTAGGTTATGAATTTATTGAAGTTCTCTGAGAGATTCGAAAGTCGTGTCCATTGTCGGTCAAATGTCATGTCTGTCGGGCGAAAGTCGTGTCGATCAACTGTAGTGTCGATCAAAAGTAATAGAAGAAGATGTAATGTCGGGCATAGAAAGAAAGAAAGAAAGAAAGAAAGAAAGAAAGAAAGAAAGAAAGAAAGAAAGAAAGAAAGAAAGAAAGAAAGAAAGAAAGAAAGAAAGAAAGAAAGAAAGAAAGAAAGAAATAAAGAAAACAGATTTATTTAACACCACAAATTACAGAAGCACATTAACAGAAGAAGAACACATACAAATAGTAAAGGACAAATACAAATAGATATAGGTGGTACAAATATATGTTTGTTGTTGTGGTGTTAAATGGGCATCAGCTCAGCATAGTGCTGCGGCCTGACATAACAGGCCACAGCGCTGGTTTTCAGCCGACCCCATAGTGACTGCACGGACGATGGCGACAATGATGGTGTACTCGAGTGCATACGTTGTGGTGCATACGTTGTTCGGGCAACTGTTTGTAGTTCTCTAAAAGATTGGATGTACTGAGAGTTGGACCTGTTGGAATTTTTGGATAATTCTGAAACATTGTAAAACCTAAAGGTGCTCCCTCACCGGGAGCATTCGCGTGTAATGTAACGTTGCAGATTCGACTTTGAGCACTACATTACAATACTACCTCCCTGACTGACGCTGTTTTTCTCCCTCACTGATGTAATGCTCGAGTCTGTAACGTAACATTACACGCGAATGCTCCCGGTGAGGGAGCACCTTAAGGAATCGAATTTGTTATCATCTGTATTAACTTATTGAACAGTTGTATCTATCTAGTACCTATTCTATGATTAAGAACTTCGCGTTCTATTTCTAATACCCTGGCTGATTTACTAGTCGCGGGTGTATCGCAGTTCCCGTGGCTCGGCAACAATGGCACGAGGTGGAATACCCCGGGAAGTTGAGTCGGTATTCCGCCCCTTCAGGGTGGCGAGCCCGACATAATCAACACGCTCCCCCGGGCGTGGTGGTACACCCCGTTATTTGTAAACGTGTTTTACCTGGGACAAAGAAAGGCTGATTTATTATATGTTCACTTTTGATATTATGGTGTTCTTACTGACTTATACATAGATAGATAGACTCTTTATTGTACAAATTTCATTAAACCAATACAAAATATATTCTTGTACAAAGGCCTTATCGCTCAGAGCGATCTCTTCCAGGCAACCCCCGGCGAAAGGAGATGCGTAACAACGAACAGTAGTATAGCGCAGGGAATCCACACGTTACTCTGATAATTATAGTTATTGGGCAAACTAAATGCAATAAATATTATATTAGAATTATATTAGTGTTACAGATTTATATTTTCTTCTTTTCTTCATATTTTTATTCAATACTCGTATACTCATATTCATTTATTCTGCCTTAGGTACACTATGGAACACTTGGTTACGTCACGTTTCTTACATATTATATGTTTGTACACATTGATTAATTATATTTCAAATCACATGGCTGGGTGAGCGCAAAGAGCAGCACAGTAACACTGTTCTTAAACCTAGTTCATAACATTTTAATTTGCAATTTTCACAATTGCAAGTTTCACCTAGTTTATATACTATAATAGCAGCTGTAAAGAGGCTTTGTCATTCAGTGATATCCGTGTCCTGAGTTATAAGTGTGATTGTCTTACTTCCAGCCCGAGTCGTGTAAGAGCGACTTCAAGAAACGACTGAGGAAGATTGAATTTGACTCGCACCTCTCAGCTACCTTCAGCGCTGAGAACCATCACAAGTTCTTCCTCGGACATATGATCGTCTTCCGAATGCATCTCAATAAGGTATATTTTTGCTTTGTTTTCAAATACAAACTCAATATTTTTATGGGACTTTTGAAAGTGGCGAAAATGTTACGAATTGTTTAATAATTTTGATATTATTATTTTTGTATTTTGTATTGTCAAAAGTGGTTGTTTTGTGTTAAATTAATTAGAAAATGTTCTGGAAAGTCAGTAGGAATTTTCCAATAATAATTAAGATGCAAAATGCAATGTCTACCGATCGAGCTAGTTTCAAGAGTCTTACTTACATAGCTGTTATATCCCTCCTCCTCCTTGCGTCATATTCCTCATTGCTGAGGGTCGTAACCACTCCACTCTGGATCATCTTTTCTCTGATGATATTGCGGCATCTGTTCCTATCTTCGGCGACGTGAAGAGCATCGTAAAACCCGGTATCGAGATTGGTACGGATCTGTAGTATTTTATATGTATTACGGTTCTCAAAACGATCATGTCATATCGTGCGTGACAGGGACAGTGCTATTGCATTGGTATAGCGACGTCTCTGTTCGGCGCGCCATGACATGATATGATTTTTATCGGGCTTCGTCCGCGAGGCCTCCCAAGGTTCCCAAGACTATTTAATACTCAATCCTTTAGTTTTCTAATATTTTTTATTGTATCGTGAAATATTGTATAGAAAACAAATATTTTTCTTTACAGAGTGAAGACTACATCAGAAAATGCGATAAAATCGTACAAGCGTGTGGTACTCGATGCGAAGTAAGTACTTTGACTATACCATACACACTATTATACAATCATTGGAACATCTATAAAGCCAACTCCACGCATCCAAGCGAATCCATCCAGCCTTGGCATTGACTTTCATTAACGCTAGTAGAATAGACAGAAAAAGATATGGGATTGACCTTTGGGAACGAAAAAGCAAATGAAAAATGCCTTTGTACTTACCTATTTTTTTTTCTTTGTATTTAGTTTTGTAAGGAATAATAGTACAATAAGGTGTATACAATCAATCGATCAAAAATTATATTTTAGTAAAATTTCAAAGAATACATTAAATGTGAACCTTGCGCTTACACTAGGACAAGGGCGTCGCCAGGGGGAGGGGGGAGGGGGCAGGAAGGGGCAGCTGCCCCCCCCTTCCCCCCCCCCCCCTCCCCCATAGAGATTAGAAAAATATCCAGCCAAATGCAAAGTCCTTAGTAAGGTATTGGGAAGGCGATGAGGCGAGAGCGAGCGGGGAGAGTACTCATGTCTCTCCTATTCCGTCCACACATCTCCTGATCTCACACACATCTGTAATTTATATCGGCTTGCCCCCCCCCCCCCCCCCCCCTGGCTGGCGATGCCCTTGCTCTAGGATGTTCTGTGTAAGAGTCAGTAGTGCTTATATCTAGTGGCCGCTACAGAATTAGCTACATTGTCTCCCAATAGCCTTACTTTAAAGTCAATTCGATACATTTTTCTTTCTGTTCTACTAGCGTTAACGAAAGTCAAAGATACATGGCTAGATCCTCTGAGATTCGGTTACCTGACATCATCGTCCGACCACGATTAAGGTTGCCGCAGACGTATCACCCCGGCACGGGATAAGCGCCGCGCCGCGTCACCAGCCGCCGCGCAGTGTTATTTGTATGAAACTCTATACTGCAACGCAAACTAATCACAATCACCTACGTAAGGGCATCGCCTCGCATTATTTATTTAACTGGTTGACATCGAGGTAATGAGGCGAGGCAGTGCCGGATGCGTCCGTGTGCGACAACGCTTAGGCCGCTTCGCTTGACTGCAAGATTAGGCAAATAAGTTAACTAACCCATTGTTTTTATCTCCTCAGTCGACCCAAAGAATGAACCGCTGGCGCCGACTGGCCGTCCAAGAAATCCACCGAGTCCGCGATGACATCAACCATACGCGTAGATCGTACCGCGATCTGCTTGCGCATGCGTTGCGGAGACTGAGGACGCTGCGTCGACAGGCGCTCGCGAAAGCGAAGGATGCTGTTGAAACGCTACAAGTGTGTGTGAGAGATGGATAGGGGGAAATCTTAAAGCATTATAGAAGGGTGCCTTTTCCTCTGACAATTCCTATAGCCAGGTGACTTTAACAATCGTTAAGGCTAGTAGAATCGTTAGTGATCTACAGGCGAACTCACCGACCAAATAGTTGGTTTGTGGGGAAAATATACAATGTAATTTTATGATCTTCTGACCAACTGTTAGTCGGTCTGAGCAACTATTAGTTGGTCAGTGGGCCATGGTGGATTTCAACAATGACAGAAGACAAATAGTAGAAAATTTAGTAGAGTTTTAATCAAACTTAATCTATAAAATCACTCAACCCATAACATATTCTGCTTGAAAGATACTCTTATGAAAAGCACTTTTGTTAAAAAAAATATTCAACTTATAGTCAGAAAAATAACGGGATTATGCTTGCTTTTTCATTAAAAAAATGTCGATCGCTTACATTTTCTTACTATTCTACTAGCGTTAAAGAAAGAAAAGCTATTTGACTAAGGGGGCTGATGAGGAAATATTGGCATACCGGTCTACAACTAAAAGTTGTAGATGTATAATTGCATGATAGCGTTTCCATTTCTAAAATGCTCTAAGATGGTAGTAATCTCTTGTTAAGGAATTTAATGAAGAAGAATTAATTTGGATTTAATTTCTAAGCATTAAACCATGCTCGATGAACGAATTAAATGATGATTTTTTTTAGCCTTGGACAGGAGTTGAACTTGCTTCCCTGTCATTCGGTAACATGCTCTTACCAATCAGTCAGTCAGTTGTCAGTTTGTAAGAGAGTGTCATAGAATGATAAGGTAGCAGGTTCAAGTGCTGTCCACGGCTAAATAAATCATTATTTAAGTAATAATTTCCTTTGGACTCTCCAATTCCTGTTTCACTTACAACAGTGCGTCTACCATGGCAGTAGTACTTATCTAGAATTGTTATAGTATATTTATTGATCTCTGTATATTCTGTTTTATCCGTATTAGGTATGCATACCTCCTCTTTTTGCAGAAGTTTGTTCTTTCAAAGGCAATATACGAGTAATTTACACAGACAAATAATACTTTTCTTAGCTAATGAATGACTAGTTCATGTAAATATTAAAATTTAAACTCATCAGAGGACCTAGCGAAATGACTTTAAATTTCATCTAGAGAATGGGATAAGATCGTGCTGCATAACTAGGGCCCGTATTAATAGTCTGAGCTCAAACCCGCTCAAGAGCGAATTCAGCTGATACACTCTCAAGACGTGATCACCATCTCAAGTATAGCATTTATTAATAAACCAATCTTAAGCGTATCTGATGTCTTTCTCAAGTCGCGGTTCGCCTGCAATCAGTAAATGCGTTCTCTAGTGTGAGTTTTGTTTATTAATACGGCGTTACTCACGTGATGCCCGATTCCTAAACGCGCACCTAAGTTACGTTTATTAATAGGAACGCCATCTTGAGGTCGTTCTCAAGATTGACTTTTGAGCTGAGAGTGAGTTATTAATACTGGCCTAGATCTGGGACAAGCGATTGGTTGCCGGGGCCGGTCCTCGGTACCGCTGAATTCAATGTTATTAGGAAGAAATTAGTAATTATACTTTCACATGTGAAATGGGAATGTTGGATTTGGTACAAGTAAGTACTAATGTCCGAACTGACTGTTGAAATTTTTTGGATATTTATTAATTTGGATTAAATTTGTGTATATCGTTAGAAAATTAAATTAAACCAAAGTGACTATGTTAGTGTGCCATATTTTTGGGAATATGTTAGAGATATTTACATAAAAATAGGAATATTTACAGTTTTTGGAAGTGTCTAACTAAAGGGTTAGAACCTTAGAACCTTTCTAGCATAGTCCAGTGGCGTCATCTGTCGGATATCAAACCTATGTATATCGTTAAAGGGTGCTTATGTAAACAAAAAATGTCCCGTAGACCCATGTCCTAAAGTGTCACGTTTCTGAGATATAAGGGTCAAAAGATCGTCAAAAAATGATGTGACCAAATCGACTAAACAGCAGTATAGGATCGAAATGTGATTGAGACGTCATTGATTTATTTCGTGGTTGAGAGTTGATAATCAGTGTATTTAATAGAATCTAAATCCGATATAGGTACTTACATACACAAATTCGTCTGTTATGTCACATCGATTAAAAAGACATTGCCACATTTCAATGGAGCTTTGCCCCACCTACAAAACTACGTGACCATTTAAGCTGTAGGCTATCATTTTGTTGGGGACTTATTACAGGTTTCATATTGCATAATCATAATCAGTATCATTTTCTACTACTCTCGCAACTCCTATAGAAGAATAACAAAAACAATGAATAATTCGCTTCGATTTCTTACTATTTTCTGAATTGTTAATTAAGCTGTTTTTTTCGACTCGCAACTTTAATTTAAACCAATAATTTTAATAAAACGGAGATACTTATACATTTATTCGTTATCTTGTACAACTTGCGGTTGATGGTGGGGCAGAATCTGGCATTGTCATTTTATTGATGGTATTATAAATGTAAGTTTTAGAATTGTAAAAATACCCATACTTTACCTACCTTATTCTAATTGCATCAATGCTCACAGTACTTTATATAAGTACCTACAAAAAACATAGGTATCGATATAGTAGGGTATGTAATATTAAAATGTAAAATTATGACAAAAATTTAGCGATATTGAACTGAACATAAAAATCAATATGTTTAGGCATACTTTGTTGTATGTAATGTACTTATACATAGTATTATCTTTTATTTTAATCTAACAAAAAAGCAGTACTTAGCCTCACTGTGATAGATATAAAATTAATTTAAATTAAAGCAATATAACTTTGTAGTTAAGTACAAGAGTAATAGTACAATTTTTGTTGGATTAATAATTATTTTATACTTTTAATACCTATGTAACTTGTTGTTAATTTATTTTTGTAATAGTATAGATAAATGTTTAATTATTTTGGTAATAAAAAATGTAACAAATATCTTCGTAGTTGTTATTATCAGTTCCGATATTTAAACATAAATTACCTATACCTTAAGCAGGACCCCGACACTCCATACATCATCAGCCCGTATCAGTCCACTGCTGGACGCAGGCCTCTCCCAAAGCGCGCCACTCAACCCTACTCTCGGCCCTCTGCATCCAGTCCCTGTCAGCCATCTTGCGAAGGTCATCCCTCCATCTGGTCGGGGGACGTCCCACACTACGTTTACCCGTTCGTGGCCTCCATTCGAGAACTCGTCTACCCCATCGGTTATCGGTTCTACGACAGATGTGACCAGTCCACTGACACTTCAGTTTGCTGACTCTATGAGCAATGCCAACCACTTTTGTCTTCTGGCGGATATACACTCCATACAACGGAGCGAATATAACTAACCTCCCACAGCGCGAGCCACTTACCCCATAGACTTGTATCAGGAGCCCGTGTCTGCCCGCACATGAGTGCAAAATTGCTTCGCGACACGTGTAACCTAGATATATTATTGACATGGACGCATCTCTTTAATACGTCACCCCTGTCCCCCGCTTCGTCTCTATGCGCTCATCGTTGACAGAATTTTTCGCTTGCTAATGATTTCATGTCTATTGAGTAAGTGGTCTGTGGCGTGAGCTAAATGTCGGCAGGGCTGCAGCGCTCCGACCACTCCAAACATACAGAGTCAAAGTCAAATTTCTTTATTGCAAGTAAGCACGTTGAATACATTTTTGTACGTCAATATATTTTTTGAATTTACATTTACACCAAGGAAAAGGTGCCAACGCTGAGGAAAATGTACTGTGTCAGCGCTATTTATGTAAAAATATGTCTGATTGTCTATCAGGGAACCAAAAAGTACCTGAGCAGGTGCTTAAGACTGAGCAGGGGACGAGTAGGTACCTTAAAAATAAATTAATATTGACTCGTCTCCTGCCGGGGGACCAATGGGCACCTATATAGGGGCCGAATTTACAACTTTTACCGGGGGGACGAATATTAAGGGACCAATGGGTACTGACCCAAACTGACGGGTGACGACCCAGTGCCTCAAAGTTACTATGTTAGATGAATGTGATAACTAGGTACCCATTTTATCAATTAAAATATTTCAAATCAAATCATCTGGAATGTGAGTGAACCGAACGTCACGGGGCGGCATCCTTGCATCGCTACGATCCCCGAACTCGCCCTCCATGAGGTGCTGGGCGGAGAGTGTCGCTTCTTGTATAATCTGTATTCTATGCCTTAAGTAACACCACTGCCTGTAGATTCTGCCGTGAAGCCGAGGAATCCCCCATGCATATCCTCTGTGAGTGTGGAGCACTCATTCACAGCAGAAGCCTTAGGTGGACACATAATGCCACCCGAGGATATTAAAACTCTCTCACCCAAATGCATCATACGATTCCTGAAGGACGTCGGCCTTGGGAGCGAGATATAAGAACTCGGTGCGCGGCCACAATAGACCTTTGAGGTCGCAGTGACCCTTGGGCTTGTACCAACACCCTGATATCAAATAATAACAACTTACACACCCAGTCACCCACGCTAGTATAGTTCAAAGGGAAGACAGCACTAGGCTATCTTAGTTCAAGCTCGTTATCATACCGAATATCAGGTATATATTCTGGCAGGGAAGAGGTGCATGTCGAGTCACAGCGCTGCACACCTCGCTGTCAGCTCAGCTGAAACATGCACCTTTTGCCACACCACTTAGCATAGGTAACTATATTAGATTATAACTTATTACTTGATTGATTTTTGTAAGCTTATGTAATTGGTGTATGGCAATAAACATATTTTCTAATCTATTTCTATTCTATTCTAATAATATATTAGTTACAGCCATATTATGGCTACCTCAATCTGTGCTTCCTTTCTTTATGGTTTTAATATACAATTAACTGTGGTAAGTTATGTAAGGTTTTCGTGATAGAATCCTTGTAAATATGATCGATAGTAATCATTTTATGTTACAAACTAGCTTAAAGTGGTCATTTGTTATTCTCGGCAATAATGCTATTAGATTGGTAGATAAGTAAGGATAGTCGAAAGCACAATCAAGCGTAATTTTAACTTGTGGATGTCGTACCGTTCCTATTGTTTGCGCCGTAAGAGTTGAAATCGCACTGTCAGTAGTCATTGACGTGCTGTCGAATGTACGATACTTACTTGTACCTATACAATATAGATATAGGATAGAATAGCATGTATGTATAAGTAAACAAATTACTAATACATAATCCCTTGATCTAAACAAGAACATAAGGTTATCGCCTCGGGTATCTTTAACACAGTATGGACGGAGAATAAATACAACTTATTTAAACAAGTAATTCAATTGAATATATTAAATGGAGGTAGGATACGTTTTATTAATGAAAGTACCTAATTTGGATGAAAGAGTATTGAAGAATCACTTTAACAATACAGGCGCTAGATGAAAGCCTT
Organism: Tachystola acroxantha; assembly: GCA_963506565.1. Taxonomy (NCBI): domain Eukaryota; kingdom Metazoa; phylum Arthropoda; class Insecta; order Lepidoptera; family Oecophoridae; genus Tachystola; species Tachystola acroxantha. The sequence continues at coordinate 13,185,531 of OY735879.1, forward strand.
GTGTAATACCGGATATAATAGAAGCAATCTATGGACTATATTTTACGGCTTGTAATCGAAAATATGTATTTAGGATCACGCTCCATTATGTTTATTTTTTGTCGATATCCCTATATTTTGTTAGCTTTATCATTTGATCTGTAATGGCAAACTACCGTATCGAAAGCATCTCTAGAGTCAAGATGAGATAAAGCTCACTCCATATTTATGAGACGATATCTCTAGAAGTTTATTTTGCTAGCTTTACCACTTGATCTTGACTTGATAGATTACACTTGTATGTGATTAGTCTTATCTAAACTACCATACATTATAAACGCATTACCAAATCGGACTAAAATGCATTATATACTAAATGCAATATTGCCCATAATTGTGATAACTTTTTGCGATGTAATGTGTAAGTGTGAGGTAAGCGATTTTTTCCAAAATTATATTGGATAATTAATTATATTTACTTAGTACTTTTAAATAAGGAATATTGGCGGCAACTGCCCTGAAACAGGCTGAGGATATAAACAGATGGAGGAGTTTGATTGACAGCTCAATGAAGGATTTTCAATCCAAACACAACCTTCAGTATTGAAGAACATGACTAGAAAGAAGAAGAAACGCTGGTGGGCAAATTAATGGTAAGTGGTCACCGTTACCTAATAGACACACACAACTCTAGAAGAGTTGCAGAACTTGTAGATGCTACTACCGCCATGAGAACTACTTAAGGTGTGTGTCCGCACTTACACGGCCTCTCTTACTTTTCACATTGGAACATAACTAAAAAAGAAATTTCCCTGACTTTTAGTCGTCAACCAACATTAGCGAGGAAATAGAAATCTACAAAAAACACATGAACACATCAGTGCTGTTGGAAAAGCAAGACAAGTTACTAGTGAACACCTGGATTGAAGACCTGCAGGTGAAGCAAGTAAACATCACCAGTTCTTACAGGTTGCAGATGACCAGACACAAGACGCATAACTTTAGGAGGAACATCAATAAGAAGGTAACATTCCTAATAAATTAATTTAAACAAATCCATGTGCTATGAATATGGTCTTATGACCTTTATCTCTTTGGGTCTAGCCCTAGACTCAAGGATATGGGATCCTCTTAATTGAAATACTACCTACTAGTGTAAGAAGTACAAATGTAAATGATTCTTTACCATTATAATAATAATAATAATAATAATAATAATAAGCCCGCAGGGCAGCTTTGTGGCGAGCTGTTGGTGCGTAACGACACCACGGACCCGAATGCTCCAGAGAGTGGTCCAGGTCCCCGTCTCCGGCTTGCCGCAATGGCTTGTTCGGAATGGACTCCCAAGGGGACCTGCAGGACTCTCGCCTCTGGCTTGCCTTAGCCAGCCGGCCAGAGTGGAGTCGTTAGAGCTATAACTTACATCTATATAGCTCGAAGGGGTGGAAGTGTTAAAGGCATAAAGCCGGGAGTAGCCCACTTTCTGGCATTCCAGTAATGGTGAAACTGCAGCACACCTCTCGACACCCCTTAGCCGCTCACACCGGTGTTGCTCTCAGTTGTCTTTCTGACGACCATGTTGAGGGCCCATCTAGTGAGGGGCGAGTCACCGCCTGCCAATTTTTTCATAACTTCGAGACAATGTGATCATGGCAGGTGTCCGACGTCTCGCTCTATAGACCAGACTGACTGACCCACCAACACCCCAAACCAATAGCCCCAATTAAGTTGTAATTTCCAATCACTGCAATAGTTTATGCACCTGACGGGGTCTGTCATTGAGTGCAGTCAGATACGCTCAGAGACGGGTCCCGCTAGGTGCATCACATATCTCTTCAAATTAAAGTTCTCTAAGGGGCCTCTACGCGTTGGACCTATGTCTCCGTGCAAGCCTTTCAAAGGACCGGGTTTTCTTAGACCCGTGAAACCTTGAGAGATACATAATAATAATAATAATTTCTTTATTTACAGGTATAACCCATTACAAATTTACAATTCATATACCTAACTATAATAAAATAAAATAAATAAAAGATAACCTAAGAAACTTATACGATAAAGAAATAGCTTGAAAACAAGCTATTTCTTATTCCAGTCGTGATGCACAGAAATCCAATGTATGAGGATGGGACTGTCCATGCACCCGCACAGCGTACGGAGAATCTCGTTATCGGACGCGCGCAGACGACTCCAGAAGGACGCGACGCGAGAACGGATGATCGCGAAAAAATCAGGGACTCCGGCCTCGGCGAACATGCTTGATGCGCTGCAGTATCTTGGCAACTTCATCAGAATACGGAACGCATCATTGTACTGTACTCTGATGGTGCTCATCGCGCGCCTCGTGAATCTGGTCCAGAGTTGACATGTGTATAGACATAAACAATATGCCCTGAACAATGTCACCTTTACATCATCACTACAGCGCGCGAACCTGCGAGAGAGCATGTTACACCATTGGATGATTTTCAGTGGCAAGACTGTATAGATATTTACGAAAATGAAATCAAGAAATCAGAGAGACAGTATTATGATAGTGAAAAAGAATGTTTAAAAATAGCTGTCTCAGAATACAAGGAGAAGCAACTTGGTGTTCAACAAATTGAGAAAGAGGTAACAACGTAATAGAGTCGGAAAACAATCCGACGATGCAGCTAAAGTCGGAATTAACATTAGTTATTATTTCGCTATTTACCTACTGGTATGTGTAATTTTCGTGATTTTAATTAATCCAGAAGTAAAAACCCCGCCTATCTGACGTCATCGGCTTTCTTTCCGAATAGACTCTAATTACGATTCCATATATTATGATAAGGTAGAGATAAAAATAAGCCTCTGAGTAGGTCAATGGCATAAATTTTATTTTCCTCACTAACGAAAAGAGATAAAATTGATGCTCAGTGAGAGTAATGGTGCTCGGTGGCTCAGTGGCTGGGTCAATGGACTTGCAATATGGAGGTCCCAGGTTCGATTCCCAGCTAGGGCAGCCATGTACCAATGAGTTATCCTCGGTTTTTTCGACGGAAAAACTTACGTACATTTACCGAGTGCTCTCAAAACGGTGAAGGAAAACATCGTGATGAAACCTGCATGTCGTAGAAGAAAAAAAAAACTCTAAGGCATGTGAAATCCGCCAACCCGCACTGGGCCCGCGTGGTGGATTATGGCCCGAGCTCCCTCGATGTAAGGGAAGGTCTGTGCCCGAGCAGTGGGGCGATATAAATAGACTGATGATGATGATGATGATGAGAGTAATGGTGTTATCAAAATTGAAGACGGTCAATGTTATCTGATGCGACGGGTTCGCGGCAGCCCTAACAGCATCCTGAAGGGCATTGCGGATACCATGGACAGTCCGATTCTGAGCCACTGGGTACACTTACATGTCTCGGGGTCTCGGAGTCAGACCTAAGTCGCATGTTATGGCGCGTAATACACCTCATGTAAACACTAACATAGTTTTAAGTACTTACTAACACTTATATGGTCTTGTGACTGCAATAAATCATTTGAATTTATCGAATAATTGATAGAAACAAGTCACCTAAGTTGACGTCATAAGCGTGGTGTTTCATTGGATTGCAATACTTCATTTATTCAACCTTAGGAGCTCTAGGGAACACTTGGTTATGTCATACATAATATAATAATTTACAATAATATAAGGTACAGAATACAAAGTAGGTTACTGCTGGATGTACGAACAGAGAAACAGGGCAAAGAACCGACCCATGGGATATGAACAAAATGAACTAATTGCGGCTGTAAAGAGGCCTTGTCAATGATTTTTGATAAGAATCTAAATTAGTTTCAATCAAATTAATTACATAAAACGGGAATTACCGTGTTAAACATTCATTATTGATGTCTCGATATTTCGACAGCATTACAGCCATCATGGTCAAGACTAGATTGAAGTCGGTGAGTGTTGAACGTCAGAAGGGTGACACAAAACGATTAATTACAAACCGTGTAAGTTTAAAAAGTAATAGTTTCAATAAGCTAATCTTTGTATTTGATCTGATTTCAGATCCGTAAATGGCGAAAGGGTTACAGATACCTTCAAAGGCTATGCCAATCAAATTTTCCTGAAAATGAAGTTGACATTTGCTTGATTGAATATGTAAGTACGAGTTCCTAAATTATACGAGAGCTAGGCTTGGTATTCCTTTAGTGGATAGAATAAAAAATGAGTATACCTATCCGTCAGAGAACAACATTGCTCACAGAAGGCAAACTGAAGGCAGGCCACATTTATCGTAGAAAAGATGGGGTAGACGAATTTTCGAATGGAGGCCACGACCGGGGTAAACGTAGCGTGGGACGCCCCCTGATTAGAAGGAAGGATAATGCCCAAGGTGGCGGACAGATACTGGATGCAAAAGGCCTAGATTTGGGTTTAAGAGAGATATATATGTCCAGTAGTGAGCTGATACAAGCTGATGATGATATCTTGAAAATAAATGGGTTATTTTGAGAACAATAAAATACTGCTGATGAAAACGAATGGCCTTTTCCAGATGCAGAGGGATAGTTACAATCAAGTGATAGAAAGACTACTCTTACTGAAACTAGAGACGATGGGAGAACTCTACAAGGCAGTAGTAATGTCCTCAGTCAGTTTAGAGGGATGTTTGAAGGCTGGACTCTCGGACTATGTCGAAAATGTCAGAAGTGTGATGAAGGTATTGAATATATGTTACGAACGAACGAAAAATACTCAGTAAATAGCAAGTAAGTAAGGTTTACGAAACGGCCCGTTTTATAATAGTTACTTCCTCAAATGAGCAATGTTTTAGGCTACTAAACACAAACCACTTACCCAATAGACTTGAAATCGGTACAAATGACAATGCCAGATTCTGCCCCACCATCAACCGCAAGTTGTACAAGATAACGAATAAATGTAGAAATATCTCCGTTTTTTATTAAAATTATTGGTTTAAAATAAAGTTTTGTACAAGTTGCGATTCGAAAAAAACAGCTTAATTAAGAATTCAGAAAATAGTAAGAAATCGAAGCGATTTATTCAATGTTTTTGTTATTCTTCTATAGGAGTTGCGAGAGTAGTAGAAAATGATACTGATTACGATTATGCAATATGAAACCTGTAATAAGTCCCCAACAAAATGATAGGTACAGCTTTAATGGTCACGTAGTTTTGTAGGTAGGGCCAAGTTCCATTGAAATGTGGCAATGTCTTTTGCAAGCGAAACATTCTGTTAACGATGATCGCATAGATACGAAGGGGGGACAGGGGTGCACTCCGTGCGCTCAATAAAGATATGCGTCTATGTCGATAATATCTCCAGGTTACCCTGGTCGCGAAGCAATTTTGCGCTCATGTGCGGGCAGACGGGCGCCCTCCTGTTACAGGTCTATGGGGTAAGTGGTCTGTGATACCAAACTACTTCATAATAATTATCTAAATTGTGCTGTTCATGTTTGCTACGAATATGTACTGTTTATTAGATTGTGTAAGAGTAAGGAACCTTTCGTTTAGCGATGATTTAGAGTGCGAACCTCGGAATCGACACCCGTGTTTATCTAAATAAAAGATTACATATCATTTTAAATATATTTTATATTCGTTGTTAAATAATACTTTAAGGTATAAAAATAGCGGAATATTTATTTACAGATTGACTATTTAATCTTACTTTACATTAAACCTATTCATCTCAAGATTATTCTTATAACTACCTACTTACTTACATTATTTATAATAAAACATCTATAAAAATATGCCGTAATATACAATACATTTTTGTACATCTTTTTTCTAAATTTACATTAAAGTTATGGCAATGGACATGGTAATAATAGTGTAGGTTAATTGTATATTAACTACATGATCGTATTGAAACTCTGAAGCCCTGAAAAGGACTGCTCCCTTACCTTGAAGTCTTATAGCAGTATTACTTCCATAATACTTTGTTACTTCGTATAATGACGACCTTAAAGTAAGCTCATTAAGGTCGTCATTGTACGAAGTAACAAAGTATTATGAAAGTAATACTGCTATAAGACTTCAGGGTAAGGGGGCTGTTTACGGAAACTAGGATATAGCTCTGAAAAGTGTAGTTAATATACAATTAACGTACAGTCGAAGACATAGATAAGTATACAGGGGGCCTCAATAAGGTTGAGATTTTCTCAAAAACTACTGGACCGAATTTTATAATTCTTTTACAGTTACATAGTTTTAACTTTTATCTATCAAACAGTGATATAGTTTTTGCAATAGGTCAAGTAGTTTTTGAAAAAATCTCAACCTTAAAAGCTCTCCTGTACACCTTTCTCTGTCTTCCACCGTACAATTTAAATTATATATTTATTAGAAATTTTCAATAAATTAACAAGAGTTTCGTTTAAAACAGATCACAAGAGTATTTTTTGTTGACGACGTAATTCTCATTATCATCCATGATAGCTTTGGAAATATATAAATATCTAAACAGTCTAAAAGTGGCTAAGATTATTGAGATTCAAGAACAATAGAAAGATTTCTAGCCGTGGGAAGGACTTGAACCAGGTTCAAGTCCTGCTCACGGCTAGAAATGACAATGCCAGATTCTGCCCCACCATCAACCGCAAGTTATACAAGATAACGAATAAATGTAAAAATATCTCCGTTTTTTATTAAAATTATTGGTTTAAAATAAAGTTTTGTACAAGTTGCGATTCGAAAAAAACAACTTAATTAAGAATTCAGAAAATAGTAAGAAATCGAAGCGATTTGTTCATTGTTTTTGTTATTCTTCTATAGGAGTTGCGAGAGTAGTAGAAAATGATACTGATTATGATTATGCAATATGAAACCTGTAATAAGTCCCCAACAAAATGATAGATCTTCAATGGTCACGTAGTTTTGTAGGTGGGGCAAAGCTCCATTGAAATATGGCAATGTCTTTGTCATCATTTAATTTATTCGCCGAGAAAATGTTAAAAATAGTGTCTATTGGATTAAACTTAAGAAAGTCCAACTTCGTGTCAGAATTTTCTGACAATTTTTACAAATACCTATCTAACTAGAAATTTGAGTGTAGACGTTGTCGATGTATTACTAGACAGTCGAAATTATAATGGTAACATTAACATTTAGAGAAAACAGTCTTATAGTATAAGCTTTAAGGCCCAAACATACTGTTAACACGCCACGCGACACGACGCGATGCGACGCGTGTTTACCGTACATTCACCATCGGCATCGGGTGTTCATAGTGTGATCCTGGCTATAAAAAATTGTAACGATTTGATTTGTTTAACACGCGTCGCATCGCGTGGCGTTTTAACAGTATGTTTGCGCCTTTAGACACAAGACCGATATCATAGACAGTTTTGAGTGTCAGCTGGGTTTGAGTTTGATCTTACAACTGTCAGATTTAGTCTTCGAGCTCACGTTGAGTATCTCATGTTTTGTCTATGATTATCGGCCTATGCTGGCCTATGTGTACAGGATGACAGTGTGATCGGATTGTCCTTGAAACTGGATAAAATTTAAAATCGATATAAAAATGTAATTTTTTTGGTAAACCTATAAATTGTCCCACTGCTGGGCAAAGGTCTCCCCCTCCTCTTCCATTCACCCCTGTCCTGAGCCTCTTCCAGCCACCCATCCCTGTATCTAACGATATCGTCTCTCCTAACGCCGAGGTCTGTCATGAAAAAAAGTCATTAAAAAATAAAAATAAATTAATGTCTCATACAAAACGTTCAGTATCGGTACTGTTTTTTCTTTTCTCACGTGGTTTGACCAAACCTATTGTCAGAGTTATTCAGGCCGCCCGTAGGCCTCTGACTGCTGCTGAGCGACAGCAACCGGGACCAATTGCTTAACGTGCTTTGAGGCGCGGAGGGGTTCAGATGAAAATGTCACTAGCGGTCACCGATCCAAGTACAAACCTCGTCCAACGTTGCTTGACTTGTACGATAGTTTCTTTACCCGCAACTGGACTATGAGTCGTGCTGCTAATATCTTGCTACTTGATTAGGTATGTGTTACAAACACAGCAGTTTGCTATATATATCGGTACTGACGACGCCCAACGCTGCTTAACTTGTACTATCGTTTTCAACGTGTACTCAACTATTACGAGCCCTTACGACGAGTATCGACACAAAATATATGAAATGTATTTTTTTTTTAATTGGAACAATTTTAGATGCTATTAAGGGGCTTCATGGAGCCAACTAGCGCCGCCAATCTTTAAAAAATAATATCTTCCAATATAATCAATTTTATTAAAAAAGCTACGTTCACATTGTTTATTGCTATAAATATTATTTTTTAAATGCTTATTTGTAACGTGATGCAATGTCGGTAAGTTGTAGTTTGCATAATTGCGAAAAACAGCCGTTTTTGGCACATTTGTCACAATAATATTTATAGCAATAAACAATGTGAACGTAGCTTTTTTAATAAAATTGATTATATTGGAAGATATGATTTTTTTAGATTGGCGGCGCTAGTTGGCTCATGTCAGCGCCTCCGATTATCCAGTTTCAAAGTCAACAGTGATCACGCTGCCTTCCAATAGTATTCATTTTAAATCGTAACACATCGCCAACATGCATGTTCTTAGGAATGTATTTACATAACCGCATTGTAAAACAAGGTACAGTCGAAGACAGAGATAAGTATACAGGGGGTCCCAATAAGGTTGAGATTTTCTCAAGAACTACTTGACCAATTTTAATAATTCTTTTATAGTTACATAGTTGTAACTTTTATGTTAACACTGAAATAATTTTTATAATAGGTCAAGTAGTTTTGAGAAAATCTCAACCTTAAAAACTCTCCTGTACACCTTTCTTTGTCTTCGATCGTACCTACTGAAATCAATCACACTTGTCCCAATCCTGCCAAGGGTCTGGGAGGCGGTTCTGGTGTATCAGGCGACGGTGGCTTGAAGGTGCTGCCCTGAAAATTAAAATAATATTTTAAAATTCCATGGCCTCCGGATTCGAACCCCGGACACTGGCAACGGTTGCCCGGCACTCTAGTCACTATATTATAGGTCACCGACGTTAACAATTAAGTAATTCGTTTTAGCATTCTTTCGGTATTTCGTACATAGCTATAGCGAATATTCTATATTGAGTAATTCGATATAGCATACTTTCGATATTCCGTACATCGCGATAGTTAACATTCGGACATTCGGTATTACGTACTTTCGAATTCACGTAATTCGAACTCATGTACTTTCGGTATACCGTTCATCGGTATTTGGAACATCGACATTCCGTAGTGCAGTCATTCAAACTATATAAAGATTTTGAATTTTTTTTATAGTCGGCCATTGCTACAAATTATTAGGGGATATAACTCACTTATATTGTTGAAGTCGGCAATTAGACGCGGTTTTGTGTTTTGGCCCCTAGGAAGTATTTTGTTGCTGGTTGGTTTAATTACTAATAGAAATTGACCTAAAATGATAAATGGAGAAAAATTTTCATCACGACGATACGAATCACGATGGCTCTGTTGGAATAGAGCGTGCGACGGAATTGCGAGGTCCCGGGTTCGAATCCCGGTCGTGATGAAATTTTTTCTCCATTTATCATTTTAGATTTTCGTTTCGCATAGCGCATATGCAAGAAAATATCAAAAAACATATGAAAAAGGAACGCGTCATCAATTAAAATACATGTTTTCTAACTGCAATGTTAGACATGAATTTGAGTAATTGCACAATTACTGGATAGATGTCGCTACCGTCCCTCAGACGAGAATATGGAGACAAAATTCACGATCTGGATACGAATCACGATGGCTCTGTTGGAATAGAGCGTGCCACGGAATGGCGAGGTCCCGGGTTCGAATCCCGGTCGTGATGAAAAAAAATTTTTTTCTCCATTTATCATTTTAGATTTTCGTTTCGCATAGCGCATATGCAAGAAAATATCAAAAAAAAGAAATTGACCTAGTTACGACCCGTAAAGTAAAATCTTTACGTACCTGGAAACCAAGAGCAGCTTCTAACGGAGTAGGCGATTCACCACCGAGCGTGGCGTAATCACCAAATCGCTCGGTCGTTCGACTGCCTTGTATCGTGGCGTAAGTATTGTCAGTCTGAAAATTAAGAAATGCTTATATTTTATCGTTCCTACTATAGTGTCATGTCTAAGTTACCGAATAATTGAGAACACAGTAAGCTAGCGAGATTATAAATTGTGGAGAAATTGTGAACAAGAAATTTTAACATATAATAAAATAAGGCCTTGAAATCATTCGACAAAATGAAATGGATGGTTAGGCTTGTGATATACATTAATTCTGCACAGCGTTTAAGTAAATTAAACAATTTGGGGAATAATAATAAAAATATTTACAATAAATTCAACTATAAAAAATATTAATTTGATGTGCATCGTTACTGTGGAGTTTTGTTTACATTTTTAGACATTTTTAATTTTTTGCAACGATTTCTTTCACTGGAATTTAGCCTAATGGTCATTTCTAAGGTTTTGATATATAAGAAAAACCTTACCAATTTAATATTTATCATGAGTTCAACCCCCAGTTTCAATTTTGTCGAATGAATTCAAGGACAAGGGTAGACAAGTTCTCAAATAGAGGCAATGAACGGGTAAATGTAGAGTGGGATGCCCCCCCCCCCCCCCCCCCCCCCCATCGTATTGAGCGCTTTGGGAGAGGCTACGTCCAGCAATGGAATGATACGGGATGATTATACCTGTGGCTGCTCTAAAGTTGGTTCGATCTGGTCTCCAAACACATTCATAGTGAGCTCTTGCTCCTCGTAAGGTCGGAGTTTGGTCTCCAACCACAGAGGGTTCTCAGTCGTGCTCAACTCTTCTAAGATACGGCGCCGAGCGAGGCTGTCGCCTTTACTGGACTGCATTGATGGTGGTGGTATCACCCTGGGGGAATAAAGAAGACATAATATTAAAGTAGATGAACGCGATGAAGATTTTCGGTGGGCGTGGCGTGGCCTGTGGTGGCTCAGTTGGTAAGAGCGTGTCTCGGAATGACAAGGTCGCAGGTTCAAGTCCTGCCCACGGCAAGAAGTTTTTCATCTTGTTCTAATATTAAAGTACGGTCGAAGACAAAGAAAGGCGTACAGGAGAGTTTTTATGGTTGAGATTTTCTCAAAAAGTACTAATCGTTCCACTCTTAGATAGAAGTTAAAACTATGTAACTGTAAAAGAATGATTAAATTCGGTCCAGTAGTTTTTGAGAAAATCTCAACCTTATTGCGTCCCCCTGTATACTTATCTCTGTCTTCGACTGTACTACGAAGATAAGTATACAAGTTCTCAGTAAGGTTGAGATTTTCTTGGAAAATACTGGGACGAATTTAATCATTATGTTACAGTTACATAAAACTAAAGCTAAAACTAGCTTTTATGTATGTAACAGTGAAATAATTCTTGCAATAGGTCAAGTAGTTTTTGAGGAAATCTCCGTTTTATATACTCTCCTGTTTTAGAACGTACGAATCTAAAATACGAAAACTTTGGAAATAATCATTGTTAAATTACACTTACCAATGTTTAAGACATGCGCAGACGACTATAAAAGTGACGATTCCGGTGAATAATACTATTAGTAATGCTATCAACGCAGCTAAGGCTGGATCGAAAGCGTCTGGAGCTAGAAAGAAAAAAAGTAGATATTATATTTTGATATTTTCTTGCATATGCGCTATGCGAAACGGAAATCTAAACGATAAATGGAGAAAAAATTTCATCACGACCGGGATTCGAACTAGGGACCTCGCCGTGGCACGCTCTATTCCAACAGAGCTACCGTGATATCGTCCCCAGGTCGTGAATTTTATCTCCATATTCTCGTCTTAGGGACGGTAGCGACATCTATCCAGTAATTGTGCAATTACTCAAATTCATGTCTAACATTGCAGTTGGAAATCATGTTTTTAATTGATGACGCTTTCCTTTTTCATGTTTTGATATTTTCTTGCATCACTACGATACGAACCTTTAGAAGTAGCACTGGCTGCAATAAGAGTTTCTACTCCATATTCCTGGTATACGTCCTTAAGTTCATCGTATTTGGAGTCAATGGTTTCCAAGACTTTCTCAACAGGAAGCACTTGATAGGTGGTAGGGTCTACTGCATGGAGATGGATCTCACACCTGAGGAATGTTAGAACATTAGCAACTTAATCATCATCTTCTCTGTAGGTAAGTAACTTCAGTTCAGTTTTAACGTTTATGGGAAGTTCATTAGATGTATTAAAGTACCTACATAGCTTTTTCATGATAAAATCACTAAGGTTTTTGTATTATTGCTACGCGTAAAATAGCAGTCAAACCTTTTAGATGTATTCGTGTCATTCGATTCATTTAAATGAAGAAAAGAAACCAACACTCGTAATGGATACATAAAATATTGGTTCTGTATTTAATATTATTAATTAAATGGTAGGTAATCATGTGGAAAATAGCGAAAAAATAGACTAGTACAGTCGACGACAGAGATAAGTATACAGGGGGCAACCTTATTGAGGGTTGTGATTTTCTCAAAAACTACTGGGCCTAATTTGATAATTATTTTACAGTTACATAGTTTTAACTTTTATCTATCAAACAGTGAAAGAAGTTTTGCAATAGGTCAAGTAGTTTTTGCGAAAATCTCAACCTTAAAAACTCTCCTGTACACCTTTCTCTGTGTTCCACCGTACCACTAAGTAGTTTGCAAAAGTTTTACCAATCACTGCTAGCCCAAAATATGGCAGCCAAGTGACATTTCCGACTTGTGCGTTCTCGTTTCGGAGGCCAAGATACACTCCTGATCATTGAGCCAACGGAGTAAGTGAGGGTCACATTGGGTACTCAGTGACATACTTACCAGTCATCATATCGACGGTCTGCTTGCACGTGTGGTACTCTCCTGCCCGGTACCAGCAAAGCCTGCCCTGCGTTGGCTAATCGTGACAGCACGGGTATTGGCGCTGAGCAGCTTCGTGATACCACCATGCGGATGAGTGCTGTCCGGTCTATAATCCATATCTGAAATAATTAGTTGGATGGGTGCGATTAACCTAGAATGCCATAGCGTTCTGATAAGAGAAGAAGGTTTATAGGAACGTCTAAGTCGGCGTAAGACTAATCGACATTACTTAGGTTGGTATTCAGAGTTCAACTCGGTTCTGACAAGATATAAGTACGGTCTAACACAGAGAAAGGTGTCCAGTGGGGTGACCGCGACTTCCAATCGTAATCGCTTTCAATTTGACACATGGACGCTATACATTGCTGCTATGTTTTCGCAAGTTTTAACAAACGACAACGAAACGCAGCAATGTGTATCGTTAAAGTGTCAAAATGAAAACGATAACAAAAACCTATTGAAGTCGCGGTCACTCCTTAGGAGAGTATTTAATGATGAGATTTTCTTATAAACTACTTGACCTATGACAATAATTCTTTCACTGTGAGATAGATAAAATTTTAAACTATACAACTGTATAAGAATTATTAAAATCGGTTCAGTAGTTTTTGAGAAAATCTCAACCTTAATGAGGCCCCCTGTACAATTTCATGCCAGTTCCTCGTACAAAGCTGATATAAAGAGCTGGTGTAAAAGGGTATTGTGTTATAAGTATACAGAAGAATGACTTACATAAACTTGTGCCTTGGCTTGTCGGTGTGGTGGTGCTATTTCTTGTGCGATTATATCCAGAACAAAGCGATCCTGATTGTATTCAGCCATATAGTGTGCTGTCATTAGAACCCCTATAAAACAAAATCAAATTTTATTCACGAATTTAAAAAGAAAAATCATTACAACTCTTGAAAATGGCGGAAAACGACGTTTGCAATTTTTTTTGATAATTTTTATTTTAATGTCTACAGTGGTTATTTTGTGTTTAATATCACGTTAAATTAATCAGAAAATGTTCGCGAATGACAGTATGGTGAATTTATTGGACAATTTGAGCAAGATCTGAAGTTTCAAGCTTTTATCAAGAGTCCCGCTACAAGCTCGGGAGTGAACGTGATTGTCGAGCTGCTTCGTCCAGAGTGATGACGCTACGGCGTCTCCTCTGGATGAAGACATGAAGACGCGGCTACCCAGGGTGAAGACGCTGCTGCGACTCCTTTGGTGGAAGATAGAAGACTATTATATATTGAATTTTCTGTAACATGACATTGGCAAATGACGAGCTGTCGAGTCCATTAATAAAATAAATAATAACATACCATCTTGGCTAATGTTGAAAGGCGAAGGCACAACGCTTCCACTGGACTGTGATGCTCCGAATTTGTATAGATTGGAAGCAGCAACCATGTATACCAAGGTACCGTTCTCTTCAAGATCATGGTCTTCGGCAACCACTGATATTATTGGTTCATTGACCCTGGCAGTGTGCTTAACACCTGAGAAAATAGGTGAATATTAAAATTACTTCTCGTATTTATGTTTCTCCAATGCTGAATTGTTAGTCCACCAAGTTTATAGAATCTTTCAAACAAATACATATTATTATATATAAACGGATATCACTCACTTATATTGTTAAAGTCGGCAATTACACCGACAGTTTCGACCGATGTCGACGGTATTTTTCTACTGTCGGTCTAATTGCAGACTTTAACAATATAAGTGAGTGATATCCGTTTATATATAATAATTTGTAGTAATGGCTCACTATAGTTTTAATTCTAAAATACATATTAATTTATAATCAATAATTCCCTCTCAATTTTACGAGGGGAATACTTAAAGCCTGAAACACACCCATTTTCTCTCGTCGTTAACGTCCAGGTAGCGGATTGCGGCCTAGACCTCAGGCATACCTACTGGACGTTAAAATGACCAGAAAATTGGGCGGGGCATGCGTTTCAACTGGCCGCAGGCTTCAAGCCGTGTGCAGGTCTAGGCTGTGCGTGGATCGCTTTCGCCTTTTGGAACCTGTATATATTATGTAGTACGATATAACGTTAATACAATCATGTTATTGTGACTTAGCAGTGATTATGTTTCATTTCAACTCACCAGCGTAATATATCTTCTGCTGAAACTTTGGCTCATTGTCGTTATCGTCTAATATCCTGACTGTGACGGTGGCAATATCATTTTGACCCTCGGTCCCATTGTCAATCGAGTTGAGTAACGCAGCAGCTTTCTCTAATATGGGGCTGTTGCTTGCATATATCGTGAAAGAGTATTCGGCCTGCTTTTCCCTAAAAAAACAATAATCGTATTATCCTAATTGAATGGTTATATTAAACACTAACATATTCTCAATTACTCCTAATAAAGCAATATAAACAGTTGTAGAATTAGTTTTATGCATTATGGCATGCTCGGTGATTGTTAATTTAAATGATGAAAAATTCTAGCCGTCGGCAGGACTTGAACCTGCGACCTTGTCATTCCGTGTCCCTTGATGACAAGGTCGCAGGTTCAAGTGTAGGACTTGATCCTGCGACCGCGGCTAGAAATTTTTCATCATTTAAAAGACATTGCCACATTTCAATGAAGCGTTACGTGAACATTTAAGCTGTACCTATCATTTTGTTGGGGACTTATTACAGGTTTCATATTGCATAATCATAATCAGTATCATTTTCTACTACTCTCGCAACTCCTATAGGTGAATAACAAAAACAATGAATAATTAGCTTCGATTTCTTACTATTTTCTGAATTCTTAATTAAGCTGTTTTTTCGACTCTCTAGATGTACAAGACTTTGTTTGAAACCAATAATTTTAATAAAAAAACCGAGATATTTTTACATTTATTCGTTATCTTGTACATCTTGCGGTTGATGGTGGGGCAGAATCTTGCATTGTCATTTAACAGTTGTCAATTTAATACCTGTCAAAGCTAACATTAGCCTTGATGACGCCGGAGATCTTGCTGAGGGTAAACGCTTTCTCTTGGTTGCCTTCCAGTATGTGGTAATATACCTGGCCATTATCACCAGAATCCTTGTCAATGGCTTTTACTGAACCTGTGGTAAAAATAATAGATTCATGAAGGTGACACAACCGTAGCAGTTGATCCTATAAGCGCTTTGTCCATAAGGTGATCATCTAAATTGATGACCATTACTCTCGTTTAGAAACATATTTAGGAGAATACTGGGCACAACAAGAAGGGCAGATGGCAGTGTGAGAGTGAGGAAGAACAGGGAAATTGAAGACCTAGTCCGAGCTCAACATCTTCGGCGAGATAAAGTCTGCTCGACTCCGCTGGCCACGTCGCGAGAATGGGAGAAGATTGAGCTGCCAAACTAGCGTATCAGGGACAAGCGACTGGCCGTCGGCCGGTCAGGCGTCCTCGGTACCGCTGGAAGGACGAAGTCGAGACCTGCACCGACTGCAGGCACACACGTGGCGGCAGGAAGTGCAGGACCCGCACGACTGGCGTCTTCTCGTTGCGGAGACCAAGAATCCTTTTGAATCAATGAGCCAGCAGATTAAGTACGTACGTAAGTACTCTCGTTGTGACTCATTGGCTAGAAAGCGAATGAGTCTCCTGGGGTCGGCCTATCCGGAACCAGAAGACTACAGGCTCCTTCCCATGAACTGTATAGCGGACCTATTGACTTATATATTTAAGGAGGAGGAAGGAGCAAAAAGGAAAGGGGAGAGCACAAAAGATCCCAATGGGTCGAAGTGCTGCCACATTGGCAACCAATCAGGATAAGAAGATAAGAAGTACTCTCGTTTAGATCTTAAGTTATTTATAGGATGGTCAACGTGGTCTTACCAATTATTATCTCTGGAGCTAAATTCTCACGAACGTGAAACTGGTAATGATTCTGTTGGAAGTGAGGTGTGTTGTCATCTTCATCAGCTAGAACTACCGTTAACAAACGCAGGCTTTCATGAGATGGATTCCCATTATCCACTGCGGCTATTACCAACTGTAAACAGAGACATTTTATTAGGATATTCAGCGCCTATAGACAGTGAATGTGGTCTGCAATCAAATATTATTCTTTTCTCGTGTGGTTTAGTGACCAAACCTATTTGTCAAAGTTATTCAGGCCGCCTTTGACGTGGCCTAACGACTGCTGTCAAGCGACAACAACCGGGACCAACTGCTTAACGTGCTTTCCGAGGTACGAAGGGGCTCAGATGAAAGTGTCATTAGCGGTCACTCATCCAGGTCCTGACCTCGCCCAATGTTGCTTAACTTGTACGATCGTTTTCAACGTGTACTCGCAACTGGCCTCCGAGCACCTTATTATAACCTAATATATTTACCTGATATTCTGATTTATGTTCCCTGTCTAAGAAAGTCTTGGTTCTCAATTCTCCGGTATCTCTATCGAGGCTGAATTCTGGAGTTTCGCCAACGTTCTGATTATCAACTTTCAAATAATATGAAACTCTTCCGTTATCGCCAGTATCTTCATCTGTGGCTTTGAATGTAGCTATTAGGTAGTCGGCTTGGGCTGCATTCTGTAACGCAACATTCATAGATTCAATTAAAACTCCATTTCTAGGGTTCCGTGCCTCAAAAGGAAAAACGGAACCCATATAGAATCACTTTGTTGTCCGTCTGTCAAGACCTATATCTCAGAAACGCGTGGACGGATCAAGTTGATAATAATACCAAATACTCAAGTGTGCAAGCTCATGCAGCCGTGAAAAAATCAACCTTCTACGTTAACGCAATCAAAAGATACTTCCCGTTGACCTAGAATCATGAAATTTGGCAAGAAGTTAGTCTTATAGCACAAGTAAAGGAAAAAATTCGAAAACTGTAAATATGAAATTACATTAGAACATGATGAAAAAATTCTTGCCGTGGGCAGGTTCAAGTCCTGCCCACGGCAAGAATTTTTTGATCATGTTCTAATATATTCACCGAGCATGGATAATGCGTAATTCAAATTCTGATGAAATTACATCTCACCCAAAAAAAAAAATCTTATTACAAACTTATATTTGCAGATTATGAACTAATCAGGAGTATATCGATGTATGGACATAAAATTATGATAATGGCAAAAATATAAGTTGGTTTCTAAATCTAGTTTATCTTTTCGTTAGAGTAAAGTTGTACACTAGCTAACTTTGGTTTTATATGTAACTGATGTATTTTCATTTGTGTGCAAATAAAGTATATTTGAATTGGAATTGAAAGTTACGGTTAAGTTGCGTTCCATGGAAGCCTAGTCCGACTCGCACTCGACCGATTTTTTTCTAAATACGTAAGTAAAGATGCGTTATTAGAAGGTTTACCTCAGGAATTTCCAGTTGCCTCAACTCCTGTGGTGGAGTCACGAACACTGGACTATGCCTGTTAACACTTAGCACAGTAATGTCCACTCTTGCTGTATCCACATGGGGTCCACGTCCAACCTCGTCTGTAGCCGTCACAGTAAGGTGATACGTCGTGTTCCCAGTTACATTCTTTGCTGGATAGATTATGCCGTTGCTTGGGTCGACAGTGAAGACTCCTAGTAATAACGTCATATCAATAATGATAGATAATAATAAAAATCTTTGGAGCCTGCACTCTATGGCGCTTTGAACAATGTCCTTTTACTATGTAGTTATAATCAACTACATAGTAAAAGGATATTGTTCAAAGCGCCATAGAGTGAAGGCTCCAATCTTTTTAAGCTAGCTCAAATTAGACACTAAATAGGATAGATATCGTACTTACAAAGGCTGTACAAATAAACCTTATATCCATTTGGGGTTCTTGTAAACTTGCATTTTTATTTCGAAGATTTAGGTTAGGTTGCCCATCACAACAAATAATTTCTAGCCACATATATATTATGCCTTTATTTTAGTGCCTTCTGTCACCAAAATAAAGGGAAGAATACTAACAAAGAGTTTGCTCCTTCCGGTAAAATCACAATGAAGAACAAAATGTCATTTTTGAAGGCTACACGAGGGCTACTCTTTCTAATTTATTTGCAAATATGAATTGAATAATTTCCCAGTACAATTTCTATCTAACAGGAGGTATAAAAATATGGAATGCATATTGAATATTGTCTCAATAACAAGCCCACCATATCAAGGGTGGGCCTGTGAGATGGTCTTTCTCCTTTTTAATTAAATCAATATTTATAGGTTGATTTAGGTACTGTCGAATATGGGTATAGTTCACAACGTCCAAAGTCGCTACATGTCGCTGTCAGAACCTGTCAGAACCTATCCCGGTTCTGCGGGATACTGAGTTATATCTTTAGGGAGGAGGAAGGAGCATAAAGGAAAGGGGAGAGCACAAAAGATCCCTAGGCGTCGAAGTGCCGCCACATTGCCACCCAATCAGGATAAGATAAGATCCCGGTTCTGACAGTTCTGGTCTTTTTGTCCACTCGACCATCGGGCGAGAGATTTGTGGTCGAGCTCTCACCTAAGTCATCGATATGGTGTACTGTCGATGTAACGTAATGGTGTACCATCGATATAGCGTACTGTCGATGTAGCGTACCATCGATATAGCGTACTGTCGATGCAGCGTACCATCGATAAAGCGTACTGTCGATATAGCGTACTGTCGATGTAGCGTACTATCGATGTAGCGTACCATCAATATACCGTACTGTCGATGTAGCGTACCATCGATATAGCGTACTGTCGATGTAGCGTACCATCGATATGGTGTACCATCGATATAGCGTACTGTCGATGTAGCGTACCATCGATATAACGTACTGTCGATGTAGCGTACCATCGATATAGCGTACTGTCGATGTAGCGTACCATCGATATAGCGTACTGTCGATATAGCGACCCGTCGATGTCGTGAACGCGACCCGTCGAATATATGTATAGTTCGGAAACAAATATCTTACCAGGATCACTCTGTTCCACTATCCGATACTCCACTTTCCCATTATGACCTTCATCCTTGTCTTCCGCCAAGACCTGCAGTATGGCAGCTGGTGGATTCAGCTGTAGATTTTCAGCTATAGTGCTTATATAAACATTCTGACTGAATGCTGGGGGATTGTCGTTGATATCCAGAACTTTTATATGTACCTGAACATGGAAAAAGTTTATTTCATGAGCATTTTCTGTATTGTAGGTAGGTATAGTATCTAAATTGTACGCGAATATTATATAAACATGTAGAGCTTGGTGGCTCAGTGGTTGGGTCAATAGACTTTTGATATAGAGGTCCCAGGTTCGATTCCCAACCAGGGCCATGTACTAAGGAGTTATCCTCGGTTTTTTGGACGGAAAACTTACGTACATTTACCGAGTGCTCTCAAAACCTGCACGCCGTAGAAGAAGAAAAAATTCTAAGGCATGTGAAATCCGCCAATCGGCAGTGGCCAGCGTGGTGGATTATGACCCCAGCTCCCTCGATGTAAGGGAAGGTCTGTGCCCTAGAAGTGGGGCAATATAAATATACTGATGATGATGATTCTAGTCTTAGGGACGGTAGCGACATCTATCCAGTAATTGTGCAATTACTCAAATTCAAGTCTAATATTGCAGTTAGAAATCATGTTTTTAATTGATGACGCGTTCCTAAATAAATAGACTGATGATGATTTAGGTTTTTTTTTCTTCAAAAGAATATAAGTTTTTTTTTTGAGGTTTTTATAATTAATATGTTTATTATTTAAAGTCATCTTCTACTTTATAAAATAATAATAATAAATATATACTTATAAATAAAAAATTGAGGCCAAATCGCTGCCCTGCGGAAGAGTGCCCAAAAGGCTGGCGACGTTACCTCGTTGTATAGCCAGCGCTATACGCTGGCCGAGGTAAGCGCCAGCCCTTTGGTCACCCGAAGAGTCAATGAGGCGCGACGACAGTTCTTTGCCGCGCCGCGCCTCTGGTCCCCATGGCCCCATGGTCTCATGGTTTAGGTTGTGTGCCAAGATCGCAGCAGATGGAGAAGTCCACCCCTACGGGAATCAGGCGTGAGTTTATAAACAAATAAAAATAATTTAAGCTATGGACTTACAGGTACACTAGTAGATTTCCTGATATGCTGTGGAGCATTATCAGTAGCGATAGCCCTCAGCCATATGTCGCCGACTGTTTCTCTATCGATGACAGCAGCAGGAGCAACGGTGACTACTCCAGTAATGGGATCAATAGTGAACAATGGAGACAGTTCACCAGAGAGACTGTAGCTGACTTCGCCGTATTCACCTGGGGGGAATAGTTCATAGGGTAAGTTGCGGCTATTAAAACTACGTACATTGCGCGAGGCGTAAGCTCAGGTTTGCATTTGTGTGAGTGCACACAGATAGTGTAGAGTGATATTCGGCCTGAGGCGCGACGCGACCCCAGCGGGACGCCACCCTGCCGCGCACGCACCGCACTTCACCTCTTGTATTGCTATCACTCACACAAATGTAATTCATAATAATAATTCATATTAATTCATTTATTCCTTGCTGTATGTGGTAACATGGTTCTTCGATAGTACAGGAAGTGCTCACATAAACCCTGTAAGGGCACCGCAACATTAGACACTTAAACATTAAAAATTCAATTTTGTCAGTCAATGTAAACCTGGGCTTACGCCTCGCGCACTGTAAGTGCATAATCGCGTGAGTGAGGCAATGGAAAGGTGGTTACAGACAAGATTTAGGTATATATTTCATTTTTTTATAAGTTTTTCTGTACAACAAGTATGTATGTGTGCTGTGTTGTGTCAAATAAATGGTCATTCTAAATTCAGGTTCGAATTTCATTTGTTGTGAGCATTGATCTCCTGTAAACAATTAGATACACAAAGGTCTTACTAAAACAATTTAAAAAAACGTCCAAATAAGGGTCCATTGTTAACGTCCAAATAATGTCCAATAAAGCAAATGAGGGACCATTCATCCGTTTGGACCTTCTTTGCGCTCGGACATTTTTAGAAGGCAGACTGTGTATCTAGTTGTTTATAGGAGATCAATGGTTGTGTTGTGAGACATTTTTATTAACACTTCTTGGTATTCGGTTCCACATAATTTATTTTAGATTTTTTACAATATTTTCTATACCGGTTTCGATTTTTACGTCGGAATAATGTGAGTGATGTCGTGAAAGTCGAAATCGATAGAAAATATGACGTATTTCTTTACAAAAAAAACACCAAATGTGTTAGGTTTTAATTTTAGGTTAGTATCAATGATTTGTATGACACATCATTATGAGAATTGCATTTGACCTAAGTTTGTGTCAAGATCTTTGTGTCATTCAACATAGCTTAATAAGGGGCTGCCAGCTGTCAAACTCAAGTGCGAGACAGAAGATGTCCCGCAGCGGCGGAGTGAAGAGCACGGCACAGTGAGTCCATATTTGTATTTTTATTAATTTTGGATGAATTTTGGCAGGGAAATAAAAATAGCCAACGAAAATCTGATTTCTTTTAAACATAAGCTCTCGTATTTATAATACCCTACATTTTGATATATTTTTTGTATGAATAACTATTTCGGTTTAGACATAATTTTCATTTTAAAAGACATGGAAGGGGTATGTTTGCTATTTTTTTCTATAATTACCTTCATCTTTATCCACAGCAGTAACAGTGACGACCTTAGTGCCAGCCTCAGCGTGCTCTGCTACAGTAGCATCATATGCCAATGCCGCAAATTCTGGCTCCTCGTCATTAGCGTTCACCACTTCAACCACCACTGATGCTGACGACGACAGCTGGGGTACTCCAGAATCGTAAGCCACAAGAGTAAAGTTGATATAGTGAACCTTTTCGTAGTCGATCCTTTGAGCTGTTTTTACTATGCCTACAAGAAATAATAACAATTAAATATTGCATCCACGGGAGTGCCCCAAGGTTGTACTTTTGAACCTAAGTAAAAGTTTGAACCGGGGTTCTCTGGAAAATGGCGGGAAACTAACGGTTGCAATATTATTTGATAATTTTATATTTTATGGTGGTTATTTTGTGTTTAATATCACGTTAAATGAATCAGAAAATGTTCGCGAATGACAGTATGGTGAATTTATTGGATTATTTGAGCAAGATCTGAAGTTTCAAGCTTTTATCAAGAGTTCCCACTACAAACTCGGGAGTGAACGTGATTGTCGAGCTGCTTCGTCCAGAGTGATGACGCTACTGCGACTCCTCTGGAGGAAGATAGAAGGCTATTATATATTGAATTTTCTGTAACATGACATTGGCAAATGACGAACTGTCGAGTCCATTAATAAAATAAGTTTGAACCGCACCTGTTACATTGTCAATCTGGAAGTAAGCGTTAGGTGGATGTATCACTATAGCACCTATAGGAGTCTCCTTGTCCATAGCAGTATAGGTGTCCAATATCGTTCCAATTGGCTGCTCCTCCACCATTCGCTCAAGATATGAGGGGTGAGAGAATACTGGTGCATGACGGTTTACGTCTACTATTGTTATAATTAGTTCTCCTGCAAAAAGAGCACATCTTAAGTCAGTATCAGCGTCTATGTTATGAACCATGTTTCTTTGCTACTTAATAGGATAGCTGTGGACACAAAAAAAATTTTGGCTCTCAAATAGTTAATAATTGTTCTATTACACCGTACAAAAAATTACAGAATTTTTTGAGACCTTTAATACACTAATAACTTATCTAGTGAATTATGGTAATAAAAAATGAAAACTAAACTATTTAAACAAAATTATATACAAAAAAACCTGCGCCAAGTCCTCCACAATTGGCAATGTGCCCAAAAGGCTGGCGGCGTTGCCCCGCTGTATAGCGAGGCTGACTTGGGCAAAGTAGCCGCCAGCCCTTTGGTCACGCGTGGCCTCGACCAGACTAATAACTTGAATTTAAAATGCAACATTCCAGACTCGATCAAAAACACAGTCCGTCATGATTATCTGTGGCATGACGTCATCGCGGCTAGGGGTGTTTGATGTTGAGAAAACACGATGTTAAAATCGTAATACCTGGTTAAATCTAGCTATAATTTTGTATTCATGTCCATTTATTTGGTAAATATTTCATTTACATGTCATTAAATTTTTTATTATTATTAATGTATCTACCGAAACCCACATAAGATCGATAAATCAAAAGAATCGGGCATCCCTAAAAACCCAGAGTGACGTCACAAATGTCGCGAACAGGGCCGACTAGCGTTTTTAGCGCGTGGGAAAAAAACCGAGTAATATTTTAATTTCAATTTCATTTATTACAGTCATTTTCTACTATTATGTAATAAAAGTGATATATTTGGGATCCTGATGAAATAAATATTGTTTTATTGAATTTTGATATGAATCAACTAGCCTATTATCTTACCATCTGCTTGCTGCAAAGTAGGCGCGGACACATCAATAACAGTCACTGGTAGAGTTAGTACTGCAGCTCTAGAACGATCAAGTTTCTGCGACACTATTACACTGCCGTTTGGCATTATTGTGAACCACGATCCGAAGATTCCTTCATCTGAAACCTGATTCACAGAAAAATGTAGATTAGATATCAGCCGATCATATCCCTAAATAAAGTTCCTTATACAGGTGTCCTTGAATTCATTATACAAATTGCCACTGGGGGTTGTACTCATGACAAATATCAAATTGTAAGTTTTTTTAGTGAATCAAGACTAAAAAAAATTTAACTAAATACGTCACAAGTAACACGATGACCTTAGAAATGACCATTAGGTCAAATTCCAGTGAAAGAAATCGTTGCAAAAAATTAAAAATACCTTAATAAGTGAAAAACTCCAAAGCACAGTAACGATGCACATCAAATTAATGATTTTTTGGATAGTTGTATTTATTGCAAATATAACAAAATAAATATGTATAAATATTATTATTGTATACATATTTCTAGGATTATTTATCACTGACTAAATTGACAAAGAAATGCAAAAAAATATATACTACAATGAATGACAAGTAATAATATTATGCTATTAATGGCCTTAATAGCTACGATTAGCCTTCCTCTCTCCTAATCGTGTGCCCAACAGGGGCCGTAATGTTATACTAACATCAATTCCATAACTTACGGAATGCAATAAAGATTTTGAATTTGAATTTAAACGATGTGCAGAATTAATGTACGTCACAAGCCTAACCATCCATTTAATTTGTTCCTGGTACGCCTTATTTATTAATTTACAGTATTACACCTTACCTCCTTTCCATTTCTATCGACAGCCTTTATCATCTTTTCTCCTGAAATATCATACACCAATTCCTCATTGTCCATTATATCTGGGTCCACGGCGATTAGGTTATGAATGATTGTGCCCAGTCGCGCATCTGCTGATACCTCGGCTCTCTGTATAGTGGGTGTGAAGTAAGGCTTCTTGTCATTGACATTTACTACGTGGACAGTTAATTCTGTTGTTCCTGTTAAGCTTGGCATGCCTGAAATAATAAAATTATCAAGTCATGTTCCTGGATTCGAAAATACTCTTTGGCAACTGTATCCTGGGGGGTGACAGCGACTTCAATCGTTTTCGTTTTCATTTTGATACTTGAACGATATACATTGCTGCGTTTCGTTGTCGTTTGTTTAAACTTGCAAAAACATTGCAGCAATGTATAGCGTCCATGTGTCAAATTGAAAGCGATTACGATAACGATGGACGTCGCGGTCACCCCACTGGTGTAGATTAATGCCCTCCACACATAGCAGCAGGTAACGACGGAAGAATATGAGGCAGGGCATGCGTTTCAACTGATCGCAGATCGCGGCTAGGTCGCGGCTGTGTGTGTCAAGCCTAAACTCACCCAAATCAGTAGCAATAACTTGTATTCTGTACGTGTTCTTCTTGTCATAGTCTAATAGTGAGGATACAGTGACTACTCCGGTAATGTTGTCGATGGAGAAGGAATCGTAAGCGCCTTTTTGTATTGAGTATTTTATTTCAGAATTTATCCCACTGTCCATGTCTGTTGCTCTCACAGCTGCCACTTGAGTTTCTGAGGGATAAATGACATTAGATAGTGTATTTACGAGTTTATAGCATTCTCCTATAAATAATTAGATACACAGTCTGCTTTATTGGACATTATTTGGACGTTAACATCATCATCATCATCAGTCTATTTATATTGCCCCACTGCTCGGGCACAGACCTTCCCTTACATCGAGGGAGCTCGGGACATAATCCACCACGCGGGCCCAGTGCGGATTGGCGGATTTCAAATGCCTTAGATTTTTTCTTCTTCTACGACATGCAGGTTTCATCACGATGTTTTCCTTCACCGTTTTTGAGAGCACTCGGTAAATGTACGTAAGTTTTTCCGTCGAAAAAACCGAGGATAACTCATTGGTACATGGCTGCCCTGGCTGGGAATCGAACCTGGGACCTCCATATTGCAAGTCCATTAACCCAACTACTGAGCCACCGAGCTCTCGCGAGCGCGCCACCGAGCGCTTGGACGTTAACAATGGACCCTTATTTGGACGTTTTTTTAAATTGTTTTAGTAAGACCTTTGTGTATCTAGTTGTTTATAGGAGATCAATGGTTTATAGGGAAGTTTCGGAAGAATTGTGTTTTACTTTCTGATCCTTACCTATAGGAGCATCTTCAGATATATCTGCATCATATTTCTCAGAGTCGAAGATGGGTGCGTGATTGTTGACATCTCTGACAGTGATTTCAACTTTGCATGTTGCGTTATGAGCTCCATCTGTGGCCTATAAGATAATATAAATACACTTTATTGCACCAAAATACAGTATTAGTTACATTATTGAGAAGCATGTACAATTTTGGCGGTCTTATCGCTAAAAAGCTTAAGTTAAATAAAAAGTTTACAAGTTAAAAAAACATTGCCACATTTCAATGGAGCTTTACCCCACCTACAAAACTACGTAACCATTTAAGCTGTACCTATCATTTAGTTGGGGACTTATTACAGGTTTCATATTGCATAATCATAATCAGTATCATTTTCTACTACTCTCGCAACTCCTATAGAAGAATAACAAATGAGTACATCGCTTCGATTTCTTACTATTTTCTGAATTCTTAATTAAGTTGTTTTTTTCGAATCGCAACTTGTACAAAACTTTATTTTAAACCAATAATTTTAATAAAAAACGGAGATATTTTTACATTTATTCGTTATCTTGTACAACTTGCGGTTGATGGTGGGGCAGATTCTGGCATTGTCATTTTAAGTCATCTACCCTTTTGTTTCGTATTAAGAAGTAAGTACTTACCAAAATTGTTAGAAATATTTTATTGTTATCCGTGGAATTAACACCACCAGTTTCGGGTCTGACTGATATCCGGCCTGTTAGGGGATCGATCCAGAAAGGATGGGTATCAGGGTCGATGATGGAGTAACGAATCTCTGATGATGCGTCGACGTCTCGAGCTTGGACCTGAAAAGGAATTTATGAAGAATTAGTTTGAGATAAATAATGGTACCGGACCATACGAATAAGAGGACCTACCTTATATTTTTGTAAATTGTTGTTTGAAAAAAATCGTCGAAATCGGTCGAAACTGTCGGTCTAATTGCCGACTTCAACAATATAAGTGAGTGATATCCGTTTATATATAATAATTGTAATTCTAATATAATTAAGTAAGAATTGAATAATATAATACATGATTAAAAACTAACATTAAATAACTAAAAACTAAAACTACCTATAAATAAATTAACTATAAATAAAATATGTCCTCTAGGAAGGCATCGGGAGTCACGGTGCCCAGAAGGCTGGCAGCATTCCCTCTCTGAATTGCCAACGCAATACGTTGGCAAAGGTAGCTGCCAGCCCTCTGGTCACCGGACTCCTCGACCAGCCGCTTGGGCAGCTCTTTGACGAGCTGTCGAGCGTCCGGCCCCCACGGCCCCAGTGTCTCGACACCAAACGGCGTAAATAGGTAGCTCTGACCAAGGCCACTGTACTTACGCCGCTTGAGGCTTTCTGCGGCGGCCGCAGCCGCGCCGGCGCTCGAGGAGGTCGCCGGGATGTGGGACGGTGCCAGAGTATCAGTGCAGGTAGCATCCCACACCAGCGACTTTCCGAGCTTATAATAATTTGTAGTAATGGCTCACTATAGTTTCAAATCAAAGTATTGTAATTAATTAAGGTACCTGCAATTCTGGTTCAAATTTAACAGCGTCCTCATCAATGGAAGCCTTGTAGACTGGAGTGCTGAACGTAGGAGGATTGTCATTGGAATCTGTCAGAGATATCTGCAATGATACTACTGAACTTTGACCAGCTCCGTCATCGTCTATGGCCTGAAAACCAACAAAACATATCCATAATGAAGTCCACCGTGATGTTTTATTCCTTTCACCGAAAAATCTACAGGAAATAATTTTGAATTTTACGTCCTTGTAGAGAAAGAAAAATTAAACAGTATAATTTTGCCTTCTCAGGTGTGAACCCATAAAGATCCTATCAAATCCCTGTTCTAATGGCAGAACTATCTCTAACGATTCGTCTACTATCATGTCAATATTAAAGTCATGTGCTTTGCTTATAAATCTAAGAACCCTGGTAACTGATAAATAAGGCGAATCTACGTCTTCTCTTGATTCTTTACCCATTAATTCCATGCTAGAGTTGCGTAAAATGTGTCACCTAGGTGAAAAGAGAGCTTTGGGACATAACGAAGTATATCTTTCATTTAGTTCACTTAAAATCTCAAACAAAACTGTGTTTTATTGTGAACTAAATAGTACTTAATTTCGGACTGCCAAATACGTGAACTCTTGACTCAGGTGAAGTATTATCTCAGATCAGGGAATAAGAAATATTATTACGTTATTAAGAAAGCACAGTTTTGCTTGAGATGCCTGAGTAAACTTATCTCGATCTTTCTCGCACGTGCCGGCGCATATCACGTTTCTCTCTCATTAGAAACACTAATTCGTTGAATCCTTCAAGCATTCCCTCTCTTTCCTTGTCGTGAATCGTCAGTGAACTAAAGACATGGTGGATATTAAAGTGAACGAAAGATATATCATTGTAGGCGAAGTACTTCGTTTTTGTCTTTCATTCGCGAACTACCCAAGTCAGCCATACCTTGTATTGCAAAAAGTAGTCCTTCCTCGTCTCATAATCTAAACAGGGTTGCAGACCAGGCGTGGGACAAGGAGCCACGGTAATCACTCCAGTTCTGTTATCAACTCTGAACAGCTCTGCTCCATTCCCCGATATTTGGTAAACGATGCCTTCGGTGCCAAATCTGGAATGTAATATAATTTTAATACTGACGTCCAACATACACCCAGACACACACATACACCCACACACCCCACACACACCCTCTCACACACCCTCATACTCACACTCAGACAAGCAAGCCATACGGTTTCACTCACTGCTTGATAATATAATGTATACTTAAACTATAATGAATTAATTCATGATTTGATTCCTTCATATAATTATACCTAATTATAGTCCATTACCTATGAGATGGGAGCCTGGTGATCTGTATCACAGGTATTCTGCCTAGTTCAGACACCAGACTCTCACATTAAAGAATGTAATCTACCTACCAACTAATTTATGTCCTAACCATAAGAAATCGATGTTCTTTATGTGAGATGAAATAAAGACTTTATTATTATTATATTATAACATCATCGGCGAGATCAAGTCTGCTTGACTCCGCTGGCTCGGCCACGTCGAAAGAATGGGAGAAGATCGAGTTGCCAAACTAGCGTATCTGGGAGCAGCGACTGGCCGCGGCCTCGGTACCGCTGGAAGGACGAGGTCGAGACCGGCACCGACTGCAGGCACACACGTGGCGGCAGTCGGTGCAGGAGCGGCACGAATGGCGTCTTCTCGTTGCAGAGGCCAAGGTCCACTTCGGGTCACTGAGCCAGCGGAGTAAGTAAGTACTGACGTGTAGAAAGTACAAATATTGTATGCTAAATCAATAGCATTACAACAGAAGTTGACACTAATAAGCCAGAGGAGAGACTAGAACACTAACAAAGGAATTGCCGGTGTGTGATGGTAAGAATTCAGAGAATCTCTGCGGCCAAGATTGTAAGCGAATCTAGAAGTATTATTATATTCTCATTACGTGACAGTTTTAGCCCAATTGACCCAATTCTAATGATGATGAAGGTGTATAATAAAGTCTAAGAAAACCTGGTAAATAAAATTTCGATTGTCGTTATTTACCACATGTCCAACTGAAAACCCACATGTATAGCAGTAGTTATCTGATCCTTACCTGCCAGTATCCCTATCAGTGGCCCTCAAAACAGTGACCCAGGTGCCAGCAGCAGCGTTCTCCGCTACATCAGCAGAAAAAGGCTCGTCTGTGAATTGAGGAGCGTTGTCGTTGACATCCGTCAGAGACACAGTTACACTGGCCTTGGAGGACAGACGTGGAGACGTTTTGAGCTCTTCTGCTATTACCTGAAAGATCAAATTAAACCATGCCATGTGTAAGGAATGTGGAGAGGCTTTTTCCCAGCAGTAGAACAAGCACGACTAAAAAAGAGAGGTTCTAAGAAACTCAGATATTTTCTAACCTCCAAAATAAATTTCCTCTGATTCGGATCTTCATAGTCCAAGCTGGTGTTGAGGCGTAAAGTAACTGAAGCACTGCCCGTGGCCGTGGCTGGCTCCACAATGAAGGCTCCAAATTCATCCGAAAGGCGGAGACTAAACACGGAGTTCATACCCTGAAATCATTGAAATGGTTAGATCAAACGCATTATTAATCAGATAAAAACGGGAATTATCGTGTTAAACATTCATTTATTGATGTCTAGATATTTCGATAGCATTACAGCCATCATGGTCACGAGTAGACTGAAGTCGGTGAGTGTTGAACGTCAGAAGGGTGACACAAAACAATCTACCCTCTTTCGTGTTCGCTGACTGCGTTGAGAAAAGTTGTTGATATTTGCAGGTATGGTGGAACACAAAGAAGGTGTACATGAGAGTTTTCAAGGTTGAGATTTTCTCAAAAACTACTTGTTGCAAAAATTCTTTCACTGTTTGATAGATAAACGTTAAAACTATGTAACTGTAAAAGAATTATTAAATTCGGTCCAGTAGTTTGTGAGAAAATCTCAACCTTATTGAGGCCCCCTGTATACTTATCTCTGTCTTCGACTGTACGGTGGAACACAGAGAATGATGTACAGGAGAGTTTTTAAGGTTGAGATTTTCTCAAAAACTACTAGACCTATTGCAAAAATTATTTCACTGTTTGATAGATAAAAGTTAAAACTATGTAACTGTAAAAAAATTGTTAAATTCGGTCCAGTAGTTTTTAAGAAAATCTCAACCTTATTGAGGCCCCCTGTATACTTATCTCTGTCTTCGACTTCTGTTAGGGAAGCCGGAAGGTACAGTTAAGACCAGATATGTGTAATCTTACTATATGATAATTATATTCGTTAAAGTCGGTACCGCTTCATCAAAAGGTGCTTCATACTCGCCTTTGGCTATGCCTACGGTATGTTCTATTTTCATGTGACATTCCAGTCTAAGACCATGTATTTTAACTTAGTTAACATTATCTTCTTAACTTACCACATCAGTATCAGTGACCACCATGTCCAAATTCGGCAGAGGAGTACCAATAGCCAGGCTCTCTGGTATTTCTACGCTGTATTCCCTCTTGTTGAACCTTGGAGGTTCGTCGTTGACGTCTTTGATAGTAACAGTGATGGTCGCCGTTGTGGAGGTCAGGTTTGTGATTAATGGTGCACCGTTTACTACTTCTGTGGCCTGTGGGAAAAAATAATTATGTTAGACTTAATTTATTCAACTATTATATATGTGTATTTATTAGGTACAAGTATAT
Source organism: Tachystola acroxantha (assembly GCA_963506565.1). Taxonomy (NCBI): domain Eukaryota; kingdom Metazoa; phylum Arthropoda; class Insecta; order Lepidoptera; family Oecophoridae; genus Tachystola; species Tachystola acroxantha. The sequence goes on from OY735879.1 coordinate 13,217,168, forward strand.
AACAAACTACTTAATAATTATATTTAAACTAAACCTATTTAAAACGCAAATTTACTATATAAGTATATATAAAAAAATAAATTAAAGATAAAAAACCTGCCCCACTATAGGCAGCGTGCCCAAAAGGCAGGCAGCGTTGCCCCGCTGTATCGCGAGGCTAATACGTTGTGCGAAGTAGCTGACTTAATCAAGTAGTTTTACATCTTCATAAAGCAGCACTCGCCAAGACAAATCTCAGAATTATCATAGAACATCGGCAATAAAATTGACACATTCGGAAAAATATGCGCATGTGTCACAATTAGACGCCAGACGAACTCTATCTTCATTACTTACTCTAACGGTAAGATTGAGAGGTGATGATGGATCAGCCAATGCTTCTCTGTCCAGAGGTTTTGCCGTCTTCAGTTCTCCAGTATTTCTGTCCAATACAAGGAAGTCCAAGGGATCTGAAAAATAATTGTCACTTTATATCATAATTTTTTTTTCAACAGCCATAGGTATCACACCAAAAATTTGCCCGCACTGTCAGTTCAACTACATATACCGCAGCCCAAATCAAGTGTCTTATTTTGTAAACAAATATGATCGTCTAATTACCTGTTGTGATGTCACTGAAGGAACTGATTGATTGAACCTGTTCATCGTTGTGAAAATAAAGTGATCCGATCTAATAATGTGAAAATAACCGCACAATAATCTAGAAAAGCTGTTAGTAGTTTTTGTTTACAAAATAAGACACTTGATTTGGGCTTCGGTATAGCTCACATGGTATCACAGTAATTTTTGATTGAAGCCGGTATTAGTATTAATTACTCAATGGTTCCAATGGGTTTAGACTGAAAGCTGTTTACGTGACATTTAAGTATTCACGGAGCCAGCGATGTTAATTTTTTAGGGGTTATAAGGTTGCATTATCAAGCATCTTTACTAAACATCGGTTACCTAATTATCAGGTGTATACTCACTTGTAACTAATTCCATGACCACATCTCTTGGTTGTGCTCTGTCAGCATCTCTCGCCTTCACGGTCAGCGCTAACGTGCCAACTGGAGCATCCTCTGATAACGCTGCACTCAGTGACCCGCTGAATACTGGCGGAGAGTTCTGTACATCCACCACTTTGACTTCTACGTGAGCTGACGAGTTGAGGGCACCATCCTGAAATTGTTGACAGCGATTTATAGACAGCGAGAATATGCTAGTTGACAAGTATCGAAAATTAAATGTTTTTCATTATTATTACAAAATAGACACAAATTCATGGTCAACTGTGAAATCAAAATTGAAATTAGTTTAAAAATTAAGTAACTACAGGCATTTAGAAAAGTTGTGTTAGAAAGAGACAGAAATTATACGTTGATTAACGACACAATAAATGAATCATCATCATCGTCAGCCTCTTAAATGTCCCCACTGTTGTGGCACAGGCCTCCCCTTGCACAAGGAGGTATGGGCCATGATCCACCGAGCAGGCCCAATGCTGATTGGTGGATTTCACGCGCCTTCGGAAACTTGTTTTTGTCACTCAGACAAATACAGGGGATTTCCCGAATCCCGATCGTCGCGTCGGTCACGTTTAGTTTTACGTCGCCATAAGTATATATTCGGTTCTCTTGAAAATGGCGGGAAACGACGGTTGCAAAATTATTTGATAATTTTTGTTTTATTGTCTACAGTGGTTATTTTGAGATTAACATCACGTTAAATTAATCAGAAAATGTTCGCGAGTGACAGTATGGTGAATTTGTTGGATAATTTGAGCCAGATCTGGGGTGTCAAGCTTTTATCAAGAGTTCCCGCTACAAGCTCGGGAGTGAACGTGACTGTCGAGCTGCTTCGTCCAGAGTGATGACGCTACGGCGTCTCCTCTGGATGAAAACAAGAAGACGCGGCTACTCAGGGTGAAGACGCTACTGCGACTCCCTTGGAGGAAGATAGAAGACTATTACATATTGAATTTTCTGTAACATGACATTGGCAAATAACGAACTGTCGAGTCCATTAATAAAATAAATAAAATAAGTATATATTCTGTTGTGAGTATATTCGCGCATGCTATTGTTTTCGTTCGGTAGTAAATATCGGTTTTCGTTTTGTGATATGGTAGGACCTAGGGGGGACCTAGGACTTATCGATCGCGGGGCCCTGGGCACGTGCCCACAGTGCCCAATAGGAAAGAGGGGCCTGTGTTTACATCTAAACGTTTTATTAGATAAGTCTTAATCATGTCAATATCAGACACAAAATCATCAGTTGTTTCTTCGACTTACCGTAGCATACAGTTGAAACTGATAGAACTGTTTCACATTGTAGTTCAGCGGCTTTTTCAGAACCAACGCGCCTGAATACTGATGCGCAGTAGAGTGTAGAGTCACCACGTCGAACATTTCGCAGGCTTCTGGCCACTGCAAAAAAAATGTTTATTTTTGTAGTACTACAGGAAAAGTTCTAAGGAACTTACAAAAATCCTATAATAATAAAAGTCATGACCCAAACTGAGATTCTCTGTGCTCTGGGTTCAAAGATATACACAGAAACGATCACAAATTACATCCAGAATCGAATAAAGTGGCAGCACCTTCCCGACTAGGAATTGAACCCATAACCTCTTGCACAGAAGGCAGGTGCACTATTGACTAGGCTAGAAGGTCGTCTGAATAATCAATGAATGAATATCCATTATAGAGCTCGGTGGCTCAGTGGTTGGGTCAATAGACTTGCAATACGGAGGTCCCAAGTTAGATTCCTAGCCAGTGCAGCCAATGAGTTATCCTCGGTTTTTTCGACGTAAAATCTTACTTACATTTATCGATTGCTCTCAAAACGGCGAAGGAAAACATCGTGATGAAACCTTTATACCGTAGAAGAAGAAAGATCTAAGGCATGTTAAATCCGCCAATCCGCACTAGGCGCGCGTGGTGGATCATGGCACGAGCTTCGTCGATGTAAGCGAAGGTCTGTGCCTGAGCAGTGGGGCAATGATGATGATGAATAGCCAATGAATAACGCAAATCGTTATCCTAAAAGAACAACCTCAAAAGAATGATCTGTTAGATTGTGTTGATGAAGAACTACCGAGAGTTATCGCTTATTGGGTCATTTGAAAACATCTAAATAACTTTACCAGTAGTTAGGCCACGTCAGGCTTACGGGCGGCATGAATAACTCTGATAAATAGGTTTGGTCAGTAACACACGAGAAAAGGGAAGAATAACTATACCTGTTCATTAGGCATACATCCAACTTCCAGATTATCACCAACAGAATCTCTGTCTTCAACTTCAATGCTCCTCAATATAGTTTTGCCTATATCTTCGTCTTCTGGTACATCGACTTCGTAAGGACTCTGGAAATAATTAATTTCAGAAACGATTACATTTAAGTATAGCTAAAGATTCCTTTTATTTTTATGGTGTCATCTTAAGGAGGTTGGCGATCATTATGGCAATCTGCACTCTCGACAACGCCGCACGGAACAGAGACCTGGTACTCTTGCCGTACCATTGGCGTAAGTTCCAGAGCCATGATATTCTTCTTCTACTCGGCCTTCTTCTGACTTGGATCTCTCCTTGAAGAATCAGTTCTAGCAAGGGTTATAAGAATAGAAAACATTGCGGAAATTGACATTTTAAGACCTATTTATTTAGAGACATGTTTGGAATTCAATTTGAGAGTGAATTAACGTATAACAGGAGCCCAAATCAAGTGTCTTATTTTGTAAACAAGATCTACCCTACTCTACTAACATTTTAAACTGTTCTGTGCTTATTGCATAGTTATTTTCACATTATTAGATCGGATCAATTTATTCTCACAATGATGAACAGGTTCGATCAATCAGTCCCTTCAGTGTTACATCACCAAAATAAGACACTTGATTTCGGCAGCGGTATATATGATTATAGGTTTAAGTACTTACATTTTTGAAAATAGGCGGATTATCATTCTCATCCAGTACTATTACAGTCACATGCTGATTTTGGACTTGATTCTGCTGTGATTCAGGATTCTGTTCTTCTATTGAAACTTCGAATTTTATTGAGCCTTCCAGCTGAAAGTTGAGTAAGTAAGTTTTGATATTTTCTTGCATATGCGCTATGCGAAACGAAAATCTAAAATCATAAGTGGAGAATTTTTTTTGCCATGTGCCACGGAAAGGCGAGGTCCCTGGTTCGAATCCGGGTCGTGCGTGAAATTTTTTCTCCATTTATCATTTAAGTTATTAATTTTCTTTTACTATCAAAAAATACATTACTTATGAAATAAATAAAAAAAAACTAAATACTAAGGGACAAACACGTCGTCAAGATCCCCGTTTTGCGGAATGCTGCCCAGGACGCTGGCAGCATTTCCTCGCTGTATCGCAATGCTTAGTCGCTGAGCGAGGTAGCTGCCAGCCCTGGGATCGCCCGAGACATGGACCGATCGGGTAGACAGCTCGTGGATCAGATGTTTAGAGTCTGTCGACCATGGGCCCATTGTTTCTACCTATTGTTTCTATTATTTTCTTTTATGTTTATTTGATATTAACCATATGTTTCAGTTCCTTACTTACCTCTCTATCTAAAGGCTTAGCTAAAGTGACGTCACCGGTAGTAGGATTCACAGTGAATTTGTCTGTATATTTCAGGCCGTATTTTATCTGAAACATAATCAATAATACTAATCAGCTATGTGTGGAACTGGCGGTAAACAGACACCATGAATTTTGGTTATTCAAGTAACTAACCCGTTTTATACCAAAAGTTCGTTTAAGGTGCAACTCTAGTCCTCCTTTTGCATATAAAACTATATAAATCATATATCACAAAAACTTTTTTCAACCAGTACTTTATTGAAGTTCTACTGCCGTTATTTGAACCTTGCTCAAATTCAATCTTAAAGCACGGCGACTGTTCAAAGAACTGTCGTCGCGCCTCATTGACTCGTCGGGTGACCAAAGGGCTGGCGCTTACCTCGGCCAGCGATAGCGCTGGCTATACAACGAGGTAACGTCGCCAGCCTTGTGGGCACTCTTCCGCAGGGCAGCGATTTGGCCCCTATTTTTTATTTATAAGTATATATTTATTATTATTATTTTATAAAGTACACGATGACTGTACATACAATATATTGAGATCTTAAAGTCATCTTCAAAAAGTATTAAAACTATTCAAGTACTAGCAGACTAGCAGTGTTAGTAGTACCATTAAACACTTACTCTAAATCATTGATCTCCTATAAACAACTAGATACACAATCTGCCTTCTAAAAATGTCCGAGCGCAAAGAAGATCCAAACGGATGAATGGACCCTCATTTGCTTTATTGGACATTATTTGGACGTTAACAATGGACCCTTATATGGACGTTTTTTAAATTTGTGTATCTAGTTGTTTATAGGAGATCAATGCTCTAAATTCTAAAACATTGACAAGGCCTCTTTACAGCCGCTATTAGATCATTTTGTTATATCCCGTGGGTCGGTTCTTTGTCCTGGTTCTCTGTTCGTGCATCCAGCCATAACCTAGTTTGTATTCTGTACCTTTTTTTATTAGGATAAATACAATTTATTTAAATAATCAACTAAATAAATAAAATAAAATAATCACATAATAATATCAAAACTTAAAATAATACAAATAAAAAAAGTAGCTATTTACAAAATATTTACATAATAAGCGTATCGCCTACGTCGCCCCCATGCGGCAGTCCCAGGATGCTGGCGGCATTACCTCACTGAACGGCTAAACTCAGCCGTTGAGCGAAGTAAGCGCCAGCCCTGAGACCCCCTGTAGCGAGGACCAGTCTTTTGGACATACTCTTAGTAAACATTTTTGTATTCGACGACCACGGGCCCAGTGTTTCCACAGCCAGCGGCAGCGCGACAAATTCTGTACCTTATATTATTGTAAATTATTACATTATGTATGACATAACCAAGTGTTCCTTAGAGCTCCTAAGGTTAAAAAAGTGATGAATTTAAAGTTGTGAATGATAGATGTGCTGATACTCAAGTCACGGCAATATAACTTCACAATTTGGTTTAATTTAAAGTCATATGGCCCACTATAGCTTTAATTACAAGTATAGCTGCTCGTCCAAGAAGTGACTCACCGGGAATCCATCTGGGTCCTCTCCCTTCAGCGTAAAGACTATGCTCCCGACGGGCGTGCTCTCCGACAATGGCAAGTTGTTCATGTCATTGAGGAACGCCGGCAGCTCGTTGGATAAGCCTGGAATGAACATTAGACGCATCTTAATTCAAATGTACCTACAACTTTGATCCAGAACAGAGGAGCTCGTAATCCAGTTGCGAGTATACGTTGAAAACAATCGTACAGGTAAAGCAACGTTGGATGTCAGCCTGGATAATGAGGACTCCCGGGCGAGTGGACACGGGGTAGTCCAATGCTCGGTAACAGGTCCTCGAGTTGGTCGGCATGCATGTGTTCCAGCACACCGCTAACATTCGGATACACGCCGGCGGTGTCGCGGAAGTAATTCGCAAGTTTCCTCGTAACTCCGCCATAGGAACCGAGGGGTTTTTAGTCGGTAAGAGTCGGTAAGACCATCCCCATAGCGAGGAGGTATCATAATATGATAATTTTATCCCCGAAAAAAAAAGGTCAATACTTGGATGGGTAACCGTTAGTGACACTTTCATCTGAGCCCCTCCGTGCCTCGGAAATCACGTTAAGCAGTTGGTCCCGGTTGATGTAATTCGGCAGCCGTCTTTAGGCCACGTCAGAGGCCTACTAATAAATATAGAATAACTCTGACCATGGGTTTGGTCACTAAACAACACGAGAAAAGAAAAAGAGGAACCATAACAATTGTAAAATCGTCGAGAGGCGTGTTTTGGGAGATGCCTATGTCCAGCAGTGTACTGATACGTGCTGATGATGGTGGTATTAGAGGACTTGTAAAGCACTGAAATACAAACATTTATCACTCTTTTGAAGATCATTAAACCAGCTCCATTTTTAAACAGAGAGAGTTGTTACAATTGTAATTTGGCAGAGATGCAATACGTCTTCAAGCTATACCTCCAAATGAGGGCATCTCTTTGTGTTTCGAAGCGTAATGGTGGTAATTAAATTAACACTTATTAGTCAGTGAGTGTTTCTATTGGATCCTGCTCAGTAGAATCTTTATCTTTAGTTATGGTTTCATCTAAAATTCTTTGAGTATTGATTATATAGTAACATCATAGGTTCGCACGAAAGGCTTATAAATATTTGCCGAAAAAACTCCGGACTATTTATAATGTGATGGCCATTTTGGTAAGAAAAGGCATTGCCAGATTTCAATGGAGCTTTGCCCCACCTACAAAACTACGTGACCATTTAAGCTCTACCTATCATTTTGTTGGGGACTTATTATTGCATAATCATAATCAGTATCATTTTCTACTACTCTCGCAACTCCTATAGAAGAATAACAAAAACAATGAATAATACGCTTCGATTTCTTACCATTTTCTGAATTCTTAATTAAGCTGTTTTTTTCGACTCGCAACTTCTACATAACTTTAATTTAAACCAATAATTTTAATAAAAAACGGAGGTACTTTTACATTTATTCGCTATCTTAGACAACTTGCAGTTGATGGTGGGGCAGAATCTGACATTGTCATTTAATCGTCACTTAGCTAAGCTAGACAATTGGCAGTTGCGATTAGTTTTAGGATTAGATTTGGCAGCCACTACAGAATCACACCTAATAAGTATTCAGTTAATTGTAAAATTATACTAAATGTTACCTGATGGGCATAGAGCTGACCACAAGACGACGAGAAACCACCGCGTCTCCATTTCGCGGCGTCTGAAACAATGGAATTTGCATTTTAATACATGTGTGACAAAAGGTACAATTTCACGTAAAGAGAGTTAGCGGGTTTTACGGAAGTACTTATATTAAGAAGAGGTTGTAGCAGAAATTATGTTCGCCTTGAATCTTGACACTTTAATAAACTCATCATCATCATCAGTCTATTTATATTGCCCCACTGCTCGGGCACAGACCTTCCCTTACATCGAGGGAGCTGGGGCCATGATACACCACGCGGGCCCACTGCGGATTGGATTTTACATGTCTTAGATTTTTTTCTTCTTCTGTGGCATGCAGGTTTCATCACGATGTTTTCCTTCATCGTTTTTGAGAGCACTCGGTAAATGTACGTAACATTTTCCGTCGAAAAACCGAGGATAATTCATTGGTACATGGCTGCCCTGGCTGAGAATCGAACCTGGGACCTCCGTATCGCAAGTCCATTTACCCAGCCACTGGTCCACCGAGCTCTCTCTTTTATAAACTGCTTATAAGTAAATCATCAGAATAACAACGTGTGGTTTAAAGTGTCGAATAGGTTTGGTTGATATTGAACGCATTCGGTCCGAATTCGACCAATTCGCAATTCGACACAATTTGAGTTTATCACCACGATGTCGATGATAACCAAGCCTCTCGACAAATTCAAATTATGTCGAATTGGGCGAATTGAGAAACCAATGTCGACCATAGCTTATGCACTGAGCCTTATGAATTTTCATAAATTCATAAGGCTCAGTGCATCTATTCATTTACTAATTAGTTTTTGTAAAAACTAACAATAACTTATGAAATATATTAAAAACTACTTAAAAATACCTAAAAAATACTTTAAAACTACCTAGGAAAAAAAATACCTTATGCTAATTTTAAATTCGGTACTAGAACAGTTGGATGTCAGGGGCATGTCAAACTCGATCACGGCTCTATTACCCTTTGACTGCAATTGATATAAATGGGTACTTAAAGTAAAACATTAGGCAAAAGGCAAGGTTAATCCAAAAAAAATACGCGGAAGCATGAACGGCGAAATCGTTCTATTAGATGACCTTTGTATGAAGTGGATCCTATCTTAAATTACCCCAAAAGAATGCCTGCAAATGGGCGGGGAAATGCCGTAAAATCTCTATGATGGTCAAAACTGACAAATTAAGAACTGTCAAAACTGACAGGAACAAATTTTTTTTTGTTATATTCTTCCCAGAGGGAAAGGCAAAGCCAACTAGGGCATACAGCCTGGTCTGATGTTAGTATAATGTCTGAATTCTTATAAATACATACATATATACGAAGATAACCTAACCTAAACCTACGCACAACCCTCCCAAACCCGTAAACGAAATAACTCAATGATCCACGCAAGCATCAAGTTATGCAAAAGGAAACCTTGCTAAGAGCACAAAACTTCACAAACACGACTTCTTTCGAGCACTCCAACTAATAGAAACGTTCCCGGACTTCTCCTGATTAACTTAACGTGATCATTATTCACTAAATACCACGGAGACTATTTAATTAGAATTTTCACAAAAAAAGTAGCTAATGGCGTTTCGCGCGCCTAACAAGGAATCACAGGAACAATTATTTTCATACCTACATCACACTTAGCTCTTGGGATAATTTTGCTACAAAGTTGTAACGTTAAATAATATTTTTTTGCGATGCACTCTTCCATGAAGCTCTTGAAGGTAATTGTAGTCGACAGCACATCATGTGTAACATACGGGCACTCTACGCGATGGTAATACATCTTAGATTACAATGTTTTTGTGTAGATTGATGTGATATCCAAGTATTTTAAAATACCAGAGGTCATTAAAGTGTACTGGATTACGAATAAACCCTAAAATTTCTAAATAATAACTTCGTCGAAATAGTTTTCATCCTAATAAACATTTTGTAAATAGCTTTTTTAATCAAATTGATTAAATTGGAAGATATTATTTTTTCCAGATTGGCGCGCTAGTTGGCTCTATGAAGGCTCTTAGGAAAAGTTATTCAATTCAATTCATTTATTCAGATATTACAATTTCATTACAGAATAAATTCCAATGCGAAATTGCATCCATAAAATATTATTATATTGCATTAACGAACTATTATGAACGATTAAACTCGAAAAAAAAACTTTGATTGCTTCTACTGAAAAATCGTATATTGTCCCTTACACCAATTGATATTACACCATTTTAGACCTTACACCATTTTCTCCTCAGCGTTGGCACCTTTTCCTTGCAAAGTGGTGTAAATGTAAATTCAAAAAATATATTGACGTGCAAAAATGTACTCAACGTGCTTACTTGCAATAAAGAAATTTGACTTTGATACTACAAGCGATTGTCCTTCCTCTGTGTTGTCTTACCTTAGTAATATTATGATATCCAAGTATCAGGTAGGCCTATTATCCTGTCGGGTCAATTGGCGGGTCAATCTACCGGACTGCAGGCCAGGGCCGCGGTCTTAATTACGCACTAACAACCGCTTAATTAAACAAATGCTATTTATTGGTTAATTATCCAGTTTCATTTCAGTTTTAAGTTTGTTTTCTTGATGATGTTTCTCTTGCTTTTGAGAAATAATTTGTATTTGTAATATACAGGGTGTAACGTAAAGGGTATATGAAGCCGAAGGGAGGGTGTTCAGTATTGGTAACTGAACAACTCTTGTTCTACGACTTTTCGATTTTCGCGAATTTATTTTTTGATTTTTCATACATTTCGTACCAGTCAGCTGATAGATTTGTATGAGACATTAATTTATTTTTATTTTTTATTCGAAAAGTCGTAAAACAAAATTTGTTCAGTTACCGATACTGAACACACTCCCTTCGGCTTCATATACCCTTTACGTTGCACCCTGTATAATAATTTTTATTTCAAAATTTTATTAATAGTTTAGTTTAGGTTTTTTAAATATTGAAATGTCTCTTTTTTATTTTTTAATGTTCCTTTTTGAATAAAATTTTTATTTATAATATTTGTATTTGTGTGTCGAAAATATAGCATTTACTTAGATAGTTTCATAAAAAGACACAAACTTACATTTCATTTATTTTATTAATGGACTCGACAGGTTGTCATTTGCCACCATAATGGTGGCACTTCACTTGGCTATTCGTATTCGCTATTGGATGATTGTCGTATTTGTCAAATACTTGACGTACATACAAATAAGACGAATGTTATGTTAAGGGCCTTCCATGAGCCAACTACTGCCGCCAATCTTAAAAAAATAATATCTTACAAATTATTAATTTTTATTAAAAAAGCTATGTACACAATCTTTATTAGGATAAACACTATACATACACAATAATACATGGCATAATTGCGACAAGCAAAGTTGTAGTTCACAAATGTGCCAAAAACGGCCGTTTACAACTTACCGACATCGAATCACGTTATAAATAAGCATTTAAAAAATAGTATTTATCGTAATAAACATTATGTACATAGCTTTTTTAATAAAATTGATTAAATTGGAAGATAATATTTTTCAAAGATTGGCGGCGCTATTTGGCTCAACCACACATGGCAATTTTGACAAATACGCAAATACAAATAGCCAAGTGTAGTGCCAGAATTACATATTTCGCAATTACATTCGCATTGTAGAGTTTCGCGTAACCAAGTTTAGTGAAACACCTAACTAATTGATACAAAATTGACCGAACACTCGTTATGAAATTTATAATCTCACGGCACACTTTTCTAGTACCGTGGAAAATCTCGTAAGCTTGAATATTGATTAATTTTCTTTTTAAGAGCCTTCATAGAGCCAACTAGCGCCGCCAATCTTAAAAAAATAATATCTTCCAATTTTATTAAAAAAGCTATTTACAAAATGTTTATTACGATACATACTATATTTCAATATACAATACATGGCATAATTGCGACAAGCTAAGTTGTAGTTCACAAATGTGCCAAAACCGGCCGTTTTTCACAATTATGCGAACTATAACTTACCGACATTGAATCACGTTATAAATAAGCATTTAAAAAATGGTATTTATCGTAATAAACATTTCGTAAATAGCTTTTTTAATGAAATTGATTATATTGGAAGATATTATTTTTTAAGATTGGCGGCGCTAGTTGGCTCTATGAAGGCCCTTAATTAAAATTGCGGCGGGTAATCAGGCACGTCCAACTGCATCCAGAATTTTCACAGAATGAAGATTATTAATAATGTTTAATTAATTAAAAGATAACAAGGTACAGACAATGAACGTTATTACGTTAACTTAATCATAATTCAAAACAGGAAGAATCTTAAGATATTTACAAACCAAATATAAGTTTTAAAATACTCAGTCAATGATTACGAATTTAAAAATCTTTGCTCCCAGTATTATATTATTATTATTAAAGACTAGCTGTACCCCGCAACTTCGTTTGCGTAGAGGAGGAGGATATCAGGAGGCAGATCTTCCTCTCTGGATCCTTGTTTCCACATCACATACCGTCATGGCTTATAGCTTATTGTGGGCAGGACAAGAAGTCCTGCCCACGGCAAGAATTTTTTCATCATGTTCTAATTTATTCACCGAGCATGGATAATTAATAATTAAAATAATGATAATAATAATAATTCAAATACTGATCATATACTTTACTTTAAAATGATAACAATTACCTACATTATTTATACAAAATTAATTAGGTAACAAATTATAATCTAATAGGTAATCATGAGGAATTGGCGATACACTGATTCGTGTTACCATGCTTTTTTGTCGTTCAAATAATCATGTATACCACAGCCCAAATCAAATGTCTTATTCTGTAAACAAATATGTTCGTCTAATTACATGTTGTGATGTAACACTGAAGGAACTGATTGATCGAACCTGTTCATCATTGTGAAAATAAAGTTATCCGATCAATTAATAATGTGAAAATAACTGCAATATTCACAGAGAAGCTTAAAATGTTAGTAGGGTACAGTAGTTTTGGTTTATAAAATAAGACACTTGATTTGGGCTTCAGTTTAAGTATTTTCTAATAAGCTTACGAGAACCTAAGTATTCACAAAACCTTATTGACGCGTGAGTAACTGTTATTTAATTAAGTGTTTCGTTACACGTTATTCGGTGCATGGTTAAAGTTAACACAGTAGGTATATATCGTAATAGCAATCAGAGTAAAGTAACCGTGAAAACTGAACCAGCGTTTGTGTGGTGGTACAAGTGATAAAATATAACCGATGATAAAAATTTGATAAGTAAAATTGTAGAAAAAAAAATCCCCATACATCATTTACATTTCTACTCAATTACTTTTAACACTGCTCTCTCTTTCGCGGGTTTGCTGGTAGTAATCTCTTTTGAGATAAGCTCGCCCTTTGTACCAATTTGTTTCTTCTGGATGTTATTTATGTATTTGTCTGTGTTGTGCAATAAAGTGTTAAACAATACATTTTCGTTTCGCATAGCACATATGCAAGAAAATATAAAAACATATGAAAAAGGAACGCGTCATCAATTAAAAACATGATTTCTAACTGCAATGTTAGACATGAATTTTAGTAATTGCACAATTACTGGATAGATGTCGCTACCGTCCCACAGACAAAATTCACGATTGAAGTACGAAATCACGGTGGCTCTGTGGAATAGAGCGAGCCACGGAATGGCGAGGTCCCGGGTTCGAACCCCGGTCGTGATGATTTTCTTTCTCCATTTATCATTTAAGTAAAATTGTGATAAAAACGATGAACATGCATGGTGTGTGTCGCCGGTTCCGCATGAGGGATAAAGAGTAAATTACAAATAATAGTAATAGTTGTGTAAGATCTAGTTATTAAGTAATTGTGTTAGTGTTATTTCAAAAGATGTGCTGCTGATAGTTTTTTTGACACTTTTTCTCCTCAGAAGGCACCTTCTTGCAAAGTGATGTAAATGTAAATTCAATAATATCAATAATGTTACATAGAAACGAGCTACACTGACTGTTAATAAGCTAGTTGACTCTTTTTTTTGCATCACTCAACTCTCATGCTCCTGCTGAAGAGAACTGTGAAATCAGTTTTGCGATATATCAATTAATACCGGAGATATTAAGCGGTTAAGTAAAGTGGTGGGGATGCTCCATCTCTTTTTAGCAAAACGGTCTTTAGTATGAAGTTTGTATTTCGCTACCATTAATGACGTCATACCGTGGTAGCGGTACAATATGGCGTGTACTGATTGTGTCTCTTTCTAACACAACTTTCCTAAATGCCTGTAGTTACTTCATTTTTAAACTAATTTCAATTTTGATTTCACAGTTGACCATGAATTTGTGGGTTATTGCCCGTGGTCCACCTCGGCTGTTCACCTCGGTGTACCACGGGATTTTTTTCTTCCCATGGTCCACCACTTGTGTTATTTATAAGTGTTGATATTTTAAATGAAACTAACATATGTGTCTATTTTGTAATAATAATGAAAAACATTTAATTTTCGATACTTGTCAACTAGCCAGAATGTAAATGTGATTGTTGGTAATTTAATTTTACAGCAGAAGCGGGGCTCGTAGAGGGGCTCGTAGTCCAGTTGCGAGTACACGTTGAAAACGATCGTACAAGTTAAGCAACGTTGGGCGAGGTCAGTACCTGGATGGGTGACCGCTAGCGACACTTTCATCTGAGCCCCTTCGTGCCTCGGGAAGCACGTTAAGCAGTTGGTCCCGGTTGTTGTCGTTTGACAGCAGTCGTTAGGCCACGTCAGAGGCCTACGGGCGGCCTGAATAACTCCGACAAATAGGTTTGGTCACTAAACCACACGAGGAAAGAAGACAGCAGAAGCAGTGTTTTATTTTCTGTAGGTATCTAGTTCTGTTTTCACCAGAATTTCATGACTTGTACCACTCTCTAAGTAGGACAGATAGAGATTATCAAGTTTCGTTATACTTATTCATTTTAACTAGGTACTTACACGTATAGCACACACTTTAGTAAGTATAGCAACTGTACTCTATGTCACTTTCTCTTTTTCACTTTTATTGTTTGGATTGAAAGAGCTGCGTCCGAACAAGGAGGTAGGGAATTAAGAAACATAGTCCTGACGTTTGAAGTTTAGGGTTCCGTGCCTCAAAAGGAAAAAAAAGAACCCTTAGGGCTAGCGTACAACAGGACGACGCCATGTACGACGCCGTGTACAGTCGAAGACAGAGATAAGTATACAGGGGGCCTCAATAAGGTTGGGATTTTCTCAAAAACTACTGGACCGAATTTAATAATTATTTTACAGTTACATAGTTTTAACTTTTATCTATCAAACAGTGAAAGAATTTTTGCAATAGGTCAAGTAGTTTTTGAGAAAATCTCAACCTTAAAAACTCTCCTGTACACCTTTCTCTGTGTTCCACCGTACCGCGCCAGTGGACGGCGCCCGGCCGACATCTTGCGCCGGGAGACGGGGCCGGCAGACGCCGTGACACGCCAAGCCATGCGACGGCACGGCGCCGCGCCGTGACGTTGTACACCGACCCTTATAGGATCACTTTGTTGTCCATCTATTTGTCAACAGGTTTTATCACAATGTTTTCCTTCACCGTTTTGAGAGCACTCGGTAAATGTACGTAAGATTTTCCGTCGAAAAAACCGAGGATAACTCATTGGTACATGGCTGCCCTGGCTGGGAATCGAACCTAGGACCTCCATCAAGTCCATTGACCCAACCACTGAGCCACCGAGCTCTTCAGCCACCGAGCTCCAATAGTTATACAAATATCTACAGAACAATAATAGACGTTAGAAATGTCTTCTAAATACTGCCAGAAAAAAAGACTTATTTATTTGTTTTATTTAACCTTGGATCAACATTAACATTGCTTAGCTACTTAGCTCAGTTAGTTTCAGTGATATTTAACTTAGTTCCGGAAATTAAAGTAGATTTAACTCGGATAATGGATTGTATTAGTACTTTCAGTTGGGTAATGTTATAAAAACTGCAGTTTCTAATGTCAATGCTATCGCAGTTACGAAAAGGTGTAACGGACAGCCAAATGGCCTTTTTGAACACCATCATCAATCTATTTATATTGCCCCACTGCTCGGGCACAGACCTTCCCTTACATCGAGGGAGCTGGGGCCATGATCCAACACGCGGGCCCACTGCGGATTGGCGGATTTCAAGTGCCTTAGATTTTTTTCTTCTTCGGCATGCAGATTTCATCACGATGTTTTCCTTCACCGTTTTGAGAGCACTCGGTAAATGTACGTAAGTTTTTCCGTCGAAAAAACCGAGGATAACTCATTGGTACGGTGGAACACAGAGAAATTTGTACAGGAGAGTTTTTGAGGTTGAGATTTACTCAAAAACTACTTGACCTATTGCAAAAATTATTTCATTGTTTGATAGATAAAAGTTAAAACTATGTAACTGTAAAAGAATTATTAAATTCGGTCCAGTAGTTTTGAGAAAATCTCAACCTTATTGAGGCACCCTGTATACTTATCTATGTCTTTGATGGCTGCCCTTGCTGGTACCTGGGACCTCCGTATCGCAAGTCCATTAACCCAACCACTGAGCCACCGAGCTCTAGTGCTAGCAATATAGATCACATTCAAAACTCGGTACGTGCAACGTTCTCGACGATATTCCGAGAACAATAGGGTTACACAATCATTTCGCAGTTACATCAACAAACGACTTCTTTACATCTAATTGTGTGGTCTGATCGCAGTAATCCCGTGTGAACGGGCCTTGTGGTAGATACTTTGTTTTTGTGTTAATCAGTAGGTATTTTAATTGGTAATGTTTAAGCAGGTGTGCAATATGAATTCATTTGTTTTAAATATACAAGGATTTGAGAATTTGTATGATTTAAAAAAAAATCAAATCAAATCAATTTTATTGCCAGTTACAGGTTATAAATACATCGAGATGACATTTGATACATTTTGGTGTCACTGCAACTTACCGGGGTCGGCATGCAAATAAGTAATAATATGTTTCATTTAACTAGAATATATAAAAAAATCCCTACACTATTATCTAGTTATAATATGTCAATGAGTGGGCAATGCAATGAATGTCAAATACTTATTATTGATTGAAATATGTCCTCCAAGTCTAACCTCTACTAAAATATTGCGGAGTCATGTAATTATCTATCAAATATTCGTCAAGACTATAGTAACACTTATTAATTAATAAATTGAATAATTTTATTCGAAAGTCTCTACATTTGAGTTCTTTTATGCAGTCGGGTAATTTATTATATAATTTTGTTTTGTTAATCAGTATACCTATTCCATTTTTAGAATTAAAACTATAGTGAGCCATTACTACAAATTATTATATATACAGGGTGTCCCAGAAATCGACGTCAAGCCGGAAACGCTTGATAGGCCAAGTGATGACAGTTATCAGAAAAATATATATTATAAAAAATCCAAGTCATGTATTTTGATAATTATTGTCATTTAAAAAAATTCGAGAAAAACGACACCCTTTGATGGTTTTATAAGTACAATTATTACAAATCTTAACTTCTTTTAATTTTTTTTTCTTTGATGTAACCCTTAATAATGCTTCTCTAAATTCTAGTCTAAAACGGAAAGCCAACTGCCCCAGTTCAGAAGAAAATGATCACTTTATGACCTATCAAGTTTTGAATTTTTTTACTTTGCCCAACTTTAATCAACTATCCTGAGAAAAAAATGTACTACGCCTTTCTGACAAGTGATCTCAAGTTGGCGCAATCCACGACGATTCCAAAATGGTATGACACCTACCAAAATATTGCTTTAACAAGGCCATTTTGATTTGTTTTTGTAAACTATCCCCAAAACTGGGCAAATTATTCTTACTTAAAAATTTTTTTATTTATTTTATTTAAACTTCTACACATTGTGTACAAAAGGCGAGCTTAATGCCTTGCGGCATTATCTACCAGCTGACCTTTGGGCATGCGGAGAAAGCAGAGGCAGGTGTAATAATAATAAGATACGAGTAAGATAACACAATTTAAACCAAAAATAATTCCCACGCAAGGTCAAAATTAGGCTTGCAACGAATATTCGGCAACTATTCGGTATTCGGCCTATTCGGCCACTTTTGTCCTATTCGGCCGAATACCGAATACCTAGGCACTATTCGGCCGAATACCGAATACCTAATATTTTTTGTAGTTGGATAAATGCTTAATACAAAACGATTGACTATTGTATTACAAAATGTTTTATTAATTTTCTTTCGCATTAGCATCGATCCAGTCGATGTAGTCGCCTTCTTGCCCTAGAGGCCATGATGGATTAGGCGCAAAACTTCAATTTTTAACTACTTAACTCAATACGACGCGACGAAAGACAGATAATATTTACGTTGCGCAATGAGATTAAGCATGTAAAAATCAAAAGACGTATCGCGACAGGCGACAGGGGCGGTGTAGGAAGAAACTACGCTCTCGACAGGAGAGGACACAAACGGCGCCAAGCCGGCCGAATATTTTTGCCGAATATTCGGCTATTCGGCCAGGGAACCTGCCGAATATTCGGTATTCGGCCAATGGCCGAATATACTATTCGTTGCAAGTCTAGTCAAAATATACTTATTATAGATAACAAAACAACATACTTTCTTACAAATAAACCTCAATACATACTGAGCATAATATAAGATAAACAAATTTACAATATCATAATATACATACATACACATATAGTATACCTACATACAATATATAATTTAACACTAACATAATACTTATAAAATTTGAGTGAAACAGGTACCTAGTGACGCTATTTTGCTAAGTGTGAGCGGAACATAAATCATTTTCAGGTAGGCAAAGGCCACCAGGAGGCCATTACAGTTGTGACTCATTGCTTTTTAAGATTAGGATTGGTTTCATTTTTAAGATTTTTAAAAATGAAACCTCTATTATCACATTACAAAAATTTATGTAAATTAAATGTTCAAATTGTTATTTTCATTGCGGCTGATGGAAGGCCATCAGCCGCAATGAAAATAACTATGCAATAATCACAGGATAGCTTAAATTTTAGTAGGGCATGGTAGTTTTTGTTTACAAAATAAGACACTTGATTTGGGCTTCGGTTTACACCGTCACTGCTTATAAATTAACTAACTTTTTGGTTGAATTCAACAAACAAATTGAATCGTGATGCCTCGGTAAGATCACCGGCGGGGGCTTTTTGAAAATGGCGGGAAACGACGGTTGCGAAATTATTTAATAATTTTCAGTATAATGTCTACAGTGTGTGTTTTGTGTTTAATATCACGTTAAATTAATCAGAAAATGTTCGCGAATGACAGTATGGTGAAGTTATTGGAGATTTCAAGCAGGATCTGAAGTTTGGCGCCATGGTCAAGATTCCCACTACGAGCTCGGGAGTGAACGTGACTGTCGAGCTGCTTCGTCCGCAGTGATTGACGCTACGGCGTCTCCTGTGGATGAAGACATGAAGACGCTGCTACCCAGGGTGATGACGCTACGGCGACTCCCCTGGAGGAAGATAGAAGACTATTTATACATTGATATTTTTGTAACATGACATTGGCAAATGACGAACTGTCGAGTCCATTAATAAAATAAATAAATAAATAAATAAGATCACCGGCTTTCGCAATACGCATCTTCTGCCCTTGTACCTGTTTTGCATAACTTTGTCAACAAAAACGAGTAACTAATTGAAATTAACATTGGCAAGAGGCGATGACGACAGATGGCGCTATCGTCTCATTGAATAAAAATTTAGAGCAGAAAGAATTGGGCGGTCAGGCAATCCTCAGTCAGTATTGAAACTTTTATGCCCTCCACAGAGAGCTGCGATCTGCTATCAGTTGAAACGCATGCCCCGCCTCATTTTCTGGGCATTTTAACGTCCAGTAGGTAGCGATCTGACTTCTGAGGCCTGCGATCTGTGAAAATGAGGTGGGGCATGCGTTTCAACTGATCGCAGATCGCGGCTGTGTGTGTCAAGCTACAGAAGTATAAAAGTATCAATCGTAAAAGCAATCAGATTTACAGAGGCGTCACTGATTGACATTTTCTTAAAAACTACTTCCCTTGGCTGGCCTCCCAAGCCTTGGAGGAGGGTGGGGTGGGGGGGTGGGGGGGGGGGGGGGGGCAGTAAAAATAATTGCTGAAACATGATGAAAAAATTCTTACCGTGGGCAGGACTTGAACCTGCGACCTTGTCATCCGTGACACGCTCTTACCAACTTATCATCATCATGTTCTAATTTATTCACCGAGCATGGATAATGCGTAATTCAAATTCTGAGTAAAAATAGGAGCGCATCAGCGTAGATCATGTTTCTAACCGACAAGGTCGCAGGTTCAAGTCCTGCCCACGGCAAGAATTTTTTCATCATGATCTAATTTATTCACCGAGCGTAGTGCGTAATTCAAATTCTGAATAATTGCTGTTATTCATAAACCTAGTTAAACCTCACTTCCTTTAATCGTGTTGCTATCCCTTTCACACTTCGTTAATAAATGTTAAGATAGAAAGGGACAGGGTGGCTAAACGGTGGTAACTTTAAATAACGTTTATCAATAACAGCGAAAGGATTTATATTTGTCTTCAAAGATCACGTGGAGAGGTACCGGGTTATCTTGAAAATGGCGGGAAACGACGGTTGCAAAATTATTTGATTATTAACCAGAAAATGTTCGCGAGTGACAGTATGGTGAATTTGTTGGATAATTTGAGCAAGAGCTGGGGGTTCAAGCTTTTATCAAGAGTCCCACTACGAGCTCGGGAGTGAACGTGACTGTCGAGCTGCTTCGTCCAGAGTGATGACGCTACGCCGTCTCCTCTGGATGAAGACATGAAGACGCGGCTACCCAGGGTGAAGACGCTACTGACGGGGAGTCAGTTTATAATTATGTGTCAGACTGTACAGTTGAAGACAGAGATACAGGGGTCCTCAATAAAGTTGAGATTTTCTCAAAAACTACTGTACCGATTTAATAATTATTGAACAGTTACATAGTTTTAACTTTTATCTATCAAACAGTGAAATAATTATTGCAATAGGTCAAGTAGTTTTTGAGAAAATCTCAACCTGAAAAACTCTCCTGTACACCTTTCTCGGTGTTCCACTGTACAATTGTGCGTAACTGTACGATAATCGTCGATGGAGTAACGGTGGCAGTGGAGGTCAGTAGTAATGCACGGAGCTAGTAATAGCATTGTCGCTTGACAAACCGCTTCGAGGTCTCGCTCTGATGGAGTTCTTGCCTCTCATTTTGGGTTTTATATTGATTTCGATTCTAGGTTATTCTATTCGGTCTATTTCTAACTTTCTGAATTCGTTTTCTTTGACTTTGGGGTAGTTTCATCTCTGAATTCAGGTGTAGTGAGAGTTGAGGTACCTCTCTATTTAATTATTTTATTAATGGACTCGACAGTTTCGTCATTTGCCAATGTAATGTTACAGAAAATTCAATTTATAATAGTCTTCTATCTTCCTCCAGAGGAGACGCCGTAGCGTCGTCATTCTGAACGAAGCAGCTCGACAGTCACGTTCACTCCCGAGCTCGTAGCGGGAACTCTTGATAAAAGCTTGAAACTTCAGATCTTGCATAAATAATCCAATAACTGTCATTCGCGAACATTTTCTGATTAATTTAACGTGATATTAAACACAAAATAGCCCCTATAGACATTAACGTTCATGGACAGTAGAAATTACGAAATGACAGTGAAAATTCTCAACTACTGTCATAGCCGTGGGGGATTCTGGGTGTGTGCGTGTCAAGACCGACAAAAATGTACCTACAACCTTTATTTTGACAGTACACATACCTATTTTCTACACGGAATGACAGTGGGACCGCTCCACAAAGAAAACCGCCTACGAACGCCGCGGGAGATGCCGTTGTGTATTTTTAAATGCATCAAAATATACGTCATACGCCGTACTGTCATTTTCCGAACACTCAAAGTACGGCATATGCCGCCACTGTCCATGAACGTGGAAAATTATTAAAAATAATTTCGCAACCGTTGTTTCCCGCCATTTTCAAGAGAACCTCCACTTCGGTTAGTTTATTTTGATATAAGTTACAACAATAACTACTGAGAAAGATAATATTTACATTACTAGCGACGTCAAGATTGATACCATTGTTACATAGACAATAGAATATAGATTCATCTTGCTATAACACTAAAAGTACAACATCCAACCATCGTGCTGCTTCAGATGTTTTGACTAAAGACTCGGACCAAATATTGAGGAGCTAGGCTTGCTGGTAAATAAAATACTGATATAAAACTGAATATATTTATTTTATTGTGTTTAAAGATATTTATTCTCATTAAAAAACATATGTTTCACTGACATGAGAACTTATTTCTAATTTAATTTAATGTATTGTTAGTGGGTGGGATTCTTTTAAGTGGACATTAGTATTGATTTAAAAAAAGTTGGTAGGCAAATTAATGTAGGTATTATTGTGGATAGGATATTACAGAAGGAAAAAGGAAAAACCGAGGGATAAACGTTTGAGTAGGGAACATAACACATGCGGGGTCATTATATAGTTTACTTACTTTCAGTAACTTGAGAGTAGTGGGTAGTTAGTAATAATGTAATTTTTTAATTTTGATTTAAAGATATTAAATGACTCCGCATCGGTTACATCATTAGGAAGGTTGTTATAAATTTGTGCTCCCTCACATGTTATTGTCTTTTTGCCATATTTTGTTCTAATTTTGATTAAAGCCAATTGATTTCTTTTCCTCATACTGTATTTGTGTGTGTTGATAGTAAGTGTTGTTTGTGTGTGTATCGTTTTGTTAAGTATTTTTCTAACTAGTATGCATGTATGATATGTGTATAGTTGTTTGATGTTCATGAGTTTTGTTTCTTTGTATAGTGTTAGTGTTGGTGTAAAGTAGTCATAGTGGAAAAGTAGTTTTACTATTTTGTTTTGAGCTATTTGTAGTTCTTTTAGTTTCGACTTTACCGCACTGCCCCAGATTTCAATTAGGTACATCAAGTGTGGTTTAACTAGAGAGTTATATATGGTTGTACGAACTTGTCGCGGTAGACAGCGGACAATGTTGCGCAAGGACCCTGTCAAGGAATAAAGTTTGGATCTTATGTGCTCAATTTGAGCATGCCACATCAAGTGACTGTCCATTCTCAAGCCAAGGTACTTTTCTTCAGACTTTTCTTGTAATAGCTCCCCGTTTATGGTAAGTGGAGTCTGAGCGTGTACTTTTTTATTTTTAGCTTTAAAGATTACGTAAGAAGTCTTTGATGCGTTTATTGTAAGTAGGTTATACTGAAACCAAGCGAAGAGAGTGTTTAGGTCCTCTTGAGCTTCTTTGATAATATCATTTATTGAGTGTCCAAAGTAAAACAGACAAGTATCATCTGCATATAAGCTAACATGACCATGCAATTTAACATTATGAATATTATTTATATAAACAAGGAAGAGCAATGGGCCCAAAATGGATCCTTGCGGTACACCGCAGGTAATCGGACGAGCGCTGCTTTGATACTTGTCTATTTTAACAATTTGAGATCTATTTGTTAGGTAGTTGATAATATTGTATGCGTTACCCTTAACTCCAATAGCGTTCAACTTTTGTAGTAGGAGAGCATGACTTACGGTGTCAAATGCTTTTTTTAGGTCAATATACACGCCAAGTACAATATTTTTCTGGTCTATGTTGCTTTTAATTTTCGTGATTAAGTCTAAGGATGCTGAGAGTGTATTGGATTTTCGTCTAAAGCCGTATTGCCTTTCATATAGGAATTTAATTGATGTTAGGTATTTGTCTAAACGTTTGTAAATTATTTTCTCAAAGATTTTAGAAACTACTGGGAGCACGGATATAGGTCTATAATTGTTAGGATCTGATTTGGGTCCTGATTTATGAATGGGTGTCACTTTTGCAATTTTTAGTGAGTCTGGGAATGTACCATCTGCTAAGTGTTTGTTAATGCAAGTTGTCAGCTCGTTGACTATTAGATCTTTTATACATTTTATGACTTTAGTGCTTATTCTGTCAACCCCTGTACTTGAATTTGAGTCTAGAGTATTAATGATTTTAATTACTTCATCCTGACTACATGGTTCCATTTGTTTAAATTCGTTTTTCTCAAGAGTGTTAGTGTGTGGTAGAGTGTTTATAGTGTTGTTACGATATTTTATGGGGATCTGATCAGCCAAGAGTGTTCCAATTGTGGAAAAGAAATCATTGAAAATCTCGCATATCTTAGTAGGGTCAGTAACAGTTTCCGTAGGTGTAACAAGTTTTTGGGGAGCACAAGTGGTTTTAGATTTGTTGTTAGATATTGTATTTATTAGTTTCCATATCTTCTTAGGTTTCTTCACATTTTTCTGGAATATATCGTAGTAATAGCTATTTTTGGTCTTCCGAATTGTTTCTTTTACCTTATCTCTCTTTGATTTAAAGTCTGATTGCAGTTTTATGTTTTTCGGGTCTTGTTTCAATCTGCGCCATAGGTAGTTTCTTTCATTTATTTTTGCAATAATATCTTTATTTATCCAATCTGCCTGTGGTGGGTTCTGAACTTTGGTTTTCGTTGTTTGGCATTGGGTTGTATTTAGTAGCATAAAGGTTTGTAATTCTTCATATTCGTTGTTCTTACTTATAAATTTTGACTCTTCAATTTTCTTGTACAGTTTTGCATAGTCAATGGCTTCGTATTGGACTTTAAGTTTAGGCTGGGGCTTGTATTTATTTACTTCAAAGTAAATTTGTTTGTGATCAGACATCGAGGATTCAATGATTGCCATGTGAAAGTTCTTATTGGTCAGATTTGTACATACATGATCAAGAATTGTCTTGGTAGTAGGAGTTTCACGCGTACAGTATTCTTCTTTGATATTGTTTACAATTTTGTATCCAGATTCGTTAAGTACGTCATTGTAGCGTTTTAAATTTCTGTCTCTAGCCAATAAATTTAGATTAAAATCTCCAAAAACGATTGCCCTTTGTCTTTCTTGAAGCTGTATAGAATAGGTCTCTAAGAAATCTTTCAGGTTGGTATCTCCAGGATTGTAGACAGCACCAATTTCCAAAGCATATTTATCTAGGTGAACCCAGAGAAAGTTATTTCCTCCGGTGTATTTTTCTTCAGTCATGGTGTGTTTTAAATCATTGTGCACATATATTGACACACCGCCTCCTCTTTTGTCTTTTCTATAGTTATAGTAATGAGTATAGTTTGATATTTGTAAGTGAGCAGCTTGTTCGTCGGATGTTATCCATGTTTCAGTAAGGATTACAATATGTATAGTATTTTTGGTTGACTGTAGCACACATTTTATTTCATCTAGTTTTCCGCTTTTACATATGCTTCTTACGTTGGCATAGAAGAAATTAAGGCAAGTTTTTGTAGTTTGTATTAATTGATAGGAGGTTAGAACCTGGTAAGTTACGTTGTCTATAGTGTCGTAGTTAGGTGAATGTCCTATTGTTGTTTGTCGTTTTTTGGATGCTCTTCTACAATTGTGGGATTTCCTTTTATATATTTGATACATATGTTTGTTTCCCCATTTTGTTGTCGACGGCCTAGTTCCTCTCTCAATTCTTTCATAATAATTATTTGTGCAGGGGTCTGATCGGAGTAAATTTTAATAGTCTTGTCCACTTTATTTTTGTTGCGGAGTATTTGTTTTGCAATGTGATTGGACTCGAAGCATACTTTTATGGCTCTGTTTTTCTCCGAATTATATTTTCCGAGTCGTAAGGTTTTGAAAGTGGGTTTCGGGTCATTGTCATATGTAGCAGTGACTATCTTGGAGACCTCCCCATCATCATATTGTCGGCGCTCTTCTACACTTGCTGTATTCTTCTCAGAGATGCCAACTATTATAATATTTCTTTCTCTGTTATTCCGTTCGCGAGCTTCCCTTATGATTTCCTCAGTGTAAATGTGTTTAGTTTGAGTTATAGGAGGAGCGGATACAGTAGTAATCTTATTTACGTCGATTTCCAATGTTTTAATTTTTTCCTCAACATCTGAGGTTGAACTCTTCAAATTTGAAATCTCATTCTTTATTAAGTCTTGTTCGAGCTTCAAACTTATTGTTGATGATTTTATATCGCTGATTTGACCCTTTATGTCTGTAATGTCGTCTCGTAGGGCGCTCATGTTTTTATTTAGGTTATCTGCCAACTGATTCAAAAAGGTCATCATTTCGGTGCGGAAATCCTGTAAGTCGCTTTTATAATCATGGTCGCATTCCGGTTGTTTTCTTTTGCGGGAAGTATTTTGCGAAGTCAGTTGTTCATTAAGCTGTGCCGCGTGCATATTAGGCAGATCACCCTCACTTGTAGATTTTTGTGGTTGCAGTTGCGATGACATATTAGTAGGTGAATGTCTCACGCTCATCGTACAAGTGTAGAATTTAAATTTGCTTAGCTGTAGTCGTCAGTATGTCGTAAGTAATAAGACCTATGCCGCACGCAAAGATATCCGTGGTCGATGTGCGAGCGAGTTGAAAAATAACAAGCTGTCTTTCTTACTCGAGGGGGTGAGGGGGGTCCGATCGCATGCTGCACGGTGCACCGTTCCGCTGAATCACTTATTGACTGATAATCTATTTTGATTCTAATAATATCACAATACAGTAGGGTTTTATATAACAGATAATTATAATTTTAAGAATTAATTTGATACACGTCCACTCTGAACGAAATCCCACGACGAAAAAAAATTTATTAATGGACTCGACAGTTCGTCATTTGCCAATGTCATGTTACAGAAAATTCAATATATTCAATAGTATTCTATCTTCCTCCAGGGGAGTCGCAGGAGCGTCTTCGCCCTGGGTAGCCGCGTCTTCTTGTCTTCATCCAGAGGAGACGCCGTAGCGTCATCACTCTGGACGAAGCAGCTCGACAGTCGACAGTTTCGACCGATTTCGCGGATTTGTCGCGGGCATGGCGCGCTCACCTTGAAAAAGATCGTCGAAATCGGTCGAAACTGTCGGTCTAATTGCGGACTTTAACAATATAAGTGAGTGATATCCGTTTATATATAATAATTTGTAGTAATGGCTCACTATAGTTTTAATTCTAAAATTACTGACATTGGTAAATGACGAACTAAACTACAGATCGAGTCTTTTTCATTTCGTATCCGATGTATGTGTGTGTGTGTAGTGTGTGTGTGTGTGTGTGTGTGTGTGATGGATGACATGACGGACGTGTTTGAGAGTAAATTAAACATGCGTGTGGGGCGCATGCCTGCAAAAAATAATTTAACTTTAAGTTTGTTTTATTTTAATACTTCGCTCTCGTCGCGAGCACTAGTCATGGTTTTCGCTGCACCAAACGATAGCGCGTTGCATTGTACACGCAGCGCCATCTAGCGAAGCGTTTATCGTACTATACTTCACTTTCACATATCATATAATATGATATGTTTGTCAACATATTGTGTGTCGAATAGGCAAATAAAACGAATATTTTGTCGGACGTGTTTGAGAGTAAATTAAACATGCGTGTGGGGCGCATGCCTGCAAAAAATAATTTAACTTTAAGTTTGTTTTATTTTATTACTTCGCTCTCGTCGCGAGCACTAGTCATGGTTTTCGCTGCACCAAACGATAGCGCGTTGCATTGTACACGCAGCGCCATCTAGCGAAGCGTTTGTCGTACTATACTTCACTTTCACATATCATATAATATGATATGTTTGTCAACATATTGTGTGTCGAATAGGCAAATAAAACGAATATTTTGTCACACATACCAACCTCACATGGTAAGTATAACAAATACAAATAGCCAATTCACTTCGCCACCATCTAATGTAATATGTTGTCAACATATTGTGTGTCGAATAGGCATATAAGACGAATATTTTGTAATGGTGGCACTTCACCTGGCCATTCATATTTGCGTATTTGTCATAATTGCCATGTGTGGTTGGTATTCTTGACAAAATATTCGTTTTATTTGTCAAATACTTGACGTACATACAAATAAGACGAATATTTTGTCAAAAATACCTACCACACAACGTACAATGGCGACCTTAAAGTAAGCTTATTAAGGTCGTCATTGTACGAGGTAGCAAAGTATTATTGAAGTAATCCTGCTATAAGAGTTAATGGTAAGGGGGCTGGTGTCTCGTCTATGACCCCCTTTCTCATAAAGGAACTAATATCAAAAACATAACGCAACATACTTTTACCTGATGTAAAAAGGCACCACAAAAACATTGCCAATTGCTTTACCCTACGATCTGGGCACTGGCATACTTCTTACATAACTGAATCTGGTTTTGCGGCGACAGTTACTAGATCTAATGAGTATGTAAGCAAATTGCGCTTGCGCATACGATGAAGCGATGTCGGATCTTAAACCGGGTTGGCCCAAGGTTCCACGGTGATAACACCATCTCTTTTAAGCCCGTATTAAATCACTCTCAGCTCAAAAGTCAATCTTGAGAACTACCTTAAGATGGTGTACCTATTAATAAACGTAACTTAGGTGCGCGTTTAAGAATCGAGTATCACGTGAGTAACGCTGTATTAATAAACAAATCTCAAGATAACTGTCAAACTCACACTTGAGAACGTATTTGCTGATTGCAGCCGAAACGCGACTTGAGAAAGACATCACGTGATACGCCCTCAAGTTTGGTTTATTAATAAATGGCATAATTGAGATGGTGATCACGTCTTGAGAGTGTATCAGCTGAATTCGCCCTTGAGTGGAAGAACTCAAGTAAACGTCGCGGTTAGTCTGCAATCAGCAAATACGATCTCAAGTGTGAGTTTGACAGTTCTCTTGAGAACTGAGTTTTGTTTATTAAATACGGCGTTACTCACGTGATACCTGATCCCTAAATGCGCACCTAAGTTATGTTTATTAATAGGAACGCCATCTTGAGGTCGTTCTCAACTTGACAACACAGTTAACTTTAGAGCTGAGAGTGATTTATTAATACGGGCCTAAGGTAAGGTTAAAATTGGAGAAATGCATGCAAGGTGAAAAGACATTGCCACATTTCAATGGAGCTTTGCCCCACCTATAAAACTACGTGACCATTGAAGCTGTACCTATCATTTTGTTGGGGACTTATTACAGGTTTCATATTGCATAATCATAATCAGTATCATTTTCTACTACTCTCGCAACTCCTATAGAAGAATAACAAAAACAATGAATAATTCGCTTCGATTTCTTACTATTTTCTGAATTCTTAATTAAGCTTTTTTTTTCGACTCGCAACTTGTACAAAACTTTATTTTGAACTAATAATTTTAATAAAAAACGGAGTTATTTTTACATTTATTCGTTATCTTGTACAACTTGCGGTTGATGGTGGGGCAGAATCTGGCAATGTCATTTATTAATACGGCCCTAAGTACATTAGAACAACGCTATCGATAGAGAAGACAGGTCTAACAGAGCACAATGCTGAGAAGCGGGTTACCTATTTGTAAACATGATTGCTAACTTAACTTGAGCAACCTTCATAGCTGCGCCGGAGTGAGAGACAAAAGATTCATTAGATGTTAATTGAGTGCTTAGGTACTGTTAAAAAAATCAAGGATTTCACATTGTTGGTAAAATGCAGATAAATTAAGCTGATCGTTGAGTTAAAAGAATTGGTGGTAATTTAAGATTATAATTGTTATTAGCTGTTTTATTAAGGGCCTTAAATGAGCCAACTAGCGCCGCCATCTTAAAAAAATAATATCTTTCAAATTAATAATTTTTATTAAAAGCTATGTACACAATCTAAATACTATTTTTCAATATACAATACATCGATAAAATTGGTTTCAGAAATTGGCCGTCGCCTTAGAGAGAGGGGTTATGACTCTCGCTCCGGGTCCTACCTGGTGCAAAGGTTGGCCATAGCTATACAGCGCGGCAATGCCGCGAGCATTATGGGCACCTTTGCACCGGGTACGACAAGTCCATTAAAGCAAATGAGGGTCCTTTATCCGTTTGGACATTTTTAGAAGGCAGACTGTGTATCTAGTTGTTTATAGGAAATCAATGTTTGTAAGCTTATTTATGCTTTTAATACATGTTTCCATTAATACATTATTATCAATACTTCCCACTTTAATTAGATATCTATGTTAGTAATTTATCGACTAGTGATTACGTTGAGATCAGTTTCAAATCAGCGTTTTATCGATTACGTGACTTTATTGACTATTGAACAAAATGCAATTGTTTCCTTTTCCACCTGCGTGGGTTGGATTGTATTGCGTCGATCGATTGTACTATGCTGATTATCGATTACGTGAGTTGGGTGCTTAATAATAGTGACTTTGTTTGCAGTTTTAGTACCAATTCAAATTTAATTTCATTTGTAGTATGTACTTAAGACTTATGTTGTTGACAGCTTTTTAAAATATGAATCTTATCAATAATACTTTATTATTTATGAAATAACAAAGTATT
Organism: Tachystola acroxantha; assembly: GCA_963506565.1. Classification (NCBI taxonomy): domain Eukaryota; kingdom Metazoa; phylum Arthropoda; class Insecta; order Lepidoptera; family Oecophoridae; genus Tachystola; species Tachystola acroxantha. The sequence goes on from OY735879.1 coordinate 13,247,368, forward strand.
ATTGAAGTAATCCTGCTATAAGAGTTTTTAAGGTTGAGATTTTCTCAAAAACTACTTGACCTATTGCATAAATTCTTTCACTGTTTGATAGATAAAAGTTAAAACTATGTAACGTAAAATGATTATTAAATTCGGTCCAGTAGTTTTTGAGAAAATCTCAGCCTTATTGAGGCCCCCTGTATACTTATCTGTCTTCGACTGTACGTAGATGCCTCGTGCAACGTTGCTTAATTTGTGCAAAACAGATATACCCGGTGTAATCTCTTTCACTTCAAGCAAATATGTGACAGCTGTAGTTACCCATTCAACACTTCAAAGGAAACCCAACTGGACACAATTTAACTTACGTAAGTGACTACTTCTTTTTGCTTCCTTCACGGATCGTAAGTCCAGCATTGTTTCGTTTGAAAAGAAAAGATAAATGAAAGTCATCGCTTTTGTTGAACACGTCGTCGGCGACAAGTTCAGGTTAAGGCGCAATATGGTTGTCAAAAGCAAGAGTGAGACACAAGATGCCCCGCAGCGACGGAGTGAAGAGCGCGGCGCAGTGCCTCGATATTCGTATTTTTATGAATTTTGGCAGGGAAATAAAAATACGCCAACCAAATCAGATTTTTTTAAAACAAGCTCTCGTATTTATAGTAGCCTACATTTTGATATATATTTTGTATGAATAACGATTTCGGTTTAGATATAATTTCATTTTAAAAGACGTGGAAGGGGGGGGGTATGTTTGCGATTTTTTTTTTCGAGCGAAGTTTGTCCAATCGTGTATCGGTATTCATCAGTCTCTAAATAGACACCCCAAGATTGCTATATATTTTTTTCAGACGTTTAATTTTAGTAGTTAGTGCCGTAGCCTTCACCGAACAACTGCCCAACGCTCCGCCTTAAGTGGTATTGTCCGAGTGAGTTTCGTTTGTGAAGATTAGGCTTTCAAAATCATGTGTGAATATAGTATGGCTGGCAGTCCTTAGCCGGTTAGAAAGTGATTTTGTTAGGACCTTTAAAGATCCTATATACGATCAAAACGATCTATAGTATGACCGTCTAAATCAGTCTCTTGCGCGGTACAGGGACGCGGGGGTATGACGACAACGGGGACCGAGAGAGGTGCGGGGGGGGGGGGGGGGCTGCCCTTTGCTCTAACGAAAAGATAAATTAGATTAAGGCCCGTATTAATAAACCACCTTCAGCTCAAAAGTCAATCTTGGGAACAACCTCAAGATGGCGTTCCTTTTGATAAACGTAACTTAGGTTCGCGGTTAGGAATCGGGTATCACGTGAGTAACGCCGTATTCAAACAAAGACTTTTGAGCTGAGTGATTTATTAAAGGGCCTAAGACATTAAAAAAGGTTGGGCCAAAATGTACTCAATTTACTTGCAATAATGAATGTAGTTCTTTGTATGACTCGTACGTGAGAATGCAGTCGTCCTTGCCTCCATGTGCTCGGTTAGTATTGGATCAAATGCTATGTGGAATGCCTATGAAAGCTCTTCATTCATACACTATATTTATCTTTGAATATAAAAAAATGATTAGCAATGTATATTTACGCGGCTGCGCAAGGAGGGGGGTTATTTTTATTTATTTTATTTTATTTGGGATTACAAACAGTTATACAATGTGTATACTTAGCATAAGCTTACATACTAATATAACTTATTATATAACCAGCAACGTTATCCACGGATTACATTTTGAGATGTAGGATTTACAAAGTGAAGCTTAAACTATTAATAAGTATTATTCTAAAAGACATTGCCACATTTCAATGGAGCTTTGCCCCACCTACAAAACTACGCTGTACCTATCATTTTGTTGGGGACTTATTACAGGTTTCATATTGCATAATCATAATGAGTATCATTTTCTACTACTCTCGCAACTCCTATAGAAGAATAACAAAAACAATGAATAAATCGCTTCGATTTCTTACTATTTTCTGAATTCTTAATTAAGCTGTTTTTTTCGAAGCGCAACTTGTACAAAACTTTATTTTAAACCAATAATTTTAATAAAAAACGGAGATATTTTTACATTTATTCGTTATCTTGTACAACTAGCGGGGCAGAATCTGGCATTGCCATTTAGGTAGTGAAAGAGTCATACACTTTGAGAACCTCTGTTTTAAACTTAACTTTAGTTAGTGCAAAGAAATCGATGTCATATTAGTGATCATTGTAAGATTTCATCAGTCTATGTATATGTGTATACTAGCTGTACCCCGCAACTTCGTTTGCGTAGAGGAGGAGGATGGAGGAGATCATGAGGCAGATCTTCCTCTCTGGATCCTTGTTTCCACATACCGCCATGGCTTATAGCTGTCCGGATATTTCAGCTATCTCCTAGTGAAACTCCCATTAAAATCCCTTCAGTAGTTATGGCGTGATACTTGCACAAAGTCACAGATAAACAGACAAAAATTCTAAAAATTAGTTTTTTGGCATCAGTATCGATATATATTAATTAAAAATTATACTCAAAAATATCATCATCATCAGTCTATTTATATGTCCCCACTGCTCGGGCAGAGACCTTCCCTTACATCGAGGGAGCTCGGGCCATAATCCACCACGCGGGCCCAGTGCGGGTTGGCGGATTTCACATGCTTTAGATTTTTTTTCTTCTACGACATGCAGGTTTCATCACGATGTTTTCCTTCACCGTTTTGAGAGCACTCGGTAAATGTACGTAAGGTTTTCCGTCGAAAAAACCGAGGATAACTCATTGGTACATGGCTGCCCTAGCTGGGAATCGAACCTGGGACCTCCATATTGCAAGTCCATTGACCCAACCACTGAGCCACCGAGCTCTCTTATTATGTTTTCAAAATCCTTTATTATTGTTACAATTTAACTTAGGTAGACTTGCCTATCTAGGCAATCGAAAGGCTTTACGTAAATTCTATGAAAGTTGTTTCTACTGCAAACGGGTTTCGTTTGCAGTCCTACCTCTATCTACAAAGATTTACAGGCCAACCTATAAATCTTTTCATGAGGTAGGTACAGGCATTTATGAAAATGAATATGAAAAATTGTATATTTCATAAAATTACAGACTACATTCAATGTGAACCCTGACTCTTAGTGTCGCCGCACACGAGCCACACGCGACAGCCACAAACGCCGCCACGAGAAGCTAGAAGCTTGTAGCGTGTGGCCGCCACCGGCGACAACCGTGTGCGGCGAGTCCATATAAAATGTATGAAAATTACAGGAAATATGCCAGTGGCGGCGTTTTGTGGCCGGTGGCCGGTGGCCCGTGTGCGGGAGCACTTACACTAGGATAGCCTATAACATAATGTACTTATAAAAGGTATACAATTTTTTAATAATACGCATGCATGGTGTGTGAGAGGGTGCGTGAGAGTATGTGAGAGGGTGTGTTAGGGTGCGTGTGATGTGTGAGAGAGAGAGTGTGTGTTCTAGTCATATATACTATAAATTATATTTTCAGTGTCTTCGTATTTTAAGCCTTCCTTGGCATACTTGCCTTATTGTTAGCCACTTAGTTACCTTGTGTTTGAATGTTGTAGTTGTTACATTAAATAAATTTAAGTTTTGTCTATTTTCTGATACAAAAAAGGTTCTGATATCCAACAGAATTATAAATCGGACAAATAGCAGGAGGTTAGGGAATGAGAAACAACAGTCCAGCCCCATTACCATGAAGTCTTATAGCAGGATTACTTCAATAATACTTTGTTATTTCGTACCATGACGACCTTAAGAGCCTTCATAGAGCCAACTAGCGCCGCCAATCTTGAAAAAATAATATCTTCCAAAAAAGCTATTTACAAAATGTTTATTACGATAAATACTATTTTTTAAATGCTTATTTATAACGTGATTCAATTTCGGTAAGTTGTAGTTCGTTAATTTCACACTGATTATAATACATGATTTAAATGAGAACAGCTTCCATTAGGATACAATAATTAAGAGCCTTCATAGAGCCAACTAGCGCCGCCAATCTTAAAATGTCATATCTTCCAATATTATCAATTTTATTAAAAAACTACGTTCACATTGTTTAATACTATAAATATTATTTTTTAAATGCTTATTTGTCGGTCAAATGTGTATGTGAACTACAACTTATCGACATTGCATCACGTTTGATGCAATGTCGGTAAGTTGTAGTTCACATAATTGCGAAAAACGGCCGTTTTTGGCACATTTGTGAACTACAACTTAGCTTATCGCAATTATGCCATGTATTGTATATTAAAAAATAGTATTTATCCTAATAAACATTTTGTAAATAGCTTTTTTAATAAAATTTATTAAATTGGATGATATTATTTTGTCAAGATTGGCGGCGCTAGTTGGCTCATATCAGGCCCTTAAAGTAAGCTTATTAAGGACACCATGAACAAAGATAACCAATATTGGAAATTATTATTTTTTTAAGATTGGCGGCGCTAGTTGGCTCATGTTAGGCCATTAATAAGAGGTAAAAAACGACAACTGATTGTATAGATGTAGAGACACTAATTTGTTAGAATCTCTCCTAAGTATTACCAATCTCCAAAGAAATTGAGGAAGAAAACATTAAAACCTTTAACGGAAACGGTCACATTTCAACTGAACCTATCGAGTCGTCAAAGAAACCGGTTCCAAAGCGCTGCTTACGGATTCTTTTGCAATCAATCGGTTTCCTAGTTAACGTAATGTGAATGTTAAACTACATTCTTTGTAACTATTACTTGGGTTAGATTAGAATTGATAGTTCTCTTGTAGAATTCCTTATGCGATAATCATCATCAGTCTATTTATATTGCCCCACTGCTCGGGCACAGACCTTCCCTTACATCGAGGGAGCTCGGGCCATGGTCCAATATAATCACTTTCATTAAAAAAGCTATTTACAAAATGTTTATTACGATATACTATTTTTCAATATGTATATTGAAAAATAGTAAACATTTTTAATACATGGCATAATTGCGACAAGCTAAGTTGTAGTTCACAAATGTGCCAAAAACGGCCGTTTTTCGCAATTATGCGAACTACAACTTACCGACATTGAATCACGTTATAAATAAGCATTTAAAAAATAGTAATTTATCGTAGTAAACATTTCGTAAATAACTATTATAATATTAACCTATAAAATATATATATAAACTAAACTAAAAACTATATGTACAATAGGTCGGTTGAACTATCTGAATGACTTAGCATTACAGATAGTTCAACCGATCCCCGTTGTCCGGCAGCGTGCACAAAATGCTGGCGGCATTTCCCCTCTGGATCGCTAGGCTGATCCTTTGGGCGAAATACAGGCCAGCATTTTTAATAAAATTGATTATATTAGAAGATATTATTTTTTTAAGATTGGCGGCGCTAGTTGGCTCTATGAAGGCCCTTAATCTAGCATTTATGGTTTGTGAAATAAATAATTTGAATTTGAAAAGAGGGGTGTTACAAGTTCAAACGGGTAGGTAGGTATCTGTAGCGTGGACTGTTACTCTGTACCTACTTGTTTTGGTGTACTTTATAAAATATAAAATAAAATGATATTATTATTCTTAATAATACCTATCTATTGAAGTGCGAGAGTCGTGGAGAGTTGCTTACAAACGACCTTGCGGCAAAGGTCCGCGTTTGCCATTCTCCGGCGTTTTGTCACGCGTGTCTGTGCCTGAGACCTAACCTAACGTAACGTAAGTGACTCATGAGAGGTGTCAAATATTTAGGTAATATGTGATTCTCCCACATATTCAACATATTGTGTGTCGAATAGGCAAATAAGACGAATATTTTGTCACACATGCCAACCACACATGGCATACTTGCCATAGGTACCTAATATGTGATTCTCCCACATATTCAACACAGTCAACATATTGTGTGTCGAATAGGCAAATGAGACGAATATTTTGTCACACATACCAACCACACATGGCATACTTGCCATGTGTGGTTGATATGTAACAAATACGCAAATACGATTAGTGAATCAAAAGTAATTAGTGGCCAAGTGTGACCATTCGTATTTACGTATTTGTAACATACCAACCACACATAGCAAGTACCTATGCCATGTGTGGTTGGTATGTGTGACAAAATATTCGTCTCATTTGCCTATTCGACACACAATATGTTGACTGTGTTGAATATGTGGGAGAATCACATATTACCTATGGCAAGTATGCCAGGTGTGGTTGGTATGTGTGACAAAATATTCGCCATTTTTGCCTATTCGACACACAATATGTTAACTAACCTATCATATTTGACAAATTATATACAAAAAAATTGTGCCCCCTTAGCGACACTCTGACCGTACGTTTATTATATAGAGTCATTGATCTCCTATAAATTATAGGAGATCAATGTGTAGAGTTTGAAAATGACGTGACACAATGAATTTACTTAAGGGTGATAAAGAACTGGTATCCCATACATATAATTTAAGTGGTTAGATGAAACAGGAAGCCATCTCTCCAACAGTCATAAGAAGTATAATTATACTTATCTTAACTAAGTTAATAAGGAAGTTAACAGTTAATTAAGTGACACCCATTAAGTTAAAAGTTAGTCGCCTCGCAACTTACCGTTTCTTTTATAAATCAAAAAATCCCACGTGACGTTCGCATCCTGCGCCTTTTGTAGCAACAAAACAGGCCTCAGGCCGAAGCCTAGGTGTGCCTCGAAATTCAGACAAAACCGACCTAAAGTTCACAGCCGAAGTACCGTTAACTGTACGAGATCTCTACATCACACAAAACTCACCAAACAACACTTTAAAACTCAATTAAAACACTGGTTTTGTACACCTGTAACCTTAAATCGACTATTTAAATGATATTTTGCACTTAAATTAAGTTAAATCGATATAAAAGTTTCAAAATAAGACTTAAGATAACCCGCCACGGTGGAATTCGGTCCGCAACTGACATGTTTACGTTATATTATATTACATTGACACGACCTTTTCTGTCTCCCTCTAACATTATCGAACAGCAGATAGGTATGAAAGAGAGAGAAATGTACCGTAATTGCAATTTGTGGCTTGCGACAGCGGCGCTCACGGTAGAACATAGAACTCATTCGTAAACTAGTTAACAAAGAGTTAGTGATTTAGTTCGTTAGTTCATGAAGATCACGCCAGATGGCGTAGTGAAATAAATCTTAAACTAAGTATTAAGTAAGGTAGTGTCCAAGCTACTAGCTATCTGTAGTTGTTATTAGAGTAGCTGTAGATAGATGGTGTTGTTGATGAAGTAAGTAAAAATATACACTATATACATTGATCTCCTATAAACAACTAGATACACAGTCTGCCTTCTAAAATGTCCGAGCGCAAAGAAGGTCCAAACGGATGAATGTACCCTCATTTGCTTTATTGGACATTATTTGGACGTTAACCAATGGACCTTATTTGGACGTTTTAAATTGTTTTAGTAAGACCTTTGTGTATCTAGTTGTTTATAGGAGATCAATGATTATTAATCACTTTTTAGGTAGTCAGTAAATAATCTTAGTTCTTAAAATTGTGTTTTTTATTATTTTTAACATAATTACTGTTAAAAAAATCTCTGTTCAAGTTCTCTTGAAATTATCGCGCAGCGCATGGGCGCTGTCATGGTACGGTAGAAAATATACCCCATCATGCTGTCAGTCAGTGACACGGCCGACAGGTGACAAGTGGCAGTTAACAATTGCGTTCCCGCAACACCCTTAGTTTACAACTATCTGGTCGTAACTTGAATGTTATTCTAAAATTTACTTGAGGTATATGTCTGGTTTGAGTAAGTTATTTATTGTCATTCACATTCAATATTACTTACTTCACAATAGATACTGTTTTTACCCTTATTTATATATTTATCTCTTATTTATCCTATTTATTTATCCCTTCTATATGTTTATCTAATATCTACTTAATTTTGTTCTTTTATTTATTTTATCATTATTATTTATAATATTAGTAGTGCATTTATTTACTCGGTTTATTTTTTCTTTATTTAGTAATTAAACAATACCAATTTATTATTATTACTCATTTATTTATCTATAAGTAACATAATATACCTATATTTATTTACTGCTCGTTCCTACAGGTTATCAATTAAGTAGATATAATCAATGTTTGTATTCAATTTAGCATTATTTTATCAATCACGTCTTTTGTTTTGTAATAATGTGGTAGTCTATTATTTGCCTTACTTTGTGTAAATTATCTTTGTTATATAACCTACTACGCTGTTGACTGCCCAATAAAACCATAAAATAAACAACTTTTATTATTTGGGGATTTTTTCATGAAAAATTAAGGTAAGTATGTACTTATATATTTTTTTACATAATTACCTATGTTACGTGTATATCTTCTCACCACTGACCTTAGTTACTCGGCATTGATCAAAACCACGCCCTGTATAATAAAATTGCTAAATAGAATAAAGTAAATTTTGAAAATGGCGGTTGCGAAATTATTTGATAATTTTCAGTTTAATGTCTACAGTGGTTGTTTTGTGTTTAATATCACGTTAAATTAATCAGAAAATGTTTGCAAATGACAGTATGGCGAAATTATTAGAGGATTCATGCAGGATCTGAAGTTTAGCGCTATAGTCAAGAGTCCCGCTATAAGCTCGGGAGTGAACGTGACTGTCGAGCTGCTTCGTCGAGAGTGATGACGCTACGGCGTCTCCTCTGGATGAAGACATGAAGACGCGGATAACAAGGGTGACGACGCTACGGCCACTCCCCTGGATGAAGAGAAGACGATATGATATGTTGATATTCTGTAACATTGGCAAATGACGAACTATGGAGTCCATTAATAAAATAAATAAATAATAATAAATAGAATAAAGGTTTCTTTGCATAACTTGATGCTTGCGTGGATCATTGAGTTATTTCGTTTAGGGGCTTGGGAGGGTTGTGTGTAGGTTTAGGTTAGGTTATATTCGTATATATGTATGTATTTATAAGAATTCAGACATTCTAATAACTTCAGACCAGGCTGTATGTCCTAGTTGGCTTTGCCTTTCCCTCTGGGAAGAATTTTACAAAATAAAAAGTAGAGTCTTATGGGAAAATGTGTAAGACAAAACGATAGAGATAACAATAAATTAATAAATGTTCAAAACATTCCTAATATAATTATTACCTACCATCAGTGCTACAATATGTAGAGTCGGCGCGCGACTGCTACGAAGCTCCGATATTGCGCTCGCGCACGCGCCATCCATTTCACTCTCTATGGCCAGTTGCGCATAACATTTTGACTGAAATCTATTTTATAAATTAAATTGACGAAGTTTCAACGGATACTTAGTTTTAAGGTTTGTAATTTTGACATTGTAATTTATTTAAATTGAATAAATGATTTAGAGTATAAATATTTTTATATATACAATTGTACTTACCTATTAATTTTACTTATCTAAAAATCTGAGTAGCGTCGAAAGATAAAATTTTGTAGGCAAATAGATTATGTTTTAAAAAAAAATTGTATGTGCGATAATAACTAATAACCATACATTACAACAATGTAATAATCCTGTGCCCATTTCTCAATATAGGAGCAGATGGGTAAAATTAAAATAAATAAAATAATTATTATATCATGCGTAGGTACAACTAGTACGCATTGCGTTGCATTTATAAATATTATAAATTTGAAGTAAGTGATATTAATATTACTTAATATATTACAAGCATTACTTGTAAACATTCAAATATTGCCCATAATTATGTACTGACAACAGCAGATCAATGGTAACACTTGCAGTACGATTTTAAATCTTACGACGCAAATAATAAGAACGGGCCAAAGTCCAAAGTGTTACACTTGATCTGCTGTTAGCTGTACCTAAGTACACACTACCTAGATTATTTATTTATAATGAATAAATAAATAAATAATATGATCGATGGGAATAAGTACTGATGTAAATGTATATTCTAATAAAATTGTTGACGATTACTTGCAGGAAGACGGCCGCACTGCTTACCGGACGCCAGCGCAAACTCCCTCCCCAACTCAAATTGCGAGGGCAGGATATACATTGGGAATCGTCGGTGAAGTACCTGGGATGCCACATAGACCGGTCGCTTAGCATGGTACCGATGGTCGAAGGCCTGGTAAAACAGGCCAAGACCGCCCGTGCCATGTTGCGACCGGTGCTATGCTTACGGCTACCATTACGTGCTAAACTGAGGATTTATAAGATGTATATCCGCTCTCGCCTTACTTATGCTGCACCAGCTTGGTACTCGCTTTGCTCCACGAGGCAGAGGGCCAAGCTGCAGGCGCAGCAAAATATTGCCCTTCGTATCTGTACCGGAGCGGGTCGGTACGTTCGTAACGACGTCATTGCTCGCGACGTGCGGGTTGAGTCGATCGAAGCGTTCGTGCTGAGGTTGACGCGATCACTATTCGACCGCGCCGACAACAGCAGGCACGCTCATCTCCGCAACCTCGCACCCCTGCACGCGCGCCCTCCGGAAGGCCACCGCCTCCAGAGGGAGTTGCTGCGCTCCCCGTCGCCTTAAGCGGCGGGTTTGAGCTGTGCACCAAACGGCCGTACCGACCCGCCCAACTCCCAACTCCCATATCCTGCATACCAAGCGGGACCAATCTCACCGTCGGATCATTATCCGGCGAGTTCATGCCCGGGTAGAGAGGGTATACCTCAAGGCCCGCACTTCTCCCCCGAAGTTAGGGGTGAAAAGACCCGGTCGTCGTCGTCAAATATTGCCCATAATTATGTACTGACAACAGCAGATCAATGGTAACACTTGCAGTACGATTTTAAATCTTACGACGCAAATAATAAGAACGGGCCAAAGTCCAAAGTGTTACACTTGATCTGCTGTTAGCTGTACCTAAGTACACACTACCTAGATTATTTATTTATAATGAATAAATAAATAAATAATATGATCGATGGGAATAAGTACTGATGTAAATGTATATTCTAATAAAATTGTTGACGATTACTTGCACAATATGAATCTGAATCATCGTAGTGCCCAAATGTTGCGCACCCCTGCAATGCAACCGCAACAGTTTCCCAGTGGGGATATCGGGCAAGCGCCGGAGCACGGAAAAAAGTAAAAACACAATATCGTTAGTCAATAATAACAAGTGACGACTGCGCGCGCGACGAACCTTTTTTCCGAGCATTTCTAATTCGGGCGCCAACGCCATCGGACGTTTCCTGACAACCCGGAGCCTTAAAAATATTAAAAATAACAAATGACACTCGCCGCGTCGTTCGGAAACTTTTACCGCGTTTTAATTACCGTCCAAGAATTTAGTGATGTAAATGAGTTGTTAATCGACTGACATGTATCGATGAATGGGGGTTAATCGACCGTGAAGGAAGGAAGAATGAACTGAACTCGTGTAGTGTTGTAGCGAAGATGGTGGTGACAAGGCGTTGTGTCATCGTTTGTGTTTTTTATTTTTTATTGGCACAAGTTTTGGACATTGAAGCATACAGCCCAAGGGGTAAGTGTCAGTTTAGTTTTTAATTATTATTATTTTCAGGTAGGTATCCCATTTTTATTGAAACTGTTATTAATTTAAAGATAATGTCTCCGGGCCCATAACCTCATTTGTTAGTGAATTAACAAATGTTCCTTTAAATGCCAAGTACCTATAGGTAGTACTAAAAATACTTTACCCGGAATATTGAAACGAACTTATGTTAATTTATCTACATAAAATAATTCAAATTTAAAATGCTGATAAACAAATCATACCGAAATAGGCCTTACGTTACTTAAATTTACTTAGACTAAACATTACAGTATAAGTTCTTACAGTATAACCTAGGTAGTTTAAACACATAATAAATAACGCCAAATCCCTTTCCAGCCACCCTTTCTACAACATGATACCAATAATTTGCTGTCATATCTATAAAATTCGTATTCAGATCATTTCTACAAGAAAATTAGAGGTTTTCCCTGCGCCTGCGCATTACCAGCATTACCTACGAAATGACGTAATGACGGGGGAAGGTTTGTCGATAAGGAGAGCGGTGATTTGTGATCAATGTTGCGTAGTGCCAGGAGATTTGGATGTAATGAGTTCTTGAGCAGGTCTCTAATTCAATCAGAATAATATAATATATAAGTACAAAAATAAATATTACACAAAAATTAGAATATCGAAGGACAATGCATAAGCAATAGATTAGAGAGATTACAATATATATTAGAGAGATTTATTTATTATATTAGAGAGATTGCAATAGCAAAAGCTAGTCTCACAATAAAAATCGATTTTTATCAAAAAAATAAAATACAAATTTTTGGCCTCCTTAGCGACACTCTGACACAATCACCTTCGTTTATCAGTACATGCATATTCGTCGGTACACAAATGCGATTTATTGTGCATGAAGAGATTATTTAATACGGAGGGAGCGTCACTAATGTGCCAGGATCGCAGGAGATGGAAGTCCATCGTCTTTGCCCAGCCCTACGGGAAACAGGCGCGAGTTTATACCGTTGATAAAAACTTAGCTTTTAATAATTCACTTCATTCCTATGTTAGCATCACCCCTAGCTAGATAACCTATATAATACCCGATATCACATCATCCCCTAGACAACCTGTGAAACATTCTGTATTGTATACGACTCCTATTTCGATTGGCCTCGGGATTTCGTCTCATGAGCATGACGTCACATTGCCGGCCTGGCCTTCGGTGCGATTGGTTGTCCCATTTGTGAAAGTCCTTTAAGGCGCTGACATGAGCCAACTAGCGCCGCCAATCTTAAAAAAATCATATCTTCCAATATAATCAATTTTATTAAAAAACTACGTTCACATTGTTTATTGCTATAAATATTATTTTTTAAATGCTTATTTGTAACGTGATGCAATGTAGGTTAGTTGTAGTTCACAAATGTGCCAGAAACGGCCGTTTTTTCGCAATTATGTGAACTACAACTTACCGACATTGCATCAAACGTGATGCAATGTCGATAAGTTGTAGTTCACATACACATTTGACCGACAAATAAGCATTTAAAAAATAATATTTATAGTATTAAACAATGTGAACGTAGTTTTTTAATAAAATTGATAATATTGGAAGATATGACATTTTAAGATTGGCGGCGCTAGTTGGCTCTATGAAGGCTCTTAATTATTGTATCCTAATGGAAGCTGTTCTCATTTAAATCATGTATTATAATCAGTGTGAAATTATAAGGAATTTAAAGGAAGAAACTGTGTTTTAGTCAACACATACTAATAAAATGTATTTACCATACTATTACCTAATTTCTAAACCAACATTATAAAAGTGTTACGGAATATTACGAAACGTTCGATTCGTAGACCGCTTTGGAAGAAAGCTAAAAAGCGACATAAAAACGCCAAAGTTTTTGTCGATAGTGAATCAGGTGGCGCTGCAGATTGATGTCGTCATTCACGAATATCGTATTATAATACAGGACACTAAGTAAACCCGAACACCAGATAAACCAGCGCTTTGGATAGCTCCAAGTGACGTACTCTAGCCAAGGACGCAGCATAGACCTTGAGGTGGATAAGGAGAAAATGAGGAAGCGAAAGGAAAAAGAGACCTATAAGAGTTCATTGTGAGGGGGCCCTCACAATGAACTCTTATAGCAGGATTACTTCAATAATACTTTGTTATTTCGACCATGGCGACCTTAAAGTAAGCTTATACGAAATAATAAAGTAATATTGAAGTAATCCTGCTATAAGACTTCATGGTAAGGGGGCTGTTAAAGCCTGCGCGAACGAATTTTTTTGTACTAATTTTCTCCAAAAAACTGACATTGACGGCTAGTAAAAATCGACGCACCGCACTCCCCTGAGCAGTCGTCTACTTTCGTCACCGGTTCATCAGAAAAAGTCTTATAAGATGATTGTAATGGTCATGTCACGTTAGAATAGATCAATTCGTGAATTTCTCGATTTGCAATTTAGTTGTGTTCTACACGGGGCCATACCGTAGATACAAGTTAATGTATGCTGTTGCTGGTGTCGCTAAGCGACGATCACCACTTAGATACCCACTACAGACAATCTGAGATATGTTAGTGGTAAATTTTTCTTTTCATCTAAACGGCGTATATTACTGTGACGTCATGATACAAATTATTGTCGTCTCATCCCTTTGTAACTCATGCTTTCTGTTGCTACTGTTCCTGTAATTAGATGATTGTTATGATTTTATTTTTCAACTAAATAAAATACTGTTATAAATTCCTAACCTGCTAACTCTAAGAATATTCAACTCTGTTTTTAGAATGACCGTAAGGTGGAAGAGCGGGGCCTCCTAACACAGGTACCTGGTACTTAACAGGAGAGTCCCGGCATCAGTGTATCCCTAGACTATAAGTTGAGAAAGAAATAAATATATTTTAAATTTTAAATTTTTCAATTCCAACAACAAAAATCAATCAACAATCATGTTTATTGTGAGAGGCATTTAATTTTCGATACCTAGTCAATTGAATTTGAGTATCGAATAGCATCAATTCCATAGCCCTAAGTGGATCACTCCAATAAATTAGCTGCGCTCGCGCACTCGCACCGATTTTCAGACATTTCGTAGTTTCTAAGACTGTGCGGATCTTGCCCCGACCACGGATTAGCGCCACTTTCTCGCGATCAATATTATTGACGTTATGCGTAATAACGTCGGTGTAACTTACAATGTTTCGTGTCTGCAATATAGCCGCAGCTTCAGTTACTTTGATGTCGTCGTAAACGGAGCGATATAATCAGGACTTTTATAAGAGGACCAGTAAACAAGCTAGGTGGCAATGGTAAGTGATCACCCTCGCCTATAGACCCTCCAGAAACATGCTTGATTAATCACAGAACACCTAATAAATCGGACTTACACTTAGCGGAATTTTTCTGTATAAATATATGTTATTCATAAACCTAGTCAAAACTTCTCTTAAATCGTGTTGCTATCCCTTTCACACTTCGTTAAAGAAGGTTAAGATAGAAAGGGACAAACCTAAACGGTGGCGTAACTTTAAATCACGTTTATTAACAGCCATAGAATTCAAGGTAAAACAAAAGAAAGCAAGAGCCAGTCAAGCCAACCTTATAGTTTGTCCCAATATAATTTTCCATGGATGTAAACAAACATGGCGTTTGAAAGTTCACCAAAAACAATATTGGACGGGCTCAGAAATATTTGTCAACATTTATAAACATGAGTGTATAAATATTTAAACAGTAAAGCCAACATGTTTGACAGTTTGCCCCGATTGTAGGAGCATCAGAAGAATTAAAGGGCTTGCAGATCCCGTGACCGCAGAACTACGATGTTCCTGTGCGCCCTTTGTTGATAATTAGCAAAAGTAATGCAACAATGGCGGCCCTAAGGTGCTTCCCTGACTGACTCCACTCGAGGTAATAGTGATCGGACTCGTGACCAGCTACTCCAACGAATTGGCAGCGATTACTCAGATATACATAGATCTAGAACAAAATTAGGAGCTTAGCTAATCCTAATTTTGCCATTTTCTCGAGAAAGAAATCGTTATGCACCAAATCGAACGCCTTTTAAAAGTCTTTTCATTGATTATTAAAATAAATATTATCATTGTACCCTATATCATCGAAATTCTAAACGATTGTCAGTATCTCTACTGCAAAATAATTTTGCCTAAAAAACATTCACCTTGACAGTACTTACCTACATTATAACTTTACTAAACATAGTTCAATATAGCCTCTATCTAAAATCTAAATGATTACCTACGTAAGTATTTATACTGCAAAAACATTTTGCCTTAAAAACATTCACCTTTACAGTACATTATACCTGTACTAAACATAGTTCAATAGAGCTTCGATCGATTTATGTCAACCACAGAGCTATAAATTACACTTGCACCTATTATACCGATAGTATAATTTACACGTGATTATTGCATCTCTAATAGTGATGTGCTCGGATAAAGATTTTATAGACCAAAAACCACAACAAAAACCAGTCATTTGATCGTAAAAGTAGAGTTGATTAATTTCTAGCTAATGTTATTTATAATTGTTACTTACTGCTCTGTCCTATTGAATACCGTATTGGATATCGGCAACCATTGCATCGTTCATAATTTCCATCTTTCTTTTGCTCTCTTGTTGAATACAAGCATCCTTTAATCCAGCCTATTTCTTCAAGTTACATCTCTAGCTCCATATAAAATACCCTGGAGGGTTACTCTCACCTCTTATAGCGATCCAGTTAAGGTTCCTAAACTGAACCGAATCGCTATTTGTATGAATGACGTTGGACGTCATTCATTCAAATAGCGATTCGGTTTTGTTCAGGAACCTAAACTGGATCGCTATAAGAGGTGAGAGTAACCCTGCTGGTCCATCACAATGCAGGATTATGCTAAAAGAAACCAATCAAACCCAAAATACAGGTGGATGTTACAAATTACCAAAAAAGACTGCCTATGACTATGTCCAGGTCTGGAACACAACGAAACAGAAAGGACCAAAAATGAGAATAATTCGACTACAATCAAATAACACGTCTTGAGGAGAAAATAAGAACGAATTTAATGAAAGTAGAAAAACATAATAGCGAGCTATAAAAAGAGGTTGGATTACCTACATGGTATGTGCAGCTTGATAACGCAAATTCTGATGTCACCATATCATTATAAATAAACAAATAAACTCGAACGTCTCCAGAACCTGGGCATACGGTTTATATTTGGCTTACGTAAATACGATCACGTTTCGGAATTCCGTAGCAAATTAAAGTGGCTTCCAATTCGTCGACGTAAAGATGCTCACATTCTTGCTCTTCTCTACTCGGTGCTGTTCAATCCCTCAACTCCTTTATATCTAAAGGAGCGTTTTCAGTACCTTTGCACTACTCATAATCGCCCTCTTCGCTCTTCTGAAAATCTCGTCCTTTACCTTCCTTGTTCTTCTACTAAATTCTATCGACAATCCTTCACGTCTCAAGCAATCCGACTTTGGAATTCCCTACCTGTCTCGATACGATTCGCGGAGTCCCTGCCCATTTTCAAACGACAGGTAAAGGAACATTTTCTGACACTTTGATACCTATACTTACTCTTCTTTTTCCTCACCTCACTTTGGTTGTTGTCGATATCCTGTGTTATGTGTGTTTATATAAGTACTACTGTTATTTATATGTATGTGTATGTATATATATATATATTTATTATTAATATATATTTACATTTATATATTATATTTATTAATAGTATTTAATAAAGTATTATATTCTTACAAGTATATATTATATTGGTATATAATAGATATAATTTACATGTTTAAGTATCGTAAATTGTGTTACCTATATAACGTAGATATTACTATTTATTATATTTACATACTATGCACTTCTACCTCTTTCTGATATATTTTTATAATATCCTCTGCAGTTGGTTGTCTGGAAGAAATCGCTTTTAGCGATAAGACCGCCAAAATTGTACATGCTTCTCAATAATGTAATTAATACTGTATTATGGTGCAATAAAGTGTATTTATCTTATCTTATCTTATCATTATAAATAAGATGGATTGGACGCCTTTGACACAATCGCAATTCAGGCGGCCCTTTAGCCACCTTTATTTATTTTATTTTATTAATGGACTCGACTGTTCGTCATTTGCCAATGTCATGTTACAGAAAATTCAATATATTCAATAGTCTTCTATCTTCCTCCAGGGGAGTCGCAGTAGCGTCTTCACCCTGGGTAGCCGCGTCTTCATGTCTTCATCCAGAGGAGTCGCCGTAGCGTCATCACTCTGGACGAAGCAGCTCGACAGTCACGTTCACTCCCGAGCTTGTAGCGGGAACTCTTGATAAAAGCTTGAAACTTCAGATATTGCATAAATAATCCAATAACTTCACCGTACTGTCATTCGCGAACATTTTCTGATTAATTTAACGTGATATTAAACACATAATAGTCCCTGTAAACATTAAAAGGAAAATTATCAAATGATTTCGCAACCGTCGTTTCCCGCCATTTTCAAGAGAACCTTTAGCCACCTTTTAAAAAGCCAAGACCAGCTAAGACTTTCCCATCCCTAAGCTAAACTGTGTAGACGTAAGACAAACAAGGAAAACGCCCAACAATGGTGTTTCTCATACAATTTCTCAAACACTCATCCGTCATTTCCCTGATAGAAAGAAACCATCGGGTAAAAGTCTATTGATTATTGCCAATAGTTAATAGTTGTTTTTGCAATCGATATGGAGTTTGTGACATTGAATCGAATTAATATGCGTAGTTCAACTTCACATTTTTTTTGTGAGACATTTAATTGTTTAAGAGATTTCCTATATACGAATGAACAGACAATATGACACGAATATCCCACTGAGAGCTCGGTGGCTCAGTGGTTGGGTCAATGGACTTGCAATATGGAGGTCCCAGGTTCGATTCCCAGCGAGGGCAGCCATGTACCAATGAGTTATCATCGGTTTTTTCGACGGAAAAACTTACGTACATTTACCGAGTGCTCTCAAAACGGTGAAGGAAAACATCGTGATGAAACCTGCATGTCGTAGAAGAAGAAAAAAATCTAAGGCATGTGAAATCCGCCAACCCGCAGTTGGCCCGCGTGGTGGATTATGGCCCGAGCTCCCTCGATGTAAGGGAAGGTCTGTGCCCGAGCAGTGGGGCAATATAAATAGACTGATGATGATCCCACTGGCAGAGTAAGTTGTGTTAAGAAACATTAGGCCATGAAACCCTTAGTGGGAATGTGACTCACAGGCTAGAGATTAGTCTTCTGGGGTTAGCCTATCCGGAACCAGAAGACTACATACTCCTTAATTCCCATGAGCTGCATAGCTGACGTAAAGAGTTACATCTTTAGGGAAAAGGATATACATCCAACTTAATAACTTTTGTTCTGCGACTTTTCGAATAAAAAATAAAAATAAATTAATGTCTCATACAAATCGATCAGCTGACCGCTACGAAATGTATGAAGAGTCAACAAATAAATTAGCGATAATCTAAAAGTTGTAGAACAAAAGTTGTTCAGTTACCGATACTGAACACTCTCCCTTCGACTTCATATACCCTTTCCGTTTCACCCTGTGTAGAGAAGGGGAACGTTCAAAAGATTCCAAATGGTTCTAAGTGTCTAGAAAGTGGAAAAGTCTTCTGAGGTTAGCCTATTCGGAACCAGAAGACTACAGACTCCTTCCCATGAGCTGCATAGCGGACCTAATGAGTTACATTTTTAGGGAGGAGGGTGTACTATATAGAGAAGAGGAACGTTCAAAAGATTCCAATTTTTTTTTCTCATGTGGTTTAGTGACCAAACCTATTTGTCAAAGTTATTCAGGCCTTTAACGTGGCCTGCATTCAACCAATCAAAAATTCAAGCGAAAAAGCAAAAAAAAAAAATATTTTCATTCAAAATCCACCTTGACGCTTTTGTACAATTCAAGATCGCGAATAATCGTTACGATTTGCATTTTTATCGCACTGGAATCGTTTCGCTAGTCTCCGCATCGGTCAAGGTTGCCATTTCCTCACTTTTACTTTTAAGCGCACGCGCACGCGAGCATTACATTATCACTCCGATATCCGATCAATGAAATATAGATCCCAAGCAAAGCGTGACTTTATTCATTCAAACATAAGCCTTACTAATGAAGTACTCAATTTAAAGGTTAGTTTGGATCAGAAATGACAATGCCAGATTCTGCCCCACCATCAACCGCAAGTTGTACAAGATAACGAATAAATGTAAAAATATCTCTGTTTTTTATTAAAATTATTGGTTTGAAATAAAGTTTTGTACAAGTTGCGATTCGAAACAAACAGCTTAATTAAGAATTCAGAAAATAGTAAGAAATCGAAGCGATTTATTCATTGTTTTTGTTATTCTTCTATAGGAGTAGTAGAAAATGATACTGATTATGATTATGCAATATGAAACCTGTAATAAGTCCCCAACAAAATGATAGGTACTACAGCTTAAATGGTCACGTAGTTTTGTAGGTGGGGCAAAGCTCCATTGAAATGTGGCAATGTCTTTTATGGAAAACTCTAGCCTAGCTAAAAGGTGTAGATATTAATTGGACAGGTTGCTGAACTACCAATTTTGTATGCCGATCCAGCGAAAATCCCCACCGCCTAACTTTTAAGTAACAATTATCGCTAGAAGCCTAAGATTGTATCATCAAAATGACAATGCCAGATTCTGCCCCACCATCAACCGTATGATGTACAATATAACGAATAAATGTAAAAATATCTCCGTTTTTTATTAAAAATAAAGTTTTGTACAAATTGCGCGTCGAAAAATCAATTTTAAAAGTTTTTGTACGATTTCCTCTTAGTTTTTCCGCTAATCATTCATTGTAACGTAATTTTTTTTTGGTCCACCATCAGACAATGTAACAGATAGTGCTGAGCGTTAAACATTAAGAAATCGAGGCGAATTATTCGTTATTTTTGTTATCATTTTCTACTACTCTCGCAACTCTTACTGTTTATGATTATGCAATATGAAATCTGCAATCAGTCCCCAACAAAATGATAGGTACATACAGCTTCAATGTACACGCAGTTTTGTATAGGTGGGGCAAAGCTCCATTGAAATCTGGCAATGTCATTTCGACTTGTATACATGTTACCTCAGATCAGTAAATAAGATCTTATTCCCTGATCTGAGCAACGGCACCTTGTAGAATTTCCAGTGCCATTTTCTATTGAGCGTTTCTCAGGTTACAGCTCACTTCCTGACTCGATATAATTGAAAACTAACACTCCATAGAACCAACCACTGCGGGTTACCCGACCCGGCTTTCACTCTCGGGGGTCAGGGTTCGACTGCCGATGACACTACACAGGTGACTATTCAATTATAGCCGACGAGTGGAGTGAATTGATGTAATAATGATAATAATGGTGATAATGGACTTAATGACGGTTACTTAAAGTCGTTACAGAGAAATTATGATGTTGACAATATTACAGACATTATGTGTACAAATGACATTGCCACATTTCAATGGAGCTTTGCCTTTGGTCACCTACGTGACCATTGAAGCTCATATATCATTTTGTTGGCGACTAAAGATTACGTTTACCCATGGGGGCCGGGAGCACACCGCATCGCCAAAGAATTGTCACGACGCCTGGTCGAGGCATCGCGTGACCAAAAGGCTGGCACATACTTCGTCCAGCGCGTTAGCCTCGCTGTACAGCGGGGCAACGCGGCCAGCCTTTTGGGCACGCTGCCAATTGTGGGGGACCTAGGGCAAGTTTTTTATCTTTAAATTTTTATTTGTACATAATATAGTTTTAGTTTATTTCATTTAGTTTTTAATGTTACATGTAATTTTTAGATTTTTCCAAATAAATATTAAAAATACGTTTACCTATTGTTATTATATTAAAAATGTAAGTGTTACTAGTTCAAAAGATGTGCTACTGAGTATTTTTGTTACTACCTCTCCTCATCGATGGCACCTTTTCCCTGCAAAAATTTGTAAATGTAAATTTAAAAAAAAAATGACAAGTAATAATATATACAATATTTCTTGCATTATAGAGAAAAAAATCTGACTTGGCGGCCACGGCAAAATCACACCTATTTATATCATTTACCTATCTATACAAAAAAAATCCTAACAAACACAGAATAGTTTCCAATAAGTGCTAATGACACAGAGCGTGCGCCCGCGCAGTAAAGACCCTCGTTACGAAATATTGGAGTCGTGATTTGATAGAGACGTGCCCTTTTAGGTGTAGTGAAGTCATTGCCCCGTTACTATCCCTTTTGCTAAGTTATTTACTGGTTCCCAGAGTTATTATGTAACTTTGAACCTGGGCGTGAGGTGAGATTTTGTCTTTATTTTCAAACATTCGTAATTATTAAGTATTTCTTTTGGCCATTATTACATAAATTTTATCCCATAAACTTTTTGACATTATACTTAAGTAAATACTGTTTTTTATTCGTTATTAATTTAATAACACCTTTTCAATGTTATACATAACATTATTTGTATTTCATTTTGACTAAGTTATTTATTGCTATTTATTAACTGACGATCATTTTTACAAATATGACTATATTTGACATAATGTACTACCTATATTATTGTATAGTATTTTATTATGTAAAAATGAAATAAAGAAAATCTAAATCTATTCATCTTTGCTGTTAGCCTAAACCCTAGTACAGTGCTATCAACTTAAGCTGAGAATTGCATTTGTGTGAGTGATCGCCAAAAGTACAGTTAGTAAAACACATACAAATAAAATTAATGTTTTATTAAAAGGAAGTCCACAAAACACAATGTTACCAACTGTCCAATTCTCGACCTCATAATGACTGAATCTTATAACTCTTCTACTCCGCTCATTGCATCTTTCTTTGTTTTTTAATTGCATGGTCACAAACATTTTTCCACTCTTGTGCAGTGATCGCGTCAACTTTTTCATATGTTAATTTCATTATAGTGTCCATATTCATTGACACGTTTCTTTTGGCTACGTATCCTTTTACCATTGACCATATATTTTCAATGGGATTGAAATCAGGGTGGTAGACGTAGAACGCTGTGACCATGTTCTTCGAACAAATTATAAATTTTACATTCAACAAATCTTGCTTTGTTTTATAGAATCAACTGATAAAGTACAGTAGGAGCCATTTCACTAATATTTCGAACACAATCACATAAAATTATACGTCTATCTGCTACCAGTACCAGAGGTGAAGTGAAGTATGCGGGCGGCAGGGGCGCGGCGCGTGGCGGACGCGCCGCGCCTGAGGCCGCTTGCTATAAACTAGTATAAACTGGTTTAAACCATGCGCGGGACGCGCCGCGCCACGAGCCGATTGCCAATCTACACTATCGGTGTGCACTCACACAAATGCAATTCTCAGCTTAAGTTGATAGCACTGTACAGACAAGATTGTATTTGCACAAACGAAAGCAAATCAAGTGTTTACACTTTGTACTTTGGACCGTCCTTATTATCTGTCCCATTAGATAGAAATCGTACTACGAGTGTTGCCATTGATGTGCTGTCGAGTATGCTACCAGTGTAGAAGTAAGAGAGCTACGCCAACAAACTGCATTGCAGTGCGGCGACAGATGTAACATTGCAATTTTGTTAAAAATTAATAAATAAATTTAAAAAAAAATCGAAGACAGAGATAAGTATACAGGGTGCCTCAACAAGGTTGAGATTTTCTCAATAACTACTGGACCGAATTTAATAATTATTTTACAGTTACATAGTTTAAACTTTTATCTATCAAACAGTGAAAGAATTTTTGCAATAGGTCAAGTAGCTTTTGAGAAAATCTCAACCTTAAAAACTCTCCTGTACACATTTCTCTGTGTTCCACCGTACATAGTGTAGTCTCACTATTCTCACTACCCTTATACTATGGTTCGTTATTTATAAAAAATGGAATAGCTTTTCCGGTTTATGGGAACCTTTAGTATTTGATTATAATTCTAATAGGAAGAAGGCAAGCGTCTTGCTTATAATAAAAAAAATAGTTTTTTTCGGACATGGTTCATAGATGTTAGTAAAATACAATAAAATGGCTTACAAACTAATGTTAGTAGGTACAAAAACAAGTAAAAATTTTAAAAATAGGACGACCCCGGACACAATTTTAAGTCAGGTGTTTCCCGCCCACCCTTCGCCCCTCAGCCCGCCGTGTGCAGGTGTGTCCAGTGCGCGAGGATGGGAGAGTCCCACCTGGCCGCCAATTATGACTCAGTAGTACTCATGGAATTTTCTTAATTTTTTAACCCACAACGCAAAAGAGCGGTGTCATAAGTTTAATGCTAATTAAGTATTTTTTTTATCTGTGTCTGTCAGAAGCTTGGAAGCTACCAAGTGGGTGAAGGATGTAGATTTTTTTATTGTCTGAAAACAAGGGATTATATTTTTAGTTTTTTAATATATTATATTAGGAAGGAGTACTACCTATAAAAGAAAGAAGAGTGCCTAAAAGATCCTAATAGGACAAATGCTGTCACCATATCAAGATAAGATAAACCTATTACATTTGGAAAAGATAAAACTCTCGATCACTACAAAATACAAGGCATGAAATAAACAATACCTACTCCCAAAAGACATTGCCACATTTCAATGGAGCTTTGCCCCACCTACAAAACTACGTGACCATTTAAGCTGTACCTATCATTTTGTTGGGGACTTATTACAGGTTTCATATTGCATAATCATAATCAGTATCATTTTCTACTACTCTCGCAACTCCTGTAGAAGAATAACAAAAACAATGAATAAATCGCTTCGATTTCTTACTATTTTCTAAATTCTTAATTAAGCTGTTTTTTTCGAATCGCAACTTGTACAAAACTTTATTTTAAACCAATAATTTTAATAAAAAACGGAGATATTTTTACATTTATTCGTTATCTTGTACATCTTGCGATTGATGGTGGGGCAGAATCTGGCATTGTTATTTCGCAATAAGCGAAAGTAAGTTCAAAACAGACAAACCAAAACAATCAATAAATCATTACAATAGATAAATGATCAATTTTATGCATTAGTGAACTAATAAACCTCTATTCATGTTCAGTGTAGCGTTTAACTGCTGATAAACATCTTGTCTGCTGTTAGTCATATACCTAGCTTAACGTCCTTAAACTGTGTTGTGTCACTTTCACACTTTGCTAAGGGACGGCGAGGTGTCAAACTCGAGCGCGAGATAGAAGATGTCCGGCAGCGGCGGGGTGAAGAGCACGGCACAGTGACTCCATATTTGTATTTTTATTGATTTTGAATGAATTTTGGCAGGGAAATTAAAATACGCCAATAAAAGTCAGATTTTTTTTAAACAAGCTCTCGTAATTATAGTACCTACCCTACATTTTGATATATATTTCGAATGAATAACCATTTCGGTTTAGACATAATTTTAATTTTAAATGACATGGAAGGGGTATGTTTGCGATTTTTTTCTATCGAGCGAAGTTTGTCCAATCGTGTATCGATATTCATCAGTCCCTAAATATACACCCCAAGATTGCCATATATTTTTTTCAGACGTCTAATTTTAGTAGTTAGTGACGTAGCCTTCATCGAAAAACTGAAAATACGCGCATACGAGGCCTTAAATAATGTTAGTTAGTGGACTTTACAGGTGGACTAACTTTAAATCATGTCTATGGCTAGCATAGGCGTTGTCACCGCTGTTTGAAATAAACATGAAAGCAATTAAATATTACGTCACGACATCGGCCGACATCGTGCACCGGTACAGTGCGCGAAGCGTAAGCTCAGGTTTGCATTTGTGTGAGTGCACACAGATAGTGTAGAGTGATATTCGGCCTGAGGCGCGACGCCACCCTGCCGCGCCCACGCCGCACTTCACCTCTTGTACCGCTAGCAGCTTGGCGATCACTCACACAAATGTAAACCTGAGCTTACGCCTCGCGCACTGCACCGGTGCACCATATCGGCCGGCGCCGGTCACAGGCGGACAACATTCGTGCCGGCGGACGGCGCCGTCCACTGGCGCGGTACACGGCGTCGTCTGCCGGCGCCGTTCTGTTGTACGCTAGCCCGACGCACAACGTCACGGCACAGCGCCGTCCACCGGTAACTTGCGCCGTCCGACAACGTACACCGGTAGACCGTGGCGTTCTACGCTAGCCCTTAATTCCATAAAAGAAAAAAATACGCAAACGAAAAGATCCACCATGCGGGTTCAGTGCGGATACACGCCTTAGATATTTTTTATTGCTGTTATGGAATTCAGGTTTCCTCACGATCTTTTCCATTACCGTGTTATTCCATAATATTCCAATTTTTTTTTGTTAACCTATATATTGTCCCACTGCTGGGCAAAGGTCTCCCCCCTCCTCTTCCATCCATCCCTGTCCTGAGCCTCTTCCAGCCACCCATCCCTGTATCTAACGATATCGTCTCTCCACCTACGCCGAGGTCTGCCCCGACGCCGGCGTCCAATAATCCAATTAATTATGCTTATTTTGATAATTAATTTTAAGTAGGTAATGGCTCAACCGTTTTAATTCGAAAATTCAGCAGCTTTAAAAGTAGAGCTAAAGAGGTAAGTAGGTACAGTGCGCGAGGCGTAAGCTCAGGTTTGCATTTGTGTTAGTGCACATAGATAGTGTAGAGTGATATTCGGCCTGAGGCGCGACGCGTCCCCAGCGGGACGTCACCCTGCCGCGCACGCACCGCACTTCACCTCTTGTACCGCTATCACTCACACAAATGTAAACCTGAGCTTACGCCTCGCGCACTGTATTCATTTTCCTGACTCATATTTTAGAAAGCCTAAATTCCTGAAACAAAAACAAAAATAAACGACATTTTTAGTAAGTTGTCATTGTTAAGTCGATATTGAACCATTAGTCAACTTTAAGTTAACCATTACCTTCCATTCTTAACCAAAGCTGTTCTTTTAAATAAGAAGTGAAAACTCGTAAAAGATTTGAAAGTTCTAATGTGATTTTTTTCCATAGAACGCTCTCAAAGCAGTCAAAAGTTAAAACGACAGTAATTGACCATTTAGACCACTTACTCGTCTTGTTAGTTAGAGAATAGTCGAGTTTTAACACTTCGGCGCGTGTTCATAAACGTGATTCACGTTCATGGACAGTGGCGGCATATGCCGTACTTTGAGTATTCGGAAAATGACAGTACGGCGTATGACGTAGTATTTTGATGCATTTAAAAAGACACAACGGCATCTCCCGCGGCGTTCGTAGGCGGTTTTCTTTGTGGAGCGGTCCCACTGTCATTCTGTGTAGAAAATAGGTATGTGTACTGTCAAAATAAAGGTTGTAGGTACATTTTTGTCGGTCTTGACACGCACATACTTAGAATCCCCCACGGTTATGACAGTAGTTGAGAATTTTCACTGTCATTTCGTAATTTCTACTGTCCATGAACGTGTTAAGTTACGTCACCGTTTAGGCCCCCTGTCCCTTTCTATCTAAACCTTTTTTAACGAAGTGTGAAAGGGATAGCAACACGATTTAATGGAAGTGAGGTTTAACTAAGTTTATGAATAACAGCATAAGATCATATATGTACCTACATGTGTCTGAAAAAAAAGAGAAATTCATTAAGGTTGAGATTTTCTCAAAAACACCTCAAACGTTTTATTTACAGTTATACAGGGTGTGGTTTTTATCAACGACTCGCGACTCAGGGATGATAATATACACGACACAGATGGGAAAAAATATATAATATACTTATATGTAGGTACCTAAATTTTTCATGCAAAAATCCACTAATAATATAGGTAATTTGTTGTTTCCTCAACTCGTCGACTGTCGGCCAGGTCACGCAAGATGACAGCGCCCAGTGCTGCGATAATTTCAAGATAACTTGAACAGAGTTTTATATTAGAACATGATGAAAAAATTCTTGCCGTGGGCAGGACTTGAACCTGCGACTTTTAACATACCCTTTAAGTATGTATAAAGCGATGAAGATTTTCGGTGGGCGTGGCGTGGCCTGTGGTGGCTCAGTTGGTAAGAGCGTGTCACGGAATGACAAGGTCGCACGTTTAAGTCCTGCCCACGGCAAGAATTTTTTCATCATGTTCTAATTTATTCACCGAGCATGGATAATGCGTAATTCAAATTCTGAGAGTTTTATATGTTAAAAAAACTAGACTGCAAAAAAACTATTTTTGACCCTATTGCAAATTTTTTATACCCTATGACACTCCCTACGACACGAATCTAACAATACCTCATACACCAAAATCCATCAAGCCGTTTAGGCTACAGGATGGCAGGAAGGAATAGACATACATACATACACCCGAAAAACATTACCCTCCTTCTGGGGCAGTCGGATAAAAATAAAAACGCAATTTTATTAACTAAAATTATTTATACTTTTGATATTGAATAATACTTCCTGCCCCCTTACCTTGAACTCTTATAGCAGTATTACTTTCATAATACTTTGTTACTTCGTACAATGTCGACCTTAATAAGCTTACTTTAAGGTCGACATTGTACGAAGTAACAAAGTATTATGAAAGTAATACTGCTATAAGAGTTCAAAGTAAGGGGGCAGGTATAGTTATAACTTTTATCTAACATTGAATTTTTTTGCAACAGTGACCTTGTAGTTTTTGACAAAATTTCAACCTTATAAACTCTTCTGTACACTTGTATTTAGCCAAGCGGCTTTAACTTATGAAAGAAAAATGTATGCAATTGACATTTGCTAATGAAAAAGCAATTTTACATAATTGTAATGTAGGAATAATAATAATATAAATATTATAATTGATGCATTTTAATTTAAATATGATACTTAGATAGAAATTTCATATTAAATAAGTTGACAATTGTATTTTTGGACTAAGAAATATCAACCTAATAATGTAGTAACAATGCTTTAATAGTGTAATATTTGCATGTCATTATAATATGGCAAGATGTGCTTTGGACATATTTCATGTATTTAACACCTTCTATTGTAACCACATTTTAAGCAAATAAAAATATCTTATTTTATCTACAATCCCATTATTATTATTATTATTATTTGGTATCACGGTGTTGGTACACGCCCAAGGGTCACTGCGACCTCAAAGGTCTATTGTGGCCGCGCACCGAGTTCTTATATCTCGCTCCCAAGGCCAACGTCCCTCAGGAACCGTACAATGCACTTGGGTGAGAGAGTTTTGATATCCTCGGGTGGCACCATGTGTCCACCCAAGGCTCTGCTTCTGCTGTGAATGAGCGCTTCACACTCACAGAGGACATGCATGGGGGTTTCCTCGGCTCTATCTACAATCCCATACTTCTTCTTTCCATTTTAATGGGGCTGAACTCAAATCGAATTAATACCGGAACCGGACGGTATATCACAGATGTAACGTAATCGGACTGGCAATTACGTTACATCACTTTGTAACTAACAAAGATAAGTAACGTAATGCTGACCACACGGCAAATTGCCGCCCATAAATATTGTTCAAACGTAACGTGATAAACTACTGACTTTTATTACGGTCACGAAAAGTTTAAACTTTAACTTAAATTCTCTTGAAATTATTTGTTAATTTTCCTTTTAATGTCTACAGGGACTATTTTGTGTTTAATATCACGTTAAATTAATCATAAAATGTTCGCGAATGACAATTACGGTGAAGTTATTGGATTATTTATGCAAGATCTGAAGTTTCAAGCTTTTATCAAGAGTTCCCGCTACAAGCTCGGGAGTGAACGTGACTGTCGAGCTGCTTCGTCCAGAGTGATGACGCTACGGCGTCTCCTCTGGATGAAGACATGAAGACGCGGCTAC
This sequence comes from Tachystola acroxantha, assembly GCA_963506565.1. NCBI lineage: Eukaryota > Metazoa > Arthropoda > Insecta > Lepidoptera > Oecophoridae > Tachystola > Tachystola acroxantha. Next base: position 13,276,676 of record OY735879.1, read on the forward strand.
CCAGGGTGAAGACGCTACTGCGACATCCCCCTGGAGGAAGACAGAAGACTATTGAATATATTGAATTTTCTGTAACATGACATTGGCAAATGACGAACAGTCGAGTCCATTAATAAAATAAATAATAATAACTTAAATGTGACAGGACGATGCAGGAAAATATTGCCGAGCGCTAGACTACAATAGAAGAATGTAACTAAAAAGCTGTAGTAGTTGTAGCAACCAGAAAACAGTCGGTCAAAAATGCAGTCGATTGACTAAAAGTTTAATTAAAAGTTGAAAAACTATAACAGATACAGAAGTGTAAAGATGACATAATTAATACTGGACACGTAAAGAATGATTGTGGTGATGACGAAAATAATGTAGTTTTTTAATAGCAATGTTTTGTCATTACAAAGTTTATCCCCAATCACATCAGCTAAGGTTAGTTTGTGCTAGGAGCAGCCACCACAGAAGACCACCATAGAGTTGAGGATTGAACCTTGCACCTCAGTCTCACGTCCAGCCATTGGGCTGTCACTTGGGCGCATATTTATATGCAGTTTTGAGCTCATGTTCAAAACTGTAACGTTCAAAGCAGTAATTAAGGCAGTATTAATAGTCTTAGCTCAAACCCCTCGAGAGCGAATTCAGCTCATACACTCTCAAGACGTGATCACCATCTCAAGTATGTCATTTATTAATAAAACAATCTTGAAGGCGTATCTCGTGATGTCTTTCACAAGTCGCGGTTCGCCTGCAATCAGCAAATACGTTCTCAAGTGTGAGTTTGATAGTTCTCTTGAGAACTGTTTTGTTTATTAATACGGCGTTACTCACGTGATACCCGATTCCTAAACGCGCACCTAAGTTACGTTTATTAATAGGAACCATCTTGAGGTCGTTTTCAAGATTGACTTTTGAGCTGAGAGTGATTTATTAATACGGGCCTGAATGTCTTGATTTGACGTCTGGTAGTTTAGACGCATTTCCATTGAAACCCATCCGTTGCACTTCTGGGACAAAATTATCGCGCGACAAAAAAAACCATTAGTGCGCGCCTCTTTAAGGCGGAGCGTTGGGCAGTTTTTGAGTTTTTCGGTGAAGGCTACGGCACTAATTACTAAAATTAAAGGTCTGAAAAAAAATATATAGCAATCTTGGGGTGTATATTTAGAGACTGATGAATACCGATACACGATTGGACAAACTTCGCTCGATAGAAAAAAATCGCAAACATACCCCTTCCATGTTTTTTAAAATGAAATTATATCTAAACCGAAATAGTTATTTATACAAAATATATATCAAAATGTAGGGTACTATAAATACGAGAGCTTGTTTTTAAAAAAATCCGATTTTTGTTGGCGTATTTTTATTTCCCTGCCAAAATTCATAAAAATACGAATATCGAGGCACTGCGCCGCGCTCTTCACTCCGCCGCTGCGGGGCATCTTGTGTCTCACTCTTGCTTTTGACAACCATATTGCGCCTTAAAGTTACAATAGCACACGTCCAAAGTTTACCAAGTCGTACCGGATCTAAACCAAAACATCGAAGCCACCGGCGCAGGCGCAATGTTCCACGTAATTCGTTTTTGTCTACGAAGAAAGCAGTTACGACATCGCGTCGTAATCCAGATAATTACTTTTACAAAAAGTCACCAACGCTTCGTAGAAAAACATCGAAATCTTTTTTTATGGTGTAATTTTTTTCATCGTGTCCTATGGAAGATTTCTCCATCTATTCATCGGTAATTCGATTGCATTGTTGTTGGATTACTGTCGTTTAGTAGCCATTGTTGTTTCATGATTGTTGATGGTGAGGAGTTCACTTAATTCTAGGGTCACGACTCTATTAGTTGGTAATCTTGGTTTTGTACAATGGATGTAATCGTTCTGCGCTTTGACATAGAGATTTGATGGCTATGTCTTCAGCTTAGGTGTAATAGCTATAACTTAACAGCTGACTTCACTCCTCTTATGAATCATTATGTTAGGTTATTAGATTAATAATTTTGCAGTTTGCGGTTATCAAAAATACAACTGTCATTTTAAAAGCTGTGCTTCTGGGAGTTTTTGCCCCTTTTTCTCCTCAGCGTTCGCACCTTTTCCTTGCAAAGTGGTGTAAATGTAATGCTCCCACTTCACATGGCCATTCCTATTCGCTATTGGATGTTTGTTGTATTTGTCGAAGACAGAGATAAGTATACAAGGGGCCTCAATAAGGTTGAGGTTTTCTCAAAAACTACTGGACCGAATTTAATAATTCTTTTACAGTTACTTAGTTTTAACTTTTATCTATCAAATAGTGAAATAATTTTTGCAATAAGTCAAGTAGTTTTTGAGAAAGTCTTAACCTTAAAAACTCTCCCGTACACCTTTCTCTGTGATCCGCTGTACATGTTCATTTGCGGGAAAAAAACGTCTCTATTAATTGTATCATAACCTCTAATGAGGCATTATAATGAATCTAGTGATCTATGGTTGTGTCTTCTGGGGTTAGAAACCAGATGCGGCTCATAATTGGGGCACTAACAGGACACCAAGCAACAAACGACCTGTTGCACAGAATTGGACTAGCGGAATCTTCAAACTGCAGAGCCTGTGGTGACAAAACGGAGTCCATGAAACACTGTGTGAATGTGACTTACTAGCTAGGAAGCGAATGAGTCTACTGGGGTCGGCCTATCCGGAACCAGAAGACTACAGGCTCCTTCCCATGAGCTGCATAGCGGACCTAATGAGTTACATCTTTAGGGAGGATGAAGGAGTTTAAAGGAAAGGGGAGAGCACAAAAGATCCTAATGGGTCGAAGTACTGTCACAATGTCATCCTATCAGGATAAAAGAAGAAAACTGCGGGGAAATAAGTTATACACATTGTAATTTTGTCAAAATTATAAATTCTAGTATCAAGATATGATAACAACCCAGATTAATTCCCCAATGCAAATTAATGTCACTCTGGTTCTTCTCAAAAATCGATCAAAAAATTTAATAAATTAAGGCTTCGTATGCGCAAATGACAATGCCAGATTCTGCCCCACCATCAACTGCAAGTTGTACAAGATAACGAATAAATGTAAAAATATCACCGTTTTTTATTAAAGTTATTGGTTTAAAATAAAGTTTTGTACAAGTTGCGATTCGAAAAAAACAGCTTTATTAAGAATTCAGAAAATAATAAGAAATCGAAGCGATTTATTCATTGTTTTTGTTATTCTTTTATAGGAGTTGCGAGAGTATTAGAAAATGATACTGATTATGATTATGCAATATGAAACCTGTAATAAGTCTCCAACAAAATGATAGGTACAGCTTAAATGGTCACGTAGTTTTGTAGGTGGGGCAAAGCTCCATTCAAATGTGACAATGTATTTTACAGTTAGGCTATGAAGGCTACGGCACTAACTACTAAAATGAAACGTCTGAAAAAAATATATAGCAATCTTGGGGTGTCTATTTAAGGACTGATGAATACTGATACACGATTGGACAAACTTCGCTCGATAGAAAAAAATCGCAAACATTCCATGTCGTTTAAAATGAAAATTATGCCTAAGCCGAAATAGTTATTCATACAAAATATATATATCAAAATGTAGGGTATTATAAATATACTTATATTTGCGTATTTTTATTTCCCTGTTAAAATTCACAAATATGGAGTCACTGTGCCGTGCTCTTCACTCCGCCGCTGCGGGACATATTCTGTCTCGCGTTCGAGTTTGACAGCTGGCAGCCCCTTATGTATTTTGTGAAATTCGAGCATTACATCAGTGAGGGAGAAAAACAGCGTCAGTCAGGGAGGTAGTATTGTAATGTAATGCTCAAAGTCGAATCTGTAACGTTACATTACACGCGAATGCTCCCGGTGAGGGAGCGCCTTTAGGTAATAGCCCTAATGCACTCCTGCGCATGTCAAATGCCTGCGCGTGATCGGAAAACCCCTAGATAGGCAAGATAGCCACGCTTTCTATCTCACTTGCCCGTTTCCGCGCGGAACCGAACCTGACACCTTTTACTTTCATTGGCATGCTGAATTATAGTGTCCAGTTACTGGCGCCAGTTACTGGCAAGGAAATACTTGACAGGAACAGAACTTTATATTTATGTAAAAGTCTTGCGAACGTATTTCGAAGTATCTTCTAATCTAAAGATGTCGTCGTCATTTATGCTATCTTAGTCAATTATTAGAAGAATAAAATAGATTACGATGAGAATTTTACGTTCAAGTTTGCCAATGAAGGGTTTTCAAGGTTACATTTGCGAGATAGTCCAGTTGCGAGTACACGTTGAAAACGATCGCACAAGTTAAGCAACGCTGGGCTAGGTCAGGACCTGGGTAGGTGACCTCCAGTGACACTTTCATCTGTGCCCCTCTGTGCCTCGGGGCGCACGTTAAGCAGTTGGTCCCGGTTGCTGTCGCTAGACAGCAATCTTTAGGCCACGTCAGAGGCCTGCGGGCGGCCTGAATGACTCAATAGTTCCTCTGAAAGAACTACAGGTACGGTGGATGAAAAGCATGTATGTAATTGCTATTCTACAGGGAATAGCAATTACATACACCATGCTTTTCGATGTCGTAACTCCCATAGTCTACACGCGCCATAATTATAGTCATTGGCGAGCCACTTGTGTGCTCTATGTAGTCTTGGACGCAATTATATGTGGTGCAAGTTAAGAGATTTTAGCTTTCGAACGTTAAAGCCAATGATACACTAGGGGACAAATGTCCTACGACATGTATCGGCGACATGTCAAGCGAAGCCGGCCGATTTCGCCTGACATATCTGGCGACATCGCGCGACTTATGTCCAGAGCGACCAGAGCGTGCCAGACATGTCGCGCGAAGTCCGGCAACGTCGCGCTACTTCACCCGACGTCCCTGGCGACACGGACGGATTAAAGCCAAGGATACATTAGGGGACAAATGTCCTGCGACACATGTCGCCAGGGACGTCGGGTGAAGTAGCGCGACGTTGCCGGACTTCGCGCGACATGTCTGGCACGGTCTGGTCACTACGGACATAAGTCGCGCGATGTCGCCAGATATGTCAGGCGAAATCGGCCGGCTTCGCTTGACATGTCGCCGATACATGTCGTAGGACATTTGTCCCCTAGTGTATCATTGGCTTAATTGACTAAACCCACAGACCACTTACCCACATAGACCTGTAACTTAGCTACAGGTGAAAAATGTCAGCTTATCAAAGTGGACATACCTATTATCATAACTTTAGATTCAAGTCAATGAATTTATATTACCATGTTCGCTTATAGTTAATCATTTTGCTAAAGTTTTTTAAATAGAAGCAGCCTTAGCAGCCTGTAAAACTGTCTTATTTTTAAGTTACTTATATCTAGGAACAAATCTACACTAGATTATAAGTTTAAATTGTTATACTTACTGGCAATAAAGACATTTTAAAAACAAACAAACAATAGACCTGTAACAGGGCACCCGTGTCTGCCCGCACATGAGCGCAAAATTGCTTCGCGACACGCGTACTCTAGAAATCGACATGGATTTAATATGGCACCCCTGCCTGCTTCGTCTATTACGCTCATCGTTTGACAGAATTTTTCGCTTGCTTTGTACCGATTTCATGTCTATGGGAGTGGTCTATCACTAAACCACACGAGAAAATAATAATAATAATCATTTATTATTTCCTCACCACAAACAGGTAACATAATAGTATGGATAGGTACATTTTATCAGTCTTAACAATTATAAGCTTGTGGGGAGGCTGGCGCCTGAACTAGGTAAATAATACCTGTGTTTCAGGTCTCCAGGCCTCCGCCCCGGTACAGTGTAGCAACAGACAAATATACTAATTAATTACATTGCAGGTAAAGTATGTATATACTAATTAATTACATTGCAGGTAAATGAGAATATAAATAAATGACATTAACGTATTAATTTATCTAACATGCAATAGTGTGAGTGTGTGAGAGAGCGGGTGTGAATGTGTGTGTGTGTGAGAGAGAGAGAGGGTGTGTATGTGAGTGTGGGTGGGGACGGTGTATGTGTGAGAGGATATATATACACATACCCTCTCACACATACACCCTCCCCACCCACACTCACATACACACCCTCTGTCTCACACACACACACATAAAAGATAAATTCCGCTACATCGCATGGCTCAGACTATATCTAAACGAAAACAAAACCAAAGCTTGACCGACGACTACGTGCAGTGAAAATGCATTCCTCGGCACATTGCGTAGTCGCGTACGTGATGTGACGTACTTCTGTAGTTACGGGAGCGTTTCTATAACGTTACGTAACAATACCCATTGTAATGAAGTAGTTGTTACAACTTCTATTATACAGCTAGAGAGAGGCTCGTAGTCCAGAGAGTACACGTTGAAAACGATCGTACAAGTTAAGCAAGGCTGGGCGAGGTCAGTACCCAGCCGAAGACAGATAAGTATACAGGGGGCCTCAATAAGGTTGAGATTTCCTCAAAAACTACTGGACCGAATTTAATAATTCTTTTACAGTACATAGTTTTAACTTTTATCTATCTAACAGTGAAAGAATTTTTGCAATAGGTCAAGTAATTTTTGAGAAAATCTCAATCTTAAAAACTCTCCTGTATACCTTTCTCTGTGTTCCACCGTACCATCCAGATGGGTGACTGCTAGTGACACTATCATCTGAGCCCCTTCGTATCTCGGAAAACTGTCGCTCGGCAGCAGTCGTTAGGTCACGTCAGAAGCCTACGGGCGGCCTGAATAACTCTGACAAATATTTGGTCGCTAAACCACAAGGGAAAAGAAAAGAAACTAGCTTTAACGAAAGTCAATGCCACTTGGCTAGAGGCTGGGGTACTAACTCCGACACCACTGCCTGTAGATTCTGCTGCGAAGCCGAGGAAACCCCCATGCATGTCCTCTGTGAGTGTGGAGCACTCATTCACAGCAGAAGCCGAGCCTTAGGACACATAATGCCACCCGAGGATATTAGGACTCTCTCGCCCAAGTGCATCATACGATTCCTGAAGGACGTTGGCCTTGGGAGCGAGATAAGAACTCGGTGTGCGGCCACAATAGACCTTTGAGGTCGCAGTGACCCTTGGGCTTGTACGGTCGAAGACAGATAAAGGTGTACAGTAGAGTTTTTAAGGATGAGATTATCTCAAAAACTAGTTGACCTATTGCAATGAATCTTTCACTGTTAGATAGATAAAAGTTAAAACTATGTAACTGTAAAAGAACTATTAAATTCGGTTCAGTAGTTTTTGAGAAAGTCTCAACCCCAACAACACCCTGATATATATCAGATAACAATAATAAACCCCGGAATATAACGGAAGGCTGCATAATTTCCCTAACATGAAGGCCCTTTTAGTCCACTAAAGTAACAATAACCGACTAGTGAAAGCGAATCGGGTTGATCTAAGATGACCTGCGTATCATGTTTAATTCAATCTGGCCTCCGCATCGGACGCCCACTCCCCGGGGGGAAGCGTGATGCGTGGTCACGGGGGATCGCTTGATGTAGTGTAGCAACGAGGAGCTTATCTCCTCAGGTTTGATGATATAGCTTATTAAGGCCCCAGCCAGTACGCATTGGCCCATGCTGGCGTATTCACAGTAATGCGACACTACAGGCCAGCATCGCCCATCGGCGAGAAGCTGTTCTGTTCACAGAATGGCCCATTGCTCATTGCAGCCTGGCGAAGCACTAGCGAAGGACAGCGAAGTATTTGTATACTACATGCAGCTATGTAGATACATATCGTAAAAAATGTAATAATTAATCCGTATTATTTTTAGATATATTTTAGGGTTCCGAACTTCAAGAGGAAAAAACTAGCGCCGCCAATCTTGAAAAAATAATATCTCCCAATTTAATAAATTTTATTAAAAAAGCTATTTACAAAATGTTTATTACGATAAATTACTATTTTTTAAATGCTTATTTATAACGTGATTCAATGTTGGTAAGTTGTAGTTCGCATAATTGCGAAAAACGGCCGTTTTTGGCACATTTGTGAACTACAACTTACCTTGTCGCAATTACGCCATGTATTGTATATTGAAAAATAGTATTTATCGTAATGTAAATAGCTTTTTTAATAAAATTGATTATATTGGAAGATATTATTTTTTTTAGATTGGCGGCGCTAGTTGGCTCTATGAAAGCTCTTAACAGAAATAATTAACAATAACAGCCAATTAATCATGGTACAATTTGACATAACATTGCCATAGAAGATTACGTAATCCTATCGTATGCAGGCGGATTGAGATTACGATGTAGTGAAAGTCACGGGTTGATGGGACCATGATGAGGTCAACGGCAGTGCACTAAGCGCATTCTGACTTTCTGTCACACGAGCTCGTTATAGAGCTGGGTGTGCCGGGAGCAAGACTGGACATTTTGGTATTGCAAAAAATTATATTAGGCCATACAATAAGGGTCTTTTTTAATGTATAATAACCCCGATAATTAATACGGGCGATAATAAAATACTTAAATACTAGAATATAATGTAAATAATATTATTTGATAAATAATGTAAATATATACATACAATAAACGAACTTAGTGGTGCCTCGGAAAGCACGTTAAGGGGCTGCCAGCTGTCAAACTCAAGCGCGAGACAGAAGATGTCCCGCAGCGGCGCGGCGGAGTGAAGAGCACGACGCAGTGACTCCACATTTGTATTTTCATTGATTTTGGATGAATTTTGGCAGGGAAATAAAAATACGCCAATAAAAATCAGATTTTTTAACAAGCTCTCGTATTCATAATACCCTACATTTTGATTAATATTTTATATGAATAACTATTTCGGTTTAGGCATAATTTTCATTTTAAAAGACATGGAAGGGGTATGTTTGCAATTTTTTTCTATCGAGCGAAGTTTGTCCAATCGTGTATCGGTATTCATCAGTCCCTAAATAAACACCCCAAGATTGCTATATATTTTTTTCAGACGTTTAATTTTAGTAGTTAATGCCATAGCCTTCGTAGAAAACCTGTAAATCCGCGCATACGAAGCCTTAAGCAGTTGGTCCCGAGCCCCTGTTACTGTCACTCTGTACTGGTCGGCCTGAGTAACTCTGACAATTCGGCTTGAATTAATTGCGCATGATGTTCATCCTATATTTATGTAAGTAACCGTTGGAGCTGAGCCCATTATCCACCGATATATGTGTAGCCTACTAATCCGCACTGGTTCCGCATGAGAAAAGGCCTGACCCCAACAGCGAAGACAGTTAATTAGGCTGATGATTTTGTAAGGTGAAAATTATAACTAGGCTCCCGTACAATTTTTTTATGGAAATCTGATTAGGTTTAATGCTTAGTACTTACCTACTAAGTTAATTAACTCTATATTTGTCAAACATACTACAGGCTTGTTAGCTGTCTATGTAAGGCTCTATTTAGACTAGAAACCGCGCGACTACGTTACCTCTTTAAATTAGGTACCTACTTGTAGAGTTTTTGATACTGTAAGTAAAAGTTCCGAAAGTTGTAATGAATACCTAAAATTGTCGTTTTAAAAATATAAATGAAGTGTACTTACCTTAAAAACTTAGCAAATTTAAAAGAAGTAGGTTCAATTTTAGGCTACAGGATACTATAAGCGGAATCGACATACTTAAGGCTAAGGCACTATAACTCCTAAAATTAAAAGTCTGAAAAAAATATATAGCAATCTTGGGGTGTCTATTTAGAGACTGATGAATACCGATACACGATTGGACAAACTTCGCTCGATAGAAAAAAAATCGCAATCATATTCCATGTCTTTTAAAATGAAAATTATATCTAAACCGAAATAGTTATTTATACAAAATATGTATAACAAAATGTAGGGTACTATAAATACGAAAGCTTGTTTTAAAAAAATCTGAATTTTGTTGGCGTATTTTTATTTCCCTGCCAAAATTCATAAAAACGAATATTGAGACACTGCGCTGTGCTGTTCACTCCGCCGCTGCCCTTCTGTCTCACTCTTGCTTTTGACAACCATATAGTGCCTTAAGTATAGAGGTACATACACTCGATAAACCTTACCCTTCTTCTTTCAGTAGTCAGGTAAAATGATGAGAAAGAAAATATCTTTATTACCATTTAGTTGAAACTCGTGACAAGATGGTCGAGGTGTTAAACGTAATTGGACGGTATTCGAGGTGGTATAGTCGACAGCACATCAACTGTAACATAGACGTCACTATGCGATGGAAATACCGCACTGATTGTAATGGTTTTGATGAGCTGTCGACTGTTCCAGACAGAAACAAGATCAAAGGGCTTAGAACGTCGGAGTAATTCTGAGAACTTTGAGGTCGTTTATACCTTAACTAGCTGTACCCCGCAACTTCGTTTGCGTAGAGGAGGAGGATGGTGGAGATCAGGAGGCAGATCTTCCTCTCTGGATCCTTGTTTCCACATCACATACCGCCATGGCTTATAGCCTATGAGCTGTCCGGATATTTCAGCTGTCTCCTAGTGAAACTCCCATCAAAATCCCTTCAGTAGTTATGGCGTGATACTTGCACAAAGTCACAGACAAACAGACAAAAATTCTAAAAATTAGTGTTTTGGCATCAGTATCGATACTAAAACACATTACAATTATTTTTTTCAAAAAATATCCAATTTACAGACACAACTTTTTTCAGTCTCATTATATGTATAGATTATAACAGGTAACCGAAATCTCGACTGAAGTAGGGGTCAAACATTTTATAAACAAATATCTCCTCTATTTTCAAGAAATACCTAACTAGATTGAGTACCTATTTATTATACCCCAACATTATAATAAAGGCGAGGTATATAATTATTTCCGGTTTATTGAGTAACAAAAAAACATATGCGCCAAATTACTTAACGAATAAAATAAGTTGCAAGTTAAATTACTCAAACACACGAAAATATGTAGGTGCCTACGGATTTACAAGCGATAGTGTCAAATATTTAGAAGTTACTCAGTTTCTCCTGTAAAGTGGGAAAAATATGGCATCATACGCCTCTCTGTTATAAAGCTGTATATACGTTTTTTTACGTCCATTAGTATACCTATTTGAAACGACAATGCCTTTAGTTTATATTTAATTCGCGATTTATTTTTCTATTATTTTTAAATAAAATTCGTTATTGGCTTCTCCTGAAAAATGGCCTCTTACGTCAATTGAGATTTCCACTATCGATATAAAATATATTTACTTGCAAATTATATAAATCTGAATTTGAACTTATAAGATTAGTAAGCATTGAGATCTCAAAAATAACAGAATAATGGCCACTGAACTGATTTACTTGCAAGGCATTTCTATTATTTAACGGCATCCAATTGCTGCTGTGGATGACACAGATGCCTGATATCTATAGGACAGAAGCTTCTCAACTAATTGCTACAGATCCGAGATAACATTACCGAATGGCCACCGTTAGGGACTCATTCCACGAATGAGAAGATCTTAGATTTAAATCTATAGACTACTTCAAATTATTATTGTGTATACGAACTTAAACCTTTTTGGTTGAAGCCAGTGTTTAGACCGAGAGTTTAGAACTCTTCTACTCATTATTTCCTTTTAATTGGTTCCGTGCCTCAGAAAAAAAACCTTATAGGCCTATATCTGCCTGTCTGTCAAGACCTATATCTCAGATACCGTGGATCAGGTTGAAATTAATACCAAATACTCCGGTCTGTAACTTAATGATATCAATGTGGAATAGGTACAGGCAGACTAGGCAATCATAAACATTAAATTTTGTATAAGTAATAATCTGGAATATTTATGTCTATGTGTATATTTTTGTATCTATACAACTCTGTTGGTTAAATAAATGATTTTGTATTTATTTATTTTGTATTTATGCAGTCGTGACAAAATCAAACTTCTACGTCAACACAATCAAAAGATATGACCGTTTAAAATGCAAAAAAAACCCTATAGGTTTGTGTACCCTATAGGGTGCTTCCCGTTGTCCTAGAATCATTAAATTTGGCAAGCTAGGTCTTATAGCACAAGTAAAAGAAAAAATCCGAAAACTGTAAATGACCATGCCAGATTCTGCCCCACCATCAACCGCAAGTTGTACAAGATAACGAATAAATGTAAAAATATCTCCGTTTTTTATTAAAATTACTCTCATATCTCCCTCTGTCTTGAGCCAGTCGGAACAGCTCTTCGCCGCTGGCTATCGCTGTCCACTCCCTTATATTGTGAAGCCACGATTTCTTCCTTCTGCCAACCCGCCTATTCCCCTCAATCTTGCCCATCATTATGAGCTGGAGGAGTTGGTACCTCTCGTGTCTCAGTACGTGGCCCTAGTGACTGAAAATGACAATGCCAGATTCTGCCCCACCATCAACCGCAAGTTGCACAAGATAACGAATAAATGTAAAAATATCTCCGTTTTTCAATAAAATTATTGGTTTAAAATAAAGTTTTGTAAAAGTTGAGATTCAAAAAAAACAGCTTAATGAGAATTTAGAAAATAGTAAGAAATCGAAGCGATTTATTCATTGTTTTTGTTATTCTTCTATAGGAGTTGTGAGAGTAGTAGAAAATGATGCTGATTATGATTATGCAATATGAAACCTGTAATAAGTCCCCAACAAAATGATAGGTACAGCTTAAATGGTCACGTAGTTTTGTAGGTGGGGCAAAGCTCCATTGAAATGTGGCAATGTCTTTTCCTACCTTGAGCACCAGTCTACCACCACACTGTGTCAAATGCTATATCAAACGTGGAAGGAAATAAATTACATTTGTAATTACATAATTACCGATCATAAAACTCAAACAGCTCACTTTATACCATTACCTACACGTTCCGTATTCGTCCATATGACAAAAAAGAAACGCCTTCATGAGTTACACAACTTGCCGTTAAAAACAGCCAAGTGTGAACTTGGACAAATTATGATTGTGTACATGTCGCAGTCAACTGGTTTGAATAGACGTATGATTGAACAGCTAGCTCGTTAATTTGATCGTAATTTGTTGATATTTTGCTATTGTATGTGAATAATGCTATTTAAAAATTATTAATAACACAGTACCTATATGTTACTAAAATTTGCAAATTGACTTCCAACCAGTCCGCTGAGCGTCGTTTAGCTGTAGTGTTGAACGTTGTGTTCAAACTACGCTACTTGACACTTAGATGTTTGGTTGGATGCTAGCTGTTCAATCACACGTCTATTCCAACCAGTTGACTGCGACATACACATCAATTAGGCTTTGACACTTCACAACGGGCTTATGTACCTAATTATCATAAAGAAAAGTGCAAGTATTCGTCCATAAGTGATAGGTATTATAGACTAACAGATTGCGAGACAATATATAAAATACAGGGTGTATCGTAAAGGGTATATGAAGCCGAAGGGAGGTGTTCAGTATCGGTAAATGAACAACTTTTGTTCTACGACTTTTCGAGTTTCGCGAATTAATTTTTATACATTTCGTACCGGTCAGTATGAGATGTGAGATTCGTATGAGACATTAATTTATTTTTATTTTTTAATCGAAAAGTCGTAGAACAAAAGTTGTTCAGTTACCGATACTGAACACCCCTCCTTCGGCTTCATATACCCTTTACGTTACACCCTGTATAGGTACTCGTAATATTGGATCTGTAAGAGCTAATAATGGTGACGATGATGAAATTTATTACCAATTATTAACTAACCAATCGCAATAGAGGAACTATTGCGATTGGTTAGTTAATAATTGCTGAAATAACTACAGGTACGGTGGAACACAGAGAAAAGTGTACAGGAGAGTTTTTAAGGTTGAGATTTTCTCTAAAACTACTTGACCTATTGCAAAAATTATTTCACTGTTTAATAGATAAAAGTTAAGACTATGTAACTGTAAAATAATGATTAAATCCGGTCCAGTAGTTTTTTTGAAAAAACCTCAACCTTATTGAGGCCTGTATTTACCTCTGTCTTCGACTGTACAGCAAAGTATCAGTAGTGCCTTGAAAGAAAATGCTGAACAAACGAATCGATACCAAAATTATAATCTTTATTATGATGCTACATGATTTATTAATATTTCTAAAGAAAGTGAAACCAAAAGGAAATCGTGATCGTTATGTTTTACTTGACTTTTTAAGAGTTTACTCAATAACTATTAGTATGTTTGTATTGCTCCAGTGATTTGCAGTTTTTGGTAGCAAAGAACGCATAATTATTACTACTTTACTCTTAGAATTGTATGTGTTTTGATTACACCCATGATAATATACTTACCTATAATTGATTGGCGTCTTTTCTTGATCTGGAGGAAATTTAAAAAAATACCATCTTAATGTCCAAAATAAAATGACATAAAAAAAACCTATATTGATTTAGGGATGTACACATAGTGACAAAGTCAATCCCATCGTACATGCTTATTCTAAACTCATCTACTTAAATTTTATAAAAGATCGAGAACAGCATTTTAGCTGGGCCTGAAGTTGGCTCAGCTAAAATGCAGTGGAATATACCTACATCTAATTTACATAAACCTAAACTACTTATTAATAATATGTTCTCTTTTAGTCAAAAATTTAACATGATCATTGTTCGTAATAACTTTGTGAAAATCATCACTTCGTGGTTATGATTATGATATTTCGTTGTTACCTTTTACGGTGCTGTAAAATTTCGGCATCATGTTATTCGATATTTCGGTATCACGTAGCGCAGTCCATTACTTCCTATGAAATATTTTTTTAAATCATCATCAACGACATCTAAACAGAATCTGACCTAGGCAGATTATTACTTATAAAATTTGATTCTTTGAGTCTTCTTTTTAAGCATATTCCAGACACTCCTGTACATAACATCTCAGGTAGGACCAGATCATATCTTTCTTATTCATATCAGGTCAACGATCTTCCTAACATCTTCCTTCCTTTCCTAATATCAGACTAGATTGCCATCCAAGTTTTAGAACAAATCCGTTCACAACACAAGATTACTCAACGACAAATACTATACTTACTCTTTAATAACGTTGTAAACTCACAAAGCGTGAAACATTGCGTGATCTCACAATTTGTCGTTCCGCATTAGTCGCTACTTTGACTTTTTATTACACTACTTTACCTAATACATCATCTACACCGTACGTGTTATATTGTCCGGCTTGTCTGGTTTATTAGTTCATATTATCATTAATTTATTATCTTGTAAGGAAGTCATTGTTCATACAAGATTGATGAACAATGATTAGTTAGGTACCGTCAAAGACAGAAAAATGTGCAGAAGAGTTTTTAAGGTTGAGATTTTCTCAAAAACTACTTGACCTATTGCAATAATTCTTTCACTGTTAGATAGATAAAAGTTGAAACTATGTGCTGTAAAAGAATGATTAATTTCGGTCCAGTAGTTTTTGAGAAAATCTCAACCTTATTGAGGCCCCCTGTATACTTATCTCCGTCTTTCAACCAACATGTTTCTCCAAAAAATAAAAATATTTAGTATTATTTATTTATTTTATTAATGGACTCGACAGTTCGTCATTTGCCAATGTCATGTTACAGAAAATCCAATATATTCAATAGTCTTCTATCTTCCTCCAGGGGAGTCGCAGTAGCGTATTCACCCTGGGTAGCCGCGTCTTCATGTCTTCATCCAGAGGAGACGCCGTAGCGTCATCACTCTGGACGAAGCAGCTCGACAGTCACGTTCACTCCCGAGCTTGGAGCGGGAACTCTTGATAAAAGCTTGAAACTTCAGATCTTGCATAAATAATCCAATAACTTCACCGTACTGTCATTCGCGAACATTTTCTGATTAATTTAACGTGATATTAAACACAAAATAGTCCCTAGACGTTAAAAGGAAAATTATCAAATAATTTCGCAACCGTCGTTTCCCGCCATTTTCAAGAGAACCAAATATTTAGTATAACATTAGAAAAGCTTGCATATAGTAACATGCATAGGTATCATTTCCCTATAGTATGGGATAGTTAGAACTGCGGATGGAACAGTCTCGATGTTCCATATTTTTAACCCTATCTGTCGTATCTGCTTTATCTAACTGTAAGATTTCCTCTTTAGATACAGCAGGATCTATAATCTGTTGTTCTGCAGCAGTATCAGGGTCTTGTGAATCAGGCACAAATGTCCTCGTCGCAAAATCATCCACCCCTTTAACTTCATACCCTAACTCATGGCTTCCCAAACTGTGCGTCGCGACGCCCTGGGGCGCCGCGACACTATCCCAGGGGCGTCGCGAAGCGATCTACATAGATTGGCTGTCTGCATCAATGGCAATTTCCAAACTTGAGCCCCACTTTGAGAAGCTGTGCTCAGAAAAGCAAGCACATCCTTCTCATTAATAGCCAGCCAACAAATTAGAATAAATATTTCTTTTCATTCTCGTTCTTACGTTTTTTTTTTTCATTTTCTAAAGAGAGTTATAGAGGTTATTTGGAGTTTTTTTGATAACTTGTTACTAGGCTAGAACTACAACTTTGGTAGGTACTTTTTGGCCTTAGGGCGGGGGCGTCGCGTAAAAGTGGCAATTTCCCAGGGGCGTCATAGTAAAAATAAGTTTGGGAAGCCCTGCCCTAACTCATTGTTCTGTAATTTCTTTTCAGAATGCGGAGTACCACTTCGGAGGCATACGCGTCAGCCTCGAGAGCGAAATGTTGCTCAACTGCGCATCATCAAGGGAAGAGAATCCAAACGAGGCGCCTGGCCATGGCAGGTGGGTATAGAAATGATGGTGATGATGTAAAAACATAGCGGGGCTTTGTCATGCATTATCATCCATTTTACGTCACACTCTCTCGCTAATGAGCCATTGCCCTTGTTCAGACTCTGTAGTAGCAATATTGAAATATCTTGTATCTTGATAACGGGTTCACTCGCAAGATTGAATGTATTTAGCTTTTTTAAGCTAAATACATTCAATCTTCACTAAATGTCCATATTACAAAATATCTAGATGTTAAAACTATGGCTTCCCAAATTATCATGGTAATCACTTGCCAAATGTGATTGTATATTTTTCATAATCATATTATGTGTCTCGTTATCTAAAATGCATCGTTTACTAAGATGCCTATTTGTCCTGTTTTTACTTCCCAGTCCATAGTTATCCCAAGCTCTATTCTTGCTCTCTTCATCACTTACAAATCTTGCAATCTTATTGGGTTTAATGTTCAACACAAACCTTTCTCTTGAATTATTTAAAATATGACATATTCTTTCAAAGATGTCTCCAACACTTGTCTAAATATCATCCTCGTATCTTCTTCTTCCAGGTGTCTCTCCAGCTCCTTCACCCCAACTACGGCCTCATCGGTCACTGGTGCGGCGGCGTGCTGGTCCATCCGCTGTGGCTTCTCACTACTGCTCATTGCATACATAAGTAATACGGATTTGATTTGAATTCATTAAACAATATAAAACCTATATCAGCCCCCTATCCAAGTCGCTCTGAATTTCCTTATGGGTAGTTTAATAGAACGAAAAATGAATGGGGCATTAGCTTTTTCGTTAGCAAAATTAAATGTCAATTCCGTATATTTTTCTTATCATAATCATTTTTTATCATATTTTCTTTCCAAAAAACGTGGTAAAATAAAATAAACTTACAAAATAATGTATTGAGTTGAGAATTCATAATTATGTTGTTGAAGATGTACTTAAAGTCTCTAGATTTGGAGACGTTTTTGAATCGTCTAGAGGATTGATTACAATCAATATAATACACTTACACAAACAATTAAATTACTGTTAGGCCCGTATTAATAAATCACTCTCAGCTTAAAAGTAAATCTTGAGAAGGACCTCAAGATTGCGTTCCTATTAATAAATATAACTTAGGTGCGCGTTTAGCAATCGGGTATCACGTGAGTAAGGCTGTATTAATAAACAAAACTCAGTTTTCAAGAGAACTGCCAAACTCACACTTGAGAAAGTATTTGCTGATTGCAGGCGAACCGTTTCAAACCGAGGCAAATACGTTCTCAAGTGTAAGTTTGACAGTTCTCTTGAGAACTGATATTTGTTTATTGATATGGTGTTACTCACGTGATACATGATTCCTAAACGCTCACTTAAGTTACGTTTACTAATAGGAACGCCACCTTGAGGTCGTTCTCAAGATTGACTTTTGAGCTGGGAGTGATTTATTAATACGAGTCGTGTGTATTAGTCCATAGACTTTTGGTAGTTGTAATAACTCTTCACGCTAAAATCGTGTTGAAACAGTCTATGAATCTCGGTCTAAGACATCTAAGACATAATGCCTCGTACCTCTAAGTTTCCTAAAATTTCACCACATCCCCAAATCACCTAATTCCAGTGAACTCTTCAACTTGCCCGTACCTGCGCTCTGGACAGCAGTCCTGGGCGAGTGGGACCGAGCCGAGCAGAAAGGAGCCTACGTGCCTATCGAGAGGATTGTACTGCATCACCGGTTTCACAACTATCAGCATGACATAGGTATGCTTTAAACATAGAAATACTTACAAGTAAAAAAAATCGCCCGTCGGACTCGCGTAGGTACCGAGAAAGATCTGCAAATATAAGTTTGTAATAACAAAAAAATATTTTTGGAGGGATGTAATTTTAAATTTACAGTTCCCGGATTTTTTTCCTTTACTTGTGCTGTAAGACCTAGCTTCTTGCCAAATTTCATGATTCTAGGTCAACGGGAAGTACTCTTAAGGTTTTGAGGTTTTTGCGTTTTCATACGCCAAAATTCGACATAAACGACCATATCTTTTGATTGCGTTAACATAGAAGATTGATTTTTTCACGGCCGCATAAGGTTGCAGACTTGATTATGTGGTATTAATTTCAACTTGATCCGTCCACGCGTTTCTAAGATATAGGTCTTGACAGACGGACAACAAAGTGATCCTAAAAGGTTTCTTTTTTTTCCTTTTAAGGCACGGAACCCTAAAAGTAATGTAGTATTTTATTGTAATCATCATGATTACCTTGATTGATATCATTATATTATGTTTGTCTTCCAGCGCTGATGAAGATGACCAAACCAGCAGATGTCAGCGCAGGCAGCCGAATCCGGACCATCTGCTTACCGCCATTTGACCCACAAGTCACAAACTACAATACAGAAAAGACATCGACTTTTTACATGCGACCAGAATTAAGACCAGAAGCACACCCAGAACCCATCAGAAAGAAAGCTGCTAAACCGCCTAAACCGAACCCTGATACTGCTACCAAATATTTGGAGAAACTCAACAATTTGACCAAATCAATATTCTCAGGGTTCCTCAATAAAAAACACAAGAACATGAGATACAATGTCAGAGTCGCAAACGATTCTAACAAGCAAACTGAAAGAAAAACTGAAGACATACAAAAAACTAACGCTGAAAAGAAGAATTTAGATATAGTGTACGATAGTGCCACTTTAGATAGTGTAGTTAAACTAATTAAAACTAAACTTGCTAAGGATAGACGCCGAGGTAACAATAACGATAGAAGTGATAAAAAGTTGATGTTCGGAGAAGAGATAGACCCATTCATTGATGAAAGTAACAGAATAGACTTTAGAGACGAGTGTTATGCCACAGGTTGGGGCAGGGAACAAACTAATGGGACTTTAACAGATGTATTGTTAGAAGCTGAAGTGCCAATACTACCTTTGAATATTTGTAGAGATAGATATTCTTTGACGTTGCCATTGAATGAAGGACATTTGTGTGCGGGGAGTACAGATGGAAGCACTGGAGCTTGTGTGGTAAGTTCCTTCTTATAAACTTAGGTTATTTTTAATCTCGTATCTCTGATCTTCAATCTTCTTTAATTTATATCATCTTTATAACCATCTTAAGGATATATATTTCTGTCGTATGTATTTTATTTAAAAACATCCCTTCTATGCCATCCTCTGCTCAGCGTCCCTGTTGAGCAGAGTGCGGGACATTCCCAACACCATCCTGAAATGCATGTCTGATAAATATGACTCGCCAATTATGTGTCATCTCTATCACGTGCCGATCAGATAGATAAACTGTCTGGTCGGCTCGTGGGGGAGATGAACACATAAAATATACTTACGTGTCTGAACTCCCTATTTTATTTATGTAAGTACTAACATAGTTTTAAGTACAGCTACTAACACAAAATGGATCTTGTTATCTAAATTAATAAAAATATTTGAATTTGAATATTCACAAATACCCACACAGCATTCTGTCATTAGTTGCCTCTTAAATTATTTACAGCAAAAGGCCTCATTGATGGAACTTTCCAATCAACGTAAAACAGTCTCCAACAAATTAATAACCATCTTTCCTACCTATATAAAATTAACAAATCAACATTCTAAAAATTATCTTCAATCAAACATGGCTGTCTGATTTAAGATAATGAAGGTTGAATGTGACGGAGTAATTTAAATTGCGGTGTACCTGCTATTTTGATGACTTAGTATTCGATCGCAAAATTTGATATTTAGAATGAGTCAGCATTCGCTAAATGTGTGCCATTGATTTTATCTTCAATTCTTATGTCTTGAAAGGAAGTATTTTATGTAACAATCTGCAACCAATTTATGGGATGATAAGGTTTAATTAACAGCTTACAGAATAATGCAATCATTCATTATAAGTAATATATTTGGTAGTGTAATTAGCAATAGATGGAATTTGACTTTTGCTATAGAATTTAGTGGTTTTTCGAAGTACATTTCTTGCAATGTGATCTTTTCAATTTATCAAAATTGCATGGAAAAGTAGAAAACGAAAAAAAATCCTCTATAATTATTCCTCTTAAGATAATTCCATAGCCTTGTACAGTGCGCGAGGCGTAAGCTCAGGTTTGCATTTGTGTGAGTGCACACATATAGTGTAGAGTGATATTCGGCCTGAGGCGCGACGCGTCCCCAGCGGGACGCCACCCTGCCTCGCACGCACCGCACTTCACCTCTTGTACCGCTATCACTCACACAAATGTAAACCTGTGCTTACGCCTCGCGCACTGTACGTAGTAACTAAAGAATTTGTCTGCAGATTTTCAATGAGATTCCAAGGGCGATATTCAGGTGCTATTGAGGCTGCCTAGGTTCTGTATTGCATCAGGGATGTTTGCAGATCACCATCGACGGCTTTCATGCCATAGTACGCAAAAGAGTGGCGTCCCTGATGCGCAGAGTAAGAAACAGCCCCAATGGCATCCTGAATCGAATAAACCATGCTGCGCAATCTGGAGGCATGGGGCTGAAACTCATATGCCTTCAGATTGCTTTGTAACTGAAAGATTATTTTAAGTTATTAAGCTTAATGTAACACACAATATGGACACTCAAGCCTGAAATATTTTTTTTGAATTTGAATTCAGAGAAATCTTTGAGCGCGAACTTAGCGATTGCTCTTGCAACTGTCAAAATTGTATTAAGTAAGAGCAAGCTTAGTTGTATAAAAATACCCTTTGCTTATCTTGAGCATCTCGGCTTCAGTATCTTTATTTTGAATTTAGAGATGATTAATCTCTTTGTTTTATTTTATTTTCTGTGAAGACCTATCCAATAATTTCAATTCTTCCTTTTCCAGGGTGACAGTGGTGGACCTCTTCAGTGCCGGTCAGGCGGTCGCTGGTTACTCCGAGGCCTGACCTCCTTCGGATCCGGGTGCGCCAGGCGAGGAGTTCCCGACGTGTACACTAACATTGCTCATTACGTGTCCTGGATATATGCTCATGTGTATGCTAGCTAGTGACCATGTGGGATTTTGTTGGTTGGAATAATTGATTGTAATTTCAAAGTAGTAGTGATGAAGAATTTACATATCGGACTTTATGGGGCAGAGTCAAAATGAGATGATCAAAATTGTAATACACTGATATCTCGCGGTTTTACGCTATGGCTGTGGACTTAGGGGATTTTAAATGATAAATGGAGAAAAAAAAAATTTCATCACGACCGGGATTCGAACCCGGGACTTCGCCATTCCGTGGCACGCTCTATTCCAACAGAGCCATCGTGATTCGTATCCAGATCGTGAATTTTGTCTCCATATTCTCGTCTGAGGGACGGTAGCGACATCTATCCAGTAATTGTGCAATTACTCAAATTCATGTCTAACATTGCAGTTAGAAAACATGTTTTTAATTGATGACGCGTTCCTTTTTCATATGTTTTGATATTTTCTTGCATATGCGCTATGCGAAACGAAAATCTGAATGATAAATGGAGAAAAAATCTAAATGATAAATGGAGAAAAAAATAACTAATCTAATTAGGGGATTTTGTTTGTTAGAAAAAAAAATATTATTAAATTATGGACAGACAGCCCATTGCTGATATGTCCACTTCACAGTGTTCGTAAAGTCTTTTAGTGGTACTATTATTGTTGATGGTTTTAAAATACCTGTCCAATTTGTTTTTGAACGCGTTAACTGAGATGGCAGACACAACGTCGTCTGGAAGTGAGTTCCAGACCTGAACCACTCTGTTGCTCAGGAAGTGACGAGCGACATTGGTGCTGAATGTGGTGCAGTCTAATTTCATATAGTTTCCTCGCAGCGGTCGTGTGTCTATTATACTAAACATTGCCTTATTGAAGTCGAGGAGGTTGTATCTATTTATTCTAAATTCAAAATAATAGTAATGAAGAATCAGATATTTGATTTGTTGCACTATCAAAATGAGATGATCAAAATTGTTATACTTCCATATGTCGGTTTGACTCTGGCAAATTAACTTATGGGATTTGTGTTTGGACATGGATTTGAATGTAATTTCAAAATAATAGTGATAAAGAATGAGATAGATATCTAATTTGATGTGGCACGAGCAAAATGACATTGCCACATTTCAATGGAGCTTTGACCTTTGGTCACCTACATGACCAATTGACTATTAAAGCTCATATATCATTTTGTTGGGGACTTATTACAGGTTGCATATTGCATAATAATAATCAGTAGGAGTTGCGAGAGTAGTAGAAAATGATAACAAAGACAATGAATAATTCGCTTCGATTTCTTACTATTTTCTCGACTCGCATGTTGTACAAAACTTTATTTTAAAGCAATAATTTTAATAAAAAACGGAGATATTTTTACATTTATTCGTTATCTTGTTCATCATACGGTTGATGGTGGGGCAGAATCTGGCATTGTCATTTTTACTTATGCATTGATTTCTCGGTTTCTTTACTTTGAATAACATCAGGAAGAGGTGTCTTTAACAAGTAATTTGTGTATTGAACGGGTGTTATTGATTACGTTAGAGAACCAACTGTGCTAGATGTTACGATGTCAAACACTTTCATATAAATTACGTTTTTTAGATATTTGTTTAAATTCAGTTACCAATAATTTATTATTCTCTTTCAACGAAGTTTTTTTAGCAAAATACTCGTGTGTAGGTCTGTCTACAGTCGACAGCACATCAAGTGTAACACTTATACTTTGTACTGTAATGTGGGATTTTCAGTTATATGGGAAAAAGAAGAAATTAAGTTGTTATAATTATTATAGAGTTGATATTAGAAAGCGTATTTTTTATAATTTATGATTTTAGCATTTTATTTCATAGTCGGGATTAGCCCGAGACGTTACAGTACCGTTCTTATTCTCTGGGTCATAAGAATTGAAATCGTACTGCACGTGTTACCAATGATTTGCTTTCGGCTGCACTTAGTAGGTCATTTAAGAGAATTATATTTGTCAACATATATTATATTACAATTTATAATTTATTAAACATACAATGTTACAACTTTGCTAGTATTACCTGCGTATTACCCACTGTAAATATGACTTCTAGTCTTTAAATTATTATTGTAAATTAGTACCATAGTTAGTAATTTATTAAAAAACCTAGTTAATTATAATTATCAATATTCATTAGTCTAAAATGTTGTTTTATTAGAGGTAAGTAAAAATTTATAGCAATTTTATTTCCATATTCGACAAACTTAGGGGTATAATATTTTTTAATATAAATATATTTATTGTAAATTTTTTAAACAGCCACTCAAAACAACTGTGATTGAATTTAATTGTAAAGTTTACTCTTAAGATTTTATTTAGTACCTACTTATATTAAATTAAAACATATCCACATTTTGTACTTAATACTCCTGCTTACCATAAATTATGTTTTGTTGCGCATATAACGCATATTTTTACATAATCGCAAAATTTTATATAAAATAATTTATTTATTTTATTAATGGACTCGACTGTTCGTCATTTGCCAATGTCATGTTACAGAAAATTCAATATATTCAATAGTCTTCTATGTTCCTCCAGTAGCGTCTTCACCCTGGGTAGCCGCGTCTTCTTGTCGTCATCCAGAGGAGTCGCCGTAGCCTCATCACTCTGGACGAAGCAGCTCGACAGTCACGTTCACTCCCGAGCTCGTAGCGGGAACTCTTGATAAAAGCTTGAAACTTCAGATCTTGCTCAAATTATCCAATAACTTCACCGTACTGTCATTCGCGAACATTTTCTGATTAATTTAACGTGATATTAAACACAAAATAGTCCCTGTAGACATTAAAAGGAAAATTTTAGAATTAAAACTATAGTGAGCCATTACTACAAATTATTATATATAAACGGATATCACTCACTTATATTGTTAAAATCGGCAATTGGTCTAATTGCCGACTTTAACAATATAAGTGAGTGATATCCGTTTATATATAATAAAAGGAAAATTATCAAATAATTTCGCACCCGTCGTTTCCCGCCATTTTCAAGAGAACCTTGTAAAATAATATTTTGTTGTTCTGTTTTCAAAAATAATTTTCGAAGCATTTTATTTGAGATTATAACCCTGAAACAGTTGCATTATGGTCATTGCACTCGTACCTATATGTATAGTCATTGTTTTAACACAATGAATTTTAGTTAAGTACAAAATTATAATCGTCTCACCTTTTGACCAATGCCCAATTTAGAATATAAAACTTACAATGGACAAAACTTTTGTGAGGCGATGATATTTTTGTAATTAAAAAAAATCCATTAACTTTGGAACACACAGCCGTGACCTAGCCGCGGCTTGCATCCTGCGATCAGTTGAAACACATGCCCCGCCTCATTTTCTGCTGTCGTTACCTACTGGACGTAGATCGCAGGCCTCATATCGCTACCTACAGGACGTTAAAATACTCAGAAAATGAGGCGGGGCATGCGTTTCAACTGATCGCAGGACGCAAGCCTGCGTGTGGAAGGCAATAAGGAATTAAGGGCCTTCATAGAGCCAACTAGCGCCGCCAATCTTAAAAAAATAATATCTTCCAATATAATCAATTTTATTAAAAAAGCTATTTACGAAATGTTTATTACGATAAATACTATTTTTTAAATTTATTTATAACGTGATTCAATTTCGGTAAGTTATAGTTAGCATAATTGCGACAAACGGCCGTTTTTGGCACATGTGTGAACTACAACTTAGCTTGTCGCAATTATGCCATGTATTGTATATTGAAAAATAGTATTCATCCTAATAAACATTTTGTAAATAGCTTTTTTAATAAAATTTATTAAATTGGAAGATATTATTTTTTCAAGATTGGCGGCGCTAGTTGGCTCATGTCAGGCCCTTAAATAGAAAGGCAAAATAATATTGGTACAAAAATTTATTTTGTCACACAAGCAATACACCATCAGTCTGTACATTATTTACAAGTTGAATACTTACTAATAGTAAACAATATTATGACATGTGTTAAATTTCTTGAATTAAAAAAGCAAAAAGAGATCCTCTTTTTGTTTTAATCTAAGATTATTTAGTCATTTTATATTGCATATAGATTTAGATAAGGCACAATTTTTTTTGTAATGAATACTCTTCATAAATATTCTGCAGCTTTTAAAATTTTTGCCAAATTTTTAAATTTTTAAAATTTTTGCAAAAATTTCAATTTTTTTTTAAATTAAACTTTCAGATATTTTTGCCTAGCGATTGAAAAATCTGCAATGAGATTAAAATGACTAAATTAACACTTATAAATTATCTAAGAATAATATCACAATTGCTAGTTTTATAAACCTCAATATTAAAACCCAAATACAATGTTTGTTTTATTCGACTGCACTCTTATTCTAGGCCAGTCATGTTCGCTAATATACCGCGACAGCAACCGGGACCAACTGCTTAACATGCTTTCCGAGGCACGGAAGGGCTCAGATGAAAGTGACACTAACGGTCACCCATCCATATACTGACCACGCCCAGCGTTGCTTAACTTGTACGATCGTTTTCAACGTGTACTCGCAACTGAACTACGAGCCCCTCTTACGATAAATTAAGAAGGCATAACAAAATTACCGTATTTTCTCGATCGCGACTATTCGCGACTGACCTAGAATAAGTACTTTAAAATTAACAAGTTATCATTATTATAAATTAATTTATAACATATAATGAATTTTTAAAATAATTCTATCGTTTAAATTTAATTTTTGTTTGGAATTGTGTCAAGTGTCACGTTTCAATGTAAAAGCAGCTAATTTTCCGATATTTACCATAAAAAACTAAGATGGCTAACATAAATATTTTTTCCCAGTAAAATACTGGTTATCTAAGAGGGATATTCCCATTAGAAAACCTAGCTATTAAAACATTAAATATTTTTTCTTTTAAAAAATTGGTTTTGTAATCTAATAAAATTTTATTTTATTTTTTCAGTGTTTCATCGATTGTTTTCAATTAGTTTACTTAATACAAATCTTTTTATATTGTACCTTAACTACCTAATAATTTCAAGACACAAATTCCTGAGATTTCATTTCATACTTTCATACATTCAATGGAAATCCATTGATGAAGAATAATTTCATTTAATATTACAAAGCTGAAAAAGACATTGCCACATTTTGTTGGGGACTTATTACAGGTTTCATATTGCATAATCATAATCAGTATCATTTTCTACTACTCTCGCAACTCCTATAGAAGAATAACAAAAACAATGAATAATTCGCTTCGATTTCTTACTATTTTCTGAATTCTTAATTAAGCTATTTTTTCGACTCGCTAGATGTACAAAACTTTATATTGAACCAATAATTTTAATAAAAAACGGAGATATTT
The DNA here is from genome assembly GCA_963506565.1 of Tachystola acroxantha. Taxonomy (NCBI): domain Eukaryota; kingdom Metazoa; phylum Arthropoda; class Insecta; order Lepidoptera; family Oecophoridae; genus Tachystola; species Tachystola acroxantha. Next base: position 13,303,703 of record OY735879.1, read on the forward strand.
TTACATTTATTCGTTATCTTGTACAACTTGCGGTTGATGGTGGGGCAGAATCTGGCATTGTCATATAAAATAAATTGATTTAATATGTAAAAAAAATAATTATAATAAAAATAAAGAACGTAATTATCTATTCCGTATAGGTACCAAATTTTACGAGTTATAATTACTTAACGATTTATTAAAAAAAACTCTCGTTTTGTACTTTTGATACGACATCTTATTTCTATGTTTTTAATAATACTGTGATGAAGTGGACAGAGGTAACAAGTGAAGTAATAATTCCTTTTATATATATATAAAAGAAAGTCGTGTTAGTAACACTATTTATAACTCAAGAACGGACGAACCGAAAAAAATTCATGATCATGTTAGTTGCAACGTCGCCGAAATATTGAGAGCCCACACAATATATTAATTCCCGTTATACGTTCGTTCACAACTTCTAAGTTTAAAATAGAGTTACTTATATCTACAGAACATAATATATCTAGTAGTAATTAGAAGTACTTACTTAACTTGATCGTACTTAAAGTTAGATAATTATATTATTTCACATTGTTGCAATTTAACTTATATTCAATCATTGAGCAAATTAATTTGTCATGTAGATACATAGACCACTTACCCCATAGACCTGTAACAGGAGGGCGCGCGTGTCTGCCCGCACATGAGCGCAAAATTGCTTCGCGACACGTTTAACTTAGAGATATTATCGCCATGGACGCATCTCTTTAATACGGCACCCATGTCCTCCGCCTTGTCTCTATGCGAAATACGTTCTCAAGTGTGAGTTTGACAGTTCTCTTGAGAACAGAGTTTTGTTTATTAATACGGTGTTACTCACGTGATACACGATTCCTAAACGCGCACCTAAGTTACGTTTATTAATAGGAACGCCATCTTGAGGTCATTCTCAAGAGTGATTTTTAAGTTGAGAGTGATTTATTAATACGGGCCTTAGAGATGTTATCGACATCTCTTTAATACGTCACCCCTGTCCTCCGCATCGTCTCTATGCGCTCATCGTTGACAGAATTTTTGGCTTGCTTTGTACCGATTTCATGTCTATTATGTAAGTGGTCTGTGTGTAGATACGACTTTAAATATGGCAACACTCTCTTTCGGCAAGGCATTTTATAAATATTTATGTACAAAGAATTCAATATAGTTCGCCAAGGATACATATTTTTAAAATCCCTATTAGTGAAATATGAAATGTGTTATTCAATAATTGAGATATGAGATAATAATCCCATGATAAATATTTCAAACATAGCATAATATAGTATATTAAAATCATCAAACAAACACAAACTGTGTTCATCTCAGTGATGTCCTGAAATACAGGTTCATCTTAGTTCGGACACCAGTCTCACCAGTCAAATATATAAAAAATCGACATAAACTATTTAAGATTTTTTTTATAAAACCGTACTTTGTTGTGAGAAAACAAATAAATATTTATAGGGTTCGGTATAAGTCCGGGGTTGGTAATAAAACCAATTATTTGTGTTTCACCAGTTTTTTTCCAGAGAGGGGAGACAATAACTTTTCCAAACTTCACAAAATGCGCGCGCTGTCATCACATAAAAACTCTCTACCCCACAGACTATCTATATCAGACGGCCGCGAGATGTACGTTCCGAAACTGGGCGCTGGTTAACTATATATTATTATTATTAAATATTATTATCAATATACAACATTCACTGAAAAATGTACCTGTAACGTCCTAAATTAATTTCTAGCTAAATAATACCTTTAATATTTCTAAAGACTCTTGAGCACAAACCAAAACCACTGGGTACCAAAAACGTACCAACGCGGTTAAGATCCTTGTTCATCTAACGTCATCATCATCATCCACATAATCTTGTGACAGAAATGTCTTTACAACATTTAGGGATGAGAGTTTCAACACCAAAACCATTATACTAGTAACAATTTCAAAACTTCAGGAATCTGTTATCAACAAATCTGGCAAATCATTATCTTCCTCTGTAATAGCTAAAAGCGAAACTGCTTGTTTCGCCATATCGTCATCATCTTTGAAACCTACATTATCTGACATGTTCAGAATGACTGTGCTAAGTCTTCTCTCGGTACTTTTTCTTCTTTTAGGTGTCATTTCCTGCGGTTTGACAGCTGGGTCGATGAGACGGTATTTGGGTTTCCAGATTCTGTGGAACCCCTGGATGCCCAGGATTAAGCCGACGAGGAATAAGAGAACTACGACGGTGATGATCAGAGGTGGGGCGATGACCAATCGCATCCGAAGAAGGTTGATGACTTGTGGCGGAGGCTCTTTGCAGAACTGGAAATAAGAGTTCGTATGATTTAGATTGTAAGCGTGGAATTGTGTATATTATTTTACAATGATTTATACAACCAAATATTAAGAATTTAAGAATTTTCGCTAAAAAACAAAATACCTATAAGTAGACTTAAGTAAATTGGTGGTCACTTGAAAAACAGAATAGAAATCAGATGAATAAGAACATAGGTACAAACATACCTATTGATAATATGAAATGAGATAGTTTAAAAGTATAGTTGATAGATTTATATAATACATCTCATCATAATTAGTTACCTACACAGTTATTTAATTTTTTTTCTCGATATGTCTAATACATATATAATGTCATTATACCCCTACTACTACTACAGCCTAAACGGCTTCATGGATTTTACATGTCAGTGACATAATATGTCAAAAAAGTTTATAGCATATTATATGGGCTATAAAAAAATCTAAGTACCTGTTTAATAATGGGTTTGTTTTTAAATAATTTCTGCTTATTATCCTCATCGTATTTGCAGGCATTGATCTAAGTATTGTACAAAAACAATAATGAAACTTACCAATGACAGCCATATCAGCGGCAAAACCTTCCCATCCACTTGTTTCGTGATCGGGTTCCCCGGACTCATCCTCACAGCGACGTTGACTTGTATGTTAAAGGATATTGACAGTGGAACTCCGAGAGACTGGAACAATACAGAAATATACATCATCAGTCTATTTATATTGCCACACTGCTCGGGCACAGACCTTCCCTTACATCGAGGGAGCTCGGGCCATAATCCAACACGCGGGCACAGTGCGGATTGGCGGATTTCACATGCCTTAGATTTTTTTTCTACGGCATGCAGGTTCATCAAGATGTTTTCCTTCTCCGTTTTGAGAGCACTCGGTAAATGTACGTAAGTTTTTCTGTCGAAAAAAACCGAGGACACCTCATTGGTGCATGGCTGCCCTAGCTGGGACCTGGAACCTCCGTATCGCAACTATCGCAAGTCCATTGACCCAACCACTTAGCCATCAAGCTCTTCTAAGAAATGTACATTAACCAGAATTCGGATTTCTACTTCGTCCCTCCAGCAATATCTAGGACGACCGGTCGTCGGACTGGACGAGCGCGGTGGGTTAATTGTCCATACCTCCCCAAAGAGGCTCAAACAGGTAGGACCCAGATCACTACTATAAAAATATGATGCGAGAGTGGTATGAGTCTGAATAAAGATGAGTGTAGGGTTGGGGGGGAGGCCTTTGCCCAGCAGTGGGACATTGCAGGCTAAATATAAATTTTTGAAACGTTTACGTTCGAAAGAATTTTCGAAAAGTTTTCCGCCACAAACTATTTTTTAATTAGTTCATCGGAAGAGGTATACATAGTCTCTAGTTGGATGATTATGCAAGTGATTAGTTGTTCGGTTGTGCTGATAATCAAGTCAACAATGCAGTTAATCTGGTTAGTTAATAATAGGCACAGTAAGCTGAAGGCGATCAGCTGTGACCTGTGACTACAATTATCTGTAGTTACTTGTATTTAGTATTCATTCACTTGTGTGACAGAATCAGGAACGAAATGATCAGAGAACGGTGTGGTCGGAAAGAAAATGTGTTAAGCAGGATCTTTTCTTTTCTCGTGTGGTTTAGTGACCAAACCTACTTGTCAAAATTATTCAGGCCGCCTTTGACGTGGCCTAACGACTGCTGTCAAGCAACAACAACCGGGACCAACTGCTTCACGTGCTTTGGCACGAAGGGGCTCAAATGAAAGTGTCACTAGGTCACCCTTCAGGTCCTGACCGTGCCAAACGTTGATTAACTTGCACGATCGTTTTCAACGTGTACTCGCAAATCAAGCAGGATGGAAAATGTAGAAACGTGGGTATGTAACGTAAGCAGTCGCAGATTTACCAGCAGGCTAAGTAGGCTGAAGCCTAGGGCTGCAAATTTTAGGGGCGGCAAAAGGGCCAATTTTTTTTGGATTTTACAGAAATAACGATGACTATGGAAACTACAGGGATAATTTTTTTCTACATATTGCGTAGTCGCTTTTGATTCCGGCGAGGGAATCGGCCAAGTGTGTCCGGCCGAATTGACCACAGATATAACTATTTCTTGTGCAATCTTAACAAAATCGTTGGTCGCTGTTGTTGTAAAAATAATCTAGTCTAGCAAGGAACTGACACATCGATCCCCTAGTTCACAATCATACTAATTACTGGAAAAATTAGTACGATAGATAGTGCACAAAACATAAAGTTACAATTTTACTCACAAAAAATGTAATTAATTTGATTGTGAACCAGGGTATCAAATAGCTACTGGCGGCAAATGTGTAAATTCGCCACTGAACGTCAGGTGTGTTATTAAGTGAACATCAGCATTATGACTTATGGAAAGCATTAAATATCAAATATACTTCCTATTAAGTAAGTACGTTACATTGGGTTGGGCATTTAGAGTAAATGAATGAAGAAAACGTTGCTCATAGGATCAGTAAACTGAAGTGCCAGTGGGCTAATCACATCTGTCGTATAATCGATAACCGACGAGTTATCGAATGGAGGCCACGATCGTGCAAGTAGGGTCGTATAGTATGGGTTATGAATACTTACAGGTTCCAAATCAATAATAGATTTGTATTTCTCAGTGTCTGGAGTCATGCCTTTGAAGTAAGAAACTTGTTTTGGATCCGCGTCCTCGAAATGTGGCTTTGATAGTGCGATTGGAAACCCTGGAAAAAAATACAGTGGTATAAGTACAGAAACATTATACACCCCAATTGAGAGCCATCTTTATGGGAGTCGTTTAAAATTAAGAGGTGATTTGCTTTGGTTAAAAGTTGAATAAGCAGTTAACAACCAAAATATACAGGATGTTCTTGAATTCATTCGACAAATTGAAACTGGGGGTTGTAGGTATGATAGTAATGAAATTAGTAAGGTTTTTTAGTAAATCAAAAATTGAACTAAGTTCGTCACAAGTCACACAATGACCCAAGAAATGGCCATTAGGTTAAATTCCAGTGAAAGAAATCGTTGCAAAAAAAACTCCAAAGCACAGTAACAATGCACATCAAATTAATATTTTTTTTTAAAGTAGTTGAATTTTCCCCAAATTGGTTAATTTACCTAAACGCTGTGCAGAATTAATGTATGTCACAAGCCTAACCATACATTTCATATTAGCGAATGAATTCAAGGCCACCCTGTATATAAATACAAATACAAAAGTTATTATTAAAAGGCAAATTGGCAAATGACGAACTGTCGAGTCCATCAATAAAATAAATAAATAGTAAAATGGTGCTGCGATACTCACCATAGTAACAACTGCCGATATCGATAAATCCTTCAGGAAGACAGGTGTCGTTACAAGGGCACGCGTAGTCTGAAGACTTGCTGAAGGCGGTTTTTTGGAGCTGGTATCTACGAAGAAAAATGGAAGCTATTATTATAAACAACAAGGTGTAAAATTAAATGTCCGAACTTCCGGACAGATGGGAAGGGAAGCTAATGAGAAACAATAGTCCAGCCTCCGTACTATGACTCTTATGGAAGGATTACTTCAATAATACTTTATTATTTCGTACCATGACGTCCTCTATAGTGATGAGGTGTACCCGTACTTATGGGACCATTGTGAGACCATGTAAATCTAAAGTGCTCTAAAAAGACGACGATAAGATTCGCCTCCTATCACAGCACAGAAAAGCGGCAGCGGAATTCCATCGTATCTGTTTACTCTTTGGCAGACGGCGTCAGTTTATGTAAAGTAAATATTCGCTGTGGTTGTTGCCCTAACAGTATCCTGAAGGGCATTGCGGATACCATGGACAGTCGGATTCTGAGACACTGGGTGCACTTAGGTACCTACATGTCCCGGGTGCCTCAGAAACCATGCAAAATCAACTTATCTTTATCGGACTATAAGTATTTCGTAACATCACTAATTTTTACGCTTATTCAAAACAACTGGGTGACACATACCTAGGTCATTGACACAATGAGATGTTCCGTTTAGACCGATTTTTAAATATACGAACATACAAAATAGTGATATGATAAGAAGTCTATTTGAGAGTGTCTGATATGATAACCGTATTAGACATTGGATACTGGTCACAGGGTCAATAGATAGTGGAAAAGTATCTCACTTATTTTTATACGAAACGTATTGCCGAAATATTTATTCAAATAACTAAAATATACAAACTAACTGTTACAACTTTTTTTTTGTTAACCTATAAATTGTCCCACTGCTGGGCAAAGGTCTCCCCCCTCGTCTTCCATCCATCCCTGTCCTGAGCCTCTTCCAGATGGGCCCGGACTGTCACAGAATGGGTGCCATCGGACGGTCGCCGGCGTCGGGGCAGACCTCGGCGTAGGTGGAGAGACGATATCGTTAGATACAGGAACTGTTACAATATTAAACTAAAAAAAAGTAACAAAAATATATCTAAACTAAAATAAAACTATATGTACAATAGGTCGGTTGAACTATCTGAATGGCTTGCATTACAGATAGTTCAACTTAAAGCCCGCAAACCAGCTACATTGAAGTGGAACTGGGCGGGCCGATGGGCGCGGACTGTCACAGAATGGGTGCCATTGGACGGTCGCCGGCGTCGGGGCAGACCTCGGCGTAGGAGAGACGATATCGTTAGATACAGGGATGGGTGGCTGGAACAGGCTCAGGACAGGGATGGATGGAAGAGGAGGGGGAGACCTTTGCCCAGCAGTGGGACGATTTATAGATTAACAAACAAAGAAAATCTTACCTATAGTAGTCAAACCCGAATTTCCCGCTAACCTCCTCGCTGAAAGCCATTGGCACTATGCGACAGGCCTGGCGCCGGTAGAACGGGATCACTTTGTCCTTGGAGAGAGGCGGCGTCACCATCAGACCCTCGTAGGATCCCTGGATGCGGTTGCAGAGGTTACTGAAAATAATTAACGATGATTACTTATAAGAATCAAAAAAGAGTTAAGAGTTAGAAATACGATACATTCCTTGAAAATGGTGATACTAGAGGTGGTTTGCAACAAATTGAGTGCGTAATGCAAGTTCGAACTACAATTGTTCGATGAATGTTTGTTCGAAAGCATGATTTACCGAAGAACTGCTGTTCGACTGAACTCTTGTGCGACGAACGTTTGTTCGAAAGCATGATTTATCGAAGAACTGCTGTTCGAAAAACTTTTTTAAATAACCTAACATCGAAGGCTTCTGAACCTAAACATCCGTGTCGGATCTGGTTAGAGATGTAGGTACTGGACTGCTTCCCCCGAACGTTCATCTATCAAAAGTTCTTCGAACAGCAGTTCTTCGATAAATCATGCTTTCGAACAAACGTTCGTCGCACAGGAGTTCTTTCGAACTGCAATTCTTCGATTAATCGTTCTGTCGATCAAACATTCATCGAACAATTGTAGTTCGAACTTGCATTACGCACCCCAACAAATTAGGCCCTATTAACGAGGGGTCGAAAATGAGTGGTGTCAGTTACGGTAGTTTTAATTTTATTTAGGAATTTTCTGACTTGTTCACAAAAAACAATTCTGAAAGCTGATAAAGTAGAGATTACCTTAAATAATCAAATAATACAAATAATCTTCTAACCTGCTATTCAAATCAGTGAATCCTTGCTCCTTTATTCCAGGAGAATGGTTATAGGTGTTGATGGAGAATTTCTTGCTACTATTTCTTAACTCCACTTCGGCGATGTCATTCCTTTCAGCGTAGAACTGCGGAAACGATCAATAGATTAAATTATTTATTTTATTAATGGACTCGACAGATCGTCACTTTCCAATGTCATGTTACAGAATATTCAAAATATCATATCGTCTTCTCGTCATCCAGTGGAGTCGCCATGCCACAGATAAACTTGGCGTCATGCCACACAGAAACTGTGTTTTTAATCGAGGTTGGAAAGTTGCATTTTAAATTAAACTTTTTGGTGTTTTAAAGGTGTCAAAAAATTCTGGGATTTTTTGTACGGCGTACTAGAACGATTATTAACTATTTAAGACCAAAAAATTGGGTCAACTAGCCTATTATGTTGAAAATAATAGAAACACAATTTTAGGAACTAATATTATTTAGACTATCACTCCCTGAGTTAGCCGTCGCTGATAAAAACACTACTTATCAAGTTTGACCAACTGGATAGAATAAGCGTGTCCTGATGACGACATAATAAATGTTATTATTTTGCAATTAACCAATTGGACACGCGTGAGTCCAGTCCCCTCACCACGAACAGCAGGATTACTTCAATAATATATTTATTATTTCGTACCATGACGTCATTAATCCTCCTCCTCCTCCCTAATCGGTGCCTCAGTGCTGAGGTTCCTGACCCTCAACAGCAGGTGCCGTCTTAGCATGTATGAACTTGCGCTAGGAGACACGGTCTTGTGCTCTTCTCACAGCCTCTTCAAAGGGCCGAGGATTCTGCCAACCGCATCAGTCCAGCGGGCTGGTCTCCAACCACGTGGTCTAGACCCCTCAACTTTGCCGAGCAGTATAATTCTTAAGTTAAGATGTCTTTAATAAGCTTACTTTAAAGTCGTCATGGTACGAAATAACAAAGTATTATTGAAGTAATCCTGCTATAAGAGTTCATGATAAGGGGGCTGTCCTTTGTGTCCAGATGGTGAATAACCCTATAATAGAGGGAAATGCAAGTAAATAGAATTAGGTACCAACTCGATCCATAATTCCGATTTGCTCGAAGTCGATCCATCCTGGCAGGAACGTATTAGCCAGGGTCACGACCGGGTCCTTGTATCCCCAGAGGAACTCCTCGCCATTCAGGGGGAGGAACAGCTTGGAGCCGATGGTTTTCATGGAGTAGTAGGCTGCTGCGTTGGCGAAGTAACCCAGTTTGTCGGCGAAGAGTGTGCTCATGGCCTGAGGACAAAGATATGGGTCTATTAACACGTATAATAATGGAAAATAATACTTACGGATATTACAACGTAAATAATAGCTTCCTTTAGCTATTGGACAGACGTCTTAAAAAGGTGGTTTCGTTTTATCGGGTCAGAACCCATTGGTAACCCCTAATATTCGTTCCCCGGATTAAAAGTTGTAGATTCGGACCCTATATAGGTGCCCATTGGCAGGAGACGAGGCAATATTAATTTATTTTTAAGGTACCTACTCGTCCCCTGCTCAGTCTTCGGCACCTGCTCAGGTACTTTTTGGTTCCCTGATAGACAACCAGCCATATTTTTACATAAATAGAGCTGACACAGTACATTTGTGAACAAAACTTTAACGAATATCAGTTGCTATCTGACGAGAAACCACTCACCCACCCACAAAAATCTCACTTATGGGTGAGATGCCACCTTTTAAAATTGTTAGTGGTCAATTCACCCAGCGACTGGGTGAGTTGACTATTTTTAAAATGTGAGGTGGTCAATTCAGAGACACTCAGAGAAATTAAATTATGGAGATATCAAATTGATTTATTGTCCACATATCTATACCAATTTTAACTGTCAAAAATGACAATTCTTAAATCTCTGGAAAGATGAAACTCGGAAATACTGTAACCCTAATAATAACGCAAATTATGGTGGTAATAATAAAACATTACTCGATTTATTAATGAGACTAAAAAAAATATTCCGCGGTACATTTGTATACAAAAATAAAAATAATAATCAATAACCTATGTTTTTATTTTGGCCGAATCGACGACATCAACATTAACTAGGTATAGACTCATCCGATAGCGTCTCCATTTGCGGATGATTCGACACCTACAATTATAAATGGGGGATGTTTCACCCCCTTCCTGACTGTTATAGCAGAACCCCTTGCATAAAAGTCACTCTAAAGACTAAGTTAGAAGGTCATGATAATACTTTGAAATGGACCTGACTGGACTTATGCAACCTTAATAGTTTCAATGCTTTTCTGCGCAATTACATTGATCATACCAGTTATTATCTATCCAATCAACTGAGAAGGCCGAAAAACATTTGGCTCCCAACGAGTTTACAGACAGTATGACGTCTGTAAAGTCCTTAAACCTGTCAAACCCTTCCCCAATCAGGTCAAACGCGCGGCCGGCCTTGTCTGCTGCAACAGATGATTGATACTTACGTAATCCGCTGGGCAATTTATTGACTAGTCATTCATTACGGTTCAGATTTTCGCAAAAAATACTAGACCGTTTGTTTTACTAAATTATCTACATAGTTAGGTACTCTTAAACTATCTACTTATAGTATACAGAGAAAGCTATTAAGGTTGAAATCAGAGTTGTCACTCAACTGGTGATAGGTTTGGTCACTACGACACGAGAAGAGAAGATTATTAAGGTTGAGATTTTCTCAAAAGTACGGTGGAACACAGAGAAAGGTGTACAGGAGAGTTTTTAAGGTTGAGATTTTCTCAAAAACTACTTGACCTATTGCAATAATTATTTCACTGTTTGATAGATAAAAGTTAAAATTATGTAACTGTAAAAGAATCATTAAATTCGGTCCAGTAGTTTTTGAGAAAATCTCAACCTTATTGAGGCCCCCTGTATACTTATCTCTGTCTTCGACTGTATAATTACCTAAACCGAAGCCATGATCAAGTGTCTTATTTTGTAAACAAAAACTACCCTACCCTACTAACATTTTAAGCTTTTCTTTGATTATTGCATAGTTATTTTCACATTATTAGATCGAATCACTCTATTTTCACAATGATGAACAGGTTCGATCAATCAGTTACTTCAGTATTACATCACAACAGGTAATTAGACGATCATATTTGTTTACAAAATAAGACACTTGATTTGGGCTGCCGTATACACATGTACTGTGTTCTAAACTATCTCTTAATAATAATAAAATTGCAATCGGTCAAATTAGTTCTTGAGTAAATCCCTACTTTATTGAGGCATGCATGTACGTACACTTTTCTAAGGGCACACAGAGAAAAGTGAACAGAAAAGTTTTTAAGGTTGATGATGATTAAACTACTTGTCCAATTCAATAGATAAAGGTTAAAACTATGTAACTGTAAAATAATTATTAAAATCGGACCAGTAGTTATTGAGAAAATCTCAACCTTATTGAGGTCTCTTGTGTGCTTTTCTCTGTCTTCGTTTGTGTACCTACTTAGGCGCGTATTCATAAAATTTAAAGTTACACCACCGTTTAGGCCCCCCTGTCCCTTTCTACTTATATTTAACTTTTTAACGAAGTATGAAAGGGATAGCAACACGATTTAAGGGAAGTGCGGTTTAACTAAGTTTATAAATACTGTCTTCAAATGTTTCATACGTCAGAGGGTATCAAATCTACACCATGGTTCTCTTGAAAATGGCGGGAAACGACGGTTGCGAAATTATTTGATAATTTTCCTTTTAACGTCTACAGGGACTATTTTGTGTTTAATATCACGTTAAATTAATCAGAAAATGTTCGCGAATGACAGTACGGTGAAGTTGTTGGATTATTTGTGCAAGATCTGAAGTTTCAAGCTTTTATCAAGAGTTCCCGCTACAAGCTCGGGAGTGAACGTGACTGTCGAGCTGCTTCGTCCAGAGTGATGACGCTACGGCGACTCCTCTGGATGAAGACAAGAAGACGCGGCTGCCCAGGGTGAAGACGCTACTGCGACTCCCCTGGAGGAAGATAGAAGACTATTGAATATATTGAATTTTCTGTAATATGACATTGGCAAATGACGAACTGTCGAGTCCATTAATAAAATAAAAAATAAATAATAATCTACACCACATTATACGTAATTACCCAATCTACGCAATCCTCAAATTATTTCCAAAAAAAACTATTTTGATCCATTGTTTTCCTTAATTTGCCGCAATATAATTGACCCTATATGTTTTTGTTTATGTAAAAACAAAAACATAGCTACAATAATTTAGGGGGCGTGTTTCGACGCACGAATATCAATGTAACAATTGTTTTGCATGATTTAACTTGATATTAAGTAATTGTGAACTTTGTTTGGGTTAATAAACTACTCATGTTCTTAATACACTTAAAATATGATGAGCTGATGACTAGTTTTTATAATTCGAGTGGTTTCAGTGTAAAAAATATTAGTTTTTAAAAGATGACTGGGTTTTGTAACTTTTTTTCAAGTCAATTGACATTTCAATGGAGCTTTGCCCCACCTACAAAACTACGTGACCATTTAAGCTATTATTTTGTTAGGGACTTATTACAGGTTTCATATTGCATAATCATAATCAGTATCATTTTCTACTACTCTCGCACGCAACTCATATAGAAGAATAACAAAAGCAATGAATAATTCGTTTCGATTTCTTACTATTCGCTCGCTGATGTACAAAACTTTATTTTAAACCAATAATTTTAATAAAAAACGGAGATATTTTTCATTTATTCGTTATCTTGTAGGTTCATCATGCGGTTGATGGTGGGGTAGAATCTGACATTGTCATTTCTTTATTGCAAGTAAGCACGTTGTGTACATTTTTGGACGTCAACATATTTTTGAATTAACATTTACACCAATTTGCAAGGAAAAGGTGACAATGATGACGAGAGCACATTTTCGTCGCAAAGTAGTGTAGGTAAATTAAACTCTATAAAAATATTGACATTAAAAGAATGTATTTACTTGTTAAAATATGATAATATAATCAATGTATCTTTATTTAGAACAAATCAATAACATATTTACATAAACAAAAAAAAATGATATAAAAAATTATGATAATATGAATCTGACATAAAATCGGAATGACTACAATGTGATTGGTAAATATAGATTTTTTTTTTTGGTATTTTACCAATCACGGTTGGCTTATATTAATTTATTAATATACTTAGCGACAAAGTACACGAAAGTGGTTGACATTGCTCATAGAATCAGTAAACTGAGGTGTCAGTGGGCTGGTCACATCTGTCGGAGAACTGATAACCGATGGGGTAGACGAGTTCTCGAATGGAGGCCACGAACGGGTAAACGTAGTGTGGGACGCCGTCCGACCAGATGGAGGAATGACCTTCGCAAGATGGCTGGCAGGGACTGGATGCAGAGGGCCGAGAGTAGGGTTCAGTGGCGCGCTTTGGGAGAGGCCTACGTCCAGCAGTGGACTGATACGGGCTGATGATGATGACTTAGCGACAAATGTGACTTAAAAGTAGGCGATGGTTCAGCAACTGTCCAAAGCCACCGTTAATTAATTTTATTGTTAGCTAGCAGGTTTTACGTTATAGAAAGAAAAGAAACCATCATTTACTGTTCATGACAGCGGGTATTTCCCGAAAGTAACTTATATCTTTTTACAGTTATAATAGATGACCCGATTGATAACTGGACTTGGTTGTGAAAGAAATTGGTCACATTCGTTATATCATCACATCCGGGGGCACAGCGGGTTAGAAACTTATGATAAAGGGGTGGAGATGTATCAATGATCAAAGCGGACAGCTGCAGATCAATGGTAACACTTGCAGTACGATTTTAAATCTTACTGCGGAGTGGCAGATTTCACATTCCCTAGATTTTTTTCTTCTTCTAGGGCATGCAGGTTTCATCACGATGTTTTCTTTCAACGATTTGAGGGCGGGCACTCGGTAAATATACGTAAGTTTGTCCGTCGAAAAAACCGAGGATAACTCATTGGTACGGAGGATCACAGAGAAAGGTGTACAGGAGAGTTTTCAGGGTTGAGATTTTCTCAAAAACTACTTGATCTATTGCAAAAATTGTTTCACTGTTTGATAGATAAACGTTAAAACTATGTAACTGTAAAATAATTATTAAATACGGTACAGTAGTTTTTGAGAAAATTTAACCTTATTGAGGCCCTCTGTGTACTTATCTCTGTCTTCGACTGCACATGGCTACCCTGGCCGGGAATCGACTTTATAATTTATAACGGTTGTAGCTGCAGTCGCGAATACAAATTAACAACCACAGTTATAGTCCGTCCACGTCGTGCTTGCCGCGCCTACAGGGGTACAGGTATGGCGGGGATGGGGGAATACGGTCTCGGAGGGGCGCGAGCGCGACGCGCACGGCTGTGTATAGAATTACCTCGTCCCCGCCAACCCCTGTTACCCCGTGGGGTAAGTTGACGGACTATAATCTTTTATTTTCGTGAAGGATCTATATAGTTATTAAAAGTGTTTACTTACAACGAGAGCCAGGTTGGGCATGTGTAGCTGTATGTCCCTATAGTGGGCCACCGACTGCTCGGGGACGAATGTCAGCTTCATACGCGGCAGGAAGGTCATGACGCCGCGCTCCCGGTCCACCGTCAAGTTCTCATTGGTGCGCGCCTCTCTGCAGAATAAATTACTAATGTGAATTTTTATATTACCTATTAATACTAAACTTACCTATTATAATACCTATTAATACAGATACCCTGGACGGCGCATCGGATAAACGTATCCATCCTCAAGGAGTTTAGGATAACGACCAGGCTGTCAACCATCTGTCAAAGTCTCAAAGGGATTCTTGAATACTTCTCAGATTTTCTCAAAAACTACTGGACCGAATTTAATAAATCTTTTACAGTTACACAGTATTAACTTTTGTCTATCTAACAGTGGAAGAATTCTTGCAATAGGTCAAGTAGTTTGAGATAATCTCAACCTTAAAAAACTATGTACACCTTTCTCTATGTTAGACCGGTACAATCGGGATAAAATTGTCCCAGTTGGTCCACCAATGGTACGGTCGAAGACGGAGAAAGACTTACAGTGCGCGAGGCGTAAGCTCAGGTTTACATTTGTGTGAGTGATAGCGGTACAAGAGGTGAAGTGCGGTGCGTGCGCGGCAGGGTGGCGTCCCGCTGGGGACGCGTCCCGCCTCAGGCCGAATATCACTCTACACTATCTGTGTGCACTCACACAAATGCAAACCTGAGCTTACGCCTCGCGCACTGTACTTACAGTAGAGTTTTTTAAGGAAGACATTTTCTCAAAAACTGTTTGACCTATTACAATAATTATTTCACTGTTAGATAGATAAAAGTTAAAACTATGTACTGTAAAATAATTATTAAAATCGGTCCAGTAGTTCTTGAGAAAATCTCAACCTTAATGAGGCCCGCTGTATACTTATCTCTGTCTTTGTACAGTCGACGACAGAGATAAGTATACAGGGGGCCTCAATAAGGATGAGATTTTCTCAAAAACTACTGTACCGAATTTAATAATTCTTTTACAGTACTTACATAGTTTTAACTTTTATCTATCTAACAGCGAATGAATTTTTGCAATAGGTCAAGTAGTTTTTGAGAAAATCTCAACCTTAAAATACTATTGTACACCATTCTCTGTGTTCCACCGTGTGTGTGTGTGTGTGTGTACAATGTGTATATTTTGCATCAACATTTTTACAAATTATTTTATTTAAACTAGAATAGAATAGAATAGAAAACATTTATTTGACACACACACAGAGCACAGTACATAAGAGATACATAGAATAATAATTACAAAGAAAAGAAAAGAGATACATAGTGCAGTGGTGTGGTGCCAAACAGGTCTCCAGCTCAGCATGTGCTGCAGTAATTGGACATTACTGCAGCGCTGGTTTTCAGTGGAGCCGCTGATGCAATACAACAACACTAATACTACAACTTACTTAAATAAAAAAGGTCCAACCTCTTGCAGGTTCATGGTCTTGTCTTCGCCGCTGAGGTACTGAGGCACGTTGGTGTAGTTGAAGATCCACACTTCGCAGTAGAGTTGGTATGGGGGTTCCTCGTACAAGCGGAAGAGGAAGGAGCCATCTCGTACATCCATTATCTGCAAAAGAAACATTGGTATTGAAAATTAAATTATTTACTGCAAGATCTACCACCAACGACTTAAGAGCCTTCCATGAGCCAACTAGCGCCGCCAATCTTAAAAAAATAATATCTTCCAGTATAATCAATTTTATTAAAAAAGCTATTTACAAAATGTTTATTACGATAAATACTATTTTTTAAATGCTTATTTATAACGCGATTCAATGTCGGTAAATTGTAGTTCACAAAATGTGAACTACAACTTAGCTTGTCGGAATTATGCCATGTATTGTATATTGAAAATTAGTATTCATCCTAATAAACATTTTGTAAATAGTTTTTTTAATAAAATTGATTAAATTGGAAGATATTATTTTTTCAAGATTGGCGGCGCTAGTTGGCTCATGGAAGGGCCTTAAGAGGCTGCCAGCTGTCAAACTCAAGCGCGAGACAGAAGACAGCAGCGGCGGAGTGGAGAGCACGGCACAGTGAGTCCATATTTGTATTTTTTGAATTTTGGATGAATTTTTGCTGGGAAATTAAAATACGCCAACAAAACTCAGATTTTTTTAAATCTAGCTCTGGTATTTATAATACCCTACATTTTGATATATATTTTGTATGAATAACTATTTCGGTTTAGAAATAATTTTCACTTTTAACGATATGGAAAGGGTTATGTTTGCGATTTTTTTCTATCGAGCAAAGTTTGTCTCGTGTATCGGTATTCATCAGTCTCTAAATAGACACCCAAAGATCGGTATATATTTTTTTCAGACGTTTAATTTTAGTACTTAGTGCCGTAGCCTTCATAGAAAAACTGAAAATCCGCGTACATCCAGCCTTAAAAAGGGGTAAAGTCATCCGCAGCACTCTCTGTTTCGGATGAGTCTGTCACCACTGATTTAAAAAAAAGTGGTAAACTCAACCTCAAATGATTTTTAGTAACTACATACAAAATAATATACTAGTCATATCTACTAATTTCCCAACTGTCATCATCCCTATTAATTTCGAATACCTAACCCTTCCTACAACCGAAGTCAATTCATTAAATAACTCAATGAATGACACGAGTACCCATTACATAGTATTCGATAAACTAATTACACATTTAGCTAACAATAAGTTTCAGACCAAATTAGGTGCTTAAAAACCGTTTACCCTTGGCCTACTTAAAAATCCTTTTACTTAATGAGTTTATGATTTAGGTGGTACTTACCTAATATATTATTAGTATGACTACAATCATAATTGTCAATTGTTACTGTAATCGCAATTTAATTTTGGGGTTCAAATAATGTGGTTTGTTGTGTCAGAACTGTTAATTATTTTTGGTTAATTGTCACACAAATAACAACGATTTTTTGGCAGACTTGATCATTTGATTTAATAAAAAATAAAAAAATAGTTAAGTAAATTAGTTTTTTTTTGGAAATAAATTAAATTTATTTACTAAAAAAACCTTACCAATTTCATATTTATTTAGGAAAGTATATACCTACTTAAGTACCAAATAAATAATAAATGAATTTAATCAATTTTATTAAAAATGCTATGTACAAAATGTTTATTACGATAAATACTATTTTTTAAATGCTTATTTATAACGTGATTCAATTTCGGTAAGTTGTAGTTCGCATAATTGTGAAAAACGGCCGATTTTGGCACATTTGTGAACTACTACTTAGCTTGTCGCAATTATGCCATTGAATATTGAAAAATTGTATTTATCCTAATAAAAATTGTGTATAGCTTTTTTAATAAAATTGATTAAATTGGAAGATATTATTTTTTTAAGATTGGCGGCGCTAGTTGGTTCATGTACCTAAGTACTATTATTAAATAATGCAACAAACATATTCGAAAAGTTATTGAATTTGACCACCCGTTCACCTCGTACCATCCTGTATATCAAAAGGATGTAACACCATTTTATGAGCAATCAATTAACAATTAATGGACTGACGTTACATTCAAGTTGGTCCAAAAACGTGTATTTCGGGTATGCAAAATACAGTTTCGCGACGTAGGTACCTAAGTCTGCATACATTTGAATATGATATCATCACACGATACGTTTATCCGGACAAGGGAAGGGAACAGCGGGGTTACTCTCACCTCTTATAGCGATCCAGTATTAGGATCCTAAACTGAACCGAATCGCTGACGTCATTGTAGCAAATTGTCAGTTTAGGAACCTAAACTGGATCGCTATAAGAGGTGAGAGTAACCCCGCAGTCCGTTTGGCTTTAACATGTTTCGATTATCGGTAGCAATTGACAAGGTCTAAAATTATTAACATCCTAAAAGAAAAATACAATTTCAAGATTTTGTCTCTCTGAATACGTAGAATTTTTTTCAGAATAATTTCGTAGATAATTTCCGAAAAACAAAATGTTTTCTGTCAAATTTGACATTCCGTAAGTACTGTGGCTCTGACGTAGTAGGCAAAGGGAATCTAATCCATACAGCCAAGTAATACATTGTATTTTTGTTTGTAACACTTTTTCAATGCTTTCTAGGCAGTCAGAATCATATTTGGCGAGTCTATAAGAAAAGTAGGGACGACCTACTAAAGGTGGCTGGCAGAGAATGGATGCAAAAAGCCGAGATTTGAGTCTTGGGGGAGACCTACGTCCAGCAGTGGACTGATATTGCCGATTATACGATTCTGAGACACTGGGTACACTTACATGTCCCGAGGTCTCGGAGTCGGGCCTAAGTCGCATGTCATAGCGCGTTATACCTCATGTAAACACTAACACTATATAGTTTTAAGTACTTACTAACACTTATATGGTATTTGTGACTCAATGATCTCCTATAAACAACTAGATACACAAAGGTCTTACTAAAACAATTTCAAAAAAGACGTCCAAGTAAGGGTCCATTGTTAACGTCCAAATAATGTCCAATAAAGCAAATGTCCATTCATCCGTTTGGACCTTCTTTGCGCTCGGACATTTTTAGAAGGCAGACTGTGTATCTAGTTGTTTATAGGAGATCAATGTTGTGACTGCAATTATTCGTTTGAATTTGATACGGGCTGATGATGATGACGCGATAAGTATCAAAGTTGAATTATGATTAATTTAAGTAATGTTAAGGTTGCTATACATCACTGTCATTCATAATGGCGTGATAGTGTTAATCATGCATTTTACACGATGCATGATATGAGGGATAGTTGCGTTTAAGTTTAGATTTAGTTTGGCGGTCACGAAAGAATCGCACTCAATGTCACTGAGTATTAGCAAAAAAAGATGCAAAAAACCTTATATGTCATCACTCTAGCTGACAGCAGATCAAGTGCAACACTTTAGACTTTGGATCGTTCTTATTATCTGCGTCGTAAGACTTGAAATCGTACTGCAAGTGTTACCATTGATCTGCTGTTGTCTGTACGATAAAATAATGTGTGTTTCTACTTGATTAAATGCACAGGCGTACTTGAAAACTCTTTTCAAGTTTTTTTTTTATTAAATGATTAATAACAGTTTAAAATAAGTTTTGAGAGATACTTGAGTTTTATAAAAATATACAAGTTTTATTAATGTCTAGATTTTGATTCGTATTTTCAATCTGAGTGTTTAATTTTTTTTAAAAGACGTGCACAAAAAATTAGACAAAAACTGAATATAAGTAATGCAGAGACTGACATTTATGTAGAGAATTATTTTAGACTGGTTTAAGGATAAAAACAAGACACGAAAACGCAGAATTATAGATAAAGTAACATAAATATTGACCACATTCTTTTGAGATAAGCTCGCCTTTTGGTGCCAATATGCTTATTTATTTATTATGGCTCGCCAACAACACAATGTATCTAGCAATTGTTACATTAAAAGCCTTCCAAGAGCCAACTAGCGCCGCCAATCTTGAAAAAATAATATCTTCCAATTTAATCAATTTTATTAAAAAAGCTATTTACAAAATGTTTATTTGGATGAATACTATTTATCAATATACAATACATTGCATGATTGCGACAATTGAATCACGTTATAAATAAGCATTTAAAAAATAGTATTTATCGTAATAAACATTAATAGCATTTTTAATAAAATTGATTAAATTCGAAGATATATTTTTCAAAGATTGGCGGCGCTAGTTGGCTCATGGTAGGTCCTCTTTTAAAAATAACAACTACCTATAGATATAATATTAGTAAGTAATTACTTATAGTATGGTGGAACACAGAGAAAGGTGTACAGGAGAGCTTTTAAGGTTGAGATTTTCTCATAAACTACTTGACCTATTGCAAAAATTCATTCACTGTTTGATAGATAAAAGTTAAGTTAAATAATTATTAAATTCGTTCCAGTAGTTTTTGAGAAAATCTCAACCTTATTGAGGCCCCCTGTATAATTATCTCTGTCTCCGTGTGTACCTAGTTTAACCCCATTTCCCTTAAACCATGTTTTTTCTTTCACACTTCGTTTAAAAAACTTTAGAAAGCGACCAAGAGCTTAAACCGTGGACTACCTTGAAAATCTTTAAATAAAATTTATGGCTAACCACTTTTACTTCATTTTCGATCCACCCTGTGGCTTCAGTTATCTCTGTCTTCGACTGTACCTATCTATCGTACATAATAAACCTATACATTATAGAGGTCATTGAACGCATTGCAGTAGGTCAGGGTTGATGGCTGTCTGATTGAGATTATTATAAACGGAAATATATAAAAATGCTTTCAAAATGAAATCATAATTTCTTGAAGCTAAAATGCAGATACTTTTATTATATATGTATACATAATAAATATTATATAGAGGTCACTGAACCCATTTCAGTATGTCACGGTTTATGACTGTCGATTGAGTGTAACGGAAAGTGTAGTAAGCCGAAGGGGCGGTATTCAGTATCGGTAACTGAACAACTTTTGTTCTAAGATTTTTTAATAAAAAATAAAAATAAATTATTGTATCATACAAACCAATCAGCTGATCGGCACGAAATGTATGAAAAGTCATAAATTAAATTCAAGAAAATTCAAAAGTCGTAGAACAAAAGTTGTTCAGTTGCCAATACTGAACACCCTCCCTTCGGCTTTATATTACACCCTGTATAGTAAGCCAAAGGCAGTATTCAGTATCGGTAACTGAATAACTTTTGTTCTACGATTTTTGAATAATAAATAAAAATAAATTAATGTCTCATAAAAACAAGCTCTCATATTTATAATACCTTACATTTTAATATATATTTTGTATGAATAACTATTTCGGTTTAGACATAATGTTCATTTTAAAAGACATGGAAAGTGTATGTTTGCGATTTTTTTCTATCGAGCGAAGTTTGTCCAATCGTGTATCGGTATTCATCAGTCTCTAAATATACACCCCAATATTGATATATATTTTTTTCAGACGTTTAATTTTAGTAGTGCCGTAGCCTTCATAGAAAAACTGAAAATTCACGCACACCCAGCCTTAATTATAATTTTCACATAAAAGTAGCTAATGGCGTTTGACGCGCTTTTCAAGGAATCTCTCACTCATCATCATCAGTCTATTTATATTACCCCACTGCTCGGGCACAGACCTTCCCTTGCATCGAGGGAGCTGGGGCCATGATCCACCACGCGGGCCCAGTGCGGATTGGTGGATTTCACATGCCTTAGATTATTTTCTTCTCATGCAGGTTTCATCACGGTGTTTTCCTTCACCGTTTTGAGAGCACTCGGTAAATGTACGTAAGTTTTTCCGTCGAAAAAACCGAGGATAACTCATTGGTACATGGCTGCCCTAGCTGGGAATCGAACCTGGGACCTCCGTGTCACCAGTCCATTGACCCAACCACTGAGCCACCGCTCTCACTCATAGTGTGTTGTAAATAGACGAGTGATATTATTATTAGTCTTATTAGACTTATTATTAATTTTAACCAATCGTTAAAAAAAATTTACCATAAAAGGCTTCTCTATTTAGTATTTACCGATCTCAAGTGTATTCAAATGAGCTTATTTTATGAAGTAAAATGACTAAGACTACTCGCGGTAAATAATAGAGAGGGGCAACTAGCTTTTTACGGCATTTTACCGATCGTGATTGGACCGGAATAAGGCAACTGTAATTCTGCATGATTAGAAAAAAAGATGCACCGTCATGACAGCCATTGATAATTGAACGGTTTTATTGGATTACTAAGGCGTTATAAGGAAACTAGCCTTACCCCATAGACATGAAATCGGTACTAGCGAAAAATTCTGTCAAGCGATAGGCGCTATTAGACAACCCCCGCTTTGGCAGGGGCGCCATATTAAACCTGTTTCGATATCTCAAGGTTACGCGTGTCGCGAAGCAATTTTGCGCTCATGTGCAGGCAGAAACGGGTGGCCCTCCTGTTACAGGTCTATGGGGTAAGTGGTCTGTGGGAAACTAGCGAGAATTTCTAATGGTTTTTATTAGAGTACACAGTCGGTATTTCTATTAGAGTGACAGGTAGGAAAAATGTTACCAACACAGTAATCAGTGTTGCCATTAGTCTAATTAAATTTTTTGCTTAAATCCTAATAATAATAATAAATATTTAGTATTGGGAACGATCAGAGGGGGCTTATTCGATTAATTTTTTTATTTATTATTATTATTTTGGCATACATAAATAAATATATATTAAACTAATAAAATTTTATTATAATAATTAATTTAGACTAAAAATGCAAATAAATACCTAACAATAAAATAATATTTAGTTGACATATTAATACCTAAAATAATACCTAAATAATTTTACCTAAATATAATACCTAAAATAAATATTACCAGCGCATGAAGGTAAAACTATTAAATATCCTCAACCTTGTCGATACTTAGAAAACGTTTGGTAAACACATCTTCCTTTTTAACGTCGGTAAATATTGTTTGACCCTCAATTAGGAGGTTTGACAGCCTTCTAATTAGTTGGGCGTAAAAAATATTTATAAAAGAAAATATGTTTTTGTTCAGCTACTTTCGGTACAGGGTTTTATTTGCATTGAACTGATGTGTGAATTGTTGACTTTGATAAGGTTATGCCTCTAAGGTGTTTGATAAATATTGGCATTAATTTAGTGAGTCACAAAATTAGTCACTAATAGGTACTTAAAAAAATCTGAAGCTCTGAATGTTTGCAATATACGTAGAAACCTACTCGTATAGTCGTTCTAAAACGAATTGTAAAAGTATCCATAAAGAAACTCACAAAGGTACATACTGATATAGACTGAGGATTGGTGGATTACGCATGCTCTACTTTTATTTATTGTTCTCGGCCATGCATGTTTCTTCGCCGTTTTGAGAGCATTCATTAAATATACATAAATTTTTATTTTTATTATTTATTGTTTAATAATAAAAAATTAAAGTACATGTGAAATCTATTTCCCATCTTAGGCGAAACCACGTAGGGCTTGTATGCCGATGGGGAGTTATAATTAAAAAATGATAACTCATTCGAACCTTTTTTTTTACTTGGGGAAATGCTTTTCGCATCTCACCGCGCCAATGAGGAGGGGCGCGCGGTGAGTATGTGGGGCTCCCGCCAGAATACGGTCCTATACCCACTAAACCCCAAGGTGTTCAACGCATCGCGTTTGGAACGAGGTTGTGGGAACGCAGCGCCTAATACCACAACCTCGTCCGCGGCCGCCCTCGGGGGCCCTTCTCGGGGGTCTACCCTATACCTCCGCTTAAGGCGCCTCAGAACACTGGGCGAGACGCCTTACAGCTCGGGACCTCTAAGACTCCTAAATATAATATAAACTCATTCGAACCTAGGCCTCCGTAACGGAAATCCAGTGGCCTAACCTAAACGCCATCGAGCTCTTTTATTTAGAGATTTAAACATAGGAATGTAAAATTTTAGGCAGCTAAGATTATCTAATAAAACTGGTCTTATCAGGGCAGAATCCTGTTTCCAGCGACGTTGTGACAAAATATTGCCATAAGTTTAAACGAGTCTAAATATAATTATAATGTAACGACATTTTGACCCCGGGTTTCTTACGAAGAGGGTTCCATTAAAATATATTTGCTATAATTATGTCCTTCTTGTTATCTCTATTTACCGATTACATAAATGCGGAAGAAGGCAGCCTCATGAGGCGAGTGCGCGACAGCACCAATGGCATCCTGGAGACCATGGCGGGCAAGCCAGACTGGCCCATCCAAAATCATTGGGTGAGGCTAGTATTAGGGCTCACAAAATAAAATACCTAAATATATTTTTTTCATAATTCATAATTCATTTATTCATTGCACAAACTATGAGTAGGTAGTTTAACAAGATGTAAGTTGTTTAAATAGAATCACACATAGTTCAGACCTTGTCGGTATAGCAATTTTACAATATATATCAAACATTAACATCATATAATAAGTCAGATAGTCGAAATAGGTACAATTGTCATAATTCATTACACATCTTTATCCTCTAAATATTCCCCAATCTTATAGTAACACTTTTTCTGCAATATTGTTTTAACAGTTTCTATATATAGGTTATCTTTCGTTATTGTTTTAATATGTTCTGGTAATTTGTTATATATTCTTATCGCCATGTTATGCGTATTTTTATTCGACATATTCAATTTACATCCTGTAATATTATAATCATATATATTTCTTAGGTTTCGTGTGGTAGTGGTCCCCCTTTTTGTGAATAAGTATTGGTGTTTACGTGCAAATATATTCATTTCTAGGATGTAGATAGATGGTACAGTTAGTATATTAAGTTTTTCGTAATGTTTATTGTACTAAACTAGCTCCTAAGAATTAGTAACATACTATGAATGCAAATCCGAAATATATTTTTTTTCTCGTGTATTTTAGTGACCAAACCTATTTGTCAAAGTTATTCAGGCCACCCTCACATCACATCTGATGTGCGACTGCTGTCAAGCGACAACAACCGGGACAACTGCTTAAGGATTTTTTTTTATTAAAAAAGTTATATACATAAATTAATAGATATTAACTAAGTAATATCTAAGAAAAAATGATTATCTACCTAATTCTAGGCACGTCGTCGTCAAGGCCCGTCCCGCGCGGCAGGGTGCCCAGCGCACTGGCCGCATTGCCCCGCTGTATAGCGAGGCTCAGGTGCTGGGCAACATACTCACCAGCTCTGAAGTCCCCCGAGGCGAGGACCAGTCGAATAGATACCTCCCGAACCATTCTCTTACTGCTTAAGGTGCTTTATTATTATTATAAATGAAAAAGAGCAAATATGACTACCACTTACGTAAATAGAGAGGGGCAAGTAAATTTGGTGCGGTATTTTACCGATCACTTCGACCCGGAAATACCGGTAATCTGGTAAAAAAATGTCTTACGAGAATACGTTGCAAATGTGACGTTATAACCATGGTGAATAAAGAACATTGTAACATTTTAATGTTAAGTATGTGAACATCTGTATTATAACTTATGGAAAGCAATAAATGTATTGAGTATTGAGTATTAATATGTCCCCAATTCCACATTCACCATGGTTTGGGTCCAACTACAACAGAAAATCACAGTTTCCATGACGCTACCTAAGTAGGTAAGTTGGTTGACATCTATTGTCTGCCTGTCAGTTATAATGACATTTAGTGTTCTTTGTACTGACAGTTAGAAAAGCTAAGGCATTATAGCTATGTTATGTCAAAGGTGAGGTAAATTATGAAGGTTAGCCATTATGCTCATAACAATTTTGCGACGACGACGTGACGTTGCTCAGTCGCCTACGTCACTGCGCATTAATTAACTTGCTATATAATTATAAAGACTATTATTTAGTAGACGAACTTGATTCTCACGTCAACAATTTTATTACGCTCTAGGAGTCAACATTTTTTTTTTTCAATAAAAAAACTGTCTGTTTGCGGTTAGTCTTAGTCATAAATATGGCTTAAAGTTATTCAATGGTTTAAGGCGTTACCTTGTCCCAGCCAGAATAGCTACTGCCCTTATTTGAGCCACTATAGTGATTAGCAAAATATTGTAAAAATTGTTTTACCGATTTAAAATGAAATTCATTTATGACCGTTTGATCAATAGAAGCTTCTCTCAGGGCAGCCTGTACGGTATTTTACACTTTTCTCTTGATGTTTACGCAATAATTATTTTGTATTTATTTGGTTTGTAAATAAAAGACATTGCCACATTTCAATGGAGCTTTGCCCCACCTACAAAACTACGTGACCATTTAAGCTGTACCTATCATTTTATTGGGAACTTATTACAGGTTTCATATTGCATAATCATAATCAGTATCATTTTCTACTACTCTCGCAACTCCTATAGAAGAATAACATAAACAATGATTAATTCGCTTCGATTTCTTACTATTTTCTGAATTCCTCATTAAGCTGTTTTTTTCGAATCGCAACTTTAATTTAAACCAATAAATTTAATAAAAAACGGAGATACTTTTACATTTATTCGTTATCTTGTACAACTTGCGGTTGATGGTGGGGCAGAATCTGGCATTGTCATTTCTGAACTTATTGTAAACAATAATATTTACGCCAAATGTATAAATAAATAAAACAAAATAATGACCTTACATTTAATTTACCTCTATAAATAAATTGTGCGTGTTACTACGAATGTATTTCTTAGAAGTCAATGGTATATGCGTAAATAAAAATTATAAAATCACGTTGCCAGAGGAAAAGACTACTTCAGTGAACAGTCAACGAGCGCAAAGGTTGAATATTATTATTCACCTTAGCAACGTGACACTCATGATAGCTAATATCATATCAAAGTGTGACTACGACAATAGATTTAATAATTATGCATTTATCCTTAGATTACTCTATGTTACCTGTAACTGCGTGTCTATTTATTATAATGGCCCGAAACTCGTAGGTACAGTCGACAGCAGATCAATGGTAACACTTTGTTCTTTGGACCGTTCTTATTATTTGCGACGTAAGACTTGAAATCGTACTGCAAGTGTTACCATTTAGCTGCTGTCGACTGTACAGTGCTATCAACTTAAGCTGAGAATTGCATTTGTGTGAGTGCACACCGATAGTGTAGATTGGCAATCGGCTTGTGGCGCGGCGCGTCCCGCGCATGGTTTAAACCAGTTAATACTAGTTTATAGCAAGCGGCCTGAGGCAACAATCACACAAATGCAATTCTCAGCTTAAGTTGATAGCACCTACAGTACGCAAATTTCTATTAACTACTTATTTTTAGGGTTCCGTACCTCAAGAGGACAAAAGGAACCCTTATAGGATCACTTTGTTGTCCGTCTGTCTGTCAAGACCTATATCTCAGAAACGTGTGGACGTATCAAGTTGAAATTAATACTAAATACTCAAGTCTGCAACCTAATGCAGCCGTGAAAAAATCAAACTTCTACGTCAACACATTCAAAAGATATGGCCATATATGTCGCATTTTCTAGCATATTTGTATGAAAATGCAAGAAACTCAAAACCTATAGAGTACTTCCCGTTGACCTATGAAATTTAGCAAGAAGCTAGGTCTTACAGCATAAGTAAAGGAAAAAATCCGAAAACTGTAAATTTGAAATTACATCCTTCCAAAAAACTTTTTTTTTATCTTTTTGTTAGAGCAAAGTTACGACTCGCACTTGGCCTGTTTTTATTATTTCTAAACATTACACAACGACAATTTGGTGACGATTTCTATAAGTTCATTTTCATCTATAAATGGTATTTTGGTATTGCTAGAAAAACGGATGAGAGGGCTGTTTGTTCAGTAGGCTTGTTCTAGGTAAACAGTGATCCGTAAATATGGTTTTTTTGCTTCCTCTACTATTATATCTATACATAATACAGGGTGTAACGTAAAGGGTATATGAAGCCGAAGGGAGGGTGTTCAGTATCGGTAACTGAACAACTTTTGTTCTAAGACTTTTCGAATAAAAAATAAAAACAAATTAATGTATCATACAAATCGATCAGCTGACCAGTACGAAATGTATGAAAAGTCAAAAAATAAATTCGCGTAAATCGAAAAGTCGTAGAACAAAAGTTGTTAAGCTACCGATACTGAACACCCTCCCTTCGGCTTCATATACCCTTTACGTTACACCCTGTATAATAAGACTGTAAAAAAGTTGTGTCTGTACATTGGATATTTTTTGAAAAGAATAATTGTAATGTGTTTTAGGATCGATACTGATGCCAAAACACAAATTTTTAGAATTTTTGTCCGTGACTGTGTGCAAGTATCACTCCATAACTACTGAAGGGATTTTGACGGGAGTTTCACTAGGAGATAGCTGAAATATCCGGACAGCTCATAGGCTATAAGCCATGGCGGTATGTGATGTGGAAACAAGGATCCAGAAAGGAAGATCTGCCTCCTGATCTCCTCCATCCTCCTCTACGCAAACGAAGTTGCGGGGTAGCTAGTCTTTGTAATAAACTTATTACAATTACAGAACATAATAATGTTAAAATACGTATTATACTTACTTTTATTTATTTATTTTATTTATTTATTATTTCATTTAAATGTCTAGCATTACAGTCTTAAACTAATGCACTATACATTTCATAAATTGTCTTAGTCATATTATTAAATTAATTTACAGGATAACAATAAAAATACATGATAATAATAAATTTTGGCAAGCGTCAGGTAGTTTTAAAGAAAAAAATATATATAATCACTTGTTACCGGTAAATAGAGAGGGGCAAGCAATATTTTACGGTATTTTACCGACCATTGATAACCTAGTTCGCTGAAATCTGAAACGTTGTATCTTTCAGAAACTTCGTGAGTTCACCAGATATCTAAAAGGGGATTACTGGTACTTACTAAGGGGTCATCCATAAAGTACGTCACACGAATTTCATGCTTTTTTAGCCCCCCCCCCCCCCCCCGTCCTTGTCACAGGTGGTCACATTTCTGACCCCCCCCCCCCCCCCCCCCCCCTCCCTAGTGTGACGTCACATGTTTTGCACTTTCACATCGAAAAATTATTAAATTAAAACAGCAGTTCCGAAATTAGTTTTATTTCCATTTAAATTAAGTACTTTTTTTATGAAATCAACATTATATCAAATATTTGAAACAATAACAAAGCATTAAACAAATAATATTTTTAGTTTAATTAATATTTCAAATTACGCGATTAGTACCTCTAGATATATTATATTTTGAAATGTGATGTCACGAAACTTAGGACCCCTCCCACCCCTTGTCACACTTTGTCGACCCCCTCCTCCCCCCCCCCCCCCCTTTACGTGTGACGTACTTTATGGATGGCCCCTAAGGTGAATCGTCTCACCTTGTGCTCGTATGTCCGTCGACCTCGACCGTGTGCGCGGTGAATACTAAACTGTGGCTTTTTTATTTTATTACCGTATTATATAACAAATTCGAACATGCAATGCCAATAATACGGAAAAAACACCTACGCCTACTACAAGATAATATACGATACTTAACTGTAATTATTAAATAAAATTCGGCTTTTTGTCATTAAATGTATATATACAAAGTGTAACGTAAAGGGTATATGAAGCCGAAGGGAGGGTGTTCAGTATCGGTAACTGAACAACTTTTGTTCTACGACTTTTCGAATAAAAATTAAATTAATGTCTCATAGAAATCGATCAGCTGACCGGTGCGCAATGTATGAAAAGTCGAAAAATAAATTCGCGGAAATCGAAAAGGCGTAGAACAAAAGTTGTTCAGTTACCGATACTGAACACCCTCCCTTCGGCTTCATATACCCTTTACGTTACACCCTGTATATACGGACATCAAAATCTATCAATATGTTTTGACTACCGTGAACTTGAAAAGCATTTCTTTCTTCCATCGGTGGGTCGCGTAAACGTACATACCTAACGATCATGTTTTATATTACACTTCAAGCTATCTAATCATCCACTGATTTTTCTGTGGTTGTCTGGAAGATATCACTTTCCAGCGATAAGACCGCCAATTGTGCTACTGATTTACGATTTATAGGCCTATTTCTTTATGTAATACTTTTTCAGCGGGGCAACGCGGCCAGCCTTTTGGGCACGCTGCCAATAGTGGGGGACCTTGGGCATGTTTTTTATCTATAACTTTTTATATATATATTGTTTGTACATATAGTTTTAGTATATTTTTAACTGAAAGTTAATTATAATATCTAAAGTAATATAATATATCTACGATGACCTAATCTCTTATCTAAACATAAATTATATACCTACTTACCAATACTTTTTCTATAAAGAATATCTTATCTTATTTGCTTCACAGCTATGTAAATTCGGCAGAAAAGTCACATGACTCTGTTTTGGACTAAGGTTTTGGAGCTAATACATACATTTTTTTGTTTATTTTTTTTGGTAGATTTTGACGCAAAACTTAATTGCTTGGCTTTTGACATGCAATTTCAATACTAATTTACATACCTACCTAATATTAATTTGTAGTGTCTAGTGGTTTTGCACGTCGGCTTCGGTTTTGGAACCGGTTCTCTGGGTAACATAGGCCTGAGTAATTTATGCTCGAGGAATAATAAAAATGTTTGATAAACATTAGGAATTGATCAACAACATAATTAACACAGTTATTTAATATTTTGAGTGATTACTGTACAGGGCGACCTCGAATTCCTGTAAAGGTCACTTGATTGTAAAATCTTCGAAAAATTCCTAATTCTGGATCGATAAACTACTGTAAAAATGACTTGACCTTCTGTTTACCGAAAAGACAGTACTTATTTCAATAAACATTCCCGAAATTTCAGAAGTAGTCCTAATGAGAAGTAGCCCAAGTGAGAAGTAGCCCTAATGAGAAGTAGCCCAAGTGAGAAATAGCCCTAATGAGAAGTAGCCCTAATGAGAAGTAGCCCTAATGAGAAGTAGCCGTAATGAGAAGTAGCCGTAATGAGAAGTAGCCGTAATGAGAAATAGCCCTAATGAGAAGTAGCCCAAGTGAGAAATAGCCCTAATGAGAAGTAGCCCTAATGAGAAGTAGCCATAATGAGAAGTAGTCCATTAGCGAGCCGGTTGCGATAATGAGAATTAGCCATAATGCGCCTAAACCATCTCAAGCCATTACTACTCTTTAAAGGTGTATGTTTTAAGTCTATGATCGGGTCAAATGTTTTACTCTCTCTCTCTCTCTCTCTCTCTCTCTCTGTCAGTACTTACCCAATTTGTAACGATTTTCGCCGGATCTATAACTGCAGTAATCATTCCAATTGTAACTAGCAGGGCTGCGTAGATGAGTCTGATCATAGATTCTGAAACAAGATCAGATATATATATAATTAAACGACATCATAATAATTATGATAAAATTAAGGCAGGATTGATAATTTTGTTGAGTAAAATTGGGTCAGAACCCATTGGTCCCCTAATATTCGTCCCCCGGAATAAAAGTTGTAGATTCGGCCCCTATATAGGTGCCCATTGGTCCCCCGGCAGGAGACGAGGCAATATTAATTTATTTTTAAGGTACCTACTCGTCCCCCGCTCAGTCTTCGGCAGCTGCTCAGGTACTTTTTGGTTCCCTGATAGACAACCAGCCATATTTTTACATAAATAGCGCTGACACAGTACATTTGTGAACAAAACTTTAACGAAATTAATTTAAAAATGTATTATGAAAATTATATTGTATTGATATTTGGTTGATTATATGGCAAGGAAATATACATACATAAATGGTAATTAATTCGGTACAAAAACAATTCTTTGTGTGCGACTGGTGTCAGAACTAGGATTTAACCTGTATTTCATGACACCAGGCAGGACCCACTAAATATTATTATTTATTAATTCAAATTCAAATTCTTTATTGTGCTTGCCACATGGTATATAAGATGTTACATGGTCAAATGTTCATGCATGTGGCACCCCGTGGGGGCACCGCAAATATTAGATTAGATACAGTGATATAAGTATTTCTAGTATATATTTGAGGCAACACTAGGAAATGTTATTTATATGCAAAATTTACTAAAAATTACATTTTAGAATGGCGGATTGATTTTTTATTCGTTTAATTTTCTATTTACATGAATACTCTAAATAACTTGACATTGGCGAAATTATCTCTTGAGTAAGAGTAGAAGCCATTAAAATAAAAATAGAATAGAATACTGAACAAACAAGAAACTTACACACACACAGACACGAGTGATAAATGACATAACGCCCATCTCCAATAATAGGAGTAGTCAGAGATGACGGAATTCAATCTGCTGCATTTATTGCCGCGAAACGGCTTACCGCCACCCGCTATAGTCACTACATGGGCCATGACATGATTGGTTGCGAACCACGTCACTGTGTTTTAGGCCCGTATTAATAAATCACTCTCAACTCAAAAGTCAATCTTGAGAACGACCTCCAGATTATCCTATTAATAAACGTAACTTAGGAGCGCGTTTAGAAATCGAGTATCACGTGAGTAACGCCGTATTAATAAACAAAACTCAGTTCTCAAGAGAACTGTCAAAGTTACACTTGAGAACGTATTTGCTGATTGCAGGCGAACCGCGACTTGAGAAAGACATCACGTGATACGCTCTCAAGATTGGTTTATTAATATATACATACTTTATATGGTGATCATGTCTTGAGAGTGTATCAGCTGAATTCGCTCTTGAGGGCAGGTTTGAGCTTAGGGTATTACTAATACGGGCCTTAGAGTACTTATTAATAACATGTTTATTAAGTAATTGAACCGTCTGGTACTTACGTCTTCTCTCTACGGTAAAATGCTGTATCCTCATGATCGATATCCGTCCCCTACTGGGGACCTGTTGTATCGTCTTCTTGACACCCACAACCATCTTTCCTTAATCTGTAACAACAACAAAACAAAATTTTATATAACACTATGTAAAGTTGCCGAATACGGCAATACGTACTATATATATATATATATATATATATATATATATCATCATCATCATCAGTCTATTTATATTGCCCCACTGCTCGGGCACAGACCTTCCCTTACATGGAGGGAGCTGGGGCCATGATCCACCACGCGGGCCCACTGCGGATTGGCGGATTTCACATGCCTTAGATTTTTTTTCTTCTACAGCATGTAGGTTTCATCACGATGTTTTCCTTCACCGTTTTATATATATATATATATATATATTAGTAAATAGAGAGGGGCAAGTAACATTTTCCGGTATTTTACCGATAGCGACTAGCTCGAATACGCTATCCCTATACCCCTGGGGGTCTGGACAGGCACTGCCTGAAAACCAGCGTCCCAGTCGTGCCTGGCACGGCTGGGACATTATGCTGAGGCAGCAGCCTATTCCGGCGTTGCACACCACCACTAGTTTTAAGTATACATGTATATTTTATAGTTTTTGTGTTTGTATGGTGTGTTGTCCGAATAAATGTCTTTTCTTTCTTTCTTTTCTTTCTATCGGTAAAATACCGGTAAATGTTACTTGCCCCTCTCTATTTACTAATCGAGTTTTATATCTATTAATCGAGGTATAAACGTGATTGCTAGCGTTAAACGTGATATATTATAAGGTTTTTCGCTGAATTTCGGAAAATTCAACCACCGTTTAGTAGTTTTTATTCCTAAGGGCCCGTAAGTTATAGTCATTTTGAATCTTCTTTACGCACTAAAATATATATTACTTGTAGTCGATAAATAGAGAGAGGCAAGCAATCGCCTTCGGTTACTTTATATAACGTTATACAGGGTGTAACGTAAAGGGTATAAGAAGCCGAAGGGACGGTGTTAAGTGTCCGTATCTGAACAACTTTTGTTCTGCGACTTTTTGATTTTCGCGAATTAATTTTTTGACTTTTCATACATTTCGTACCGGTCAGCTGATCGATTTGTATGAGACATTAATTTATTTTTATTTTTTATTCGAAAGTCGTAGAACAAAAGTTGTTCAGTTACCGCTCCTAAACACCCTCCCTTCCGCTTCATATACCCTTTGCGTTACACCCTGTATAGCTTAGTGAAAAAAATTACAAAAGGACAGTCTAAGGGGAAGCGAGGTTAAACTAACACAGCATATGATTTTGGCCGACATATAGGTAAGTATATGAGTTAGTATAGTTTATTTATTTTTGTTTTTAATACATCCTACCTAATTGTAGCCACAGAAGATTTTTTGCGCGAATAGCTTCTTAAGAAAAGGAAAATGTCAGTAATTAATAAAACACAGGCAAATAAAACTTTATAATCGCGAAATTCTCAAATAACTAATCGTCTCACACTTAACAAGATTAATTAATTGTTTTGGCATTTCGGCATGCTTCTAAGTGGGATAAATCATTTATTTGTAAAAACTACACATCATAAAAATAAATAAATTGCCTGTTAATAATTTAACGCATTAAGAAACAAAAACAACGTGGCAATATAAAATTCTAGTAGATTGATAAAGTATAGCCAAACAAAAAGACTTACGTAATGCGGTATTCAAAAAATGCATATTTGAATAGCTATTAACTATTTCTAATGTGGTTTTTAACACCTTTTTTATTAGAACATGATGAAAAAATTCTTGCCGTGGGCAGGACTTGAACCTGCGACCTTGTCATTCCGTGACACGCTCTTACCAACTGAGCCACCACAGGCCACGCCACGCCCACCGAAAATCTTCATCACTTTATATTAAAGGGTATGTTACGCAATTCCATCTATCGGACAATAGTAGTATTATTCCGACAACCATGTCTAACATTCGGTTAGAAACATGATTTATGATGATGCGCTCCTATTTTTACTCAGAATTTGAATTACGCATTATCCATGCTCGGTGAATAAATTAGAACATGATGAAAAAATTCTTGCCGTGGGCAGGACTTGAACCTGCGACCTTGTCATTCCGTGACACGCTCTTACCTTTTTTTATTATTTGGGTTCAATATATGATTTTATGTAAGTACGCCAGAATTTGAGACTTTTACCGATTAGAAATCTTAAATGATTATTAAATTATGCTGTAGATTTATAATCAATGAAAATTAGATACATTTTACATTCAATGAAAATTAGTTTACTGAACTTTTTTCAGTTAACAAAAAACACAATACTCACCTAGAATATTGTGTTTTTGGATACAAGAGTGTTTTTAGATTTCTTCTTTTTCAGCTATTGCATTTTCATATTCTGATTTGGAATAATAAAGTTCGAGGGATAAATGGCAATGTCAGATTCTGCCCCATCATCAACCGCATGATGAACAAGATAACGAATAAATGTAAAAATATCTCCGTTTTTTATTAAAATTATTGGTTTAAAATAAAGTTTTGTACAACACGTGAGTCGAAAAAACAACTTCATTATGAATTCAGAGAATAGTAAGAAATCGAAGCGAATTATTAATTGTCTTTGTTATCATTTTTTACTACTCTCGCAACTCCTACTGATTATGATTATGCAACATATTGTCCCCAACAAAATGATAGGTACAGCTTCAATGGTCTCGTAGTTTTGTAGGTGGGGCAAAGCTCCATTGAAATGTGGCAAATAGTGGCAATGTTCATTTCCTTCCTTTCATTCCTTTGGAATTTATTTTATTACTCCCGCAATAATATTGAAAAAAATGGTGTATAAAGAAATAAAAAGAAAAAAAATCGTGACTGTAAGAATGCCCTACCCAGATCACTGTTCAATAACATATCTACGAGATAGTTACTTATATTTTTCATAACACTTAATGTTAATTTTAAGCACTGAATTAATTTAATTGCAATATCAATTTGTTTTACGACAATTTATTGCATTGCATAACGCACGTTTTGTAATTTATGAATAATTACATATCTTGTAAAGCGCATATAACACACGTGAGCTGCAAAAACAATGGTTTTATAAAAGATTAATTATTACGGGCACAAATAATTATAATGACATTTTGACCCTGGGTTTCTTAAGAACAGTGTTCAATTAAAATATCTTCGCTTTAATAGTGTCATTTAAAAATATGACTTTACTTGTGCATAGAAATAAAATGTACTAATACTATGGTTGTCCGAAACACAACCCTGCGATCGATTACTGGCGTAGCAGACGTGGCCCGCAAAGCAGCTACATTGAAGTGGAACTGTGCGGGCCACGTGTGCCGCATGCAGCCGGACCGAGGGGCCCGGACTGTCACAGAATGGGTGCCATCGGACGGTCGCCGGCGTCGGGGCAGACTTCGGCGTAGGTGGAGAGACGATGTCGTTAGATACTGGGATGGGTGGCTGGAAGGGATTCAGGACAGGGATGGATTTTCGTTAGAGCAAAGTTATGGTTAAGTTGCGTTGCACGAAAGCCACGGTGCGTGAGTCCGACTCGCACTTGGCCGGTTTTTTTATTATATTAACCGACTTTTGTAGTATTTCTTATAATGGGCTCCGGCTTAGCCGTCAAAATTAATTATTTTAATTAGCAATATCTAACATCTAATCGTATTCATCGTGAGACAAGTTTTTAAATATCATGCATCACGACAGTCCTGCGTCATTCGTAATATTTTTGATTCGTTATTTTGTGAACGAAAAGTTGGGTATACAGGTTGGCCTTTTATTATTATTTGGTATCTCGGTGTTGGTACACGCCCAAGGGTCACTGCGACCTCAAAGGTCTATTGTGGCCGTGCACCGAGTTCTTATATCTCGCTCCCAAGGCCAACGTCCCTCAGGAACCGTACAATGCACTTGGGTGAGAGTCTTGATATCCTCGGGTGTCACCATGTGTCCACCCAAGGCTCGGCTTCTGCTGTGAATGAGCGCTTCACACTCACAGAGGACATGCATGGGGGTTTCCTCGGCTTCGCAGCAGAATCTACAGGCAGTGGTGTCGGACAGGCCCATTCTGTTCAGAGTTTAGCCTGCAGTGTCCAGTTAAGGCTCGTATAAGTATCCTCAACTCCATAAATAGGTTGGCCTTGCAAATATTAACAACTTTTCTCAACGCAGTCAGCGAACACGAAAGAGGGTAGATCGTTTTGTGTCGCCCTTCTGACGTTCAACACTCACCGACTTCTAGTCCGATAAAGATAAGTTAAGATACTTTTTTTTTAATCCAAAGTTCCGGATTTTCCAAGAAAGTTCTTGGTGGGATATTATACAATGCATCGAGAGTCCATGTGTACATCATCATCATCAGTCTATTTATATTGCCCCACTGCTCGGGCACAGACCTTCCCTTACATTGAGGGAGTTGGGGCCATAATCCACCACGCGGGCCCAGTGCGGGTTGGCGGATTTCACATGCCTTAGATTTTTTTCTTCTACGACATGCAGGTTTCATCACGATGTTTTCCTTCACCGTTTTGAGAGCACTCGGTAAATGTACGTAAGTTTTTCCATCGAAAAAACCGAGGATAACTCATTGGTACATAGCTGCCCTGGCTGGGAATCGAACCTGGGACCTCCGTATCGCAAGTCCATTGACCCAACCACTGAGCCACCGAGCTCTCTAATTATGGTACTATCCAATTTTTATATTCCAGTTATAATTTAATTCGTTCAAAAAAGTTAGATTTATCGGACTATTCAGTCTACTCGTGACCATGATGGCTGTAATGCTGTCGAAATAGCGAGACATCAATAATAAATGTTTAAGGCGCTATATGGTTGTCAAAAGCAAGAGTGAGACACAAGATGCCCCGCAGGGGCGGAGTGAAGAGCACGGCGCAGTACCTCGATATTTCTTATTTTTATGAATTTTGGCAGGGAAATAAAAACACGCCAACAAAAATCAGATTTTTTTTAAACAAGCTCTCGTATTTATAGTACCCTACATTTTGATATATATTTTGTATGAATAACTATTTCGGTTTAGATATAATTTTCATTTTAAAAGACATGGAAGGGGTATGTTTGCGATTTTTTTCTATCGAGCGTAGTTTGTCCAATCGTGTATCGGTATTCATCAGTCTCTAAATAGATACCCCAAGATTACTAAGTACCTATATATTTTTTTCAGACGTTTAATTTTAGTAGTTAATGCCGTAGCCTTCGTAGAAAAACTGAAAATACGCGCATACGAAGCCTTAACACGGTAATTCCCGTTTTATCTAATTAATATGATTATATTTAACTCAGAATAAGGTAGCTTGTTTTAGATAAATGTGTCAAATAAAAGGACATGGACATAAAATATTCTTGGAAATGGACTTTAATCGGTTAAAGACTTCCTCTTACCGCAGTCTTTTAGTCAACATTGACCTCCTAGAGGCCAACTGAGGCCAAAACAAAGTTACATAATAGGTAAGATTGTTTTTAAATTGTTTCTGTTTAAACAAACTATAATTACGTGTTTGGATGGTTAGATAATTATTGTCTAATTCTACAACAAATAGGAAATCGCATTTTTGATGAGTTTATACGTTTTGACTACCTTGGCTTGCCGTGGTTCAAAGAACTTCATAGAGCCAACTAGCGCCGTCAATCTTTGAAAAATAATATCTTCCAATATAATCAATTTTATTAAAAAAAGCTATGTACAAAATGTTTATTACGATTAATACTATTTTTTAAATGCTTATTTATAACGTGATTCAATGTCGGCAAGTTGTAGTTCGCATAATTGCGAAAAACGGCCGTTTTTGGCATATTTGAGAACTACAACTTAGCTTGTCGCAATTATGCCATGTATTATTTATCCTTATAAAGATTGTGTACATAGCTTTTTTAATTATTAAATTGGAAGATATTATTTTTTCAAGATTGGCGGCGCTAGTTGGCTCATGTAAGGCCCTTAACACGCATACTTCATTGCAGAACTTGTACAGCTAATAGTCGATCAAGTGTAACGGTTTGGACTTTGGACCGTTCTTATTATCTGCGTCATAAGAGTTGAATTCGTACTGCAAGTGTTGATTGATCTGCTATTATCCGTACCTGCGTTTATAATTTGACTACAAACTGAAACTATAAAGACTCATTATTTTATTCAATTAAGGGCCTTCCATGAGCCAACTAGCGCCGCCAATCTTAAAAAAATAATATCTTACAAATTATTATTTTTTATTAAAAAAGCTATGATGTACACAATCTTTATTAGGATAAACACTATTTTTTAATATACAATACATGTCATAATTGCGAAAAGCAAAGTTGTAGCTCTCAAATGTGCCAAAAACGGCCGTTTTTCGCAATAATGCGAACTACAACTTACCGACATTGAATCACGTTATAAATAAGCATTTAAAAAATAGTATTTATCGTAATAATATATAAACTATAAAGTGACTATAATATTTATTCGCCAGAATGAAATATAATTCTAAAAAACTACATTTAAGCATTATTAAAAAAATAGCATCATTACCAAAATTATTACCTTAAACCTAAAACATGTTTTATTGCTTAAGTTTATTGCGATTCAACCGTCAACATTTTAAATGAGCATTTTATTGTACAGTTTTTATGAATTATGAGTATTACATGACAATAAAATGACATGTTATAATTAAATACATGACACGGTGTAGAATTAATTAAATAAAATTCAAACATAATCTTCCTATAATCTCTTCGTTTAGTTATGAATAAATAAACACATAATAATTCGGTATAAAAACAGCTACATGATTCGTGATCGGTAAAATATCGTTAAAAATTGTTTACTAAATAGCTCTAATTATCGCAAATGGTGGTCATTTTTTATCGTTTCTCCAACTAAAATAACTATTGCTATTATTCATAAACCTAGTTAAACTTCGCTTTTCTTAAATCGTGTTGCTATCCCTTTCA
Organism: Tachystola acroxantha; assembly: GCA_963506565.1. Lineage (NCBI taxonomy): Eukaryota > Metazoa > Arthropoda > Insecta > Lepidoptera > Oecophoridae > Tachystola > Tachystola acroxantha. The sequence goes on from OY735879.1 coordinate 13,343,426, forward strand.
CACTTCGTTAAAGAAGGTTAAGATGAAAAGGGACAGGGGCCTGTGGCTGTAGACATAAACGTAGTTTAACCTCACTTCCCATTAAACCGTATTTTGTTAAATTCACACATCGTTAAATAACTTTAAGTTAGAAAGAGACCGTGGCTTTAAATGTGGAATAACTTTTAAGTCATATTTATTATTTATTTATTTTATTAATGGACTCGACAGTTCGTCATTTGCCAATGTCATGTTACAGAAAATTCAATATATTCAATAGTCTTCTATCTTCCTCCAGGGGAGTCGCAGTAGCGTCTTCACCCTGGGTAGCAGCGTCTTCATGTCTTCATCCAGAGGAGTCGCCGTAGCGTCATCACTCTGGACGAAGCAGCTCGACAGTCACGTTCACTCCCAAGCTTGTAGCGGGAACTCTTGATAAAAGCTTGAAAGTTCAGATCTTGCATAAATAATCCAATAACTTCACCGTACTGTCATTCGCGAACATTTTCTGATTAATTTAACGTGATATTAAACACAAAATAGCCCCTGTAGACATTAAAAGGAAAATTATCAAATAATTTCGCAACCGTCGTTTCCCGTCATTTTCAAGAGAACCCATTTTTTAATTTATACTGCTAGCAACGTTCATGGTCGATAATTAGATAATTAGAGAGGGGCAAGCAAGCTTTTGCCGTATTTTATCGATCAAATCTGTCTAGAATAAGTCACCTGTATTCACCACAGAGTGCGAATTATATTGCTATAGCGACGACATATTATTATCACCACATTAAAACGATTATTGGAAGGTTTTATCAAAAAGTCGATGGCTATACGAAACTAGTGATATAAATTGTCTATATTAATTTTATCACACAATTTTAAACAGCTAATGGGTTATCAACAGTTCTTGAATGTATACTTATTAGATTTAGTCGTTTACAAAACTCAATGTCGGTATTTATTGATGTCGTCAATTGTGCCAATTATCAGTAGGCAAGTACAGATTCTAAAAAAATAAATACTTAAGAGCCTTCATAGAGCCAACTAGCGCCGCCAATCTTAAAAAAATAATATCTTCCAATATACTAATCAATTAATTTTATTAAAAAAGCTATTTACAAAATGTTTATTACGATAAATACTATTCTATGATTCTATGATTCTAGGTATTATAGCACAAGTAAAGGTAAAAATCCGAAAACTGTAAATTTGAAATTACATATGATACATACGATGTATGGACATACAATTTTGATAATGGCAAAGATAAGTTGGTTTCTAAATCTAGTTTATCTTTTCGTTACAGCAATGTTACGGTTAAGTTGCGATGCACGGAAGCCTCGGGGCCCGAGTCCGGCCGGTTTGTTTTATTATTAGTCATATTCATATAGTTTATATGACTAAATAGGTAAGATTATGTCGCTTATTCGCAGCCAATTTCTTACTACAACTTCTTACAAGGAGCGGTTAATATTTGCGCCACTCGGACCTACTCGAGGCCAGGCGGAAGGCTCGACGTGGCCGTTTGATCGTGAAAGATACCTTAGTGTCATTATCGCGAAAGAATACGTAAATCCGCACTTAAGTCGGCACGGTACATAACCCATGACCTCAGTCAAGGCTCGCCCTTGCCAGCTAAGTTGCAATTGCTGTAGAGAATATTTTAAACAATAGGTGTAAAGTTTGTTCAACATTGTATTTTAGAATAACACTAACCTAATATGGAAGGAGAAAATAGAATCGATAAAGGACGACTGCCTTATGATCGATAAAATACCGTAAAAATGTTTGCCCATCTCTATTTACCGATCGTACCATTGGCGTAAGTTCTTGAGCCATGATATTCTCCTTCTACCAGGCCATCTTCTGCCCTGGATCTTTTCCTGAAGAATCATTTGTAGAAGATCGTACTTTTTATTCCTCATTATGTGACCTAGATACTGGAGTTTCCGTTTTCAATGGTATTTTAGTGTTACTTCACAACAGGTAAATAGACGATCATATTTGTTTACAAAATAAGACACTTGATTTGGGCAATGGCAAATAATCGTGCCGCGGTAAAACCACTAAAATGTCACAGTAGGTATAATTCTAAAAATTCTAAATGTATGAACATAAATTATAAAGTTTTCTTTTCTCATTAACATATGAATCTGAGATCCGGCCACAAAAGGTTGTAGAGTAAACAATAATCACAAATATAATAAAATATTGTTAATAAAATATTTCAATAAAATTAAGTGCATAGCAAATGAATATACCATTTAAGACTCCAAAGGACTTATAAAAGGACTTTTACGTTTGTGACACGTTTCCTGGTACGCTAATTGCACAGTGTCTACACGATGTGGCTGCTACTGTGAAATCATTTAAGTATAGTATACTATAGCAAACTAGAATCATTGCACACTTGGTAAATTAGCAGGCTTCTATGATAAATATGAACTATATAAAATATTGTTAAACTAGGACTCTACCTGGTTATATCGATAACATTAATTTGTTTATTTCAAAAAGGTACAATATAAAATAAAAAAGAACCATTCAATATTTCAAAAACCTAATCTAAACTATTTTTAAAAAATTTAGTTGCAGGAAGAGTAGCCAAGACACTGGCAGCGTTACCTCGCTGGATCGCGATGCTAATCCGTTGAGCGAGGTAGCTGCCAGCTCTTGGGTCACCAGTGGCATCTACTCGTTTGCTAACATTAACATTTGTTCGATAACATTAGGACTAAAACTAAATAATAAGTAGGTACATATTAATATAAGTAGGTACATATTAATATAAGTAGGTACATATTAATATTGCCTTGGGGAAGGAATCTGGACGACGTACTCCATTTATAATTGTAAATAGTATTATATTTTTAGATTAGGTTTAGTTTTTAAATAAGTATTTGTATTTTATAGGATATTTATATATAACTCTAATAATGGTTTAGTACTTACATTTCATTTTGATATTTAAAAAAATTGGTTCATTTATATCATTTTGCAAGTAATTTGTGTAAGTATATTTTTTTGAATTTACATTTACAGCACTTTGCATGGAAAAGATCGAGGAGAAAAAGTGGCAAAAAAAACTCTCAACAATTGTTTTTTTTGTACTTTTATTTATAAGTATATTTAGGTAAAAATAAAAACATTTGTTTACTTTGTTCATTTTTATTTACTTTAAAAAGGAGTAGGTTTTTTTTTGTACCCACCCCTATTATTCTACCGCCATGTTGGATTCTAACCAAGGATCAATTTTTTTTACATGTTTAAACTCTAACGGGGTTAGCCATTAATGTGATTTAAAGTTATTCCACGGTTTAATTCGTCACTTTCTAACTTAACGGTTTTTAACGAAGTTTGAAAGTGACAAAACACGGTTTAAGCGAAGTGAGGTTAAACTTGATTTATGTATAACAGTCGAAGTAGGTATATCTACTTATACACAAATATTTAATTATACAGGGTGTAAAAAAATTGGAATAGTATCTAAGCCAAATTTATGTGTCAACAAACTTATTGCCTGAATAACTAAGTGGTAAACGATTTTTCGAATTAAAAAAAAATTGTATTGATATTTTCTTGCATACGAAACGATAATATGAATGATAAAATGGAGAAAAAATTTCATGACGACCGGAATTCAAACCAGGGACCTCGCCATTCCGTGGCACACTCTATTCCAACAGTGCCACCGTGATATCGTAACCAGATCGTGATGAAAAAAATTCTCCATTTTATTATTTAAAAAAAATATGTCTCATATATTTTATATAATTATACTCATAAGTATAATTATTATTAGTAGGTAAATAAGTTTTTTTATTTATTTATGTAAGTAGGTACTTATCTTAAGTACCAGCTAATGATAGGTATTTAATATTGCTCAACAAGCTACCTATTCATACGCCGAATTCTCTACCCAAAGGTTGTCTGGAAGAGATCGCTTTGAGCGATAAGACCGCCAATTGTAATACTAACTGTATTAGCCTATTTCTTTTGTGTAATACTTTTTTATTTTCTTGCAATAAAGAATATTTATCTTATCTCATACAAATCGATCAATTACGAAACTGACAGTGACGGTAAGCCCATAGTCCATTTCTGGCTTTTATTAGTAACATAGAAATTCTTGGCACAACGAACGAGCAATGAATTATAGAAATGGGAATGGGCTTGCTGTCACAGTCAGTTACACAATAGGGTGGCAGCTGATTATAACAAGAATTACCTATGTAAGATTTTTTTGAAATCAATAAAAGCCGTAGAGCAAAAGTTGTTCGATTTGGATTTTTCTTGCTAATCCGCTTTGCGAAACGAAAATCTTAATAATTAAATGGCCCTGGATCGAACCCGGTCGTTACAAAAATTATCCGTTTATTTATTTTATTTATTTATTTTTTATTTGGTACACAAAACAGATTACAATCATTGTATAATTGAAATATCAGAGTCTTAAATGTATGGTCTAGACAGTAATCCAAAAATATGTGTACACATTGAGATTTGTATATCTCGGGGCATAGGAGTGAATGCAGGCAATGTTACCGCCGACAACACATCAGTGGTAACACGTTGAACTTGAATAGAGTTTAATATTTAAAGCTATCCTTTTCGTTACATCCTGTATACAAAGTTTACTTAAACCTAACTTGATGAAAAATAACGATCCATTGCTTTAATTACTGTTTACTGACCCATTTCTGGGTTGATAAGATTACAATGAGCAAATAATGTGGTTACAAATTATTATTACTGTTTAAAAAAATATTCGAAACTTATTTATTAAGTTAGAATAGACAGTCGACCGCATCGCAGAAACGACAGACATCAACGCGCAATATTAAATCTTATGGCGCATAGAATAAGAACGAGAGAGTTCAAAGTACCATTGATATGAACGGCACCGCTGAAAGACATGAAATAAAAATAATAATAATAAAAACAGAATTCTTTTCCTATTTCAGAAATATGATTGATTTATTAAAGTATTATAAATGCCAAACTTTTACGCAAAAAATGTTCCTAAGTACAGTTTAAAAGTTACAATGCTCGGAATTCTGAAAAAAATCAATGAACGAGAAAACTTTCAAACTCTCTACGTTCTTAATTAAACAACAATTTTGTGTTTTAGACTTTTAGGGCGGAAATTAGTTTTTACAATAACTTTTATTTATTTACTTTGGTTTACGCTACACCCTATACCTTGTTGTAACGAAAGTTATATAGGGGATGTTCTGTGTAATTTAACAAGTTTTGTTACACAACGTTTTGATTTTCGACAAAAAAAAAACACTTCCCTACTTTTGTCATAGGTTATGGGTCTATGTAGGTACCTAATCAATTTTAATTTTTTAATCGAATAGTTGTTTAGTTACCAATATTGAACACTAACCCTTCAGCTTACACCCCTTACTTATATAATTTAAATAAATAAATATAAAAACGTACCTTTAAAACGCCTTCAAAAATAAAACCTGTACTTAAGTAGAAAAATCACAAAATTTGAAGAAAAAAAATTCACCAAAACACGTTAATATTTATTCACATAAAGTTCAAGTCCATTGAGCAGTAGCTCTGCGCACGCGCCGCATCTAACTGACTGGACGGAGAGTTCGATATCCTATATAAACACGGCTCTACGTCGACCCTGCCGTGCATTTTTTACTTAAGTTCATTGACGTAAACACCAAAGATGTCGCCAAAATGACATCAAGCTAATTGGAAAAAAAGCTGTAGTCATTTTTCATGAAGAGAAAAACTAAAAAAAGGTAGTTACTGGGGGAATTAGAGAAAGAAATGTCGCCGCATATCAAGTTATCACAAACAAATATTATAATAAAAAGTTTCCGCAGGATCGTGAAAAATTAAGAAATGTAGAGCTGAATCCTTAAAAAATTTGGAGGGATTTTTTTTGTATGTTTTTTTTTGTTTTACTGTAGGTGCAGTCTAAGACAGAGATAAGTATACAGGGGGCCTCAATAAGATTGATGTTTTCTCAAAAAACAACTGAACCGAATTTAATATCTATCAAACAGTGAAAGAATTTTTGCAATAGGTTAAGTAGTTAAAAAAAATCTCAACCTTAAAAATTCTCCTGTACACATTTACCTGACATCCACCGTACTTTAATTGAAAACGCTAAAAAGTATTGAATTTTTTTTTTGGCAAAATACACAATACGAGTATGCAGATCAATTGTGGAAAAATAAAATTAAATTGTTGCAGTAATTTGAAAATCAAAAAACCGAAACCCGATGAAATGACGCATGGAATTAATAAGATGTGAATCTTATTAATTCCATGCAAACTCCACGTGTTCGTTTTGCTTTGGAATTTTTATTTATTTTGCTTTGGATTTTGAATTGGGTGAAGCATACAAAGGTTATTTGGAATATGGAAACTATCTGATAATAAAATTCATTTATTCATAACTAAAAAGACAAATTATAATAGATATATGTATAAATTAATTCTAGTGCCTGTATGTATTTTATATCTAATTTTATCCTGTTTGTTTAAAAGACAAACTAACTTACTAAACTTACAATATTAAACTAAAAATAAAAGTACTTACTAAAATATATCTAAACTAAAACAAAACTATATGTAGGTACAAAATAGGTCGGTTGAACTATCTGAATGGCTTGCATTACAGATAGTTCAACCGATCCCCGTTGTCCGGCAACGTGCCCAAAATGCTGGCGGCATTTCCCCTCCGAATAGCCAGGCTAATTCTTTGGGCGAAATACAGGCCAGCATTTTGGTCACGTGTGGACTCTACGAGCCGCCCAGACAGATCTTTATAGATCTGATAATAATATTCAACATTATGATAATAGTTCTACATTGTGATATTTCAACATTTTGGGAATTCAATATTTTGAGATTCAACATCAGTCTAATTATATTGCCCCACTGCTCGGGCACAGACCTTCCCTTACATCTAGGGAGCTGGGGCCATGATGCAGTGCGGATGCCTTAGATTTTTTTCTTCTGCAGGTTTCATGTTTTTCCTTCACCGTATTCAGAGCACTCCGTAAATGTACGTAAGGTTTTCCGTCAACAAAACCGAGAATAACTCATTGGCTGCCCTGGCTGGGGATCGAACCTGGAACCTCCGTATCGCAAGTCCGTTGACCCAACCACTGAACCACCGAGCTCTCTTCTCTTTTCTTTTGAGATTCAACATTTTGGAAATTCAACATTTTAGGAATTCAATTTTCTGGGCCAGAAGGTACTCTATCTAAGGTACTCTACCTAAGTATATGAACTTTACACTATGACAGTGTAGAAGTCAATTTGTATGCATTTCCATACAGTCAATTCCCGGAGTCCATGGGTAATCTGTTATTTCCGAACCCATACTTTGTACATGGAATTCCCCGTAAAGGACCCCATTAAAAGTTGTGTACCTACAATAAAATGTACTGTTAAATGACGTCTTATTTGTTAAGTGATACATTAATGTGTAAATATTGAACTTAGTTAATATTCCTTTGAAAACTTTAACGTTTTGATAAAAAGGGATTCTTACAAACTCCAACATGACGTACGGTGGAACACAGAGAAAGGTGTACAGGAGAGTTTTAAAGGTTGAGATTTTCTCAAAAACTACTTGACCTATTGCAGAACTTCTTTCACTGTTAGATATAAAAAATTGAAAACTATGTAACTGTATACCGTGGCGGCTGGGAAGGACCCTGGTGTGGGACGCGACTTGTGTAGATACTCTCGCCCCGTCCCATATCCAGGGTACTTCCCATAAGGCCGGCGCTGCTGCTGAACAGGCGCAAATACTCAAGCGCCGCAAATACTCACGACTGACTCCACATCATGAGTTTGCGGCGCTTGCGGTAGAAACAATGGGCCCATGGTCGACAGACTCTAAACATCTGATCCACGAGCTGTCTACCCGATTGGTCCATGTCTCGGGCGATCCCAGGGCTGGCAGCTACCTCGCTCAGCGACTAAGCATTGCGATACAGCGAGGAAATGCTGCCAGCGTCCTGGGCACCATTCCACAAAACGGGGATCTTGACGACGTGTTCGTCCTTTAGTATTTAGTTTTTTTTATTTATTTTATAAGTAATGTATTTTTAGATAGTACCTAGTTAGTTTTATTTTAATAAATAATATGTAACTGTAAAGAATGATTTAATTCGGTCCAGTAGTTTTTGAGAAAATCTCAACCTTATTGAGGCCCCCTGTATACTTATCTCTGTCTTCGACTGTGCCTGAACATCATCAATTTATGTCTATTGAAAAATATACGATTTTTATTTTTTACAAATACTTGGCATGCCCGTATCAGGCTGGACGTAGGCTTCTACCAATGTGTGCCTCTCAACCCGATTCTCGGCTTTTTTACATCCAGCCAGTCCCTGTCCAGCAGTAGCGGCGTTAGGGAAGGGCGCGGTTGGGCGACCGCCCAGGGCGCCGGATATAAAAGGGCGCCCTTTTATATCCAGCGTATGTTACTGTAATGGTCTTCACATGACTACTCGCATTTGCGTATTTATCATAACTACCATGTGTGGTTGATATGCTTGACAATATATTCGTCTTATTTGTATGTACGGTGGAACACAGAGAAAGGTGTACAGGAGAGTTTTTAAGGTTAAGATTTTCTCAAAAACTACTTTGCAATAGCAAAAATACTTTCACTGTTTGATAGATAAAAGTGAAACCTATGTAACTATAAAAGAATTATTAAATTCGGTCCAGTAGTTTTTGAGAAAATATCAACCTTATGTAGGCCCCCTGTATACTTATCTCTGTCGTTGACTGTACGTCAAGTATTTGACAAATACGACAAACATCCAATAGCGAATACGCATAGCCAAGTGAAGTGCTCTCATAAAAGCCCGAACTACAATTTACCAACGAAAACCTAAGATTTACAAATTCCCAATTGGTATAAAGTCCAGACAGCTCTATGATTATCGTTCATTTCGAACTTTTACTATCATCAATCTTAGGATTATTGAGTGCTCTCAAAACGGTGAAGGAAAACATCGTGATGAAACCTGCATGTCGTAGAAGAAGAAAAAAATCTACAGCATGTGAAATCTGCCAACCCGCACTGGGCCCGCGTGGTGGATTATGTCCCGAGCTCCCTCGATGTAAGGGAAGGTCTGTGCCCGAGCAGTGGGGCAATATAAATAGACTGATGATGATGATGATGATGAATCTTAGGATTTACCTCAAGCACATTGTAGATGTTGAAAATTATTTCTCGTCGCATGCGTTGTGGTTCTTAGCAACCTAACCTAACAGTACCCATATGTTGAGCTAAGAAGGCAGACAGCCGACTCGCACTTGGCCGGTTTTTTCCTATAGGTTTTAATTGCAGTTAGGGGGTGCCGTAAAAATCTCGCCCAGGGCGCTGGTAGTGCCAAAACCGGCGCTGCTGTCCAGCCATCTTGCGCAGGTCATCTCTCCTGATCGGGGAACAAACCACACATTTACCTGTTCGTGGTCTCCATTCGAGAACTCGTCTCCCCCATCGGTTATCGGTTCTACAACAGATGTGACCAGCACACTGACACTTCGGTTAACTGATCCTATGAGCAATGTCAACTAATTTTGTCTCTGGCGGATAAACTCATTTCTTAGGTCCGGTATCACTGACCACTTACCCCATAGACATAAAATCGGTACTAAGCAAGCGGAAAATTTGTCAACGATGAGCGCATAGAGACGAAGCGGGGGACAGGGGTGCAGTATTAAAGAGATGCGTTCATGTCGATAATATCTCTTGGTTACGCGAAGTAATATGTGTCTATATGCGTTCATGTGCGGGCAGACACGGGCGCTCTCCTGGTACAGGTCTATGGGGTAAGTGGTATGTGTCCGGTATCCACCAAAGAGGAGAGGGGATGTGTTTTGTCAATAACCAATCAGATTTCGTTATTTCCACATCTGAGAAGGAACGAAATCTGATTGGTCATTCAAACACATCTCTCCTCTCCGCTTTGGTAAATGGCGGGAAACGAAGGTTGCGAAATTATTTGATAATTTTTGTTATAATGTCTACAGTTGTTATTTTGTGTTTAATATCACGTTAAATTAATCAGAAAATGTTCGCGAATGACAGTATGGTGAAATTATTGAATAATTTGGGCTTTTATCAAGAGTTCCCGCTACAAGCTCGGGAGTGAACATGACTGTCGAGCTGCTTCGTCTAAAGTGACGACGCTACGGCGACTCCTCTGGAGGAAGATAGAAGAATGTGTATTGAACTTTCTGTAACATGACATTGGCAAATGGCGAACTGTAGAGTCAATTAATAAAATAAATAATAACTCTTTCCAAAACTTGCTTAGTGGCTTTGAACTTGTGGGTCAGACCGACCGTCAGTGTCCACGTTTCGGCTCCATAGATCATCTGGTATGACGCACTGGTTAAAGACCTTTGTTTCAGGAATTGTGGTATTAAATGTACTAATATTAGCTTTTTCCACAACTCGCTGAGAGACTTTGAACTTGTGGGCCTCACCGTTAGTGTCCACATTTCGGCTCCGATATAAAGGGTGTCCTTGAATTCGCTTCAATTGCTTACTATTTTCTGAATTCTTAATTAGGCTGTTTTTTTCGACTCGCTAGATGTACGGTCGAAGACAGGGGGCCTCAATAAGGTTGAGATTTTCTCAAAAACTACTGGACCGATTTTAATATTTCTTTTATAGTCACATAGTTTAAACTTTTATCTATCAAACAGTGAAAGAAATATTGCAATAGGTCAAGTAGTTCTTGAGAAAATCTCAACCTTAAAAACTCTCCTGTACACCTTTCTCTGTGTTCCACCGTACAAGACTTTGTTTTAAACCAAAAAATTTAATATAAAACGGAGACATTTTTACATTTATTCTTTATCTTATACATCTTGCGGTTGATGGTGGGGCAGAATCTGGCATTGTGATTTCACGTTATATTATGTTTTATTATATTATCATATCAGTATCATTTACATTTGTTTTGATATTTTCTTGCATATGCGCTATGCGAAACGAAAATATAAATGATAAATGGAGAAAAATTTTCATCACGACCGGGATTCGAACCCGGGACCTCGCCATTCCGTGGCACGCTCTATTCCAACAGAGCCATCGTGATTCGTATCCAGATCGTGAATCTTGTCTCCATATTCTCGTCTGAGGGACGGTAGCGACATCTATCCAGTAATTGTGCAATGATGAGGTCGTGATGAAATTTTTACTCCATTTATCATTATCATTTACATTACTTATAAAGTCTTATCAATTCAACTTCACAACCAACTAACCTATTAGCGGATATGCAACGCTTCAGTAAGCGTGGATCTTGTCCATTACTGCGCTTACATAACGATTAATAAGTTAAGTAACAGAGCATAACACGCACTCATTGGATGATTGTAAAATCCTACATAGCGTTGATAAGTAGCTGAAATTGAAGAATATCGATAGCCTCATGTAGCAACGACAAATTCAATGATCCAAGCAATATACCTACTAGTAGTTAAGGGCCTTCCATGAGCCAACTAGCGCCGCCAATCTTAAAAAAATAATATCTTACAAATTATTATTTTTTATTAAAAAAGCTATGTACACAATCTTTATTAGCATAAACACTATTTTTTTTCATACAATACATGGCTTAATTGCGACAAGCAAAGTTGTAGTTCACAAATGTGCCAAAAACGGCCGTTTTTCGCAATTATGCGAACTACAACTTACCGACATTGAATCACGTTATAAATAAGCATTTAATTTTTGTAAATAGCTTTATTAATAAAATTAATGATATTGGAAGATATTATTTTTTAAGATTGGCGGTGCTAGTTGGCTCTATGAAGGCTCTTAACAAGTGTTCCTTTAAATTTACTCTCTGTCAACGTCGTGACACTGTCTGGAAACTTATTATAAAAGCGAATACATTGCCCCATGAAGGATGTACTAACCTTCCTTGCTAAAGTATTATTAAACAAACCGTAAAACATCATAACGACCCATACGACTATATTCTTCTAAAAAATTAACAATCAAAGTTGTCACAAATATTTTCGTTTATTTTATTCAACAAAAACAATTCGTCGAATGCAGGATTTGTTTAATTTGCAATGTCTTGACAATGACGTAGGTTCGAAGTAAAAAAACATGGACACAGTTAATGTTAAGGTAGGAACACACTAGGGCTTGTGGCGGAAAAACGCTATTCAACTATGGGCTCCGGATATATGTGAGGAATTTGGGAATGAAAAACAAAGTTTGTTCGATTTTTCTGTGGTGATTAAATATCCCGTACTCAGGAGACCAAGTAAATCTTATCTACTTACTGAGTAAGATAAGATAAGATAAATATTCTTTATTGCAAAGTAAAAGGAATTACACAAAAGAAATATGCTAATACAGTTAGTATCACAATTGGCGGTCTTATCGCTTAAAGCGATCTCTTCCAGACAACCTTTGTTTAGAGAATTCAGCGGATGAATAGGTAGCTTGTTGAGCAATAATTAAATATGAGTACTTCAATATGTTAATATCGCTTAATGTAAATAAACATGTACTTCTTTAAAACCTATGTTTTTTTCCATCATGTGACTACCAAACAATTTGCATGTAACTCTGAATTTAACATTCGAAAGATCAGTTCATCGATTAATAAATATTCGAAGAATGATTCATTCGAAGCAGCGTTTGGCGACAATAAGTTGTTTCGCAATAAACTCTTTTCGCACAATCGTTCAGTCGATATTCCATAAAAAAAATCCTAAAAAAAGGCAATGATTTGCTATGGCATAGTGGCGAAAGAGTCTTTGGAGGAGGCCTTTACCCATCCCGGGGTTCTTGCATTACAAGACAACACAAAACTAACAAATACTTAATTTAAAGACAAACTAACCAAACTAACATTTGCACATTCACATTAGCATGTACAGTATGCAAGAAATATAAGGCCTTTTTATTTTTATTTTTTTATTTTAGTGGCGAAAAGCGGGCGTTGGCAAGCCGTTTTTATATTTCCCGTTTTTTTTCTAGCCTATAACTACATCCGACACTTTTCATAGCGTGGCGTGATACTATAGTACGTACGCGTTAAGAAAATAGTGAAAAAAGAGCACGTCTATCCACGGTTGACAAATTAGATGACTTAGACAAATGTGCCATAAGAAGGAAAGTTGAAAAATAAATTATTGAACTTTCCTTCTTATGGAACATTTGTCTAAGTCATCTAATTTGTCAACTAAAATATAACTAAAATAAAATAAAACTATATGTACAAAATAGGTCGGTTGAACTATCCGAATGGCTTGCATTACGGATAGTTCAACCGATCCCCGCTGTCCGGCAACGTGCCCAAAATGCTGGCGGCATTTTTAGTTTAGTATTGTAAGTTTAGTAAGTTAGTTTATATTTTTAGTTATTTGAATAAATTCTATTTGTCAACCATGGATAGACGTGCTCTTTTTTTCACTATTTTCTTAACGCGTACGTACTATAGTGTGTTCAGACCTTTACTCTAACTACAGTTTTTTATAACTCATAAAGTTTTTGTTCTACTGTCTGTGGTCTGTCTTTGGCTGTCGTAACATTTTTAACCTAGCTTAGTGTCTTAAGCTCGTTAAAAAGCTTATTACAGATGATTACTTGAATAACTCGGTGGCTCAGTGGTTGAGTCAATGGACTTGCCATACGGAGATCCCAGGTTCGATTCCCAGCCAGGGCAGCCATGTACCAATGAGTTATCCTCGGTTCATGAGACGAAAAACTTACGTACGTTTACCGAGTGCTCTCAAAACGGAGAAACATCGTGGAGAAACCTGCATGCCGTAGAAGAAGAAAAATCTAAGGCATGTGTAATCCGTCAATCAGCATTGGGCCCGCGTGGTGGATCATGGCCCCAGCTCCCTTCGATGTAAGGGAAGGTCTGTGCCCGAGCAGTGAGGACATATAAATAGACTGATGATGGTGATTTGAATAACGAATCCTCTAAAACCTAGGCTAGTACTGATTTAACGAAATATCTATTCTTCATTGCTGACTGCACTAAATAATCTATGGACCTATTGGGAAATATTTTTATTATTATTATAAAATGTCGACGACCTAGCCGCGGATTGCGTCCTGCGATCAGTTGAAGCATGCCCCACCATCATTTTCTGCCGTCGTTACCTACTGGAAGTAGATCGCAGGCCTCAGTTCGCTACCTACCTGACGTTAAAATGCCCAGAAAATGAGGCGGGGCATGCGTTTCAACTGATCGCAGGACGCAAGCCGCGGCTAGGTCGCGGCTGTATGTGGAGGGCATTAAGAATAAAAACTTCGTCAGTCGCTTCTCAAAAATAAACACACCATATTCTATATTCCGTGCGCATGCACGAAACACAATATTTATTAGATCAAATACCTTAAGAGCCTTCCATGAGCCAACTAGCCCCGCCAATTTTGAAAAATCTTCCAATTTAATCAATTTTATTAAAAAAGCTATTTACAAAATGTTTATTAGGATGAATTCAAGGCCACCCTGTATTGTAAATTTATCTTTCATTACCACGAGACAAAAAAGAATAATGGTTTTACCATTTTCGTAATATAACTTGAATAATGACTATGACGGTAAGCCACATAATGATTGAACTACGGTTAAGTACACAAAAAGTTTGCCTGCGACTACCATGATCATTAGTTAGCCTGCAACAATCACGAACTACATGTAACATTGAACCCGGTCTTCGGTTCATCTTATCCACTAATGCCAGGAGGCACCTCCTGGATGCCTTGTCCCATATTCCCCCTTGTATTTCCATCTTCCCCCAAGCGTCCCACGAGAAGAAACGCTTACGTGGGGGAACAATTTTATTTATTTATTTTATTAATGGACTCGACAGTTCGTAATTTGCCAATGTCATGTCACAGAATATCAAAATATCATATCGTCTTCTCTTTATCCGCCGTAGCGTTTTTACCCTGGGTAGCCGCGTCTTCATGTCTTCATCCAGAGGAGTCGCCGTAGCGTCATCACTCTGGACGAAGCAGCTCGACAGTCACGTTCACTCCCGAGCTCGTAGCGGGACTCTTGACTATAGCGCCAAACTTCAGATCTGGCATGAATCCTCCAATAATTTCACCGTACTGTCATTCGCGAACATTTTCTGATTAACTTAACGTGATATTAAACACAAAACAACCACTGTAGACATTAAACTGAAAATTATCAAATAATTTCGCAACGGTAATTTCCCGCCCGGCCAAGTGCGAGTCGGCTGTCGGCCTCGCGCACCGTGGGTTCCGTGCAACTTCACCATAACATTTGCTTAGGAGAAGATAAACTAGATTTAGAGACAAACTTATCTTTGCGTTTTCGAAACTGATAAAGTCATACATCTACATACCAGGCGTCAACTGCAAATATAAGTTTGTAATTACCAAAACATAATTATTTCGCGATGGAACTCCAAAGGAGATTGACCGATCCAGGCCCAACCTTTATAGAGCCGTACTGTTATTAAGACAATGTTCAATATTCATTGAAAAATTCTTAAAAAGTGATAACGGCCAAAAATGTACTCAATTTACTTGCAATAAAGAGATATAAATATAGTTCTTAGGCCCGTATTAATAAATCACTCTCAGCTCAAAAGTCAATCTTGAGAACTACCTCAAGATGGCTTTCCTATAACAAATGTAACTTAGGTGCGAGTTTAGGAATCGAGTATCACGTAAGTAACGCCGTATTAATAAACAAAACTCAATTCTCATGAGAACTGTCAACCTCATACTTGAGAACGTATTTGCTGATTGCAGCGAACCGCGACTTGAGAAAGACATCATGTGATACGCCCTCAAGAATGGTTTATTAATAAATGACACACTTAAGATAGTGATCACATCTTGAGTGTGTATAAGCTGAATTCGCTCTTGAGGGTTTGAGCTCAGACTATTAATAAAATAAGGATTTAGAAAAAAAAATTGATAATAACTAATGAATAAGCAAAAATATATCTTCACTTTTTATTTATGCATGCATAATTAATAATAATAATAAGTAATAATATACCGATTAAATATACAATATCATAATTATAACTAACAACAATGTGAATTTATTAAAATATACAGGGTGTAACGTAAAGAGTATATGAAGCCGAAGGGAGGGTGTTCAGTATCGGTAACTGAACAACTTTAGTTCTACGACTTTTCGAATAAAAAATAAAAATAAATTAATGTCTCATACAAATCGATCAGCTGACCGGGACGAAAAGTCAAAAACTTAATTCGCGAAAATCGAAAAGTCGTAGAAACAAAAGTTGTTAAGCTACCGATACTGAACACCCTCCCTTCGGCTTCATATACCCTTTACGTTACACCCTGTAGATACTTAATATAAACTAAATATAGCTAAATGTACATATAGTTATAGGAAGGCTTAAATAAAGAAATAATTAAAAAATATAGTCCCCAAACATCAGTCCCGGTCCGCATAACAAACTCTAGGTTAGTCACACAGTGTCAAGGTTTATTCATACCTAGAATTTGCCAATATTAATGTGTACGAAGAAGTATGTTCACGTGCAAGCCTGGGAACCGTGAAGCAAAAAATCGCCGATGGAGTCAGTCATATTCCATTTATTTCTACTACATACTGACATCTGAGTTTATTAATAAAGCTTAAAATTACTACAAATAATAAAATGACTAAAACTAACATTAAATAACTAAAAACTAAAACTACCTATAAATAAACTAACTATAAATAAAATATGTCCTCTAGGAGGGCATCCGGAGTCACGGTGCCCAGAAGGCTGGCAGCATTCCCTCTCAGAATTGCCAACGCAATACGTTGGCAGAGGTAGCTGCCAGCCCTCTGGTCACCGGACTCCTCGGCCAGCCGCATCGACAGCTGTTTGACGAGCTGTCGAGCGTCCGGCCCCCACGGCCCCAGTGTCTCGACCCCAAACGGCGTAAATACTACATACTTGATTATAAGTTTTATATGCTGTTAGCTTAAGGGAAGCCTGAAAAACAGCAGCTTATGCTGAGGTTTTGCCTTTTCATCTTTTGTACAACATATTTTATATGGATGAATAAATGACTTCTATCTATCTATTTATTTTATTAATGGACTCGACAGTTCGTCATTTACCAATGTCATGTTACAGAATATTCAAAATATCATATCGTCTTCTCTTCATCCAGAGGAGCCGCCGTAGCGTCATCATCCTGGACGAAGCAGCTCGACAGTCACGTTCACTCCCGAGCTTGTAGCGGGACTCTACTACTCGACTCGACTATAGCGGCAAATTTCAGATCCTGCATGAATCCTCCAATAATTTCACCATACTGTCATTGGCGAACATTTTCTGATTAATTTAACGTGATATTAAACACAAAAAAACACTGTAGACATTAAACTGAAAATTATCAAATAATTTCGACGTCTCTGCCACTCATTTGTTTTTCCACCTGTTTGAATTTTCAATAGAAGTTGAACATATAAAAAGAGATGTATTTTTCTGAGGTGACTGAAAATGCATATGAAGCCTGTCTCCACACTGAATTGAAAGATTAGGTGTGTTTGTTAAGTATTCGAAATTACCGCTTCAACCTTTACAAACTTTTAGGGACAGCCACATTGATCTCCTATAAACAACTAGATACATAGTCTGCTTTCTAAAAATGTCTGAGCGCAAAGAAGGTCCAAACCGATGAATGGATCATTTGCTTTATTGGACGTTATCAATGGACCCTTATTTGGACGTTTTTAAAATAGTTTGCAAAAGTTAGAGCTCTCGTAGTCCCATTATTTCTGTACGGAGTAGAAACCTGGACCATCCTAGCCACAGAACGGAAGAGGATAGAGGCATTCGAAATGTGGTGCTGGAGGCGAATGCTGCGTAATCCGTGGACTGCGATACGCACAAATGCCTCTATCTTGTCAGAACTAAAAATTAAAGACCGGCTATATACTTTATGTCTCCAACGTATTGACATACTTTGGTCACGTAGCCAGGCGAGGCGATGACAACCTGGAGAAGCTGGTCATAGTCGGTAACGTCGAGGGCAAGAGAGCGAGAGGCCGATCCCCGACAAGATGGACTGACCAGCTTAAGGAGTCCAAAGCGTCAAGGCTGTGCGACGCAGTACGCATGGCTAGTGACATGAGCCGATGGAGACGGTTCGTACGCTCCCGAGTGATACCATTACGTGGTGGTCACGATCTTCAGTCATGAAGGACCGACCAGAGAGAGAGAAAATAGTTTTAGACCTTTGTGTATCTAATTGTTTATAGGAGATCAATGGACAGCCAAGTGTTTTTCTATTTGTTTCCCTAGCTTGTTTGATTACAATTATGTATTTGTTCTGTGACAAGGCCGTAGACCTAGTTGTTTTAGCTAGAAATCAACAGCTAAATAAAATCTGCTACAAGCAAGCCTGTTTTCTCATTGCATTCAAAATACTTTAACTCTCTCCATGGAGCGCTGCGAATTTTTTTCCTCTATGCTGTGAACACATTCCACAAATAGTTGTATGCCCGTGACTTACTAGATAAATTATTACATTATAATAAATAACAGTATACTAAAAAAACAGTATAAAAATGATTCGGTGTCATCGATCGCCAAAGTACAGTGAGCCAACTAGCGCCGCCAATCTTAAAAAAATAATATCTTCCAATATAATCAATTTTATTAAAAAAGCTATCTACGAAATGTTTATTACGATAAATACTATTTTTTAAATGCTTATTTATAACTTGATTCAATTTCGGTAAGTTGTAGTTCGCATAATTGCGAAAAACGGCCGTTTTTGGCACATTTGTGAACTACAACTTAGCTTGTCGCAATTATGCCATGTATAGTATATTGAAAAATAGTATTCATCCTAATAAACATTTTGTAAATAGCTTTTTTAATAAAATTGATTAAATTGGAATTAGGATAAATACTATTTTTCAATATACATACATGGAATAATTGCGACAAGCTAAGTAGTAGTTCACAAATATGCCAAAAACGGCTGTTATCGCAATTATGCGAACTACAACTTACCGAAATGGAATCACGTTATAAAGTTTTATATTTAGTCGATTATATTTTGTATGAATAACTATTTCGGTGTAGACATAACACTAATTTTCATTTTAAATGACATGGAAAGGGTGTTTGCTATTTTTTTCTATCGAGCGAAGTTTGTCCAATCGTGTATCGGTATTCATCAATCTCTAAGTAAACACCCCGAGATTGCTACATATATTTTTTCACGTTAATAAAAAATAAAAAAATAAAAAGAACTTTATTCACCATTAAACATAATTATACAAAAATATATCGTAATATTAAAAATAGATATAATAGGTGAACGGGTCGAGGCCTCAGCACGGGTGCTGTTTTTCAGGCTCCGCCAGAGAGGCTTGCTGCCACTTACATGCTAACAACATATGTATGTTACCTTTAATATAAATTAATTACTGCATTTTTACAAAATTACATTGATGTGATACGATGTTTAATTTTAGTATTAAGTAGCCTTCATAGAATAACTGAAAATCTACGAACACCCAGCCTTAATAAGTTATCATTAAAAAATATGCCTTGCGTCATGCATCCGTTCGCAAATATGTCACTAAACTAAAGTAGCCTAAATTCATTTATTAATAAACCCGATATATCATTAAAACTTAAGAACAAACATACAAAGTTCTCTGTTAATTGATATATTTATAAACTAACAAAGATAAGGAAGCGACTTCAGGTAGGTTTTTGTTTGTTAACAACATACATTTAGTTATTGCGTATTTTGAACGTAGGTGTGAATTGCAAATTCCATATAGGTATTTACGGTTAGGAGAATGGGCACGTTCGTATGGCACCCGTGAGTAGTAAACACGATAAACAAAGCTCTTGCTAGACATAGAACCTGCTCAACACATTATTAAACATTATTGCCTATTAGGTATATACATATAAGAAAACAAGAACATTCTAAAACTAACTCTAAAAATCTAAAAACATAATTAACTACCAAGGCCCGTCCCGCGCGGTAATACCCAGCGCACCTCATTCAGAGGAATTCCCTTGCTGTCCAGAGACTTCGATGTTAGGTTATTTATATGTATATATATATATATTCAAAAAGCAAGTTATGTGTATGAAAACTAACGTTAGATTCTTTAAATT
Source organism: Tachystola acroxantha (assembly GCA_963506565.1). Classification (NCBI taxonomy): domain Eukaryota; kingdom Metazoa; phylum Arthropoda; class Insecta; order Lepidoptera; family Oecophoridae; genus Tachystola; species Tachystola acroxantha. The sequence continues at coordinate 13,363,565 of OY735879.1, forward strand.
TATGCTTTGTTATTGTTATGAATATTATATATTATGCACATTAACATTATACGTATTCATTTATAGAAATTAAGATTAAGAAGATTATGCGGAATTATAATTATGCGAATAATTGGTATGCGACATTGAAATAGGAGTATATAGTATATGCTTTCTAATATATACCCAATACGAAGTAATGGACCATGTTATTCGAAGAATAAACTAAACTACTTTTTTCCCATCTTTAAATAATTGCCGAGACATGTCCTTTCCTATTAATAACTTGCATAATTTACCCTTTAGCCTAGTAATTAGTAATCTAGATGTAACTCTACAATTAGACTAAGTATTGCCTACATTGTAAGTTTACACGATATTACATAATTAGTTCTTTAGTACTAATGATTCCAATCCAATTAATGATAATAAAAGTCATTGATAATCGACATGCGTAAGTACAAGATATTCTATACGCAAGCTTAAGTGGCTGCCAGCTATCAAACTCAAGCGCGGGATAGAAGATGTGCAGCTGCGGAGTGAAGAGCACGGCACAGTGACTCCATATTTGTATTTTTATTATTTTTGTATGAATTTTGGCAGGGAAATAAAAATACGCCAACAAAAATCAGATTTTTTTTAAAACAAGCTCTCGTATTTATAATACCTTATATTTTGATATATATCTTGTATGAATATCTATTTCGGTTTAGACATAATTTAATTTGAAAACTCATGGAAAAGGTATGTTTGCGATTTTTTTCTATCGAGCGAAGTTTGTCCAATCGTGTATTGGTCACGATACTCATCAGTCTCTAAATAGACACCCCAAGATTGCTATCTATTTTTTTTCAGACATTTAGTTTTAGTACTTAGTGCCGTAGCCTTCATAGAAATACTGAAAATCCGCGCACACGAAGCCTTAAATAAAACCTTATTTAACAGTGAAAAACATTGATCTCCTATAAACAACTTGATATTTAAAAAACGTCCAAATAAGGGTCCATTGTTAACGTCCAAATAATGTCCAATAAAACAAATGATGGTTTCATCCGTTTGGACCATCTTTGCGCTCGGACATTTTTAGAAGGCAGTATAACATTCCGGCGCGACGGGTTCGCGACAGCGTCGAGGCTTCACACACGGCTGGAGAGATAGGCGAAAATGAAACCACTCGTTCGTTCGGTTCGGAGGTTGCGGAGCGACTAACTTTATTTTGTAAAATCATTTCTTCCTTCTAATTACACTAGTATTGGCGCACCCGCAGTCAGGTAGGTGCCGGTCGGCATGCACAAAGGGTTTTCTAGAATCAATTCCTGAGCTGCAGCTGCGCCTTTACGACTATACAAAATAATAAAGTCATTGTTACATTTATATCATTCTTAACTATACACTATTGTCTCTAAAGGTTCACTAGCACATCTGTTTACTTATTTCCGTCAAAACTTTAATTGTCTCTATTCACTAAATGCTTGGGGTTTTACGCTTAATTCTAATGTCCGTTCGCACTGTAGTTACTAACCGAAGTTTTACGTAAAATTCACTAAGCTGCCGTTAACATTCCACCCCCTTGTTGGCGCTGTGGATGCCAACACTCCTGATCGTAGGCAGCGCAGCTAACTTCGTGGCTGGCAGTCGTAAAATCCTATGAGTAATCTCGCATCGATATGTAGTCGTCGATTCTCGGGTGCACTTTGACCATATCGTCACGTAGTAATGTGTTTCCTCTTTTCTTTTGCCTTTATGTATTCCAATCCTTGGGCCTTATTCTGCTGTACTGTAAAGAAATGGAGAACCCGAAAACCACTTGCCTTCACTAACAGATAAACATATTCTGTAAGGCTTCATCAGCGATACCATCACTCAAGGGAACCGTACCAGTTGCAAACCTTTTTCCTAATTATTTCAACTAACATGATGCAAAATACTTCTGAGCATCTGATTCACAATGGCTGTTTCACTAATGTTTCCAGTTAATCAAATTCATACTCGTGTTCGATCATTTCTCAGATTTCGTGCTAGCAAATAGCGTATAACTTGTATCTTTAGTCGAGGACTCGAGGCTCAACAATACTTTCAAATACGACTCTCTTTGCCTACTACTAAATCACAATCCTAATATCTGTGATATACGCTACTGCCCCATACACTCATACACTAACCTGTTCGCTTGCATCTTTGAACACGTGTACTACAGCGGCTGACGATGTTAAAATATACGTAACTTATGAAACCTATCACTCATTCACTAAAATAATCTGCATTCATAGGCTCGTATACCTTTCTGATACTAGATCCACAGAACTCTTACATTAAAATGCGCAAATCTACTTTTACTGGACTAACACTGCTAACAGTCAAAATGGTTAAACAAATTCATACTGTAACTGAAATTCACTTCTTTGATTGGCATTTCAACTATCCTATGGTATTTATAAATGAATTGTACTAATATCTAATCAATCGACGGTGTATTCTCTCCACCACCAGGGTACCACATCAATCCCAAAGTCCTGTCTATATATATCCGTATAACTTGCTCAAGCTAACGGTGTTTGGGACTACTTCAATGCAATTTATCATCAAATCTGGTGGTTTCGCTATCCACCCCCTAATGTTGGAATTACTCTGTCGATGTGGATCTGTAATTCGCGTAACTAATTTCAAAGCTGTTTTTACATCGACTCTTTCTACTGCTGTGGTATATTTATCCATAAACCGTTCAACATTTTTATTTGGCTCAAAAATGGCGGAAACAGGCGAATAGGCAGCACCGTGGTCAATTGAATCAGTCACGTATGTGACGTCAGGTTCTTTCACTCTATCTTTACTTTCCCACAAATTTACCTGTGCTCCTTTTCCTTTTTCCACGATTTTCAACCTTATTGACAGGTTATCTATATCGATCGGCATAGTTACCGGTCTAAACCTGACTAGGGCTCCTAACATCGAGTTTAGTGACTTGGATTCACTCAAAACATCATTGTTAGCTCTGATGGTCTTAAATGTAGTGGCTGCGTCGTAAACCAGTCGCAGTTTTTTTTTTTTTTTACGTTACATTTACGTTACTAACACTAACTTGTGGTAGACACCAGATGGGGGACGAATTAATAGAGCCTTCTACCTTTGCATACCCGTTATCTAACAACCTATCTATCTGTGCACAATAGACATCGGCAAACTGTGAGTCACAATCTATTTTCTTTTCTATTCCTCGAAGTCTATTAAGCCCATTGTTGTAGCTATCAGGTGGCTCTACATTGTCTTGATTATCTAACAACATTACTTCCCACCCCCTGTCTGATAATCGTGTGGTGTTACCTAAAACAGCGTTCGCTTTACCAACTACTGTGTTATGTCGTACATGTTTTACCTTTCCAATTATACCTATATCGAAATCCTGTTTTTCTAATTCATCTAAATCTGCCACGTGATTGACATAATCAGCTATCTCTAAATCTACTTCGGAACACCTAATAGGGCCATGAATGACCCATCCTAATTTCGTCAAGGATGCAACTGGCTGCCCGGATTTACCTCGTTTGATGTTACCGCCGACGATCAGCTCCCAGTTATCTTGGCCAATCAGCAGCAGCGGCTTCGCGTCCTTCATTGCAGCGCAGTTCAGATCACGCAGGTGTTCACATCCCTCTATCAAATCACGTGGCACTGTTTGCAATGGTAGCTTGAAGTCATTCGTTGTGCGCATCTCTACATTATACTTTTTATTATTCGGTCCGCGGATCGTCACGTTCACTTGACGCGAGTTAAAATTCTTCACCGACTGTCCGCCTGCATTTACAATATGCAGAGGCAACATAGAACCACTAACATGTTTCACTAGCGATTCGTCTATTAGTGACACTGTTGCGCCATCATCTAACAGCGCGTACGTATGGCATTCGATGTCACCGTCTAGGACAGTCACCGGAACTATTTTCAATAAGGCTTTCGCGCCTTTATCACGGATATTTGTCACTTTTTCAGTCGGCGGTGGTGGCGACATCGATTCAGGCACGTCGATTGGTTTCACTGAGTGGAGTAAAGTGTGGTGAAAGGAGTTACATTTCGTGCAGTTTTTCGCACGACATGAGAAACGAGAATGATTCTTTGTGAGACACTTAAAACACAGTCTATTTTCTTTCACAAAGTGCCAACGTTCATCATTGTCCTTTTTCAAGAAGTATTCGCAGTTATGTAACTTATGATTACCTCCACAAAGGCCACACTTCAGCTCGCCTGACGACGAAGGTCTCTCTCCTGATTGCGCTACATGTTCACTTACTTCCATAACTTTGTGTATGACTCGCGACGTTGAGGCAGGCGCCGGGCCCTTGTCTCGTGCTCTCGTTTGCGGCGGCGGCGGCGGCGCTGTCCATCGACGATCCGTAAAGCCATATGCGGCTGTGTCAGCCAATTCCTCTATAAATTCCACGAGCACTTCAAGTGTAGGTGACACACTTAAATCTATTCCTCGCTCTGACGACACTTTCCGCGCAAACTCATTATACTTGCCTTGTTGCGTTGGCGTGAGCTTATTCAGTAATTCTTCAACTAGCTGAGGATTATTCAAAAATCCGTCAGCGCGAATATTTCTTAATGTCGATACGCTCGATCTCACGGCGGCACTGAACATTCTAAGCGCGTTGCTGTCGTTGTCTGTGACACGTGGTAATTTATATATTTTGTCTAAAGCACAGCGCAGAAGTACTTTAGGGCTTCCGAATGCTCTATTGAGAGTTTTCATTATCTCTGTTGGGTCTGAAGAGGTTCTAAGCAAGTCCTCCACGACCTGCTTAGCTGTACCTTGAATCGCCATCTGTAGTCTCGACAGATTCTCACCATGCGAAAAATTATATGCCGCAGTCGATTCTTCATATTTCCTCTTGAAGGACAGCCAATCCGCTGGATCTCCAGTGAATATTGGTAACTCATAAAACGCACGCGGCGTCGGGCGTTGGGGCACTGTAATGCGCTTTAGTGTATCTACTAACACATCGACATTTCTCTCTGACCTGCAACTATTACTCACGACGTCGCGACGGTCTTCGATGGTTTGCGGCTCTGGTCGCACCGGCGGCGGCGCCAGCCGTACATCTCTCTCCGCATTCGTTGCGGCGGCTGGCGGCGTCGATACTTCCTCTCTCGGCACTAAAGGCATTCGACTTACCCATTCCTCGACACGAACGGCGCTGTCTTGGCTACCCTGGTGGCTTGCGTCACTTCTGAGGTCATCTTCCTTGCATTTCTCGGCGTTTATCTCGGCAAGCTCCATTTCAAACTTCTTCTTCGCTAGGCGCTGCTGCAATTCACACAATTTGAGCTCTAACTCATACTCAGCCCGACGACGTGCAGCTTCGTAGCGCGCGTGAGTCACACGATACGACGACGTGACGGTACCGGGCCGTCGCGGCGGCGACGTCGCCGGCGGCATTTCGCGTTCGCGCACAGTACTCGGTGTCTTATCAATCACTGACCCGACGGCGTCAGTGTCGACGGTTCGCGGTAGCGTCGGCGGCGACGCTGCATTTTGCGAAGCTCCCGAATACGCGGCGGCTACTTCACGTGGTCGTTCGAGTTCTTCCTCTACTGCGATTTCCCGCTCTAACGCGAGCAAACGGAGTCGCTCTTCTTCTTCTCGCCTCACGCGACTTCGCGTAGAGTACTCCGACATTTTATTCTATTTCCCTACTCTCACTCGACGATCCGGTTTATCGAAGGACCAATTTTATAACATTCCGGCGCGACGGGTTCGCGACAGCGTCGAGGCTTCACACACGGCTGGAGAGATAGGCGAAAATGAAACCACTCGTTCGTTCGGTTCGGAGGTTGCGGAGCGACTAACTTTATTTTGTAAAATCATTTCTTCCTTCTAATTACACTAGTATTGGCGCACCCGCAGTCAGGTAGGTGCCGGTCGGCATGCACAAAGGGTTTTCTAGAATCAATTCCTGAGCTGCAGCTGCGCCTTTACGACTATACAAAATAATAAAGTCATTGTTACATTTATATCATTCTTAACTATACACTATTGTCTCTAAAGGTTCACTAGCACATCTGTTTACTTATTTCCGTCAAAACTTTAATTGTCTCTATTCACTAAATGCTTGGGGTTTTACGCTTAATTCTAATGTCCGTTCGCACTGTAGTTACTAACCGAAGTTTTACGTAAAATTCACTAAGCTGCCGTTAACAGGCAGACTGTGTATCTAGTTGTTTATAGGAGATCAATGCCATTCCCAAATGGAATGAAATGGGAATATTTCTATAATCCATTGCTAGGTCGCTGTGACAAGATTTTTTACGATACTAATGAAAGCCAGAAATGGAGTATAGAAATGGGAACCTGCTGTCACTGTCAGTTTCATAATTAGGCCGCTGATCGATTTGTTTGAGACATTTTTTTTTAAAGAATAAAATTTATTAATAATTTGTTGAATTGAATTTTTTAGGGACATTTTTGACATTGATTATACACAGTAACATTTGATATTTGACATTTTGATATTTGACATTTTGATATTTGACATTTTGATAATTGATATTTGACATTTTGGTTTATATAATTTAATGGTGAATGAATGAATTGTAATTAATTAATTAAGTTACCATCGTCGACTTGGGTGAAAACCTGTAAAGGCGTTGGGATTGTAATTTTAATGAAAATAATAAAAAAAAAAATGGAGAATTTTTTTCATCACGATCTGGGTACGATATCACGGTGGCTGTTGGAATAGAGCGTGCCACGGAATGGCGAGGTCCCTGGTTTGAATCTGAGATGAAAATTTTTCTCCATTTTATCATTTATATTTTCGTTTCGTATAGCGCATATGCAAAAAAAAAACAATAAGTACATATTTTTTTTTAATTCGAAAAGTCGTGTTAAACAATTAGTTCAGTCAATAAGTTTGTTGATACAGAAATTCTTTCGGCTTATATACTATTACCATTTCTATTACAGCCTGTATAATTAAATATTTGTGTATAAGTAGGTATACCTTATGTGCTGTTATCCATAAATCAAGTTTAACCTTACTTCGTTTAAACCGTGTTCGGAGGATGAGGAGATCAATGGTAAAAAGTAAAAACCCAAATTTTTTATTTTATTTGCTTGATCTACGTAACGGAGGATTACTACTAATATTTATGACACATTTGTCATTACACCGTGAAAACTGTGTCATGGACCCATGTAAATACGACTGACCACAAATCCTAAAATCGTGTCTTGTTACTCAAACTTGGTTTACATAAGGTTCACGATTTACTATGCGTGATTCAGGTGTGATTTAGGCAACTATTTGATCGGAAGTTGAAGAGGGATTTCCCGTGATTACTTAAATCAAGAGTACCTGACATCATCATCATTAGACCGTATCAGTCCACTGCTGGACGTGCCTCTTCTGGGGCTTAGTCGTAAAATGTCCACCATGCGCAAAACGTCAATCTCTCATAATGTCCGCTTCGCAAAATGTCGCTTTCGCATAACTTCCCCTTTTCTTCTGGGTTCACGACATCGAAAGTCGCTACATCGACGGGTCACTGTATCGACAGTACGCTATATCGATGGTACGCTGCATCGACAGTACGCTATATCGATGGTACGCTGCATCGACAGTACGCTATATCGATGGTACGCTACATCGACAGTACGCTATATAGATGGTACGCTGCATCGACAGTACGCTATATCGATGGTACGCTACATCGACAGTACGCTGCATCGACAGTACGCTATATCGACAGTACGCTATATCGATGGTACGCTGCATCGACAGTACGCTATATCGACAGTACGCTATATCGACAGTACGCTATATCGATGGTACGCTGCATCGACAGTACGCTATATCGACGCTACGCTGCATCGACAGTACGCTATATCGATGGTACGCTGCATCGACAGTACGCTATATCGACGGTACGCTATATCGACAGTATGCTATATCGACAGTACGCTATATCGACAGTACGCTATATCGACAGTACGCTATATCGACAGTACGCTATATCGACAGTACGCTATATCGACAGTACGCTATATCGACAGTACGCTATATGGACAGTACGCTATATCGACAGTACGCTGCATCGACAGTACGCTATATCGACAGTACGCTGCATCGACAGTACGCTATATCGACAGTACGCTATATCGATGGTACGCTATATCGATGGTACGCTGCATTGACAGTACGCTATATCGACGGGTCACTGTATCGACAGTACGCTATATCGATGGTACGCTGCATCGACAGTACGCTATATCGATGGTACGCTGCATCGACAGTACGCTATATCGATGGTACGCTACATCGACAGTACGCTATATAGATGGTACGCTGCATCGACAGTACGCTATATCGATGGTACGCTACATCGACAGTACGCTGCATCGACAGTACGCTATATCGACAGTACGCTATATCGATGGTACGCTGCATCGACAGTACGCTATATCGACAGTACGCTATATCGACAGTACGCTATATCGATGGTACGCTGCATCGACAGTACGCTATATCGACGCTACGCTGCATCGACAGTACGCTATATCGATGGTACGCTGCATCGACAGTACGCTATATCGACGGTACGCTATATCGACAGTATGCTATATCGACAGTACGCTATATCGACAGTACGCTATATCGACAGTACGCTATATCGACAGTACGCTATATCGACAGTACGCTATATCGACAGTACGCTATATCGACAGTACGCTATATGGACAGTACGCTATATCGACAGTACGCTGCATCGACAGTACGCTATATCGACAGTACGCTGCATCGACAGTACGCTATATCGACAGTACGCTATATCGATGGTACGCTATATCGATGGTACGCTGCATTGACAGTACGCTATATCGACGGTACGCTATATCGACAGTACGCTATATCGATGGTACGCTGCATTGACAGTACGCTATATCGACGGTACGCTATATCGACAGTACGCTATATCGACAGTACGCTGCATCCACAGTACGCTATATCGATGGTACGCTGCATCGACAGTACGCTATATCGATGGTACGCTACATCGATGGTACGCTACATCGACAGTACGCTATATCGATGGTACGCTATATCGATGGTACGCTATATCGATGGTACGCTGCATTGACAGTACGCTATATCGACGGTACGCTATATCGACAGTACGCTGCATCGACAGTACGCTATATCGACAGTACGCTATATCGATGGTACGCTATATCGATGGTACGCTGCATTGACAGTACGCTATATCGACGGTACGCTATATCGACAGTACGCTATATCGACAGTACGCTGCATCCACAGTACGCTATATCGATGGTACGCTGCATCGACAGTACGCTATATCGATGGTACGCTACATCGATGGTACGCTACATCGACAGTACGCTATATCGATGGTACGCTGCATCGACAGTACGCTATATCGATGGTACGCTACATCGATGGTACGCTACATCGACAGTACGCTATATCGATGGTACGCTATATCGATGGTACGCTATATCGATGGTACGCTACATCGACAGTACATCATATCGACGGTACGCTGTATTGACGATTATTTCCTTTACTTGTGCTATAAGACCCAGCTTCTAGCCAAATTTCATAATTCTAGGTCAACGGGAAGTACCCTATAGGTTTTGGTTGTCTTGCATTTTCATACAAATATGCCCAAAATTCAACACAAACGGCCATATCCTTTGATTGCATCAATGTAGAAAGTTGATGTTTTCACGGTTGCATGAGGTTGCAGATTTGAGTATTAGGTATTAATTTCAACTTGATCCGTCCACGCGTTTCTGAGATATAGGTCTTGACAGACAGACGGACAACAAAGTGATCCTATAAGGGTTCCTTTTTTCCTCTTGAGGTTCGGAACTCTAAAAATGAGTTTATTTTATCCGCATCGCAGTAGATGGAAGTCAATCGTCTCTGTCTACGAGTACGAGAAATAGACGTGAGTTATGTACGACTCGTATGTATGTAAAACTTATACATATAATACTTATTACCTATGCATATAAAACTTTATGCATTGGCTGATTAAGTCATGGATAAATCATCCTATTACAGTAATTTTTACTTCCCACTGAGTTTTTCATCAAATGGTGATCGCTTGTATTTACTTTTTTGTGGTTTTTCGCACAAAAAGCCATCGTATGTTTCATAAGATCTAGGTACTTCATTTCGTGTTTGCAAATATTGAAAAAGTTACAAATTATTATAAACAACTTAAAAATACATTAAAACTAACTAAAAATCTACCTAACTAAAACACTTGGCCCTCTTGGGAGGGTGGCCATCACACTGGCGGCATACCCGCGCTGGATGGCCAGGCTCAGCCTCTGCGCGAGAAAGCCGCCAGCACGAGGGTCACCCGTCGCCTCCCTCAGGCGCTGGCTGAGCTCCTTGTGGAGTGCGTGTGCACTCGGGCCCCACGGACCAAGTGTCTCGACGCCAAAGGGGACAAAATATAAAAATAAAAAGTATTTATAAGTCATTAAAATGACAATGCCAGATTCTGCCCCACCATCAACCGCAAGTTGTACAAGATAACGAATAAATGTAAAAATGTCTCCGTGTTTTATTAAAATTATTGGTTTAAATAAAGTTTTGTACAAGTTGCAATTCGAAAAAAACAGCTTAATTAAGAATTCCGTAAATAGTAAGAAATCGAAGCGATTTATTCATTGTTTTTGTTATTCTTCTATAGGAGTTGCGAGAGTAGAAGAAAATGATACTGATTATGATTATGCAATATGAAACCTGTAATAAATCCCCAACAAAATGATAGGTACCTACAGCTTAAATGGTCACGTAGTTTTGTAGATGGGGCAAAGCTCCATTGAAATGCGGCAATGTCTTTTGAATATTTAAGCAAAAAATATTTATTACAAAATAGGGCGTCATAAGTTAACGTGTCGATGACATAAGGTAGAGTTAAAGTAAAAATTCACAGAAAAGAGTTAAATCCATTAGCGGACATCAAAACAAAAGTTCAATTCTATTATTAATATTCACATAGAGTCGCTAATCAGTCTTTGCACTTGAACTTGGTAAACCCAGCGATTATCTAAGTAAATCTATGTAATAATAAAACGAGTTTCAACGTCTGTTTGTATCATTAACCTGAGTTGGCAAAGTAAGTTCTCGCTAACGACTACGTAAAGTTACGATGGATGAATTGGCTAGGTGCATGCAACATAAATAATCCCAATAAATAAATTAAACATCATTCTCGTAACATAAATAAAATAAATCCGGCCTTCCTGTCCTCCGACCATAGCACGCTCACCCTCATCGGCACGATCCTAAATAAACCTGCAGCCGATGTTCAGGTGATGTGCTTGGCCGAGGCCCTTGCGGCCTGGCGCGCAACATGCCCAGGGGAAACTGTTCCGGGTGAAGCTGGGAGACAAAGCTCGTGGGATTTACCTCACATTAAAATCATTCATTCTTCCATTCTATCAAATAGTACAGACGATACTGACCGTGCGAGACTTACAGCCGTTTCGGAGCCGGAATCGGGTCACTGGCTCCACGCGCTCCCTTCGGACAACCTCGGCACTGTCCTCGACCCCAACTCCCTACGTGTGGCGGTCTGCCTGCGACTGGGTGTAAAAGTGTGCGAGCCTCAGCGCTGCCCGTGCGGCAGTAGCGTGGACCAGTCGGGACACCACGGGCTCTCTTGCGCCAGGAGCGCTGGTCGCGCATACCGCCACTGGGCCCTCAATGACCTCGTCAAACGCGCCCTCACCTCAGTCTCCGTGCCTGCCACCCTGGAGCCGTGCGGTATGCTGCGTGACGACGGCAAACGACCAGACGGGGCCACGCTCGTCCCCTGGTGTCTTGGCCGCGCCCTCGCCTGGGACGCCACCTGCGTGGACAGGGTGTCCACGACTACAGATTAAAGATATAAGTTTTCTATTCAAAATTTGTATCTTAAATCTTTTTTATGTATATTATTATAATTTACGGTAATTCGAGTGAAACCGTGTACAGAACCTAGTCATAAGCGAAATAATTGGACCTTGATTAATGGTTAGTGGCATTGTCACCTGCCGACGTTGCTACAATGTTGGCGGAGGGGGGCGCGGTAAATTACTAAGTAATTGTCTTAGAGTTGCTGGAATTAATAATTTTAATCAAAGATCTGTTTCTCCTCATTGCATTCCATTTAAAGGCAAATTCACACTTGTCGCGCCGAAACATCGGCGCCGCAAGAATTTTTAATTTATTTAATTTTATAAGTACTTACATGGCCTTCCATGAGCTAACTAGCGCCGCCAATCTTTGAACAATAATATCTTCCAATTTAATCAATTTTATTAAAAAAGCTATGTACTTACATAATGTTTATTACGATAAATAGGCACTATTTTTAAAAGCTTATTTATAACGTGATTCAATGTCGGTAAGTTGTAGTTCGCATAATTGTGAAAAACTGCCGTTTTTGTCACATTTGAGAACTACAACTTTGCTTGTCGCAATTATGCGCGTGTAATGTAACGTTGCAGATTCGACTTTGAGCATTACATTACAATACTACCTCCCTGACTGACGCTGTTTTTCTCCCTCACTGATGTAATGCTCGAGTCTGTAACGTTACATTACACGCGAATGCTCCCGGTGAGAGAGCACCTTAATAAAGATTGTGTACATAGCTTTTTTAATAAAAATTAATAATTTGTAAGATATTATTTTTTGAAGATTGGCGGCGCTAGTTGGCTCATGGAAGGCCCTTATATCAAAAGTATTTTTAATTGCCTTGAACTTTGTACTAAAATAACACATGTCACTTGTTTGTGATGTTAAGTAATTATTGTCATCAAGATGTAAATGTAGTATATTAACTACGCAAACTGTGATTCTTTATACCTAGGTTTTTCCTAATATAATATTTGTGCAGACTTGTTTTTAAGCGAATAATGAGACATATTACGTTTTTTGAAATTGAAATAAATTAAATATTTAACTTACTTATGTATTAATGGTTATTTATACTCAGGGTGTGGTTTTGATCAACGACGTGCGAGTCAAGGGTGATAATATACAGTATACACGATACTGATGAAAAAATAAAGTAAAAGTAAAAAAAAAATCTTTGTTGCAAGTAAGCACGTTGTGGCACCTCAACATATTTTTTTAAATTTACATTTACACCACTTTACAAGGAAAAATTGCCAACGCTGAGGAGAAAAAGTGGCAAAAACTCTCAACAGCACATCTTTTAAAATATGATAACACAATTACTTAATAACTAGGTATTCTTAATATAGGTATATAGGTTCCTTAATATATGAAAAACCAGAAATTATTTCAAAAAACAAATAAAATCGACTGCAAAAAAAAGTCCCTTTTTGAGACTTTTTATACCCCATGACACTCCCGTAATCAAGACGAATCTAACGATACCTCATACACCAAAATCCATCAAGCTGTTTAGGTTACAGGATGGCAGGAAGGAATGGGGACATACATACATTACATACATACATAAACTTGAAAAACATTACCCTCCTTCTGGCCAGTCGGGTAAAAATATACTTACCTTAATTTTTCATGCAAAATCTTTCATCCACAAATAATATAAAATTAAAATTAATTGTTACCTACTCGTCGCCCTGGTAGGCCGGTTCACAAATGCCATGTGAGCGGTGCACGCTCAATGCTCATACTTGCATTGTATGATATTCAACTATGAGCGATTAGATTACAAAGGTCCTTTTTAAACCATCCCGGATCTGTATTAAGTCGAACTTCAAATTTATTTATAAGGTCATTTATTTTCAAAAAAATGCATGAGCCCAATTTTGCGTGTGACGTAATGTAATCGTGAGCATGCTAAACTAATGGCCGACAATAAGCGAAGCACTATAATTCCCGTCGGTTTAGTAAAAAACGTGTTTTCAGCCCAACTATAAAGGATCCACTAGACGGTCAATCGCGGTTGTCAGTATTTATTTGATTGACCGTTTTGAATGATGGACGATTGAAGCATTCAGAATTTGAATTACGAATTATCCATGCTCGGTGAATAAATTAGAACATCATTTGATTTTTTCATCATGTTGTAATTTATTCAGCGAGCATGGATAATTCGTAATTCAAATTCTGAGTAAAAATAGGAGCGCATCATCATACCTAAATCATGTTTCTAACCGAATGTTAGAATTGTAAAACCAATTTTAAATGTATTTTCATCATTTTCAATGTTTTTTTTAAATATTAGGTGTTTATTAATTAGAATATAAATACAAACAAATAATAAAATGACTAAAAACTAACTTTAAATAACTAAAAACTAAAACTACCTATAAATAAACTAACTATAAATAAAATATGTCCTCTAGGAGGGCATCGGGAGTCACGGTGCCCAGAAGGCTGGCAGCATTCCCTCTCTGAATTGCCAACGCAATACGTTGGCAGAGGTAGCTGCCAGCCCTCTGGTCACCCGAATCCTCGACCAGCCGCTAGGACAGCACTTTAACGAGCTATGGTTATTTATGTAATAAATAAAAATAGGTAAGTTAACTTTTTAGGGCACCAATCATCAATCAATAAAATACTGACAAACATAGGTACTGACCGTGTAGAGGACGCGTAACCTTTGTTTCTATTGACGTCAATACACGCGAGAATTAATTACAATATTTTGGAGAACCAGTTTTGGAACGACAACCTTAAAGCGGGTCCCACACTGTATAAAAGCTATATAGATACAAAGTCCAAAAATTGCACTAACGATTAAAGTAGTGCAAAGTGGGGTATTTTCTTTTATGAATACTTACTTACTTAGTATGTTAGTAATGCATGTTGTATATCGTCATTTCAGCATGAATGATTAAGGCTTCGTATGCGCGTATTGGCAGTTTTTCCTATGAAGGCTACGGCACTAACTACTAAAATTAAACGTCCAAAAAAAAATATATAGCAATCTTGGGGTGTATATTTAGAGGACTGATGAATACCGATACACGATTGGACAAACTTCGTTCGATAGAAAAAAATCGCAAACATACCCCTTCCATGACATTTAAAATGAGAATTATGTCTAAACCGAAATAGTTATTCATACGAAATATATATCAAAATGAGGGTATTATAATTACAAGAGCTTGTTTTAACAAAATCTGATTTTTATTGGCGTATTTTAATATCCCTGCCAAAATTCATCCAAAATCAATAAAAATACAAATATGGTATCACTGTGCCGTGCTCTTCACTCCGCCGCTGCGGGACTGTCTCGCGCTCGAGTTTTACAGATCGCCGCCCCTTAAGTTTTGATTATTATCATATAGGTAATATTTATGTTTAAAATGGGCCAAGTTTTAAAAAAAATTAACGACGTGAAAGTGGTTTGCAAGAATCGCAGCAGATGGAAGGGAAGTGCAGTATCTGCCTACTTCTAGGTACTGGGGATACTGGCGGAGTTTATGGTGTATTTTTTTATAAACCGAAAAGTTTGTTTTGTCTATGAACATTTTTAGGTTACATTTCGGCTTTCTAATAATCTGTTTCTGTATAATAATAATTTATACCCATTTGCTGTTATTCATAAACCTACTTCCTTTAAATCGCGTTGCTATCCCTTTCACACTTCGTTAAAAAAGGTTAAGATAGAAAGGGACAGGCTTTGTAGCCATACAAATAAATAGTAAACAACCTTCAATTAATATTATAATGCTTCAATGCATTATATTAAAATAGGTTGTTTCACCAACCGCCTGGTACATGTATGAACACAAAAACCACTATACGTAACATTTCTCACATATAAACGTCAGGCGCTAAAATTAAGAAGTAGATAGATTAATTTTACGCTTTCGTGAAAATACGACTGCTATGTCGTTGGACTCTTGATAATAGCTCGAAACTTCAAATTTTGCATGAATCATCCAATAATTTGACCGTACTGTCATACGCGAACATTTTCTGATTAATTTAACGTGATAGTATCATGTAACTTCGGTGTATTCAAGTAGGTACCAGTTAGGTATCGATATATATTTAATTATTGCTCAACAAGCTACCTATTCATCCGCTGAATTCTGTAAACAAAGGTTGTCTGGAAGAGATCGCTTTAAGCGATAAGACCGCCAATTGTGATACTAACTGTATTAGCATATTTCTTTTGTGTAATTCCTTTTACTTTGCAATAAAGAATATTTATCTTATCTTATCTTATATTAAACACATAATAACCATTGTAGACATTAAAAAGAAAATTATCAAAAAAATTCGCAACCTTCGTTTTCCGCCATTTTCAAAAGCCTCTCATACTTATATACCTATTTCATTTCATTACATATTTATTAACCAGCTTACACAATGAGAAGATTATTTTATTATTCATAAATGTCATCTGTTTAAACATTACTGTAGCGCAACCAAGACCATGGATTATTTCATTGTGTAACCTTTTCCTTGCAAAGTGGTGTAAATGTAAATTCAAAAATATGTTGACGTGCAAAAATGTACACAACGTGCTTACTTGCAATAAAGAAATTTGACTTTGACTTTGACCTACCTATACTGGACTGTATGTACTTATGTAATTCACCGATTGTTCTTATACGCTATTATCCATAAACGTGAGTTTAAGCTAGTTATTCCACGGTTTAAGGTCACCTTCTGACTTATCGATTTAAGGCTTTGTATTTTAAGTTTTCTATGAAGGCTACGGCACTAACTACTAAAATTAAACGTATGAAATAACTATATGCATAGCATTATTTGGGGTATATTTAGGGACTGATGAATACCGATACACGATTGGACAAACTTCGCTCGATAGAAAAAAATCGCGAATCCTTCCATGTCTTTTAAAATGAAAATTATGGTTAAACCTTTTTATATTAGAAATAATTTCGTCTAGTCTTAAATGACAAACAATTTTTGAACGAAAAATACAAAAAAAAATATAAAAGGCGCCGTCTCGGGTCGTGTCTCGTCGAAAGGTCCCCATCACACTGGCTGCGTTACCGCGCTGGATTGCGATGGAGATAAGTATGTCTAAACCGAAATAGTTATTCATACAAAATACATTATCAAAATGTAGGGTAGGTATTGTAAATACGAGAGCTTGTTTAAAAAAAAATGTTGGGGTATTTTTATTTCCCTGCCTAAATTCATTCAAAATTAATAAAAATACAAATATGGAGTCACTGTGCGCTGCTCTTCACTTTTTTCAGTCATTTCTTTATTTAAAAAATATATATTATTATATTAATCAATCGATAGTATGTACAAGCAGATGAAGCAATTTGGACTTTGTACCATTCTTATTATCTTCGCGGTAATTGGTCTGCTGTTGTCCGTACTACCGAATCAAAGTCATCTCTCTGTGGGGAAAAAACGACTAAAAAGACTTTGCCACATTTCAATGGAGCTTTGCCCCACCTACAAAACTACGTGACCATTTAAGCTGTACCTATCATTTTGTTGGGGACATATTACAGATTTCATATTGCATAATCACAATCAGTATCATTTTCTACTACTCTCGCAACTCCTATAGAAGAATAACAAAAACAATGAATAATTCGCTTCGATTTCTTACTATTTCCTGAATTCTTAAGTAGGCTGTTTTTTTCGAATCGCAACTTGTACAAAACTTTATTTTAAACCAATAATTTTATTAAAAAACGGAGATATTTTTTACATTTATTCGTTATCTTGTACATCTAGGATCTGGCATTGTCATTTCACGTTATATAAATATAGGTTCGTAATTAACAAAATGGCGACCTCCGGTAAGAGCTGTTCAAATAATTAAATAATGCAGCTGAAATGAAACTAGATCCGCGTGGCATCTGCCCCACATTCCACACGACACGACGAGTAGTCTATTGCTAGCAAACAATACCTACTTACAGGCCGAGTTACCCAGAAAGCGTTTAATTTTAAATGTGCCCATTATTTCAATTACAGAGATATACACGCAATCGTGCATGTAAACTACAGAACGAAACCTATAGTAACTAGATTCTAGACTATTTATTTATTTTATTAATGGACTCGACGGTTCGTCATTTGCCAATGTCATGTTACAGAAAATTCTATCTCCTTTCAGGGGAGTCGCAGTAGCGTCTTCACCTTGGGTAGCCGCGTCTTCATGTCTTCATCCAGAGAAGACGCCGTAGCGTCGTCACCAAAGATAATGTAATACTACGTATGTAGTACTTAGAATTAGATAAT
Source organism: Tachystola acroxantha (assembly GCA_963506565.1). Classification (NCBI taxonomy): domain Eukaryota; kingdom Metazoa; phylum Arthropoda; class Insecta; order Lepidoptera; family Oecophoridae; genus Tachystola; species Tachystola acroxantha. The sequence goes on from OY735879.1 coordinate 13,381,756, forward strand.
ATCTTTGGTAACAGTCTACTCGTGACCATGATGGCTGCAATGCTGTCGAAATATCGAGACATCAATAAATAAATGTTTAAAACGGTAGGTATTTCCCGTTTTTATCTATAATTTTGTTTTTTTGTAAGATTCTTCCCAATGGGAAAGGCAAAGCCAACTAGGGCATACAGCCTGGTCTGATGTTAGTAGAATGTCTGAATTCTTATAAATACATACATACGAAGATAACCTAACCTAAACCTATGCACAACCCTCCCAAACCCCTAAACGAAATAACTCAACGATTCACGCAATCCTAGAGCTACACAAAGGGAACCTTGCTAAGAGCACAAAACTTCACAAACACGACTTCTTTCGAGCACTCCAACTAATAGAAACGTTCGCGGACATCTACTGATTAACTTACCGTGATCATTAATCACTAAATACCGCGGAAACTATTTAATTCGAATTTTCACAAAAAAGTAGCTTATGTCGTTTCGCGCGCTTTACAAGGAATCCTAAAAAAATTAAGTAAGTGTTAAAAAAATTCCCAAAGGGAAAGGCAACGCCAACTAGGGCATACAGCCTGGTCTGATGTGAATAGAATGTCTGAATTCTTATAAATGCATACATATATTTTTTATCTAATTAATATGACGTATACAAACCATGTAAGTTTAAAAAAAGTTATATCTTTGGTAAGATAATATGCAGTAGGTATAACTTTCAGCCAAAGGTCTTACTACCAGGCCCGGAACAATAATTAAAAGTATAAAGGCTTATTGCGATAAAAAGTCCCAAACTGCAGCTTTGTTTTACAGCTATTGCTGAAGCACCGATTTTACCTATATTTCGAAATCTAAACGGATTAAACCAACTTTACCTCGAATTTATCACTACGAGCCAAACAAGTGAACAATTATAAAGAAGCAGTGGTGGTTATGGCGTATTCACAAGACGAATCTCATCCATTTTTATTAATAGGGGTTTTCGCGACATATAAACACTTTGATAAGAAAGGCCAAGTGTGAGTCGGCCGGACTCGCGCACCGGAAAAGTTAAATTCCTGGCGGACGGACGGACTGACAGACAGAGGTCCTATAAATATCCTAAGGATTCCTTTTTTATCTTTGTTTATTTATTTTATTAATGGACTCGACAGTTCGTCATTTGCCAATGTCATGTTACAGAAAATTCAATATATTCAATAGTCTTCTATCTTCCTCCAGTCGGAGCAGCGTCTTCACCCTGGGTAGCCGCGTCTTCATGTCTTCATCCAGAGGAGACGCCGTAGCGTCATCACTCTGGACGAAGCAGCTCGACGTCAAATAATCCAATAACTTCACCTTACCGTCATTCGCGAACATTTTCTGATTAATTTAACGTGATATTAAACACGAAATAGCCCCTGTAGACATTAAAAGGAAAATTATCAAATAATTTCGCAACCGTCGTTTCCCGCCATTTTCAAGAGAACCCTTTTTTCTCTTACCTCGAGAGAAACCTTAGGTAAAAACGTGTAGTTAGAAATGCACCGAAGGCTTACTGTGGAGTGTGGACCATCTTTAACCTAAAGTTAGAAAGGACATGTTTATGGTTAACAGCGTAGAAGTGCTTAAACCTATAAATATTATGCATCGAATGCGGAAATTGCAAAAAAAATCATTGATACCACAATAAAGTCAAGGCCGTCAAGTTCTCCGCAAAAGAATAAAGTGCTTACAAATAACTTTTTTTACAGTTTAAAAATGTATACTACTATCTTAACGCTCACACATAACGTCCATAGTTGAGTAACTTTAAGTAATACAACAGTAAACAACAGTTGTTAAAACGATAATAATGAATGAAAACAAACTTTAGTCTGTTTTACGCGGCGACCGAAGACGCATGTGTCTCTATTTTTTTAATTTAAAAATATTGCGGTTACGTATTTTTATATTAAAAGTTTAAAAAAAGGCAAAGGCATTATAAGTGAGTTCAAAAATAAGTAGAAAATATTTTTTTACAATTTGCTAATAAAAAATCTCAAAATGAACGTGATATCTTTAACAGTTTATACATTAGAAAACAATTGTTTTATAATTTATACTGCGTTAGTCGTGTGTTTCATTGCATTTACATTTTATCACAAAAACAAATTAGAAGAATGCCAAACTAGGATGGCCGATGATAAGCGGGAGAAAATAGCGCGAATCGCCAGCAGCGGGAGAGGTCAGTGACAGTTGTTTTTTATGAGTTTAACAGCCGGTATGAAGGAAAAAATTCGCCGCGCTCTTTGGAGTTAGACTAAAGTGTTTTTTTTCGGCCCCTCATTGTTATCACTATCACTCTCATACGTCAGAAAGAGACATCAATTTTTATTCATTCGATTTCTATTGAAAATTCAAACAATAAATGAATGGCAGAAACGTTAAAATGACAATGCCGGATTCTGCTCCACCATCAACCGCATGATGTACAAGATAACGAATAAATGTAAAAATATCTCCGTTTTTTATTAAAATTTTTGGTTTAAAATAAACTTTAGTACAAGTTGCGCGTCGAAAAATCATTTTTTAAAGTTTTTGTGCGTTTTCCTCTTAGTTTTTCCGCTAATCATTCATTGTAATATGACATTTTTTTTATTGTGGGCCCACCATCAGACAATGTAACAGATAGTGCTGAGCGTTAAACATTAAGAAATCGAGGCGAATTATTCGTTATTTTTGTTATAATTTTCTACTACTCTCGCAACTCTTACTGTTTATGAGTATGCAATATGAAATCTGCAATCAGTCCCCAACAAAATGATAGCTTTCAATGTACACGTAGTTTTGTATAGGAGGGACAAAGCTCCATTGAAATCTGGTAATGTCATTTGTCTTCAAGAACAGAGTTTGAGATGTAAATATGGCTTCCTCCATAAGTTAAATTGTTCTTTGCTACATGTCGGCAATGAATTAATTTGTGCTACATACCGTCAATTGCAATGAGGCGTAATTAAATTATAATTAAATCATTGTTAAAAGAACTTTAATGATCTTCTTCTGTATATTTCGTCTGGTTTAGTATATTAGCTAAGAATTACGAGTAATAATAGTTTGCTGTTAAAAATATAGGTAGGTTATTTTTGAAAAAAATATATAGGTAAGTACATAATATAATTTTCGCGTGCCATAAATTGGCGAAACAATATGATCTAATTTACCATGTTTCTTGTTGTAAATAGTGTTATATTTTTAGATTAGGTTTAGTTTTGTTTAAGTAGATATATGTATTTTAGGTAATTTTAGTTTTATTATTGAATAAAGTAAATGTTGAGTAGTAATTGTTTCTTGCAAATAAATAAATTGTATTTCACTTCAAAAGTTTATTGTGCAGGGTAGGTAATGGGTTTGTTATACGACTGAAATGAGGGTAGGTACGTTCTAAGGTTCTAATACAAGGAAAGGTCCTTATAAAGGTGGCTGAATAATTTTGAGATTTTTTCAAAAATCACTCGATATTTTTTTTAATATAGTCGGAGCTCTAAGCTAGTAGATAACGAATTTTTACAATCGATCTTGAGAAACTACTTTTCTTTTCTAACATTGACGGCTAGTAAAAGTCGACGCGGCCCAGCCCCCAGTATCCCACACGGATAGACGATATACTGAAGAATAGTTGGGGGGCTTTGAAAATGGCGGTAAACGACGGTTGCGACATTATTTGCTAATTTTCAGTTTAATGTCTACAGTGGTTATTTTGTGTTTAATATCACGTTAAGTTAATCAGAAAATGTTCGCGAATGGTGAATTTATTGGATAATTTGAGCAAGATCTGAAGTTTTAAGCTTGTATCAAGAGTCCCCGCTACAAGCTCGGGAGTGAACGTGACTGTCGAGCTGCTTCGTCCAGAGTGATGACGCTACGGCGACTCCTCTGGATGAAGACATTAAGACGCGGCTACCCAGGGTGACGACGCTATTGCGACTCCTCTGGAGGAAGATAGAATACTATTACTTATATGTTGAATTTTCTGTAACATAACATTATCAAATGACGAACTGTCAAGCCCATTAATAAAATAAAGAAATAATAACTTGTTTTTTATTTATTTAAATAATCCAGCTAATTAAATCCTATTTGTAAAGGACGATGCGTATACTAATATTTCGATAAATGCTACTAACCGACCTTGCAGTTATAGGAAGACTGTTGAACAAACAACTCGGGTTACCGACGCATATTTGTGACTATATAGGTAGGTATACTTAATCATTATTTATCATGTTATAATCAGACAATTTCAAGTCATTGTTCTTATTCATGGGTCATGGGTAAAACAATAAAACCCTAATTTGATTTAAATAAGCAGGTATGTATTATACATACACTTATGTATACCACTTGCAAGACTAGAATTAACTCGAGCGAAATGTATGGTGTTTTCTCGGGTTACCGTTTACATTTTATTGTAATATATCATTGGGTTAAGGCGCTGACATGAGCCAACTAGCGCCGCCAATCTTAAAAAAATCATATCTTCCAATATAATAAATTTTATTAAAAAAGCTACGTTCACATTGTTTATTGCTATAAATATTATTTTTTAAATGCTTATTTGTAACGTGATTCAATGTAGGTAAGTTGTAGTTCACATAATTGCGAATAACGGCCGTTTTTGGCACATTTGAGAACTACAACTTTGCTTTTCGCAATTATGCCATGTAGCCAGGCTCGAAAAACTCCATACATTTTGCTCGGGTTAAGTCGCTAACTCTAGCGTTATCTTATATTGCAAGTGGGGGTTACAGTGTTATTATACCATAAGCACTTTACGTAAAGGCTTTTAGCCACAAACCTATTTTAACCTGACTTCCCTTAATAAAAAAAGCTATGTAAGTACACAATCTTTATTAGGATAAACAATATTTTTTCAATATACAATACCTACATGGCATAATTGCGACAAGCAAAGTTGTAGTTCTCAAATGTGCCAAAAACGGCCGTTTTTCGCAATTATGCGAACTACAACTTACCTACATTGCATCACGTTACAAATAAGCATTTCAAAAATAATATTTATAGCAATAAACAATGTGAACGTAGCTTTTTTAATAAAATTGATTATATTGGAAGATATGATTTTTTTAAGATTGGCGGCGCTAGTTGGCTCATGTCAGCGCCTTAACAGCGAAAGGGTGTTTATACGGACTTGCCATTTCCTATATGCTAGCTAGGCTGTATGGCATGCAGCCGATGCCTATAAATAGCCAAGGCAACTGCAATGCAAAAACTCGTCCCTTAGGCATTTCTCGCCTACATTGCTGCGCATATACAAGTTTAGCATCAACGACTTATTTATTTATTTTATTAATGGACTCGACTGTTCGTCATTTGCCAATGTCATGTTACAGAAAATCCAATATATTCAATAGTCTTCATGTCTTCATCCAGAGGAGATGCCGTAGCGTCATCACTCTGGACGAAGCAGCTCGACAGTCACGTTCACTCCCGAGCTTGTAGCGGAAACTCTTGATAAAAGCTTGAAACTTCAGATCTTGCACAAATAATCCAATAACTTCACCGTACTGTCATTCGCGAACATTTTCTGATTAATTTAACGTGAAATTAAACACAAAATAGTCCCTGTAGACGTTAAAAGGAAAATTATCAAATAATTTCGCAACCGTCGTTTCCCGCCATTTTCAAGAGTTTCTCATCAACGACTTTTATTACAGCAAGTCCTTTCAAAGCCAGCATCAACGACCTAAACCGAAGCCCAAATTAAGTGTCTTATTTTGTAAACAAAAACTACCCTACCCTACTAACATTTTAAGCTGTTCTGTGATTATTGCATAGTTATTTTTACATTATTAGATCGGATCACTTTATTTTCACAATGATGAACAGGTTGGATCAATCAGTTCCTTCAGTGTTACATCACAACAGGTAATTAGACGATCATATTTCTTTACAAGATCAGCCCAGATCTCTGCCCCAAGCAATGCTCTTGGTGGTAGGTGCGGAACGCATGAAATTGACCATCTTTGAAGGGCTATTGCTAAGTCCCTGTGAGGTTTATAGAGCTGTGGTTTGGCTTAAATTATTGATAATTTAATTGACTTTGTAAGGAAACTGAATACTGTTTGTCGGAAATGCATAGTTTATGATTTTTAGAGCAAAAAGTGAAAAAAGTACTTTATCGCGTGGTGCGCAGCGAGCACAAGTTTTTCGAAGTTGCAAAAGACATTGCCACTTTTCAATAGAGATTTGCCCCACCTACAAAACTACGTGACCATTTAAGCTGTACCTATCATTTTGTTGGGGACATATTACAGGTTTCATATTGCATAATCATAATCAGTATCATTTTCTACTACTCTCGCAACTCCTATAGAAGAATAACAAAAACAATGAATAAATCGCTTTGATTTCTTACTATTTTCTGAATTCTTTATTAAGCTGTTCTTTTCGAATCGCAACTTGTACAAAACTTTATTTTAAACCAATAATTTTAATAAAAAACGGAGATATTTTTACATTTATTCGTTATCTTGTACAACTTGCGGTTGATGGTGGGGCAGAATCTGGCATGGTCATTTGGATTTACATCACCCTAACTGATACCTACAACATATCAAAAATGCAGAACTACATCATGCTTTGCGATTTTAATGTCTATTTCTACTGGGCTAAAGACACTTGATTTGGGCTGCGGTTATAAGTTCATTTGCTTCTATTTCATGGTCAAGCATTACCTGTTTAAGGCGAGGTGTTGGGACGTTTTTAAGTTTTTCGATGAAGGCTACGGCACTAACTACTGAAATTAAAGGCCTGAAAAAAATATATATCAATCTTGGGGTATCTATTTAGGGACTGTTGGCTCCCGAAACACGATTGGACAAACTTCGCTCGATAGAAAAAAATCACAAACATACCCCTTTCCTGTCTTTTCACTGAGTAGTGTGTCTAAACTAAAACAGTTATTCATACAAAATATATATCAAAATGTAGGTTATTATAAATAGAGGAGCTTGATAAATTAAAAATCTGTTGTTTCTAACGTTTTTTTTATACCAGGCAAAATTTAAGAAAAAACACAATTTGTATAAATACAAATGCACGGCGCTACGAGCTTCAGTGCGCCGCTGGGCGCTGCCGAGGTCGGACCTGTATCGATTTTTGCCAAATGTTCCACTTTGGTCTTTACCTTGGAAATCTTGGAATGCTCCCACGATCGTCATAACGTAATAAAATTTAAAATAATACGAGTCGAATTTGGTCACACCTATACTTTAAGATTATTAGTTTACTAATCACGGAATGATTGTGCATCGTTTTGAATATAAAAAGGACTCATAACCTAAAACAGATATTCCTTAACACAATAGATTTTTCGCGAACCATGTTTTTGAAGTCATCATATTACACGCGACACGAACACCAGTGTCGAGTGTCGTATATTGGGAGCGAGCAGTGGTCTGATAATTGCAGATGAAGACAAGTCGGCTAACATTACAGTGGGGCTATAACATTACGGTTCTCAAAACGATCAAATCAAACCATGTCATAGCGTCCGTGAAAGGGACAGTGCTATTGCATTGGTATAGCGGCGTCTCTGGTTGGCGCGCCATGACATGGTATAATTTCATCGTTTTGAGAACGGTAATAGGGGGGCTGATCAGTAACTTCCAAATTGACCAAAGTGGAACAGGCCAAAACAAATGACTATTGACGGTGATTTGTCCCACAGAGCAAACAAACAAACAGCAATCGAACTTAAAATAGTTTATACGTAGTTGCTACTTGTAAAACTATGTACAGTGAACATCACATAAAGTTTGCCACATTTTACTCTACGCACACTCGCACAGTGATAATAAATACGGGCCAGATTTCAATAGCTATGCAAGTGTAGCTGTGGTGTGTAATGTGGTGTGCGATATATACCTGTTTTACTCTAAGCACAGTGATAATACGGGCCAAATTTCAATAGCTACGTATTTATAGACTGATTCAATATACACTGTGCCTACTTTTAAAAGTACAGTCAACAGCACATAATGTGTGTCATGTTTTACCCTACGCAGTGATAACACGGGCCAGATTTCACCATCACTGACGTCACACCTGACACCAATAATAATACTTACCTAACATCACGTTAAAAAATTCGTCATTTATTTAGTTTTATTGATACACTTGACAGTTTGTCACTTAAATTTGTCAAAGACAGATTTGTTGTATAAATGTAACCTCTGTGGTTATTACCATTTTAATAAATTTTGTATTTTATAAGAATTTATGCTCAATTTTTTATTAAATCGCGTGAAAGTACTTTCAAAATATATTCCCCTAGCAAATAATTTGATTATTCCAATTTTTCACTTTATTGATTTTATTACAACAATATTACCTAATTGACATTCCTATTATAACAGGTCTTTTTTTCCGTCAGATTAGTATTGACATAGTATTTTATTCTACTACGTCATACTATCATACGTCAATATAAATAACTTAAAAAATAATTAAAATATATAACCTGTAGACGCGAATTTGACTGCACTAAACCCACTCCGGACGGTCGGTTTAACGTATGTCTGCTAATGTGACCTTCCGTATAAATAAATACGTTTAAAAGTACAAATTGCTTTACTTTATTGTCAACTAGTTTCTGCCCACCACTTCGTCTGCGCAGGATTATAAATTATAGCCTATGTGTTATTTTGATGTATAATATGAGCTATATTATTGTAAAGTTTCATTCAGCAACATCCATCCATCCATCCAAACTTGCGCATTTATAATATTAGTGGGAGTGGTATGGGATAGTCACGAGCACAGCCCGTGTTAGGGCCAGTGTAGAAGTTGAAGCCTGGTTGGCGGCGAGAGGTGAACAGGAGGGGTGATGATGATACGGTTCCGAGTTAACATAATGTGCGACAACATTTGTTATAGACAAAAGTTCAAGATTGAAAGAAATATTTTCCGACAATCGCGAAAATTTAAATAAGTAACTCCGAAGCTGTCAGACTTGGGATATCCCTATTTGGCATTAAATGGGTCGATAATGTTGTCACCGACAAGTGGACTTCGGTATATCGTCTATCCGTGGGACATTCTGTATAGGTATTATTATGGGTAGCGAGCTGTGACGTCACAGTGAGGACACTGGTTACGCTTACTCTGTGTACCTGCGCGAGTAATGACCCCGATCAATGCGCGTCATCCCTCTCTCGCCCCTCCCTCGCCCCGCACCTCACCCCCTCACTAGGCTCAAATGACCCAGTGGCCTCGCCTTAAAATCAAATTCAAGTAAGTATTGAATAGTAATATCACAAAACAAATAGTCATAGTATTATGAAGCGGAACTCAGTAATTCCAACGAAATTAGGATTAACTGATTCCGGCCCAGATACAATTCATAGCAATATAGATATGGAAACATAATAATAACATCGATATAGCAAATCATTGTACAGTCTAATGGTAGCACTTCACTTGGCTATTCGTATTTGCGTATTTGTCATAATTGCCATGTGTGGTTGGCATGCTTGACAAAATATTCGTCTTATTTGTATGTAGGTACGGTCGAAGACAGACAAAGGTGTACAGTAGAGTTTTTAAGGATGAGATTTCCTCAATAAATACTTGTACTATTGCAATAATTCTTTCTCTGTTAGATAAAAGTTAAAACTATGTACTGTAAATTTATTAATATCGGTCCAGTGCTTTTTGAGAAAATCTCAACCTTATTGAGGCCCCCTGTATACTTATCTCTGTCTTCGTGTGTACGTTAAGTATTTGACAAATACGACAAACATCCAATAGCGAATACAAGCCAAGTCAAATGCCGCCATCACATAGAGAAATGTGTATTAGAGAGTTTTTATGTTGATATTTTTCAAAAATTACTTGACTAATGATGCGGGAATTCTTTCACTGTTGAGATAAAGTTAAAACTATGTAGGTAACTGTAAAAGATTTATTAATTTGGGTTAGAAAAAAAAAAGATTTATTTAACACTACATAAAATCATACAAGACAATAATAATATATATAAACACACCGATTAATCAAGAACAGATACTTATAATAATAATAGAAACAGATACTATCGAGCAGCAGTGCGCAGCATGCAGTGGTAAAAGGGGCCGAGCTCAGCACAGTGATGTGGCAGGCCACAGCACTGGTTTTCAGTATTTTTTGAGAAAATGTCACCTTTATTGATTTGTCATCAAAATCTTTTGCATTCCTAATGCGCAAAGTTGATTCTCCCAACTGCGAAGATTGTGGGACCAAGGAAGATTTGCAACATATTTTGATGGAATGTGTCCGGTACGCGACTAAAAGAGAGCATGTTATCAATAGTTTAGGTTTATACAAATTAGATGTAGGTATGTTCCATGGCATTTTAGCTGAGCCAACTTCAGGCCCAGCTAAAATGCTGTTCTCGATCTTTTATAAAATTTAAGTTAATTTAGAATAGGTACGATGGGATTGGCATCGTCACTTTATGTGTACAAAAATCCCTAAACATTTATAGATAAAAAAAAAAAACCTTTATTGAAACCCCCTGTATAATTTTCTCTATTTTCGTAAGTACAGTCTGAAATAGTCTACAACAGAGAGGTTTTCATAATATAACTTATTAAATTGTAAAAAAATATCACTTATATCAGCGATCAGATAAACGCGAGTTAAAGTTAGACGACATACCTAAGTACGATTTCTAACGAAAAAGCACATGTCAAATCCATACATTTTTCTTTCTATTCTATTAGCGTTAACGTTAAGTCAAAGCCACTTGGCTAGGAGCTGTACACTTTTCGACTTAAACTGTACAAAACAATGATAAAACGAAATGATAAATTGAAAATCATTGCCCTAAAACGAGAACGACATTATTTACCAGTTGATAAGATAAAGTATGCTTACCTATACCTATACTACAGCCCAAATCAAGTGTCTTATTTTGTAAACAAATATGATCGTGTAATTACCCGTTGTGATGTAACACTGAAGGAACTGATTGATCGAACCTGTGAAAATAAAGTGATCCGATCTAATAATGTCAAAATAGCTATGCAATAATCACAGAACAGCTTAAAATGTTAGTAGGGTAGGGTAGTTTTTGTTTACAAAATGAGACACTTGATTTGGGCTTCGGTTTAGATTATTATACAATAACTACCTAAGTACCTATATTAGATAAAATATAACTTATCAACAGGAAGGATACAAAAGGCATAAGAGTGAGTCACATAGTTTAGGAAGAGGATATAACAGCTATTTAAATATTAACTAGATAAAATACTGAGGAATATGTTTAGAAAACGTGAAGTTAAAAATAACCCCAGGGGCCTAACCCGAAGTTGCCTTAAGACTAAGATAACTTAATCAGTAAAAAAACATTTACGTATAGGTACAACAGTTGCCAAAATAAAACTTAAAAAATGAACATGGTCACAATCTTCAACTCCAATACGACTTGATAAGACTGGAAAGCAACCAGCCTTTTTTTTCAAAGAAAAGGTGCAAAATGGCAATGCCAGATTCTGCCCCACCATCAACCGCAAGTTGTACAAGATAACGAATAAATGTAAAAATATCTCCGTTTTTTATTAAAATTATTGGTTTAAAATAAAGTTTTGTACAAGTTGCGATTCGAAAAAAACAGCTTAATTATGAATTGAGAAAATAGTAAGAAATCGAAGCGATTTATTCATTGTTTTTGTTATTCTTCTATAGGAGTTGCGAGAGTAGTAGAAAATGGTACTGATTATGATTATGCAATATGAAACCTGTAATAAGTCCCCAACAAAATGATAGGTACAGCTTAAATGGTGACGTAGTTTTGTAGGTAGGGCAAACCTCCATTGAAATGTGGCAATGTCTTATCGAAATATACCATAAGTATCTAATAAACTTAGAAGCTAATAAAGCTTTAATTAACTAAGCTGTTTCTGACTTCTTTAAAAAGTACTAAAAGAAAAGAAATAGAAAGATATTTATCCATACATACCTATACAGAAATGACATCGTCGCTATCAGTTAAAAATTGATCCTAACTGGACGTATTGTGCCAAGGTTACCAAGTTTCGATCAATAACCTAGTCGTTTGATATGCGTTAGTGAACTCGCATCGACCGCTATCTACATATACACGATATGTATAGAAGTTTAAACAGGCATTTGGAATTTAACGGACAGAGGCGAGAGAAAACTTTATAGAAATTCTTGAAAGATAAGTAATAAAAAAGACATTGCCACATTTCAATGGAGCTTTGCCCCACTTACAAAAATACGTGACCATTTAAGCTGTCCCTATCATTTTGTTGGGGACTTATTACAGGTTTCATATTGCATAATCATAATCAGTATCATTTTCTACTACTCTCGCAACTCCTATAGAAGAATAACAAAAACAATGAATAAATAGCTTCGATTTCTTAATATTTTCTAAATTCTTAATTTAGCTGTTTTTTTCGAATCGCAACTTGTACAAAACTTTATTTTAAACCAATAATTTTAATAAAAAATGGAGATATGGCGGGTACAATCTCACCGTCGGATCAACATCCGGTGAGTTCATGCCCGGGTAGAGAGGGTATACCTCAAGGCCCGCACTTCTCCCCCAAGGTTAGGGGTGAAAAGACCCGGTCGTCGACTTAGTGCGAGTGAGATTTCAAGTTATTAAATTACACTAAGTATACCATTGCAACATCTTTTATTATTTTATAAACATTATCTCGCTTGTTCTGTGCTACATATTTATGGAATTAAGATGATAACACAATCTATCTTATGTTTTTGTGTTTCGACCTAAATTGATTATGAGATGGCATTGCTCTTCTATAAACAACTAGATACACAAAGGTCTTACTAAAAAACGTCCCAATAAGGGTCCATTGTTAACGTCCAAATAATGTCCAATAAAGCAAATGAGGGTCCATTCATCCGTTTGGACCTTTTTTGCGCTCGGACATTTTTAGAAGGCAGACTGTGTATCTAGCTGTTTATAGGAGATCAATGTGAGATGGAGAACAATGTTAGACATTGGTATTAATTTCGATGCGTTTTAGGGTTCCGTACCTCAAGAGGAAACAAGGAACCCTTATAGGATCACGTTGTTGTATGTATGTCTGTCCGTCCGCACTCATTCATAGTTCTGAAAACACTTAATAATATGTTTCCAGAACGCGACTACCCCGACGATGGGGACGACGCGCCCGAGCAGCTGCTCTCCGCTATCCCAGAAGACACGCCCCACATCCCCTACCATCCCCCACAGATGCCTGATGTGGAGGTACTACAGAAGTCCCGGGAGTACTACGAACTCATGGCCAAGAGGAGGACCGTCCGATGCTTCAGTCCAGAGCCGATTCCGCAAGAAATACTTGATAATATCATAAAGACTGCTGGTAAGATCCAAACGCATTCTTCTAAGATTCCTGGTCCTTCTAAAGATCAAGATATTAAGTAATTGTGTTATTATTATTTTAAAAGATGTGCTGCTGATGTATTTTTGCCACTTTTTCTCCTCAGCGTTGGCACCTTGCAAAGTGGTGTAAATGTAAATTCAAAAATATGTTGACGTGTAAAAATGTACACAACGTGGTTACTTGCAATAAAGAAATTTGACTTTGACTTGACCAGTGTTATGTGGAATTTTCCCGCTTAAACCCCCCGATGGCCGATCCTGCTTTTTACAGAGTTTCGGATCCCATAAAGACTTCTGGTAAGATGAAATCCATATCCGAATCCGAACACATCCTCCTAAAGGTTCTCGGTCCTTGAAAAGACCAGTGATATGTGGAATTTTTACCCCGAAATCCCTCTCGATGGCCAAACTCCTGCTTTTGAGAGGCCTTCGGGATCCCATAAAGACTCCTGGTGATTTCGTGCCTCATTCAAAAACATTCTTGGAAAGACTCCAGACTTGGAAAGACCGAGGTGTTTTACCCAGTAAACCCCCTACGATGGCAGACCTCATGCTTTTGCTGCAAATGCGTAAATCTCCTTTTCGTTTGGTGTAGTGACAAAACCAAAGGGTTGATGCCGGTAGTAGCCTTCTGTTCTGACATGGTCTAAGGACTGCTGCCGACCGATAACAACCGGGATCAACTGTTTAACGTTCTTTCCGAGGCACGGAGAGGCTGAGATGAAAGTGTCACTAGCGGTCTCCATACCGAATATTCTCATGTCCTCAGTAAAGCTAGTTGCAAATAAATAAAATAGCCAGGTAAATGTAACATTATCTATTCACCCAACAACATGGCATTAACAACATTGCATTAATTGCCTCGACTATGACCCTAATTAATGTAATGAGTTGACTTTTCTATTATTGTTCTCTATACTGTTGTCTTCAACAGCAAATGCATTTAAAGAATTCAAATATAACCCGAAAAATAATTATAAACAATCAAAAATATGTTATCTAAGTACAAACCTCATATTTTAAACCGCAATCTCTTTTTACTTGCGATAAACATACAAAGTTCACGATCTCTTGCATCAGTCCAGCCACCCAGTGCTCTAAGGTTACTAGTCTCAGACCTGGCATATCTTATTGTCAAATTTCGGGGATACAAGCCTCTCTTTGTCAGTGTCACAAACAGGAAAATTTCTTGCATTCTTTCCATTAAAGAACAATTTGGATTGTCACCAAACATACATTGTCCAATCTGAAAAACTCTCGGTCCTTCAATGGAAAACAGGCTGAATACTCTCTGATTTCCTTCAGCTCTTTTTGTCGCTAAATATCTCAAGGAGTTGACCCAATCATAGTCGTTGTAGTAGCAGAAGTCGTATTTCAATCTCTTTATGGTATTCCAGATACTTCTGTTGAAGGCTAAGCCTGCATCGAATTCTGTTGCGCCAAATTCCTCGATAAGAGTTGCCCCCGTTTCAAGGTGATATTGTGACAGCAATGGCTGACGAGCTCCCACGCTTATCATTTCACAATGAGCACAGTAATCTGGCAGCATTTTGGCTAACCACTTCACCGTATAAATAAAATCTTCAGTAACATATTGATCTTCATCAATGAAAATCATGTAACCTTCGTAATATTTCGTCACTTCCAGTTGATCGAATATATGATTCATTTTCCACCACCAACTATGTTTCTTTTGTGCCAACATTGCATCTCTCTTAGATTTGGTAGCTTTTTCACAGTGGTGTAGCTCAGTGCAGTATCTGGGATCTACTCCGGGGAAAATACGAGGATGCAGCTGAGAGCTGTATGGATAAAATATCTGGGTATACCTTGCGAAATCTATTCTTTCGATGAGATCGTTGATACCTTCATCGTAGTGGTCATGGGCGAAAATTAGTAAAGATTTTGGGATGTCAGCTACTTGTTTTAGAGACTCCAGTAGTTCCTTCAGGTGAAATATCTTTGTATGCACGTGTATGACTATTATTGTTGTTCGATCACTCACAGGACCGTATAAATATTCATTGTGGACTTTCTGTTCGTCGTTAAACTTTTTCACCTTTATTCTTAGTTTCAGTATAGTGTCAATTTGGCTTTTGTAATCTTGAACGTTGCTATCAGCGTAGATATCGGTGTTTGTATCATCCAAATCGTCGCTGAAAATTAGTCTTCTCCTCTCTTGCTTCATGCGGCGTACTCTCAAAGCAAAAAGCACAAGGATAGTGCTAATTGTAACGAAAATTAATATAAAATATAAATATCTTCTACCAAGACCTTTAGTATTTACCATTGTAACGGGAATTTACAGCTGTTGTAAAAATGTAAATAGTAAAAATAATTTCTTGACTCACCAGCAAAATTACAACTACGTAGAAATGAAAACTGTCATTATTTGACATAAATTTTCGAGTGACTTTTTAATTTTTTTTTCAAGGTTTCATTACAATACCGTTTTAGTATTTCCGATTGTAATCTTTTTGATGCTGTACTTTCAGGAACATCGCCATCAGGAGCGCACACTGAACCCTGGACTTTCGTAGTGGTCCAGGACGCTGAGATGAAGGAGGCTATCAGACGCATAGTCGAAGAGGAAGAGGAACTGAACTACGTCAAGAGGATGTCCAGACAATGGGTGACTGACCTGAAGCCCTTCGCGACGGACCACATCAAGCCTTACTTAACAGACGCGCCAGCGATATTACTGGTCTTTCGACAGACCCACTCCTGGAGACCGGATGGAAAGAAGAAAATGCATTATTATAGTGAAGTCAGCGTGGCGATCGCTGCTGGAATTCTATTGGCAGCTGTTCAGGTATATCATCACCATCAGCCCGTATCGGTTTACTGCTGGGCGTACGTAGGTATATCACAAGACACGACATTCAAGACGATTCTCGGCACATCGGTCATTATGGGACCAAACCAGTTCGGTGATATTTTGTAAGTGTCGGCACGACTAAACCGAAAAATTCTTCCAACGAAATTGGCGGGCAGTAGCCAGCCAATTCCGTTGAAGAAAGACATCGAGCTAAACCTACATGCCTGAGATGTGCCTTAGAGAAAAATATAAGGCATGTATAGTCCACCAATACGCACTGGACCCGCGTGGTGTTTAACGGCGATGTAATGGAAAGACTGTGCCCAACAGGGCCCATTATCTAGTCCTAATTAATGTCCCATTTAAATAGGCTGGATGATGATATTTTCCGCTTATTCTTGGGTCATTTTGGTGGTGTTCTTGGGAACACCACCAAAATGACCCACCGAGTTGTCATGATGAATGAACAGGTGGACGCTACCTCAGAGCGACAAATAACGATTCCTCATGATACCCCGGTGGTGTCATTTTAGTGGCGTCAGAGGAATGAACCATGTATCCCATTCCCCTGTTCCAGTACTGCGGACTCGTTGCTCTGACGTCGACGCCCCTCAACTGCAACGCCAGGGTCCGCGACCTGCTCTCGCGGCCAGCCAACGAGAGGCTGGAGCTTCTCCTGCCGGTCGGAAGACCAGGCCAGGACGCCACCGTGCCTGATCTACAGAGGAAGACCTTGGAGGAAATCATGATCAAGATCTGAACTGTTTAAACTAGGATTTAACTTTAGTAATTGACCTAAGAATACTTGTATATGACCAGAGGGCCTAACCGATAAGCTTTCGATTTCGATTTTGATTAGAAAGAAAAATGTATGGGATTTAGTTTGCTTTTTCGTTCGCAGATGCATTCCACATGATACCACGAAAATGACCCACCGGGGTGTCATGTGGAATGAACAAGCGGACTTACTTCATAGTGGTGTCATTTTAGGTGATATCATGGGGAATGAACCAAAGTCACCTGGTTAGGCCCTCTTACCATGAATTATATCCGGTTATTTCACTCGCTAGCGATTTCGTAAATACCGTTGCTAAGGTAACGTTTGTCATAGTTGCGATTTTTGGTGCGGTCAGTAGCGGAACTAAGATCCCACAATTCACAAGATCAGCGGGTATAAAAATGTGTCATTGCACATTTCCTCTGATGGCAATTCATTTCCCGAATTCTTAGCAACTGTGCTAGGAATTTGGGAAAAGAATTGCCATCAGCGAAATTTCGCAATGACGCCTTTATAGACCCACAGGCTTGGTGATTACGATGCGACGAATTCGTAGTTACGGTATTTATGTACTCGCTGACGTAGCGACTGACCTTACTGCAGCTTCATGTGTGACATAGGGTGATCCTACCTTTCACAGACACAATACCGTTGCGAGATGAAATAGCTTGAAACGATGTAAAGTTGCGCGCAGATTATTGTTGTATATGGAGACGAACAAGGGCGTCGCCAAGGGGGGGCAGGTAGGGGCAGCTGCCCCCCCCCCCCCTAGAGATTAGAAAAAATATCCAGCCCAATGCAAAGTCCTTAGTCAGGTACTGGAAAGCGATGAGGCGAGAGCGAGCGGGGAGAGGAGAGTGCTCCTGTCTCTCCTATTCCGTCCACGCGGCCGCGTCGTCGCCTGCTCTCACACACAGCTGTAATTTATATCGGTTTGCCCCCCTCTGGGCCATCGGCTGGCGACGCCCTTGGAGACGAACATAATAATATTAGAAGTGTTATATATTTAACGAAACCACCTTAACGTCGCTTCAAACTGCTTCAAGCTGCCTCACATCACTCTACGTCACAACTTGAGCGCTTGAGTTCTGTGGCATCCTTTCCATTGGGGTCTTCCGTCAATCTTCTTTGTCAAACTGGTTTTCCAGATTTTAAGCAAATGAATGCCTTGTTGAGATTACCTGAATGGTAGTTCGGTTGTTTTGACCCTAGCATGAGCTAGCAATCAGGGTAACGCCGTGGAGCTGTCAAGCCATTGTCAAACGTCCGTTTGACGACGGTTTGACGGGACTGCATCTGCGACGTTACGCCGATCGTGGACCAACTGCAATGTCTCATTGGTTGTCCATATCCATTGGCCCATGATGGATGTTGTTACTTTAGAATTTTTTTGCTATAATGCCTAAATTAAAACATAAGACAAAGTAATAATGATGTTGTGATAAAATAAACATTCTCAACTTTTCCAATAACATTATCGTGTTTTGCTGTGAATCGCCCATCGTTCATGATCATGAAGAAAATTCGAGAAGTATAAATTAGTCCAATTATTGACTTTGTCGTCTCAGTAGTTCAATTATACAGAAAATCCCCTAAATGTACGGTACAGTGCCTAGGGGTTGGTCCTGTTTGCCATGGGATTAGCGTTTTCCATTGCGGACCCACCATACACACATATTTTTAACAAAGAATGCAATGTTTACATCGGTCGCCAAACTGCAATGCAGTTTGTTGGCGTAGTTCGTGGTACTTTGTGGTGGTGGTGTAGTGGTGGTGGATCTTTTTTTGCAAAACCATACAACTGGTAGTGTTGTGACTGACCAGGGGCGCCGGCCAGTGGTACGGTTGGCCCGTCGGGCGTGGTCCACAATCTTATGATCCCGGCCGGCCCCTCTAGCACTCGCTGTAGGTGCTGTGGAGTTGTTATTGCCATTGCCAACTGTGCCATTGTTGTCAAAAACGCGTTTGACTGTTCCGCGGCGATTACGCCCGATCGCTACCGCTGTGGCAGGACTAGGAACAGCGATTCCCCATGACACCTTGGTGGAGTCACTTTTCAGTCAACTCACAATTCACAATCAAGTCACAATTCTCGAAAGGTTAAACCACAGGGTCAAACTCGCGAATGGTAAAATTCGTTAAGCTATCAGAGATTTAAAAAATAAATCTTTTTTTTTCGTTTGGACTGTCAAAACTGACAGTCCAAACTGACTGATTTTGACAGTTTTTATCAGATTTTGAGAGTTTTTTTTGTCAGATTTTGACAGTTCTTGTCAGATATTGACAGTTCAAATCCCGGACCGCTTAGCGTTTGACCAAATGCGAATCCGACCTTACGCGAATTTACCCTTCGCGTTTTATTGGGACATTAAATTAAATTAAATAAACGAAACCCTTTTACATTGCATTTATTTCAAAGAACATCCAAAATTGACACACAATTTTAAAGTCGCTCCGCGAACCAGAAGACTAGAAGTTGAACAGACATTACGACAAAAGTGCTGGGAGCGACATAGTACGGGGTTGGCAACAGGTCCACCTAACTGATCTCCCTGGTGTATCATGATGGCGATACAAAACTCCCCAAGAATCACCAGGCTGGACCACAAGCACCAACCATGGAATGTGGATTTAGCAGCGGCGGCGTCTTCTGCGGCGACGGCACGAACGACGACGTCGCCGACGGCTACAACTGCGACGCCGACGACGCCGGCAGCTGCCTCGGCGCCGACGGCGGCGACGGCAACTGCGACGCCTGCGACGGCGACGACGACGACGACAGCTGCGACGACGGCGACACTGTCAAATAAGAACCATCATTAGGCAGTTGTTCGACCGCCGGCGATGAGCGAGTAGCGAGTAAAGCTATCAAGTATACAACGAGTGTGCGAGCAGCGAGTGGCGCGTATAGTTTTGTATAGCACGGCTATCAGCGAGTGTCGCTGAGCGACGGGCGATTACTCGCTTCACTCGCCTACTCGCCAGTGTAGCTCAGCGAGTAGGCGAGTATAGCCGGGTGATGGGATGTGCTCGCTCGGCGACAAAATAGCCGAGCGAGTACTCGCCGGCGGTGTGAACAGTTGGCGATGAACTATTAATATATGCATCTCTTTTGTTTGCACGGAATGTAGTATCTTTTGTACGTTTCTTGGGCGAGAAAATAGCCGGGATTTACTCGCTGGCGGTAGGACAACTGTCTTATACCGATTGACTTGACACTACAGCATAAAATACATGTGATCCCCCGTGGGTAAGGTGGGTCTTCGGCGTTGACCTTGGAAGGTGTAGGCACAGCTAACAGCAGATCAAGTGCAACACTTTGGACCGTTATTATTATCTGCGTCATAAGAGTTGAATTCGTACTGCAAGTGTTACCATTGATCTGCTGTCCACATTTATGTAATACGATGAAAAAAGCATGTGCCAACCAGATCCGCACTACGGTCATTTTTTTCTGAAGGTAAGTAAATACGATGTCCTTGGTGGATGCTGCTGTCCATTCACGTCCTATTGTCTTCAGAAGAGTGCTCCAGTGTTGAAGTGCTCACATAACACAAATTTGATGTATTTCGACTTGTATAGAGATTGAAATAATAGACGGAACTTACAAGGAAATCGAAAAAAAAATTGGACGGGGACTGTGAACGTGTTAAAACTTAAAACATTACTTACACGACGCCGGCGCCGGCGCCGGCCGCATCGGTCGGTTGGCTCGGAGACGGACGAGATGGAGCGCCGGCGCATCACTTTGTCAGCACTGCCGCGCCTGCGCAACGAAAGAACACGTCGATAAAGTCGTCGAACACGTCGAAACAGCAGCGCATATTAGCAGCAGAGGCTTTTGAAAATGGCGGGAAACGACGGTTGCGAAATTATCGTGTTGGAGCGGTCGTACGATCATCATCTTTGATATTTTGATCCGAAGTTTTTATTGAATATTTTATTGATTTAAGTCTATTACAACCCAAAACCTAATACTAATGTATTCCTAACACAACAAGTGATATATTATTATAAAAAAATAAATGATAAAGTGTGTAAATTAAGTAATATCCGTAGATTATTAAAAGTTAACTTGAAATAACAGTGATACGAAAAAGTGTTCAGTGAAACGCGTAAGCGACGTCAAATCCACGGCGCTTACGACTTTCTCGTCGCCACCTCGCTTATCTGTTCCGGTATGGGCGCACAACTGTTTGCAAAGTGACTACAAAATTATAAAAATATAGCATTGAATGACAACAAATCAGCTTGACAAAGATAAACCAACACAGAAGCGAGGACAGAGCTGTAAGCTAGATACCTGTCTCTCTGTGAGGCCTCTCTCGAAATATTGCCATCATGTCATATAATAACAAAAACGGTAGAAAATGCTCCAAATGCAAAACAATACTACCGAGGCGGGAATATTTGGAGTGTTCGAAGTGTAAGAAATGTTTCGACTTAGAATGTGCAAATGTCCCATCGAAACGTTACTATAATACAATGACATTCCAACATAGAGAAAATTGGTCATGTCAAAATTGCATAGATAAATTACACAAGGAAAAGAGTAGTACACCGAACCTTATAACTGCACCTTTACGCAGAGATTTTTTAAATTCCGATTTGCCTGTGACTCTGGCCTCTACTGCGCTGCTCAAGGACCAACAGTTAAACCAAGGGAATACTATGATCCCTGTAACAATTCCGGACAATGATATAACCCCTCCAACGATGCAGAATAACGATGGCACCGATAGGAGTAAATATAAGATAAACATTCCGGTAGAAAACTCATTTCAATCCCTGTCGGAAAATGATGATCTGGACTACGATAGCTGTGAAATGGAACATAAAGCACACAACAGAAGCTGTCCAGATATAAGCACATTTAGCACATACCACGAACTTGAAACTTTGAGAGAAAAGATAATAGATTTAGAAGAAAAGTTATCCATAGCTGATCAGGAAATAGAAAATCAAGTAGCTGAGAACTTCGCACAAAAAAAAGAAATTGCCGAATACAAATCAAAAATCGAAAAGTTTACACACATTTGCCAAACACCCAGAAAAAGTGACATTTCCTCCAGTAAAAAGAAAGGAAAAGAAATATCAAACAACACTCCACGAACGAATGAATTTGATAAATATAACCAGCAAATAAAGGACCTCAAACATCAAATAGAACTATTAAACAAAGAATTGACGTTAGCATATAAAAACATACAGGAACTTAAAATTGAAATGGATACCTGTGCTCAAACAAACAGTGGATTGATTGATTCGGAACCACAAAATATAAACTGTCAATCAAGTAGATACAGTCGCAAAATCTGCATCATAAGTGGCACATCATACAAGCGAACTCTACAAATTGCACAGAGAGTATTCCCTGAAGATAACATATGCCACTATAAGCTGCCAAATTCAAGGATACCTCGGATAATAAATGGTCTCGACAAAAAGCTTCAAGAATTTACATTAAGTGACTATTGTGTGCTGTTCATCGGACCAACCGACTTCGAAACCACTTCCGATTACTATAAAACTGTCGATATGCTCAAAGATGCTATTGGGAAAGTTTGTAATACAAACGTTATAATAGGCTTACCTACCTATAAATGTATAGATTCTGCAAATATCTTTAACAATCGAATAGAGTCATTTAACAATAGTTTATATTATGACAATTTTCGTCATGGTTATGCGTTCATTTTAGACTCTAATAAACACTTACAATATACAGGTGAAATGTTCTCACACACTGATGGTACAGTTAACAAAAAAGGTATGATGACTATCTTTAGCGATCTAAATGACCTTATCAACGATATTGATTTGTTTTTTCGTGGCCCAAATAAAAATAAAAACTAATACAAATATCAACTACTTTAACGTTACCGACACAAAACGGGACTGTAAAGACAGGAATAATTATAAACCTAAAACAATATATAATAATACTAAAACCAAAAATAATGCAAGTGTGACAATAATGATACAGAACATTCGCGGGCTAATGTGTAAGACGAATGAGATAAATGCTTTTTTACAGGATAACAAGAGTATAGACGTATTGTGTCTGACGGAAACATGGCTCAACCCAGGACAGAATGAATATGTACATATAAATCGTTATGAGCTGGCCACATATTATAGTAGAGAACGAAGAAAGCATGGAGGAGTGTGTATCCTAATTAAAGATAACATCAAATATGTGGAATCGGACACTATTAAGCAATTGAGTGTCGAGTTTGTCATCGAAATGTGTGCAATAGAAATCACCTCCTTGAATCTGATTGTCATATGTGTGTATAGGGCAGATCGCGACTTGGATATATTTACACAACAAATATCAAATCTCTTTATGAAAATTCAGGGTAAACTGCCACATAAGCGCATAGTGATAGCGGGAGACTTTAATCTCAATTTCATTAACACAACAAAACCAGTTAGGGAGCTGGAAAGTCTTGCATTATCATACAACTTAAAGCAGCGTGTTACGACACCGACAAGAATCACAAAATCTTCGAAAACCTGCATTGATCTCGTGTTCTCGAACTTCGCGCCAGATGATGTCAATGTCCAGCAACTGGGATTTTCTGATCACAGTGCAATTTTTGTTAAAATTGAATCCAATGGAAATGGGACAAAAAAAGATAACCGAGTATGGTTTACCGAGAAACGAAGCTATAGTGAAAATAATAAACGGATGTTCAAAAATGAACTACAAAAAGTGTGTTGGCAACAAATCTTAGACCCTAATAAAGATATAAATATGAATTATGACAGCTTCAGTACAATCTTAGTGAATATCCTTAACAATACAATACCCAAATTAAAAATCAAACTAAAACCTAGAACATATAAAACTTGGCTAACTAAATCCTTACGAAAATGCTGTAAAACGAAACGAACATTATATATACTATTCCAACAGTCAGAATCCCATATACTAAGAGATTATTACCAAAAATACTCAACAATACTTAAAAAAGCGCTATCAAAGGCACAAAGATTGTATCAAAAAAATCGTATCCATAAATCTAACAACACAACCAAAACTGTATGGCAAATAATAAAAGAAAAGAAGAAAACCCTCAGCCAACGCCACACTGAAGATATAACTCTGGAACAAAATGGTATACGAATTACACATCCCCAAGAAGTTGCGAACATGCTTAATAATTTTTTTGCAAATGTAGGGAACACTGTCAGTAGTAATGTCACGGGCAGCAACACCAACGGTATCACCTGTGATGGCCGGGACTCCTACGCAAACACGCCAAGAGTGCTCCAATCCATCTTTCTACAACCTGTAACACCGGTTGAAATCAAGAAAACAATTGCTAATCTTAAGAATACTACTAGTGTAGGACATGACGAAATACCGGTAAATATATTAAAGCATTGCAAAGATGAGTTATCTGAACCTATATGTAAATTAATAAACTGGTCGCTTGAACGAGAAACATTTCCAGACAAATTAAAAATTGCAATCATAAAACCTATTCATAAAAAAGGAGAACGCCACGATCCCAGTAATTATAGACCAATTTCACTATTACCTACAATATCAAAAGTTTTTGAAAAAGTAGTATCACAGCGCCTCACTGGCTACCTGGAAAAGTATGAATTGTTAAATGATCATCAGTACGGATTCAGGAGAAAGCGATCGACAATATTGGCAGTATACCGATATGTGCACCAAGCTTTACTGTACCTTGATCGGAAACGATATGCAGTGGGATTGCTCCTGGACATGTCGAAAGCTTATGACAGGGTGTGTCATCGCATCCTGCTGAGAAACCTGGAGGACCTAGGTATCCGTGGACCGCTACTGGGCTGGCTACGATCATACCTGAGTGCGAGGCCGCAGCACGTGCGTTTGGAGCGGCGTGACCCGACGTCACACACCATCACCTCCGTCACCTCACCTGCCTTATTTATTGACCACGCTATACCGCAGGGCAGTGTCTTGGGCTGCGTGCTTTTCTTGGTCTACGTTAATAGCTTACCAGATATCTTACAAAACATACATACCGTGCTGTTTGCGGACGACGTCTCCTTACTATTTGATGTAGACAATGAACGAGATTTAAAATTAAAACTAAATCATGCTCTCGATATTGTACATAATTGGCTTCACCATAAAAACCTAGAGATTAACCTTAAAAAAACTAAATTAATTCAATTTCACCCCCATCAAAAGAAGACCTTACAAATAGATTACATATACAATAACAACCCCATTAAATGCGTCAATTATACTAACCTGCTAGGGATTGAGATAGATACTCATCTAAATTGGAAACCGCATATAGAAAAAATTGGGAAAAAACTTAGCCAATTCATCTACGCTTTGCGAGAAATAAAAAAATCTACAGATATAAATACCGCCGTTACCGCATACTATGGATACGCGTATAGTTGGATCAAATACGGAATTATATTATGGGGAAATAGTACAGACGCAGACAACATATTTAAGTTGCAAAAGAAATGTATAAGAACAATAGTGAACATTAAACAGATAGAAAGCTGTAAACCATATTACGAAAAACTTAATATACTAACTGTGCCATCTATCTACATCCTAGAAATGAATATATTTGCACGTAAACACCAATACTTATTCACAAAAAGGGGGACCACCACCACACGAAATCTAAGAAATATATATGATTATAATATTACAGGATGTAAATTGAATATGTCGAATAAAAATACGCATAACATGGCGATAAGAATATATAACAAATTACCTGAACATATTAAAACAATAACGAAAGATAACCTATATATAGAAACTGTTAAAACAATATTGCAGAAAAAGTGTTACTATAAGATTGGGGAATATTTAGAGGATAAAGATGTGTAATGAATTATGACAATTGTACCTATTTCGACTATCTGACTTATTATATGATATTAATGGTGATATATATTGTAAAATTGCTATACCGACAAGGTCTGAACTATGTATGATTCTATTTAAACAACTTACATCTTGTTAAACTACCTACTCATAGTTTGTGCAATGAATAAATGAATGAATGAATGAATTATAATTTTGTGTTTAATGTCACGTTGAATTAATCAGAAAATGTTCGCGAATGACAGTGTGATGAAATTATTGGAGGATTCATGCAGGATCTTAAGTTTGGCGCTATAGTCAAGAGCCCCACTACGAGCTCGGAAGTGAACGTGACTGTCGAACTGCTTCGTCCAGAGTGATGACGCTATGGCGGCTCCTCTGGGTGAAGACATGAAGACGCGGCTACCCAGGGTGAGGACGCTACGGCGACTCCCCTTCAGGAAATATCATATCGTCTTCATTCATGAAGACGATATGATATTTTGAATATTCTGTAACATGATATTGGCAAATGACGAACTGTCGAGTCCAATAAGAAAATAAATAGTAGCAGCAGATGTATAATCTGAAAAATGACACCATCGGGGTGTCATGGGGAATAGCTACGGCATTCCCTGTTTATTCCCCATGACACCTCCAGGGCGTCATATTGATAGTGTCTAGAGAAATGACAATGCCAGATTCTGCCCCACCATCAACCGCAAGTTGTACAAGATAACGAATAAATGTAAAAATATCTCCGTTTTTTATTAAAATTATTGGTTTAAAATAAAGTTTTGTACAAGTTGCGATTCGAAAAAACAGCTTAATTAATAATTCAGAAAATAGTAAGAAATCGAAGCAAATTATTCATTGTTTTCTTCTACAGGAGTTGCGAGAGTAGTAGAAAATGATACTGATTATGATTATGCAATATGAAACCTGTAATAAGTCCCCAACAAAATGATAGGTATACAGCTTAAATGGTCACGTAGTTTTGTAGGTGGGGCAAAGCTCCATTGAAATGTGGCAATGTCTTTTTACTTTCCCTCAAAACATACCTTCGACTCATTTGTCCATCTTCGGAACCCGGATGCTCGCTAGAACAGATAAACAATAAAGCTGTTATTCATCATAAACCTAGTTAAACCTCTCCTTTAAATCGTGTTGCTATCCCTTTCACACTTCGTTTAAAAAGGTTAAGATAGAAAGGGACAGGGGGCCTAAACGGTAGCGTAACTTTAAATCACATTTATGAATAACAGCCTAAGTAGCTAGATAAGTTCTCATATGCAAGACACTTGGAAATAGACAGCGGAGTATTATTCTTCTCGTGTGGTTTATTTTATTTATTTATTTATTTATTCATTATAATATAGTGAACAAACCTATTTGTCAGAGTTAATCAGGCCGCCCGTAGGTCTATGTTAAAGTTTATTGCAAGTAAGCACGTTGTGTACATTTTTGCACGTCAATATGTTTTCGAATTTATATTTACACCACTTTGCAAGGAAAAGGTGCCAACGCTGAGGAGAAAAATTAGCAAAAAAAGTCTCAGCCTTTAAAATATTAACAACACAATTATTTAATAACTGGGTACTTAATTAGTTATTACTATTATTACCAATCTAAACTTTATACTTCATGCGGAACCGGCGACACACACCATGCATGTTCATCGTTTAAATAGTCCTCTATCCTGTAATACGCCTTCTTAACAAGTGTTCCTTTAATGAAATTTTTAAATTTCCTCTCTGTCAACGTCGTGACACTTTCTGGGAAATTGTTATAAAAGCGAATACAGTGCCCCATGAAGGATGTACAATCGTTGACAGAATTTTTCGCTTACAAATGACCATGCCAGATTCTGCCCCACCATCAACCGCAAGTTGTACAAGATAACGAATAATGTAAAAATATCTCCGTTTTTTATTAAAATTTTTGGTTTAAAATAAAGTTTTGTACAACATGCGAGTCGAAAAAATATTCAGTAATACAGAAAATAGTAAGAAATCGAAGCGAATTATTCATTGTCTTTGTTATCATTTTCTACTACTCTCGCAACTCCTACTGATTATGATTATGCTATATAAAACCTGTAATAAGTCCCCAACAAAATGATATATGAGCTTCAATGGTCACGTAGGTGACCAAAGGTGGGGCAAAGCTCCATTGAAATGACAATGCCAGATTCTGCCCCACCATCAACCGCTAGATGTACAAGATAACGAATAAATGTAAAAATATCTCCGTTTTTTATTAAAATTATTGGTTTAAAATAAAGTTTTGTACAACATGCGAGTCGAAAAAATAGCTTAATTAAGAATTCAGAAAATAGTAAGATATCGAAGCGAATTATTCATTGTCTTTGTTATCATTTTCTACTACTCTCGCAACTCCTACTGATTATGATTATGCAATATGAAACCTGTAATAAGTCCCCAACAAAATGATATATGAGCTTCAATGGTCACGTAGGTGACCAAAGCTGAGGCAAAGCTCAATTGTTTCATGTCTATAAGGTAAGGGTTTGTGATGAGCCCCTACATCTCCTACAGCGGAGTAAGTTGTGAAATGCTCACCTATTTTCAGCCTTCTTGTCGTTCTGTTCGGCCTCAATTTTCTTCCTGCCCGAGGTGTGCTCGTCGCGGCGATGGCAATGGTGGTCTGAGCGGCGTCGGGCGGCGCCTGCTCGCCGGGCCCTGAGCAAAACAACGCGGCAATTGAACATTTAAAATGGAAAACTAAATTTAAATTGTTGTTGCCGTAGCTTTAATGTTGGTGGAGTCCAGCGACGAAAAACTAAACTGTTAATTTATTAAAGATAAATAGAGATAAATTTTCATCACGACCGGGATTCGAACCTCGCCTCGTCCCGGGTTTTCTCCATTTATCATTTAGATTTTCGTTTCGCATAGCGCATATGCAAGAAAATATCAAAACATGTTAATTTATTGTCGATAGAGTTCAGGGGATGCGCTGCTTCGATTTTTACTAGCCATGAATGTTACATTTTTGCCGAAAATTAGTACAAAAATTTCGTTCGCGCAGCGCTGCTGACAGGACAAAAAAGGCCATCGACAATTCAAACTGCTGTAAGATGGAAGCTGCAACCATCGCACCATCCATCTATGGGAGAGATTGGAGATTGTTCTGAACCCGTGGTTGCCTACCACAGCACGCTTTACGGGAACTTTATTGCCGCGTACATGCAGAATGACAGTGGAAGGAAGGAAGACTTACGTCCAGCAGTGGACGGATACAGGCTAACAACGACAATGCAGAATGTGGAATGTTCTGCGAATCGCAGTTTTGAGCATGAGCTCAAAAACGTCCTTGCAATTTGACAGTTGTAAGAGCAAGTTAACACTAAGCGCCGCACCCATATAACGCGTTGCAGCATCATGCTGAGGTAGTTGACTCCTTCCACTTAAACTTAAATAGATTTAAATGTTTGTGTTTGTTCTTCTTCATAAGTTGTGCTCAAAATTGTACGGATTTTTCTTTCCTTTTCTCGAGTGGTTAAGCGACCAAACCTATTGTCACGAGTTAAGCAGGTCGCCTGGTATACGCCTCTGACGTGGTCTAACGACTGCTGTCGAGCGACAACAACCGGGACCAATCTGCTTTACGCGCTCTAAGAGGCACGCTCAGATGAAAATGTCACAAGCGGTTACCCATCCAGGTACCGACCGCGTCCAACGTTGCTTATCGTTTTTAACGTATATTCGCAAGAAGACTATGACGTCTAAGATCACTTGTCTGGATTGAATCTCTGCCTAAGACCTAGGAAACTACAGAAGCTTGCCTGGAAGAAATCGCTTAAAGCGATAAGGCCGCCTGTCTGTACACTAGCTAACTTTGGTTTTTATATGTAACTGATGTATTTTCATTTGTGTGCAAATAAAGTATATTTGAATTTGAAGTCTAGCTCACTTGCGATGCATGTCCAGGTATGTCTTCAGCCCGGCGGTGTAGCGCGGCACGTCCGCCTCGCTGCGCTTGCGCATAAACAGGACCATGTCATCATTGATCTTCTTCTTGTCCTTGCTGCCATCGCCCTTCTTCTCCTTGCTGACATCGGTAGTCGGCTCCATCGCCGCGGCAATACGGGCTATCTTATCTGCAATATCAACAATAGATGAATTAACTAAAGCAGGGCTTCCCAAACTGTGCGTCGCGACGCCCTGGGGCGCCGCGGCACTATCCTAGGGGCGTCGCAAGGCGATCTACATAAATAAGCTGTCTGTATCAATGGCAATTACCAAACTTGACCCCATTTTGAGAAACTGCTCAGAAAAGCAAGCACATCGTTCTTGTTAATAGCCAGACAACAAAGTATAATAAATAAATATTTTCATGCTCGTTCTTCAGGGTTTTTTACTCTATTTCTAATGAAAATCATAGAGGTTATTTGAAGTTTTTCTGATAACTTGTTACTAGGCTACAACTACATCTTTGGTAGGTACTTTTTGACATAAGGGCGGGGGCGTCGCGATAAAAGTGGCAAATTCCCAGGGGCGTCATAGTTAAAATAAGTTTGGGAAGCCCTGAACTAAAGGACTCGTTGAGCTCGTAGTCCAGTTGCAAATAGGTACACGTTGAAAAGATCGTACAAGTTAAGCAACGCTGGGTGAGGTCAGTACCTAGATTGGGACCGCTGATGACACTTTCATCTGAGCCCTTCCGTGCCTCGGAAAGCACGTTAAGCAGTTGGTCCCGGTTGCTGTCGCTCGGCAGCAGTCGTTAGGCCACGGCAGGCGGCCTGAATAACTCTGACAAATAGGTTTGGTCACTAAACCACACGCCAAAAAATTTAAAAAACTAAAGGACGCGAAATGATCCAAAAATATATGAGAAACGAGTCAACTAATATTTTGGCAGTAATGACGGTAGATAGAATAAGAAATGAGTATATTCGTCAGACATTGCTCATAGAATCAGCAAACTGAAGTGGCAGTGGGCTGGTCACATCTGTCGTAGAACCGATAACCGATGGGGGAGACGAGTTCTCGAATGGAGACCACGAACGGTCAAACGCCGTGGTAGTCAAGTGGAGCCATGATTAGATAAACTCGGAGGGATGACCTATGTAAAGTGGCTGTGAGGCACTGAATACTCACCAAATCCAATTTTTGCGTATCATTGTATCACTTTTGCACAAATTTAGAATAAAATAGATCTAAAATAAAATAGATTTAGAAAAAATAATTATATCAAAACGTTCGACATAGCAGATAATTTCTTCTGTGAAAAATGATTTTTGTTTTTTTTCGAATCCGTCACATCATTTTAAAATTTGAAAGAAGAATTCCGGAGTCTAGCGGCCAGTTATTTCTACCACTCTTTGAAACAAACTTTTTACAGATTATTAATGAAGTGCCAAAGAGTTTTTATTATTATTAGGGGTATTATTAGGTCATTAGTGGTGTTTATGAATTGATTTATAAACATATGTTATTCATACATAAACGTGATTTAAAGTTACGCCACCGTTTATGCCCCTGTCCCTTTCTATCTTAACCTTTTTTAACGAAGTGTGAAAGGGATAGCAACACGATTTAAGGAAAGTGAAGTTTAACTATGTTTAAGAATAAGCATACGATAGGTCATTTGATGGCTTGATGACATGGATGGATTTATAGATCGATTATTTTTAAAACGGCGAAGGAAAACATCGTGAGGAAACTTGCGCACACAGACCCAATAGCACAGACCCTGTTAAGGTGCAAAGCTAGGCACCATTCTGCATATATACAGAACTATGTCGGAACAAACTCCGGAAAAATACTAACTTTTTTTAAACCAGATGCTTTAATTGTGAAGTTCTACTATCGTTATCTGAATTATGTTCAAATTAAATCTTCTTTTTTTTAATTTTCATTTTATTCTTCTTGCATTTCTAGCTCTACCTCTCTCTATTTAATAATCTTAATTTCCATGACTAGTTAGCCTGGAAGAGATCGCTTTTAGCGATAAGGCCGCCAAAATTGTACATTATGTTCTGTATTTTTGTTTTCTGTAGGTAATTGTTGTGTATTTTATGTACAATAAAGTGTATTTTAATTGAATTGAATCTTAAATACGTCTTTAAAAAGAATTAAAATCATTCCAGTACTATCGGAGTAGTGTGAAAAATGCAAAGTTGAAATTAAATAAATAAATAAATTTATTTTCAAAAACACCAGCATATAAATGATACAAAAATAAGGTACCTCCTAGTAGGCAAAGTAAAAATTCGCCTGTACAGGAGGGACCACTCTTTCTTAGGTTAAATAAAATAAAACATGAGGTAAGTTTAACAAATTAATCTTAACTTAGGCATGCAGGCAGGCAATGCAAATTGAATGATAAATGTGTTGATATTCAGTCACGGCAATAGAACGAACTTCACAATTTGCATCTGGTTTTAAAAAGTTAACAGCCAACGTGTTCTGCGCAAGTTTATGCGGACATAGTTTTGTGTGCAGAAAGGTGCCCAGCGTTTCACCTTAAATTTGACATGCATTAGGGGTGAGATTAGCACAAATTAGAGTCGAACAGTCGACAGCAGATCAATACCGGTAACACTTTGGACTTCGGACCGTTCTTATTATTTGCGTCGTAAGACTCGAATTCGTACTGCAAGTGTTACCATTGATCTGCTGTCGACTGTACAAATCCTACTAGAATATTCGCCAAGGAATGGATTAATTCGGGATTTTAATCTTTCGGCCAAATGAACATTCGACGGCAAATGATATTCGGCCTTTCGTGCATAGGTCTTACGAAATTCGGTCTTATGATTTTTCGGCCTTATGATGCGTAACCAATGTATGTAAGTATGTATTCAAGTAGATAGGTACATAGGTATATGTATGTATTAAAATATACAAAATAGTCATAGAAGACTAGCCAAGAACATTCAGAATACAGTGTATTCCCTTTTATAACAGAAATGGGTTAATGGGGCCAGCCCGGAATCCATGCTTTCCCATTAGGAAGGCATTAGCACAATTTTACATTTTCCTAAATCCAAAACCTTGTTCGGTCGTAATAGAAGTCAGTTTCCTTCAATTGTAGTCCGAAGAAGTTTAGTCGGAAGTTAAAAATACGTCTTCGGCGAAGTTCGGCGGTCTTCGGAATCCGTCGTGAAAGCTCTCAGTGCGCGGCCGCCCGCCCTACCAGACATGCGTATGCGCATTGGGCGGAATTTCATACCAAGATAGTATTATTAAAACTTTATTTATTACTTAGTATTCTAATTATTATTTATTTGTTGGAGTTATTAAAAATAATTAAGTGAAATATATTAAGATATTTAAATCTAGGTTTAAAACATGATTAGAGTGAACAGTGAAAGTTATTTGTGAATGAAAAAAGTGGAATAAAATGTGATCGGCATATCTAATAGTAATAAACGCAGCAGAGGACAAAACTAGCATAATAGAATTACTTATTAATAAAAATTTAAATAACAACATTTAAAACAACTGACTGATTAATTAATCTAATTATGTAGATACCATAATACTTAAAGTTAATTAAGATGCATCTAGTATTAAAACTTTAGAAATAAAGATTTCTGATGATATTACAAATACCGGAAATCGTAAAATGGAAACAATTAGGGACCTATGAATCACGCGATTGACAAAATGCATTCCTCAACAAAACATCGGAACGCTTCAGTCAGCGGACGCTGCACGTGCTTTTATTTGTATTTATAAATAACCCAGACAAACCACTCATCGCCATGACGTCACTCAAAGAAAGCAGTGACGTCACCGATAGCCCAGCTAACGATAAACCACAAGGAAAAGATTTATCAGATCTTCCTCCTAGTGGCACCTCTTTACATAAAAGAAGAAGAGGTGAACCGCCTGCTTCTTTGTCTGTTAAATCTCCTCAAACCCCTTCGGATGCTGAGGGTTCTTCCCCATGCACTGCTGGCCCGACTTCAGAAGAATACTGGAGTCTCAATGACGGGGAAGTTATAGACCCTGAAGCTCTATGTGAAAGCATGCTTCAAAGATTAAAAGGACGCGATGACCCTGCCTCTAAACGAGGAAGAGAAGCAGCCTTAAAGACAAAAGATACAGTTGAAGTTTTAGACCAACTAGAGAAACTTCTCGAGCTTTTAGATCAGTTCGTGTCTTTGAAAGAACAAAACGGTCATCTCCTCAGGAGACTGAGAGACGTGAACTACTTGAAGAGACTTCACAATGCCCATAAAAGAATAGATAATGAGAATGACAAACTGAAGTCAGATACGAAGGAGATAGAGCTGTTAAATGAAGCTTTGGATGCCGAATTGGAGAGTGAATATGGTCAAGCGATATTTGACACTATGGTGGCTGGAACTAGTAGGCCTATGAAGCGGTCAGGATCGAAGTGGAAAGGTCACGCACGATTCGGGGGATCCTTGCTGAGGAAACAGCGGTCCAGGTCAGCTGGTGGTGACGACAGTGATGCTCCTCCTGGAACACCTCTTCGGAGGAGGTCCGAAGGAATATTTTGCAAGGAAGTTGAGAAGTCAAAAGTTTCAAAGTGGACCAGAGTCAAAGCTGCATTTAGGTAAGACTTATGTTTTTAGAAATGGGAAATAACAATTAATATTCAACTGTAGGTATATTAGGAAAGTGGCGAAGGTTGCCTAATGAACCTAGAAATTTTACAATTAAAACTATAGTGAGCTATTACTACAAATTAGTGTATATAAACGGATATCATTCACTTATATTGCGCGAAGAAGCGGGCGTGGCGTGCTCACCTTGAGTAAGACCGTCGAAATCGGTCGAAACTGTCTGTCTAATTGCCGACTTCAGCAATATAAGTGAGTGATATCCGTTTAACTTGAACCTAGAAATGTCATTGTAAGTAGATGAACATACCCTTTTATTTAACTGAGCGCTTGTTTTGATTGGAATCTTAAAATACCGAACTATCATTTGTGAATTAGATGCATTACGAAATTATCTATCAGATATCGAAGAGCACTAAAAAAATCTATATTTTCTTGGAAACGATAAACCTGACAGCATTTTTGCAAATTAAGCAGATGAGATGGCATTGTCATAAAACGTTAATATGTTGATGATGCTGTTATGTTTATCGTTTCCAAGAAAATATAGAATTTTTAGTGCTCTTCGATATCTGATAGATAATTTGACATGTGTGTTTAATTACATAAGTAAAAAACTGTTTTTACAATCGGTCAGTTATTCTTCAGAAAATCTTAACCATATTAAAGCCCCATATATACTTTTTTCTGCAGTATTTATCTGAGTACTATAGGAACATTTATAATGAACTACCTGTACCCCGCAACTTCGTTTGCGTAGAGGAGGAGGATGGAGTGGATGGAGAAGATCAGGAGGCAGATCTTCTTCTCTGGATCCTTGTTTCCACATCACATACCGCCATGGCTTATAGCCTATGAGCTGTCCGGATATTTCAGCTATCTCCTATTGAACTCCCATCAAAATCCCTTCAGTAGTTATGGCGTGATACTTGCACAAAGTCACAGACAAAAACTCTAAAAATTAGTGTATTGGCATCAGTATCGATCCTAAAACACATTACAATTATTCTTTTCAAGAAATATCCAATGTACAGACACAACTTTTTTACAGTCAGCTTCCTCGCGCAACGGATTAGCATCGCGATCCAGCGAGGTAACGCTGCCAGTGTCTTGGGTACTCTTCCTGCAACTAAATTTTTTAAAAATAGTTTAGATTAGGTTTTTTTAAATATTGAATGGTTCTTTTTTATTTTATATTGTACCTTTTTGAAATAAACAAAATTTTTAGTCTTATATGTACAGATAGATGTTTTCTGAGTACCCCCTAGATTGCCATTTCCTTTCCATTAGCATAAACATGAAAGCAACCGTTAGTTTACATAAGGTTTTGGAGTAAACATTATCACTAATAAATCATGGTTCACTTGACATTGATTTCATAGCAAACGACAGACTCCTGTCTAGCTAGACTAGTATTATGAATGGCTAACAAGACTCGATTAAATTAAAGTTTTAGCTAATTCAAAACAGATTCAAAACAAATCAGATTTTTATTTTAATCGGACACACTGATGTGAACGTGAGGAATTATTTTTTTAACTATACTTGATATGTTAAGGTTATAAGACGTTATTGAACGTTAAGATAAGATAAATATTCTTTATTGCAAAAAAAGATAAGAACTACACAAGAGAAATAGGCTAATATAGTTAACATTACAATTGGCGGTCTTATCGCTCAAAGCGATCTCTTCCAGACAACCTTTGGTTAGAGAATTCGTTCTATATTGAAACAAAAATTTAGTCAGTCACATCAAATCCCATACACAGGCGGCCTGCCGCGCCCCCTTTTCTCCCGTCGTTACCGTCCAGTAGCGATCTGCGGCCTAACCCTGTATATGTATCAGGTTTTATCTTCTACCTCGAAAATCCCAAAAAATACGCGTTTTCCTATAGGTACCTATATATAACAATCAACAAAGTTTCATTTATTTATTAGTATTAGGTACTGTACAAAAAAATTATCGTCGTATTTTTTATTTTCTTTTTTGTTTATTCTTAACTTACACTGATTTATTACCAACTAGCTGTACCCCGCAACTTCGTTTGCGTAGAGGAGGAGGATGGAGAGGATGGAGGAGATCAGGAGGCAGATCTTCCTCTCTGGATCCTTGTTTCCACATCACATACCGCCATGGCTTATAGCCTATGAGCTGTCCGGATATTTCAGCTATCTCCTAGTGAAACTCCCATCAAAATCCCTTCAGTAGTTATGGCGTCAACTATGCAGAATACTACAATAGAAAACACAATTGTGACAACGGAAGATACGGCAATAACTACAGAAAACCAGGAGGAAAATCATATACATGACAAGGAAACTATTAATGAGGCGACAAAAGAACAGAAAATTGATCAATCAAAGGTAGATGCAAATAAGGAAAACAATATGTTTAAGGGAATTGTATCCCTAGATGAGAGTACTGTCACCAAAAATAATACTATAAAGCTAAACGATGCCGACGACTATAAAGAAGAAGAGGAAAACAAAATGTCTAATAATAAAGAAGATAAGAAGAATATAACGGAGAACAAAACCAAACAGCAAGTGCTAATTTTTGCCGACGACGAAGGTCGTGGTGTGCGTGATACACTACAAACTTTATTAGGCTCAGATTTTCAGGTGTCATCTATAATTATGCCAGGGGCAAAACTTAATCAGATATTGATGTCATGTTTATCTCATTGCAAAGATTTCACAAAATCAGATTATGTAATAATTATTGGCGGATCGAATGATACAAACCCCTTCATTTTACAGTCGCATCTATATTACTATATTAATAAGTTATGTTACACCAATGTAATATTGAATGAAGTATACGACAACAGGTTTATGAGCGTAAGAAAATTATGTAAATTATATAGACATTTGTGTTTGCAATTTGATTGGGCGAGTTTTATAAATAGTCAAAGATATGAAGACATCGTGAACAAACACGCTGTGTCTTTGAGTAGAAATTTTTTGAAAGAGATCCTTCAGCTTGAATATAAGAGGAAGTATGTACAGTATTTTAAAAATAAAGCAAGTTTAAATGTAACCCATAAAACACAGAATCCACGACATCTAGTACAAAACAATAAGAATAAAAAATATGTAACTACAGGCACACAAACTACGGATTCAGCCGATGAAGAGTTTTTTCGAGACTAAAGGAAATAATAAATTTAGAATATTACACCAAAATATACAAAGCATTAGGCCAAAAATAAATGAAATTGAATTATACCTAAATTCTATAGAACAGAATATTGACATACTATGTTTTAGCGAAAGTTTTTTAAAGGAATCTGATCTACAATGCATCCAAATAGAAGGATATGAGTTAGCCGAGTCTTTCTGCAGGAAATCAAAACGAAGAGGTGGAGTGTGTATGTTCGTAAGGAAGGGGACAAATTACCACAAAATGGACTGGTTACATGAATTTTCAGTGGAACACGATTTTGAATGTTGTGGAATAACATTACCGGAACAGAAATACACCGTATTATGCTTATACAGGTTTGGCAAAGATATGAAACTGTTCCAGGATAAATTAGAAACGTTACTATTTAAATTAACACGGAAATATCGCAATCTAAATAAAAAAGTAATATTAGTGGGTGATTTCAATATCGACTTGTTTGTAAAGGATAAGAGCACTATGGATTTCATTGAAGTGTTGAAAAGATATCGTCTTCACAATACAATTCACGAAGCCACACGCATAACCACAACCTCTCGGACCTGCATTGATAATATCATTGTGAACTTTTGTAAGTATGAATCCAGTGTATTAAATATAGGACTGTCAGACCATACTGCTCAAATGATTGAAATTCCTTGCAGTCTGGGTTATGCTGAGAAGTACTGGTTTACATACAATAGGAAAATTGATAATTATCTCGATATTTTTATGAAATATATAGCGCAGATAAACTTTGACGATGTACAGAAAAAAACGGAAGTAAACGAAGCATACAATACATTTATAGATATATTCAAAACAATTTATGACTTATGCTTCCCCCTAATAAAGACTAAGATATCTTATAAAAAGAAACAAAACTGGAAAACGAAAGGAATAGTAATTTCAAGTAAGAGGAAAAGACAACTTTACATAAGGCTACAAAAAACCCGGACAGAACAACACATACTACATTACAATAAATATAAAAGACAACTAAGATCAACAATACGACATTCAAAAAGGAAAACAAATATAAATTTCATAAAAAGAAGTGCAAATAAGAGTAGAGCCACCTGGGGCATAATCAAACAGCATACAACTACTACGAATGAAATTCAAGCTCCTATAACTGAGCTAAATCATAATGGAGTTACAGTTACGAATACAGATGAGATTGCTGAATACTTTAATACATTCTTTCTGACACAAAATGTAAAAGAAACCGTTAAAGATCAATATAAAAGTACATGTAAAAATGAATGTCATAGTATATACTTAAAACCAGTAGATGAAATTGAAATAATCTCCATTATAAAAAAACTGAAGAATAAAAAGAGTTTTGGATATGATGGCATATCCATGCAAGTCATAAAAGCTTGTATTCCTTACATTGCAAAGCCTCTGGCCTACATCGTAAATCTTATGATAGAAACTGGCCATTTTCCAGAGAAATTGAAGATAGCAGTAATAAAACCCTTGCACAAAAAGGGGACAAAAAGTGATCCAAATAACTACAGGCCTATAGCCCTTCTACCAGGTTTCTCTAAAATATTTGAAAGAGTAATATATAAACGAATTGTTGATTTTCTTGACAAATACCATATTTTTAGTGACAAGCAATTTGGTTTTCAGAAAAAGCGATCTTGTACTTTGGCTATATATACTATGCTTTCGAAATTATGGGAAGAAATTGACAACAAGAAACATTGTACTGCGGTTTTCCTTGATATGTCAAAAGCTTTTGACTGTGTTATTCACTCTATAATACTAAAACAACTAGAACAAATAGGAATCCGAGGAGTTGCAAATGATCTAATAAGTTCATACTTAAATAAAAGGCAACAAGCAACATCATTAAACTTTTATAATAAGCATACAAAAACGTTAGAGGAAGTAACATCTTCATATGGATTCATTAGCATAGGTGTTCCGCAGGGAAGCATTTTGGGCCCTCTTCTATTCTTATTGTATGTTAACGAGCTACCACACTTGACTGATCACTTACTCGTTATGTTTGCGGACGATGCGACGATACTATTCGTTAAAAATGAAACTGACACAATTCAATATGAGCTGGAGATTAAAAATACATTAACAGCGCTGACATCATGGCTGAATACTATTAACCTGAAAGTAAACCTAACTAAAACGAAATTAATACAATTTAGAAATTACAAAAAAACACCATTGGACTTAAATATAGAATATAATGATACTAAAATAGAAGAAGTACATAGTATAGGTTTCCTGGGAGTATCCATAGATAATCATTTGAATTGGAAAGCGCACGTAGAAAAAGTGAGTAATAAAATTGCGAGCCAATGTTACGCTTTGTCTATACTTACAGATGTGTCGTCAGTTGAAGTAGCCATGGGAGCTTATTACGGCAATGTATACCCGCACTTAACATACGGAATAATATTCTGGGGTAACTCTGTGAATGTAAAGAGTCTGTTCATTCTACAAAAGCGTTGTCTTCGAATAATTTTTAGCCTTTCTAATGATACATCACTAAGAACAACATTCAAAGAAAAGGGTTTTCTTACCCTTACGTCTTTGTACATCCTGGAGCTTTGCTTATTCGTGAGAAACAACAATGGATTCTTCCAAAAATATTCAGATATACACACTAGAAACACTAGACACAAAAGTGACCTATATCGTCCTTTGACACGGTGTGTTATATCATATAAAAGTGCATACGTGACTGCTATTCGAGTCTATAATAAGCTGCCTAATGAAATTGCGATGCTAAACAATACAAAATTTAAATACTGCCTCAAAGAATGGTTAATAAATAATGTATTCTACGATTTAAATGAGTATTTTGCAAAGTGTGAGTCCCTGACATGACTGTTGTCGTATATTTGAATATGTGTAATTGTGGAACTTGATTGTGGAACGTATATTGTATGTAGTACCTATTCACAAATGACTGCATGTTTTTATTATTTATATAATTTATTGAATGCCCGATCTGGGTACACTGCAAGTGTTTCTGTACCAAGCAACTGTAACTGCTACTTTATTATATACCTTACAGTGTCAATAAACGATTCTGATTCTGATACTTGCACAAAGTCACAGACAAAAATTCAAAAAATTTGTGTTTTGGCATCAGTATCGATCCTAAAACACATTACAATTATTCTTTTCAAAAAATATACAATGTACAGACACAACTTTTTTACAGTCTTATTATATGTATAGATATAAAGAATATCTATTTTTACCTGACTGCGCAAGAAGGAGGGTTACGTTTTTCGAGTGTATGTCTAATTCTTTGTCCCGCCCTGCAGCCTAAACGGCTTGATGGATTTTAACATATGAGGTGTCGTTAGATTCGTCTTGATTGTACGAGTGACATAGGCTTTAAAAATTTAATCAAAGCTTACAATTTCGGCAGTCCGGTTTTGGTTTTTTAAATTAATATCAATAAAGTTCTGCGTAACAGTACCTAACCTCCAACACCTGCAAACACAATCAAACTATCTTCAACATCCTCAGATGGGAGAAAGCCCAATGGCCTCCAACCATGGGGGGCGCTGCAAGTGCCGTGGCAGCTGGAGCTATCATGGTCGGCACCGTGACCCTGGCAGGGTCAGCTCCGGGAGGCATGGCAGGATCCTCTGCACCAGGCACGCTGACCACGGAGCCCAGGGACTCGGCCAGCCTAACACCTGGAAGCGCCCTGTCTTTGACTCCTAATTCCTCGTGTGAAGAGCTGAGGATAGATTCAACTGGTTGGTAATTTTTTATGTATAGATACAAAAATTACTGAAAGTGTGCAAATTAGCTCTTATGCTGTTATTCATAAACCTAGTTAAACCTGACTTTCCTTAAATCGTGTTGCTATCCCTTTCACACTTCGACAAAAAAGGTTAAGATAGAAAGGGACGGAGGCCCTAAGCGAATCACGTTCATGAATACGCACCTTAGTGTTTATTTTTTATTTATTTTATTAATGGACTCGACAGTTTGTCATTTGCCAATGTCATGTCACAGAATATTCAAAATATCATATCGTTTTCTCTTCATCGAGGGGAGTCGCCGTAGCGTCGTCACTCTGGACGAAGCAGCTCGACTGTCACGTTCACTCCCGAGCTCGTAACACTTGACTATAGCGCCAAACCTCAGTCAGATCCTGCATAAATCCTCCAATATTTTCACCGTACTGTCATTCGCGAACATTTTCTGATTAATTTAACGTGATATTAAACACAATTTTAAACTGAGAATTTTATCATATAATTTCGCAATCGTCGTTTCTGGCCATTTTCAAAAGTCCCCAACTATTTATTTATTCTATTAATGGACTCGACAGTTCGTCCTTTGCCAATGTCATGTTACAGAAAATTAAATATATATCTTCCTCCAGAGGAGTCGCAGTAGCGTCTTCACCCTGGGTAGCCACGTCTTCATGTCTTCATCCAGAGGAGACGCCGTAAATTATTCAATAAATTCACCATACTGTCATTCGCGAACATTTCCTGATTAATTTAACGTGATATTAAACACAAAACAACCACTGTAGACTTTACACTGAAAATTATCAAATAATTTCGCAACCGTCGTCGTTTCCCGCCATTTTAAAGAGTACAGTCGAAGACAGAGATAAGTATACAGGGGGTATCAATAAGGTTGGGATTTTCTCAAAAACTACTGGACCGAATTTAATAATTATTTTACAGTTACATAGTTTTCATTTTTATCTATCAAACAGTGAAAGAATTTTTGCAATAGGTCATGTAGTTTTTGATAAAATCTCAACCTTAAAAACTCTCCTGTACACCTTTCTCTGTGTTCCACCGTACCAGAGCCCCCAACTGATGCACTGTATAGATTGAAGATACCAACCCCGAACTAATCAGTTCGTCTACCT
This sequence comes from Tachystola acroxantha, assembly GCA_963506565.1. Classification (NCBI taxonomy): domain Eukaryota; kingdom Metazoa; phylum Arthropoda; class Insecta; order Lepidoptera; family Oecophoridae; genus Tachystola; species Tachystola acroxantha. The sequence continues at coordinate 13,424,200 of OY735879.1, forward strand.
CCACTGGCTTCATATAGAAAGCTTATAATAAAGACCATTTCGTTCCCTTTACCCCGAACTGTGAGTCATTGCTGCAATCAACTCGCACATTTCCATTCCATTCACAGTTTACTCGACGCATCTTTGATCAAGCAAACGATTTCAGCTGGACTCTACATACATTCGTATAGGATATTAAATTTGTTATTATAATATTGAATGTATGAAAATATCTGCATTATTTCCAAGTAGAGATCAAAAGTATCGGTGTCATCGCTTAGAATAAGATGATCGATGACATTGATCTCCTATAAACCACTAAATACACAGTCTGCCTTCTAAAAATGCCCGAGCACAAAGAAGGCCCAAACGGATGAATGGACCCTCATTTGGGAGATTGTGGTGTTTTGTGAGGGTATGAATGTGTGTTTGACCTGTGTTGTCCTAAATATTGTATAATAATTGATTGACGCAGATTTACCTAGTGAATAAGAGTGTATCTGTAATACTAGTAAATCAAATAAATAAATAAATAAATTATTTGCACGTTAACAAAGGACCCTTATTTGGATGTTTTTCAAATTGTTTTAGTAAGACCTTTGTGTATCTAGTTGTTTATAGGAGATCAATGATCGATGATCTTAATTCTACGAGAAGATATGACAGAGAAACAGACGAGACACCTGATGATAGACGGTTATTGTTGCCTAAAGGTGTCAGTCCCACAGACCACATACCCCATAGACTTGTAACATGAGGGCGCCCGAGTCTACCCGCACATGAGCGCAACATTTCAACTACCGCTTCGTCTCTATGCGCTCATCGTTGACAGAATTTATCACGTGCATAGTACCGATTTCTTATAGAGCTCGGTGGCGCAGTGGTTGGGTCAATGGACTTGCAATATGGAGGTCCCAGGTTCGATTCCCAGCCAGGGCAGCCATGTACCAATGAGTTATCCTCGGTTTTTTAGACGGAAAAACTTACGTACATTTACCGAGTGCTCTCAAAACGGTGAAGGAAAACATCGTGATGAAACCTGCATGTCGTGTAATGAGTTATCCTCGGTTTTTTCGACGGAAAAACTTACGTACATTTACCGAGTGCTCTCAAAACGGTGAAGGAAAACATCGTGATGAAACCTGCATGTCGTAGAAGAAGAAGAAAAAAAAATCTAAGGCATGTGAAATCCGCCAACCCGCACTGGGCCTGCGTGGTGGATCATGGCCCCAGCTCCCTCGATGTAAGGGAAGGTCTGTGCCCGAGCAGTGGGGCAATATAAATAGACTGATGATGATGATGATGATAGTACCGATTTCATGTCTATTGGGTAAGTGGTCTGTGGTCAGTCCCCATATCATGTAGTCTTCAAGATAGTAATAGGTTACGTATCATAAGGCCGAAACTTCATAACACCTACAACTAAAAGTAGGTAAACTATTAAAAAGTCATTAATTTATAGGTATGTGCCGCAAGAGTGGGATGATGCGGTGTGACGAGAACGACAACACATTCCTGCATGCGCCTACGCAGGTAACTCAGGTCTTCGGCTACTTCTATCTACACGAACGAGCTTTGAAGTTGAAGATCCAGTAACAGGGGCGTTATTTATTTAGACTAAGGGCTATATCTCATTAACACGTTTACAGCCCAGTGCCCCATATATGGAGCACGACGAACTAGCTTCACAAACCCGTGCCCCTCATATGTGGCACGATGAAAAAAGTATGTGTCTACCAGATCCACACTAAGGGTATTTTTTCTGATGGTAAGTAAATACGATGTCCTTGGTGGATGCTGCTGTCCATTCACGTCCTATTGTCTTCAGAAGAGTGCTCAGAGTGCTTCACCCAGTGTTGAAGTGCTCACATAACAAATTTGATGTATTTCGACTTGTATAAAGATTGAAATAATAGACGGGACTTACAAGGAAATCAAAATATTTTTTGTACGGGGACTGTGAACCTGTTAAGACACCAGTGGTGACGCAATCAGTGACGCCACCAATAAAATGTATACAGAGACCTAACCTGGTGTTCGCTTGGTAGCGCAACCAATTTGTTAGAGGCTACCGAATCACCATCTAATAGTGCTAACGTGGTGTCCTAGTCAGATAGTGCACTATCACACGAGTTTGTCTAGTGGAATACTTGACCTACCAACGAAGATCGTGGTACAGTCGAAGATAGAGATAAGTATACAGGGGGCCTCAACAAGGCTGAGATTTTTTTTGAAACTCCTGGACCGTTTTTTTTTTTACATTTACATAGTTTTAACTTTTATCTATCAAACAGTGAAAGAATTTTTGCAATAGGCCGTAGTAGTAGTTTATGATAAAATCTCAACCTTAAAAACTCTCCTGTACACCTTTATCTGTGTTCCACCGTACAATTGAAATTAACGTTTTAGGAATCCACGAAGTTCCCTTTTTAACCGACTTCAAAAAAGGAGGAGGTTCTCAATTCGTCGAAATATTTTTTTTTATTTTATTTATCTTACGACTGAAATATTATTATTCTTCCGTTGGCTATAAATATCTTTAACAGTTGTTAGTAAACTGCTACATTTATGCATCGATGTTACACGCTATCCGCATCATTCCGACCGTCTTTCGAAAAGGTTGGTCCATCAATGTGAGATCTGGTCAACAGAAACAAATGTTATCTTCCTGTTGGTCTTACGATTCTGACTGACCATCAGTCTGACCACTGGAAAACTGTTTCTGCCAGACCATGTTCATTTGACACCTCCATTTCCAGGACGACAGCTCAACCTCGCCGTCTCCCAACAAACTCCACAAGAGCCCCTGGGTGAAGATGCGAGACATCATCCAGACCCACCGAGACTCAGTCAAGAAGAAGTCTCGAGGGTCCAAGACATCCCCTGACGTGGTCCCGACCAGGAGACGATCACTGAGCGACGGTGGAGATAGTGATGCACCTCCAGCTCTGACACTGACGATTCCTTCTTCCGAGGAACTTGGTAATTTGTTTCTTGTATTTGTTGATGACAACTGGGACTTGGGAGTATGAAAGTGGTATATCTGGTAATGTTTGCCTCAATTATCGTTTTACATCTTTAGAATATTTCAGACCTGTTCCGCCTCGTGAGAGATAGGCATAAATATGATGAGCTGATTGCCAACCTTCACTAGTTGGAGAGGCAACCCCCAAGAAGAAGAATATTTCGGAATTTATCAGCAAAAGCTTTCGTTATAAGTACTTTATCATAATTAAGACGGATCACCAACCTGCACCAGTTCATTAAAGGAGTGATATTCTCTAACCTAATCCTTACAACCTTGAATTCAGCATCGCAACATCCGGACATAAGCGTATCCCAAGGCATGCCCTAAACCCCATCTTCTTATCTTCGCATCCAGTGCTATCAGCCACCATATTAATCACTCCATCTGACCGTTGGGTGTCTTGATTTGCAGTCAAGAACTGATATGCGCCATTAGTTGTCAGTTCTACGACAGATATCAATCCTAATTTGTTGATGCCCTAAAACTGTCACTCATGTGCGCCCTCCTTCTTCTTCTTATGGTGCCGTCTTCTTACGAAGGTTGGCGATCATTATGGCAATCTGCACTCTCGACAACGCGGCACGAAATAGAGACCTGGTACTCTTGCCGTACCATTGGCGTAATTTCTTAAGCCATATAATTAATATTCTCCTTCTACCTGGCCTTCTTCTGCGCCCTCTTTAGCGAAGATTAAATTTAGCATCGCTCTAGAATCTTTAGACCATCTTCCCTTCCTGAGTCCTTCCTTCGTTAGCTACTAACAATCACTTTAACTTCTTGATCATCTATTCGATACATATCTGCATCACAACCATGGGCGTACCCAGGTTCTGGTCGGGGGGGGGGGGGGGGGGGGGGGGGGGGGTCAGGGTCAACATTATCCAGGGAGGGGCAGCTGCCCCCCCCCCCCCCCCTACCATGATCACAACATATTGTTGCTTTCTCTTCATAGAATCGGAGCCATCTCATCCAGTGCTTCGCAAGCAACGTTCCCTGGAACTGGGCGCCCGTCCCCCGCAGCACCGCACTCCGCGAGCCTCCAAATGGACGAAGGTGAAGCGAGCCTTCCTGACGTCAGCGTCAGCCTCTGTACCGTCAAGTCCTAGCAGGCATTCCGCATTCTTCACGGATGCTGGTAAGTGATATCTAAACACTCCAATATTATCATGTGTAGTAAGTTAATGTTTCCATTTCCCTAGGCCGACTCGGTAATCGTTCGCGGCTCATTCCCCGAAAAGATTGTGTTATTCTAGTTTGAATATCTGGACAAAGCTTTTCTGATTTATAGATACTGGTAGCCTTTCAATATTATACAATAGTAGTAATCTTGAAAAGAAAATAAATAAATAAGATGGTTGCGTAATTAGTCGTTAATTATTAGTTTGCATTTATAAAAATTAAAGTAGGACATTTTTGTCACAGAGTGGTTTAGCGAAAATCCAAATTTTCTTTCACTTTAGGACTATTTTATTTACTTAATAGTTGTTCTTCTGAAAGTACCCCTGAAGAAATCGTTTTATAGTCCGACATTACTAAGTATCATATTGTTAGTAACACTTAAACCTACGTTAGTATTATTAAATTTGAAAGACAACGAAAGACCACCCTCTCCGGCCAGAAGAACGGGATGACGAGCACCTTCAGCTGTTTGGACAGGACAAGAACAAGCAAAATACAAAGCAAGAACAAGTTGGAGCAAGAACGTAACCAAAATGCGGAGACCTTCTCAACTCCAGGAAAACCTACGCTTAAAGCATTGTATCAAATCCACGCCAAGACTGTATTTAAACATCCGTTCAACCAGAACTCTGCCAAACACCGAATTATTATTTCCAGGCATTATTAGTGCATTTACTAGACTTTGTTCTACTTTGTTCGAGGACTTTATTTTCGTAACATTACTCATACTATAACAAACTGAAACAGTATAAGAGGGATCTAGTATATGCTCAAATGGCGTCATTGGAAACCTTGGCATATTTCGGACCTAATCACCATGATATTTAGTTCCAATCAATCTGGCGTGTGTAGGGAAAGAAAGACTATATATAACCATTGAATAAACTAAAAGGTGTAAACACAAAATTAAGAAACAGGATCCTAAACTGCATATAATGTAAGATAGTTCCAGCGTAAGTCATCCCTACATTGTCGGAAGACATCCAACTCAATCTTGGTTGACCCGTTCGAGGCCTCCGTCCACCTCATCGGTCGTCGATTCTGCGACAGATGTAACCAGCACACTGACACTTCAACTTTCTCCTCCCATGAGCTTTATCTACTTGTGATCTCTGGCGGATAAACTCATTTCTTAGCATTAGACAAAGTCAAGGCTTCTTCTTCTCGTGTCGATGGCTTCAAATTAGATGCGGCCGGCCCAGAAGGACGCGACCGCAACCGCTCGTACGGAGGCCGCCCATAGATCCGCGTCCGTGCACGTTGTCGGGCACGCAGTCATGTGCTGCGTGGTTTGTGTCGGTTGGCCTCAGGGGCACTGCGTGCTGTCCTCGGGTATATATCCCCACCTCGCAAGATTTTGTTTGCAGCGGCCTACTCCAGATCGAAGACGATTCAGCGCCCGCCAGATCGGCCAGCCCAGCGAGTGGCCCGAAAGTCAAGGCAAAGACTAGATATGGCCAAGGATAGCTCTGTTCATAGCTAATTTGTACTGATGTCCATAAGACCACGCTAAGACCAGTCTCACCTGTGTTCACGTTTCGGCTCAGACTCATCACGGTTAATAATGATATCAGGGTGTTGGTACAAGCCCAAGGGTCACTGTGACCTCAAAGGTATATTGTGGCCGCGCACCGAGTTCTTATATCTCGCTCCCAAGGCCAACGTCCCTCAGGAACCGTACAATGCACTTGGGTGGGAGTGTCTTGATAACCTCGGGTGGCACCACCCAAGGCTCGGCTTCTGCTGTGAATGAGCGCTTCACACTCACAGAGGACATGCATAGGGGTTTCCTCGGCTTCACAGCAGAATCTACAGACAGTGGTGTCGGACAGGCCCATTCTGTTACGATGTTTCTTCAGCCTGCAGTGTCCAGTTAAGGCTCGTATAAGTATACTCAACTCCATTCGTGGTAATTTCATCGCGTGCGATGAAAAGTTTTGCGAGTAGTCAGTGACAAGTGTTTTTGCGTGCCTCTGGCCAGCCACGGCATTCCAGGTGTTCCTGCTTTGCTCCATATGTGTCCATCTAAGGCTCGGCTTCTGCTGTGAAAGATACGGTTAATAATACCTTTGTTTTCACGCGTTGTATTATGGCGGATATCATCAATCATCATCATCAATTCCCAAACGTTGCCCAGCTCTGCGGAATTCTCCTGTTGCTTTTTCTCGCAGACTAAGTCTAACTCCACACTAAGTTCGTTTCGCCAAAAAGGATGAAGCACATCTATATCGATCAATATATTTTGTAGTCGTTGAAATATCGATAGACTTCAACATGATCATGTAAGTTGATTTAGGCCATAAAATAATTTAATCCAATGTCCAACTAATTATGTCCTTCAATAGTCTTATAGAGCCTTCCATGAGCCAACTACCGCCGCCAATCTTAAAAAAATCATATCTTCCAATATAATCAATTTTATTAAAAAAGCTACGTTCACATTGTTTATTGCTATAAATATTATTTTTTAAATGCTTATTTATAACGTGATTCAATTTCGGTAAGTTGTAGTTCGCATAATTCCGAAAAACGGCCGGGTTTGGCACATTTGTGAACTACAACTTAGCGTGTCGCAATTATGCAATGTATTGTACTTATATTGAAAAATAGTATTCATCCTAATAAACATTTTGTAAATAGCTTTTGTAGTTCACACATGTGCCAATAACGGCCGTTTCTCGCAATTATGCGAACTACAACTTACCGAAATTGAATCACGTTATAAATAAGCATTTAAAAAATAATATTTATCGTAATAAACATTTTGTAAATAGCTTTTTTAATAAAATTGATTAAATTGGAAGATATTATTTTTTCAAGATTGGCGGCGCTAGTTGGCTCATGGAAGGCCCTTAATAAATGCACATGCATTATATGCGTATTACCTGCAATGCTTCTGTGAATTTCGTGCTTCAGGATGTTAGCTTTTATGTTTTCATGTAATGTTTACGAACGCTGTTAAAATACCTATGAGATGTTAAAAGCTTTTGGAGTATTTTCGTTTCAAAACATTTATTACCTACAGACGCTATTTCTTATACAATATTTCTTTCGCTATTGTTGTTTACGAATAAGGCATTCTTTGAGATAATAATCATCATTATTATTAGGCTAAAATGGTGACTAATCCGTTTTTAAATCCCTAAAAACGGATTAGTCACCAATTTAGCCCATGGATCTCATACCACGGATCTCATCCCACGGATCTCATCCCACGTGGGCTGAGATGGTTAAACTGAAAATAAGTCGATTTATTCTTTCGTCAACTCATAAAACGAATTATTTTTAAAAATGATATTGAATATCTCGTGGGATGAGATGGTGAAACTCAAAATAAATTGTTTTCTGCTTTCGCTAACTTATCCCACTTTTTTTTCCAAAGATGAACCTTCAGAAAATCGTAACTGCTAGAAGATGTTATTAAAAATCTAAAATAAATTAAGTTATTTAACAATGTAAAAAAAGACTATAGTGAGCCATTGCTACAAATTACAAATATATATAGCTCGACTACCACTCACTCACTCACTCATTCACTGATTGACCGTCCCGTTTAGTCTGAAGGAGTTCCCGGAGGAGAAAGTGATGTAGGGGGGAGTTGTATAGTTTAGTGATTGGACCAGAGGAAAACTATAGGGAAGTGAAAAAAACAAAATGGCGGCGGGTCACGTGATGCCATCTCCGCCATTTTCCAACCGATTTCGTTCAAATTTGGAACACGTGTCCCATGATCCACCTACTTTGTGATGAAATTGAAAAACAAAAGAAAAACAAAATGGCGGCGGAAATATAGCCGATTGAAATTTTTGACATTTCAGACCAAACTTTGACGAATTAGCTGGCCTAGCACGAGCGCATGAGGAATATCCAACCAATTCCACTTCGTAGCACATATGATGCAGTATACCAGAAAATTGTCATTTTTGGGAAAAACAAAATGGCGGACGAGCAGTAAACAAGAATATTTTTTCCATATATTTTCCTATATGAAACGAAAGGATTACTGCCGTGCGGTAAATATCTATCAGTAACTATAGCGAGGCCGAAGGCCGAGCTCCGCGTAGGGCGAAGCCCGAAGCGATAGAACACCGCGAGGCCGTAGGCCGAGCTCCGCGTAGGGCGAAGCCCGAAGCGTCCCCTTGCCAAGCAGAAACAACTCCCCACATTCCAAGTAACTTTTGCGAGGCCGTAGGCCGAGCTCCGCGTAGGGCGAAGCCCGAAGCGTCCCATTGCCAAGCAGAAAAAAACTCCCTACCCTTCAAGTAACTTTTGCGAGGCCGGAGGCCGAGCCGGGCTGCGAGGCCATAGGCCGAGCTCCGCGTAGGGCGAAGCCCGAAGCGTCCCCTTCTCAAGCAGAAACAACTCCCTATATTCCAAGTAAATTTTGCGAGGCCGAAGGCCGAGCCGAGCTGCGAGGCCACAGGCCGAGCTCCGCGAAGGGCGAAGCCCGGAGCGTCCCCACGCTACCAAAGGCTGAAAGCCCTTGCCTTTCGAATTATGAACAAAGATATGGAAATTGTGTACAGCTAGCAACGTTTGGGTTTCGAAAAACTTTCTTTAAGTTTCTGGCATACGGGCATTTCGAGCGTTGCTTGCTTTAAAAATCACAAAAAAACTACTTTAAATGAGAAAATTCTTTCCGAAATAAAAAAATTTCACAGAGTTTTGAACTTGCAACTTTCGGGCGGTGCTTGATATAATTAGTGGATGGACTTGCACGAATTATTTGCACAGCGAACAATCCGGATAATATTTATTTAGTTGCGGCGCCTACAACACGAAAACAAAGCAGTCTCGCGGGCCGCGCGCGGCCCGCGCACCATGCAACACCTAGTTATTATATATAAACGGATATCACCCACTTATATTGTTGAAGCCGCCAATTGTCGAAATCGGTCGACTGTCGGTCGGAATATAAGTGAGTAATATCCGTTTATATACATATAATAATTTGTAGCAATGGCTCACTATAGTTTTAATTCGCACAATATAGTTAGGTTCCACACACTGTTAATTATGATTTATAATTATTTATATTATAATAAATACCTAAAAATTGCGATTCACTCCCGTAACCTCGCGTTCCCGTAAGCGCAACTCTCTTTACGTCGCTTTCCCATTACCGCAACTCTCTTTACGTCAACTCTCGCTACGTGGAGTCTCTCTACTTCAACTTCTCGCTATGTGTGATACAGTTAGCAAAAGAAGTGAATCTTTCACGAAACGTGAATTATGAATTGAATTATTGTAATTAGAGTATCGTAATAATTTATTTATTATTTATTTATTTATAATCGCTCTCGTAATACTGATATAACGACCCACTCTCACCCAAAGACCCACAAACACGTTTAACATCCCAGGAACACTTCGCTCTGACGTGACGTTGTCGCTCCATATGCTTGTCCATTAAATTCTGGGGACTTGCCAAAAGAAAAAAGATGAATAATTAGATGCATGTATGTATTTGAGGACATTAACCTTTCAGGTTACATGATATTTTGTCTGGTTGACATAATTACGAAAGTAATTGTACGTAAGATTTTCCGTCGAAAAAACCGAGGATAACTCATTGGCTGCCCTGGCTGTGAATCGAATCTGGGACCTCCGTTTGCAAGTACATTGACCCAACCACTGAGCTCTTGTTCGCTTAGGATACTTTCTGTGGAGAACAAATCAACTTGCGGAGTAGATATTGATCTCTAATGATAATCCTATCTGATTTGTTACTCGAAATGGGGTTAATCCTATCGAATCCAGAACTATTTGCGTATAAAAACAGGGTCGGCTTTACGAAATGGTACTCCATTCTGTTTACGGCAGTATACATCGGGCAATGTTTATTTTATACTTTTAGCTGGTTCTATCGCTGGGATTCGGGCGTATTGAGCAAGTTTTGCAGTGGTATGATTAAAAATACATTTCACAATATCAATTTAGAATGTAGCGTCTGACATATTTTTCATTGCGAGTTCTGGAACGTTGTGACCCACAGGTTACAGATTCTTTTTACTGGACATGTTACAATTTAAAAGATGAACATGCATGGTGTGTGTCGCCGGTTCCGCATGAGGGATAGAGTCTAGATTACTAACAATGGTAATAGTTGTGTGATCCTTAGTTATTAAGTAATTGTATTATTGTTATTTTAAAATATGTGCTGCTGAGAGTTTTTTGCCACTTTTTCTCCTCAGCGTTGGCACCTTTTCCTTGCAAAGTAAATGTAAATTCAAAAATATAAAAATGTACACATCGTGCTTACTTGCAATAAAGAAATTTGACTTTTGACTTTGTCAATTTGTTATATCAATCATCATACCTCGATTAGTATTTAGTTCTAGAGTAAAACCAAGATGCAGATGATGTTAGAACGTTTTAGGGAAGACCTAGTGGACGCAGAAGCTAGCAAACCAACCGAACACAAGTTTTATTCATCTTTATTCATAGCCTCGTTGACAATCGAGTTAGTATCGACTGAGCCTAAATCCTTTTGCAATTTCAAGAAATTTTCTTTAAATTTCGTATCAAACTTGTCAGTTTTAGTTTCTGATAACATCCTCCTTAGAAGTTTCTTCATATCTTGCACACCACCGCTAGCAACACCTTCATTCCTTTCTTTTTCCTTCTTTTCATCTATGGTTCTCTCCTTCATATTCACGTCGAGTACAGTAGCATTGTTTTCCAGAATATAATGTTCAAGAATGTCTGTTGTATTGTTTCCAAGGGCGCAGTATTTGACTTGTCTGACCAAGTCGAAGGCGTCGTCTTCGACTGTCTTAAGGACTTCGATGAGGCAAGCTTCGTGCATCGCTCCGTGAGCCATCAACTTTGTTAGGTGAACCATTCCATCTATAAGTTTTCCTGTGACGTCCATCATAGCTGATTTGAGCATTGGAGACTGTAAAAGAGAAATATTAGGTGTATTACTACTACTTTTTACCTTACTTACTTACTCCGCTGGCTCAGCGTCCCGAAGTCGCTCTTGGCCGCTGAAACGAGAATGACTGAAGCCAGTCATTGCGGTTCTGCACCGTCAACGTGTGCGCCTGCAGTTGGCCCAGAGCCATCTCGGCTTCATCCCTCCAGCGTTACCTCCAGTGATACTTTTTATCTACATAAACTTAAACATGTTCCTCGTAATGGTAGACAGAGACAATGGACTTCCATCTACTGCGATTCTGACACTAACTCGTGGTTCCTTTACATTCATCAATCTCTTCACGCATGCTCGGTTTGTAGCAGACCGCAATTTGCCTTTTTTACCACATCGCAAATTTGGTCGCCGAATGTCGTCCTCAGACTTGCGATACGGAGGTCCCAGGTTCGATTCCCAGCCAGGGCAGTCAATGAGTTAGCCTCGGTTTTTTCGACGGAAAAACTTACGTACATTTACCGAGTGCTCTCAAAACGGTGAAGGAAAACATCGTGATGAAACCAGGTGGCCAGCTCCCTCGATGTAAGAGAAGGTCTGTGCCCGAGCAGTGGGGCAATATAAATAGACTGATGATGATGATGACTTCTTCGGCCAACACTCGTTCTATATACTTATTAATTTAGGTCTCGTCTTTTATCCGCTCGGTATCCAATTCAGCGTAACATACTCTTTTCAAACCTGCTCAGATACTACATTTTCTTTCAAACCACATCATCATCATCAGCCCGTATCAGTCCACTGCTGGACGTAGGCCTCTCCCAAAGCGCGCCAATCAACCCTACTCTCGGCCCTCTGCATCCAGTCCCTGCCAGCCACCTTGCGAAGGTCATCCCTCCATCTGGTCGGGAGGCGTCCCACACTACGTTTACCCGTTCGTGGCCTCCATTCGAGAACTCGTCTACCCCATCGGTTATCGGTTCTACGACAGATGTGACCAGCCCACTGCCACTTCAGTTTCTTTCAAACCACACTGTTCTAATTACTTCTTTACCCGCCTGACTGAAAGTTGAAGAGTTTAATATTATCAAAAAGCGTTCTAATATGAGAAATCAACATTGTTATGTTCCAAATAATTTTACCCAGAAATTTCCTATCAAATATTCCTTTAGAAAGCGTTGAGTAATTCCAGGAGTCTTAATATTTATTCATAACAACGGATATGTGCGAATTTCTGTTTAATTTACAACCATTTCCACTCTGACCTAAAAAGAGATTCCATGTTTGAAAACTGTTTCCTGCCGTCGTCACAACCGCCGTGAGAAAGCTGTAAATACTTTTTTTATGTTTCATTACGATTAAGATATTTATTTCTCTAAAAAAGGATATAATCCACTTAACTTAGGGAAATACAAAATATATGATAAATTTTAAGTGTTCAACAATAAGCACGGAACATTCCGAATTAAGATTTTTTTTGCGTGGGTAAAAGTGAAAATGAATACAGAATATAGTGATACAATCGAACAAAACAGAGGTATGGCTTCCATTACATATCGATTCTAGTTGCTATGAAGTTATAATTCTATTGCTATTATAGTTGTTATCTAAACTCTGAAAAATCGCTCAAAAAATGTTGCTTTAGTTTCCTTCTGAATGAAAGGAAGGACTTAGTGTCTTTTAAAGCGTTTGGCAAGTTGTTATATATGTTGTAGATTATGCGTAGTGAAATACTGATGAAAACGCAGGAAACGAGACAATAAATATAATTCGGTAAAATTTTCACAAAACAAACTTAAGACAGCAAACACGGCGAACTGACAACCACAGATTATAAAAAACGTTGAATACACATAAGGAGTATATACTATAACACTTTCCCTTATTCAACAATTCTTCACAACCATGAGTCCCATTGCGTGACAAAGGGAAGAGAAAGATGGACGAGGCAGCGCCTTTGTTAGGGCATCGGCCACTTGGTGCGCTGTACCAATTCTCTCGACTTCGATAGCACATTCAGCAACTAATTCTCTCACATAGAAGTGTCGAATGCGAATATGCTTTGTCCGCTTGTGAAATTCCGGATTGTGGGCAAGTCTGACCGCTGCTTCGTTGTCCACACTTAGCGTTGGGATTTGCGTGAGCTCAGTAATGTCTCGCAGAATCCTTGTAAGCCAAACGAGTTCTCTAGCTGCTTCGCTAGCTGCTACAAGCTCAGCTTCTGTCGTGGAAATAGCGACCGACACTTGTCGTTGACTCAGCCACGATATTATGCCACCAGAATAGCGACAGACCACTCCTGTTGTAGATCGTCCGGTATCTCGATCTCCACCATGATCTGCGTCGCTAAAACCTTCTAGCACGCCGGGTAAATATTGCGCTTTGTACTTTATACCATAAGAGCATGTCCCCTTAATGTAGCGCATGATTCGCTTTACTCGAAGCCAATCTTCTTTGGAGGGTGCTTCCAATTTCCGAGAAGCAACTCCCACTGCATAAGCAATGTCCGGACGTGTTCCGACCATTAGGTATGCTAAGGCACCAACAGCTTCACGGTATGGGAAGTGTTCTGATTCTTCTGTTTCAACTTTCCCTGAAAGTGAAGGTTCCTTCTCTATGGGCGTAGTAACAGGGTTACAATTAGCCATCCCGAAACGCTCCAAAATTTTCTTCGCGTAAGCTTCTTGGTTTATAAGGACTGAGCCATCCTTTTCTCGGACTATTTGCAGACCCAAGTAATGAGATGCAGGTTTCGTGGTAATCTGCACTCTTTTTCTTAAGTCTTCCAAGAAGGTCTTGGCCAGATCCTCATCCGAGGCAGCTACCAATCCATCGTCGACATACAATGTAATGAGTAGCTTCTTACCATTTACTTGTTTGGTATACAGACAACAATCTGCTTCACACTGCTTGAAGTCCATATCCAATAATATGTCTTGAAAACAAGAGTTCCAGCACCTTGGAGCCTGTTTCAAACCGTATAGACTTCGATTGAGTCTCCATACGTTTGGTGATCCATCAGAGTAACCATCCGGTTGTTGTACATAAATTTCCTCTTTTAGTTTTCCGTTAAGGAACGCAGTACAAACGTCGAATTGTACAAGGTGTAGGTTCTCTTGTGCGCTGACACTCAATAGGGCTCTGATTGTTGCAAGGCGGGCAACAGGACTGTAAGTCTGGTCGTAGTCCTGTCCTTTCCTCTGCTTATACCCTTTTACGACAAGTCGAGCTTTATACTTGTCGACGGAGCCATCTGGATTCTTCTTTACGCGCAGAACCCATTTACAGGGAAGAGCTTTCCTGCCTTTAGGCAAAATACAGGGAGTCCATACGTTGAGGTCCTTTAGAGATTTCATCTCGCTGTCCATTGCCTTTTGCCATTCCTCGCAATCGTTACGATTCATCGCATCAGAAAAGTTCGAAGGATACGCTTCCGTAATGCATGCGTAGTCCTCGAATTTCTGTGGCGGTCTAATCTGGCTACGGTCACGTAAATTGTAACGCGGCGATGGCGATTCAGCGTCGTGAAATTCATCTTCAGCATCTTGCTGTACGTCGGATTCATGAACGTTGTCTCCTACTTGGACTTGTTCCAGGTTTTCTCCCTCTAGACTTCGTTCATGATCGTTGGAGATTATTTCTTCGTAACCGCGATCTCCCTCGGGTTCGATTATTATCGGATCTTGATGTACATCAGATAAAGCCGGTTTCCCTCTGTCGCTGGCGTTGTCCATCGGCAGTTTGAAAGTGTACTCCCTCTGATTTGTGACTGTTTCTTCACAAGGCGGGACACTCTCCGTAATAGAAAGGGGCTTCTCCTCAAAAATTACATCACGCGAACGGACGAGCGAGTTCCTCTTTCCGTCAGTGATCCAGATACGGTAGCTATCATCGTCATAGCCGACGAGTCTGCCTTTGATAGCTTTCTTATCTAATTTCTTCCGCTTCTGCTTTGGGATATGGACGTATGCAGTAGATCCTATAATCCGCAAGTGTTTGATTATAGGTTTCTTTCCAAACCAAAGTTCGTACGGAGACTTATCGCTTATGTTTGTGGGACCCGTTCTATTCAAGATGTATGCGGCGGTATTAATAAGTTCTGCCCATAGCTCTTGAGGCATCGCTTCGTGTGCATACATCATGGATCTAGCTGTTTCCACCAGAGTTCGGTTCTCTCTTTCACTTACGCCATTTTGTTCCGGAGTGTAGGGGGTGACGAGCCGTTGCTGTATTCCGTGAGTGTTTAACATCTTTCTAACACACTCATTGTCAAATTCACCTCCATTATCGCTCAGAATACATTTAATGGTGTGACCAGTCGTCTTACTTTCTGCGAGCATCAAAGCGAGTTTATCCTTGACCTCTGACTTGCGACGCAGGTAATAAACCATACGGTATCCAGTGCAGTCGTCTTTGAACAAAACTTAGTACTTATATTTCGAGTAACTCGGTTGAAATGGTCCGCAAACATCGGTGTGTACGAGTTCTCCTGGCACGGTAGCTCGAGATCTCGTACCGAATTTAAGTCTATGAGCTTTACCATACACACAGCCTTCGCATGTCTCCTTATCAAGAGGAAGATCTAGGCCAAGTTCGCGTTTAACTTTAGCTTTAATATGCCTCTTGTTTTGGTGCGCAAGTCTCTCATGGTAGAGCTGCATCGTTGCGTCCGTCGCATAGACTTCGGGGGGATTCGTAGGTGATACGTTTACAACGTCGAGTTTGTATAAACCACCTCTGTGCTGACGTTTTCCTTTTAGGCTTTCTTCTCCGTTGACATAGACGGTGCATTCTTTTGTCGTCGATGAGAATGAGCTGTTCGGAACTATGTCATGCATAGCGAGAACTGAGAATAAATTCTTATTTATAGCTGGAACGTACCAGACGTCTTGCAGGGATATGCTTAGTCGTTTCCCTTTCACATTTGCTTCTATCACCACTGAACCTTTGCCATTAGCACGAATCGCATTGCCATTAGCCGTCGTTACAGTGTGATTCTCATCAAAGTGTTCGAAATTCTGGAACAAATCAGCTCGATTAGTGACGTGGCTTGTCGCGCCATTATCCACGTACCAACTTTCAGTATCTCGTTCGATTGAGAAAACTTCAGTGCTTTCTACCGACATCAGAATCATGTTCGCTGTTTTAGAAGTAGAGGCTGTTGAATTGCTACTCTTCGGGGGCTTGCCATCTCGGATCCACTTCTGGCAGTTTCTCACACGATGACCGATAGCCTGGCAGTAGTTGCATTTCAACTTCTTGTCCCTTTTCTTCTCGATAGAAGTCGTGCTTGAATTCGAAACGAGTGCTTCATGCTGCTGCAGTACGGCGTTATTACTCAGCATTGCTCTTTCGAAAGTGCATAAGTGACTCGTTAGACTTTCGATGGTTCGATCGGCTTTCGGGATTAATAGCCAGCTGCTTCTGAAGGGAAATAAGGAATCGTCGAGCGTATCGAGTATCTTGCAAATGAGCAGTAGTTCGGGTAGCTCCTTGTTGTTATCCCTCACGAGTTCCAGATTCAGCTGTGTCCAAATGTTCTTCAATTTTGACATATGTGTGGCTATATCATCAGCCGGATCTTTCTTTAATCCGAAAAAGCTCATACTTAGATTATATGCTTTATCTTCATTCATTCCATCAAACAGTCTATGTAATTCAATCCATACTTCTCGTGCTTGTGTGAAGCGCATTACCTTCCTTAAAGTCTCTTCATTCATATTCGTAGTCAAAATTAGAATGGCACTTGCGTCAGCCTTTACATATCGCTCAACGTCGATATTGTACGCGCCGACAGCGGCATCTCCGGCTCCGGTGGCCGGCGGGGTGGGTCGCTGGAACTTGCCTTCAACTACTTCTAGCGCCTTCGGTACGGTGCGCAGAAGACACGTGGCTTTATATTTCCAAGTATCCCAGTTCGATTTGCCATCTAACAGACCAATCTGAACTTTTCCTGTTAAGTTCGAATCCATCTTTGCGAAGGTAGGTGATGAGCCTTAACCTGGGCCCATAACCTGTTGTAGATTATGCGTAGTGAAATACTGATGAAAACGCAGGAAACGAGACAATAAATATAATTCGGTAAAATTTTCACAAAACAAACTTAAGACAGCAAACACGGCGAACTGACAACCACAGATTATAAAAAACGTTGAATACACATAAGGAGTATATACTATAACAATATAGCTGTACACCCTCATACATTATATTTTTCTTTCCATAAGTCTTTGTTCGGGTTATTATGTTTCATTACATATTCTTAATCGTTTCATTATTGTACTTTACGCAATCGCTTCGCAAGAGAAATTAAATTACTTAAAATAAACCTCTGTCCTTGAAGGGAATTACTCAGAATGAAATAACGGGAGAGTTACAATATCAACGTTTTCAAGATTATTATATGTGCCGAAGTGCGTCAGAAGTGGTAGAAGAATGCCAGGTAGAAGGAGAATATCATGGCTCAGGATCTTACGCCAATGGTACAGTCGAAGACAGAGATAAGTATACAGGCACTTCAATAAGGTTGAGATTTTCTCAAAAACTACTGGATCGAATTTAATAATTCTTTTACAGTTACATAGTTTTGATAATTATCTATCAAACAGTAAAATATTTTTTGCAATAGATCAAGTAGTTTTTGAGAAAATCTCAACTTTAAAAACTCTCCTGTACACCTTTCTCTGTCTTCGACCGTACGGCAAGAGTACCAGGTCTCTATTCCGTGCGGCGTTGTCGAGAGTGCAGATTGCCATAACGATCGCCAACCTTCGTAAGAAGACGGCACCACAAGAAGATATGTAAACGGATTAAACGCACTTGTTTGTTTTTCAAGATTTGACGTGCTTCAATCTGTTGTTTATAGAAGATTATAATGGCTTCAAGTGAAGCTTTCACAATCACATTTTAACGCCCAAATTGTGGCGTTCCTGCGTCAAAAATTGTGGCGATATCGCGCTGTTGTTGTGAATTTACTTTATAACCTAATGTTTCTCGATACTTTCACCGAACTAGCAAGGGCATACTCATATTTTACGATAAGCATCATCAGGAGTCACTAACTAGCTATTTTTAATCCTTAATTAACCTGATGTTTAAATAACATACTATTTCGATGGACGCCCCACCGTGAATGTTTTCAATCACAACCAGTCCAGTTTAGGGGCCGTTCATTAATAACGTGAAGTTTTTTTGGCATACCCCCCCCCCCCCCCCCTCCCTCCTCCCAACTACCGCAATCACGTGTAAATAATATCTTTAAATACAGGTAGGTATAAAGTATAATCTAATTTTATTCTAGAAAATTAAGGACCATGATAAAATGTCTATTCAGAAAGGTTGTTTTTGACTGGCATAATATTAAAAGAATGCCGAGTCCGATGTCAATATGCATTAAATACGTTAGTTTTTCGCATGATTATACATCTAATCATGCGAAAAACTAACGTATTTAATGCATATTGTCCTCGGACCACGGACTAGCGAAACGAAAAAATAAATACACGTGATATCTTACTACATCCCCCCTTTGTGATATTTCGTGATTTTTGCCTACCCCCCCCCCCCCCCCCCCCTTCTTACGCGATTAATGGACGGCCCCTTAGTAGACACACACTCAGCTCATTTGGGGCACAGTCCTGTCAATCTATGTCCCACATTCGGGACATCAAAGCTTATAAACGTTAAAATTGTCTGGAACCTAACCTTCGAGATGACGCACTTGATGACGTTCTTGAGAGAGTCGTGGTCGTGGCCGCAGACTTTTAGTACGTTGTAAATCTCCTTCTTTTGTTCGTAGATCTGGAATCGATATAAACAAACCTTGCGCTATGAAACGATTACGAAACTGTTGTAACGGAAAAAGCTAGGAGTTTACACTGCTATCAACTTAAGCTGAGAATTGCATTTGTGTGAGTGATCGCCAAAAGTACAGTTAGTAAAACCCATACAAACTAGTTATAAACTGGTTTAAACCATGCGCGGGACGCGCCGCGCCACATTGCCAATCTACACTGTCGGTGTGCACTCACACAAATGCAATTCTCCGCTTAAGTTGATAGCAGTGTACATCGATGATAGTGATAGTCGTGGCCGCCAAATCTGATCCAAAACCTTTACGTAACTGTTTTTCATATGTAAGAGTCGGACGCATCTCTTAGAGACAATTAAATTTAGTGTGCCACGTTCTAGAATCGGCACAAATATTGAAAAAATACAGTTCTCAATGAAGTTATCTTAATCTATACATATAATAAGACTGCAAAAAAGGATATTTTTTGAAAAGAATAATAAAATTGTAATGCGTTTTAGGATCGATACTGATAATTTTTAGAATTTTTGTCTGTGTGTCTGTGACTTTGTGCAAGTATCACGCCATAACTACTGAAGGGATTGTGATGGGAGTTTCACTAAGAGATAGCTGAAACATCCGAACAGCTCATAGGCTATAAGCCATGGCGGCATATGATGTGGAAACAAGGATCCAGAGAGGAAGATCTGCCTCATACTCCTCCTCTACGCAAACGAAGTTGCGGGGTACAGCTAGTTTATATATATTTAATAGTCACTCCCGGGTTATTTATGCCTTGGAAAGCATGTTCAAATGGCCCCCGGTTTTTGTCGTTCGGTAGCAGTCGTCAGGCCATGTCAGAGGCCGAAGCCTGAAGAACTTTGACGATAGATTTTGACCATTAAACCACTAGAGCAAAAGACTTGTTTTTGGAATCACTTGATCAGCGCGTCACCCCAAGTGTTTGGACGGCTTCTATTATATTAGCAAATCTTGTTATTTTATTTATTTTGATATTGACTCTGTTCTGCCTCTGCTCTTCGATATCCAAAGTAACCATTATTATCTTCCTATTCTTCTCGGGTGGATTAGTGACCAAACCTATTCTCAAGTTAGTTGTCAAGCCCGTATTGCCTCTGACATATCTAACCTGACGAATGCTACCGTACGACAGCAATCATTGGTGTCAAACTGTTCAACAGTCTCCCGGTGGACCTAGAAGCTCAAAAGAAGTTCAACGCATTTAAATCTTCACCAACGAAGCACTTATTGAATCGAACACTGTATTCAGTGAAGGAGTTTTTTGACGAACCATTACGAGGACTTACATTTATATTTTTGTAAATTGTAATAATTTTTGGTAAATAAATGTATTTGTATTTGTAATCGGCACTAACTACTTAACGTACTTTCCGAGGCACGGATGGGCTTTTCCCCCCTCTCCCACTGTAACTCCTCTTTAATAAGGATCAACAGTGGCGTACTATTGAACCGCCTCACAGCGATGCCGTACGTTACAATATAGTCACGCCTCGAATATTTAAAAAAAACGGATGGGCTATCCTCCTCTGCATTTACAGTCCTTAACTCACCGGTTTCAGTCCCATCTTGATCATGATCTTCAAGGCCATCACGTCCTTGACCGCCTGCGCTGGGTCGTGGCCTATCAGCGCGTAGCCGCATACCACCATCTGGTGCAGAGCCTTCTCGGCGAGAGCTGATGTCTCGCTCTGTCGCTCTAGGAGACACTTGTCCACCTGAGCACAAGGCATTATGACGTTGATAGGTATATTTTATTTTATGAGAAAGGAGGCAGAAATGCAGACGAGACCTTTTGGTCTCTTGACCCAATTTTTTCTCCTCAGCGTTGGCACCTATTTCCTTGAAAAGTGGTAAAATTCTAGAAAATTTTGTCGTTCAAAAATGTACGACAATGTATGCTTGCATGTACCGCGTGGCTGTGGCATTATGCTGAGGCAGTTGACCCCTTCCGGCGCTGCACATCAATGTCAGATTAGTTAAGGAGTTTGTAATATTTGTATTTGTGTATGTGCCTGAATAAATGTATTTTCTTTCTTTCTTTCTCTCTTTCTCTCTTTCTCTCTTTCTCTGTTTCTCTGTTTCTCTGTTTCTCTGTTTCTCTGTTTCTCTGTTTCTCTCTTTCTCTCTTTCTCTCTTTCTCTCTTTCTCTCTTTCTCTTTCTCTCTTTCTCTCTTTCTCTCTTTCTCTCTTTCTCTCTTTCTCTCTTTCTCTCTTTCTCTCTTTCTCTCTTTCTCTCTTTCTCTCTTTCTCTCTTTCTCTCTTTCTCTCTTTCTCTCTTTCTCTCTTTCTCTCTTTCTCTCTTTCTCTCTTTCTCTCTTTCTCTCTTTCTCTCTTTCTCTCTTTCTCTCTTTCTCTCTTTCTCTCTTTCTCTCTTTCTCTCTTTCTCTCTTTCTCTCTTTCTCTCTTTCTCTCTTTCTCTCTTTCTCTCTTTCTCTCTTTCTCTCTTTCTCTCTTTCTCTCTTTTCTCTCTTTCTTTCTTTCTTTCTTTCTCTCTCTCTCTTTCTTTCTTTTCTTTCAATAAACAGATATAATTCTGATTCTGACATTCCACTAATACCCAAATCCTAGGTTATTCATAATTCATAATTCATTTATTCATTGCACAAACTATGAGAAACTATGAGTAGGTAGTTTAACAAGATGTAAGTTGTTTAAATAGTATCATACATAGTTCAGACCTTCAGATTTTGCAGATGTTCAATATAACTGTATCAGCTGCTTCTTATATTGTTATTAAGTAAAAAGATAACCTTCTCAGATTCCTTCTTCATTGCATCCAATACATTCTGAAGATCCAGAAGTTTGTCCTGAATATGTGATGTTCCATTTTGCAGCAGTAGCTTTATCTTAGCCAGGACTGAATCCACTGACCTGTTACAATGGGCAGAGGTTTAAATGTTTTTATACCCAATAACTCACCATCGTCATTTTCAGCCCCAGCATTTTCAGCCAGATTCTGCCCCACCATCGGTTGATGATGGCAAGATGTACAAGACAACGAATAAATGTAAAAATATCTCCGTTTTTTATTAAAATCATTGGTTTAAAATAAAGTTTTGTACATCTAGCGAGTCGAACAAAAACAGCTTAATTAAGAATTCAGAAAATAGTAATAAATCGAAGCGAATTATCATTGTTTTTGCTATTCTTCTATAGGAGTTGCGAGAGTAGTAGAAAATGATACTGATAATCAGTATTATTACTATTGATTATGCCATATGAAACCTGTAATAAGTCCCCAACAAAATGATAGGTACAGCTTAAATGGTCACATAGTTTTGTAGGTGGGGCAAAGCTGCATTGAAATACGGCAATGTCATTTTGCCATCCGCTTCTACTGTCTGTCATTCGACTCCACTGCATCTAAGCGACTCTAATATTTGACTAACGAGCCATTATTTCTAGTTTCTCGTTTAACTTCACTTGACCTCCAAATGAGAAGAATCTAAGGTCCGTATTAATAGTCTGATCTCAAACCCGCAATCAAGAGCGAATTTAGCTGATACACTCTCAAGTCGTGATCACTATCTCAAGTATGTCATTTATTAAAAAAACAATCTTAAGGAGGTATCACGTGATGTCTTTTTCAAATCGCGGTTCGCCTGCAATCAGCAAATACGTTCTCAAGTGTGAGTTTAACAGTTCGCTTGAGACCGAGCCCTTCCGTGCTTCGGAAAGCACGTTAAGCGGTTGGTCCCGGTCGCTGTCGCTCGGCAGGCCTGGATAACTTTGACAAACAGGTTTGTTCACTAAACCACACGAGAAAAGAAACAAGACCAAATGGTTATTGTCAGAGTCATTCAAGCTGCCCCTGGGCTTTTGACATTGCCTGACGACTGCTACTGAAAGATAAGAACCTGTACGGACTGGTAACGTGCTTTCCTAGGCACGAAGCAGCTTAGATGTAATACTTACATAGCGATTGTCCAAGATAGGCTTATTTCAAAGTACGATCCTCTTCCATCCTCTCAAAGCCATTGAAGTAATACACTTCTATAGTCCTTATCTCTTCGATAACATCATCTTCGGTCACTAGCTCTTCAAATTCCATTATAATACCTTCCATTTACTTATTGACAATCTACCTAAGATAAGAATTGAGATACCTTTCGAGGTCCACCTGAAACTTCCTCTCGATGCTCTGCAGCAGGTCGTCGCTTAGTTTCTGAGTGATCTCGTCCTCTATAACCTTGTCCACCTCTTCCTTCGCTAGGTCTTCGCCAGCTGTTAGCTGAGTTGTTTTAATTTGAACATTATTTTGTGAGGAGTGCCTACTATTAGATTACTGTATTAAAATTATTATACTAGGTATTTTACTGACTGAAACAGCACATGACGTATCTATTTTCAGAAAAAGTTAATTAGCAATGTAAAGTGAAGACTTTACTAATTTTATTTTCAAAGAAAATTGTGAGCACGAGCTTAGTATGAGGTCGCAGTTATACAACTGTCAAAAGCCAGAAACTATGGACTTCCATCTGCTGCGATCCTGGTACACCACACGCTTCCACCACATTCATCAATCTCTTCATGCGCGCTCGGTTTAATTTATTTATTTATAAACTCACGCCTGATTCCCGTAGGGGTAGACAAAGACGATGGACATCCATCTTCTGCGATCCTGCCAAACAACTCTTGCCTCCTCCATATTCATCAATCTCTTCATGCATGCTCGTCGGTTTAGCCGACCGTGCTTGGCCCTTTTTCAAGACATCACCAATTTGGTCGCCGCACGTTCTCCTCGGTCTCCCTCTGCCGACCCTTACGTCAACATTCGCTCTGTGTATTTCCTTCG
This sequence comes from Tachystola acroxantha, assembly GCA_963506565.1. NCBI lineage: Eukaryota > Metazoa > Arthropoda > Insecta > Lepidoptera > Oecophoridae > Tachystola > Tachystola acroxantha. The sequence continues at coordinate 13,447,883 of OY735879.1, forward strand.
TTACCCTTCCTTCACTCAGCCGCTCTAAGTGGCCAAACCAACGTAACATACCCTTTTCCATCCTATTTACTATATTTTCTTTCCGACTCACTGATCCCCTATAAACAACTAGATACACAGTCTGCCTTCTAAAAATGTCCGAGCTCAAAGGAGGTCCAAACAGATGAATGGTCATTTGCTTTATTTGACATTAGAAGGCAGACTATGTATCTAGTTGTATACCTATAGGAGATCAATGTGAGATGGAGAACAATGTTAGACATTGGTATTAATTTCGATGCGTTTCGTGCGTTTTTAGGGTTCCGTGCCTCAAAAGGAAACAAGGAACCCTTATAGGATCACGTTGTTGTCTGTATGTCTGTCCGTCCGCACTCAGTCATAGATCTCAAAACACTTTATAATATGTTATTTGGACGTTTTTTAAATTGTTTTAGTAAGACCTTTGTTCAGACCACACCGTTCTCTAATCACTACATTCCTAATCCTGTCACTCAGTGTCACTCCACACATACTACACTATCTCTACAGCATTGACTCTACTCTCATCCTTCTTCTGCCATACCCAACATTCACTTCCATACATTGTTGGAGTATAAACCTGCATACTACATATTATGATCTATGGTAGAAGAAAAATAGGTTTGACATATGGTTGTTATATCGAACGTGTGTGCTGTACGTTGAAAATAAGATTCATTCCCGTAACCTCGCGTTCCCGTAAGCGCAACTCTCTTTACGTCGCTTTCCCATTACCGCAACTCTCTTTACGTCAACTCTCGCTACGTGGAGTCTCGCTATATCAACTTTTCGCTACGTGTGATACAGTTAGCAAAAGAAGTGAATCTTTCACGAAACGTGAATTATGAATTGAATTATTGTAATTAGAGTATCGTCCATCTAAATATCCATGAGCTTCTTTATTTCCTAACATACATCAGTTCATCGGTTTAATTTAAACCAATGAAATCGCAATAAAACACGTAATATTGCAGATAACATGACATAAAACGATAAATACTTACCAGGAATACAGAAAACATGATGTAATAAGCGAGACACATCATCACATGCCTCATAACGTTAGACCGATCTCAGACAGACCCTCCCCGATAAATCGACACGAAAATAGTCTCACGAAAATAACCCCGCGAAACTATTGCGATATTTTGCGGATCAAAAATAAAACCCAAAGTGTTTACGATATGAGATGTCATAAAAGTTGATTTTATAGCCATCGGTGTGAAATTTACATGGTTTTTGTGTTTCTCACACTTCACATATTTCATGAACCTCTTGGTAACGCATAAAATACTAATTTTAACAGATTTCCAAGAAATTTTTCATCAACTCATGAGTGTGTCTGAATACCTACCTGTTTCTTTTCCAACCGATTATTAGGGCCTTCCATGAGCCAACTAGCGCCGCCAATCTTGAAAAAATAATATCTTCCAATATAATCAATTTTATTAAAAAAGCTATTTACAAAATGTTTATTAGGATGAATACTATTTTTCATATACAATACATGGCATAATTGTGACAAGCTAAGTTGTAGTTCACAAATGTACCAAAAACGGCCGTTTTTCGCAATTATGCGAACTACAACTTACCGACATTGAATCACGTTATAAATAAGCATTTACAAAATAGTATTTATCGTAATAAACATTTTGTAAATAACTTTTTTAATAAAATTTATTATATTGGAAGATATCGAATCGAAAACGACATACCTAATATTAGATTAGCGAATTCGTGGTAATGCCTGACGTGAAAACGCAGACAATACCAGAGTCCGAATGTAGCTTTATATTATGACTTTTTTTTTGTTAACCTATAAATTGTCCCACTGCTGGGCAAAGGTCCTCTTCCATCCATCCCTGTCCTGAGCCTCTTCCAGCCACCCATCCCTGTATCTAACGACATCGTCTCTCCACCTACGCCGAGGTCTGCCCCGACGCCGGCGACCGTCATTTTATTTTATGTAAGTATATTAAAACTGCATGTTTGTTTACCTTTTATGAAATAGGTTACATAAGCACTCATAAAAATACTAAAATGTTATATTATAAAACAATTACATGCATCCAAAATAAATTAAATAAAGTACAGAAACTTAACTACGATTTTAGTTCTTGCTTCTATAACATCTGTTTCTACATTGGCATTTCCTTTTGGTGCTAGACTCATCGCAATCATACTGAAAAAAAAATGTTATTCAGATCTAGGCTTACAGGTTCGTCGTTCCCTAACAGCAGCTAAATCGAGGGGGTCGTAGTCCAGTTCCGAGTACACGTTGAAAACGATCAGAAAATGTGTTTAGCTTAACAAAGCACACATAGTGATTATAATACTTTAAGTAAGTAAGCTTTTATTAAACCCTTAGTATTAATATCTGATACATACCTAACTATTTGAAAAAAATAGTAACTCACCTTTTCATGAAGACAATGTATGGATCGGCACAAATCCTTACCGTCGAATTTATCCAACATACTGTAGAACTGAAAATAAAAACGGTAGATGATACGGGTTCCTACTTTAAAACCTAAAATACAAATATCTGATTTTTTTAAAGCAGCAATCGTCGTCAACAGCGGTACAGACCACTTACCTATAGACATGAAATCGGTACAAAAGACATTGCCACATTTCAATGGAACTTTGCCCCACCTACAAAACTACGTGACCATTTAAGCTGTACCTATCATTTTGTTGGGGACTTATTACAGGTTTCATATTGCATAATCATAATCAGTATCATTTTCTACTACTCTCGCAACTCCTATAGAAGAATAACAAAAACAATGAATAATTCGCTTCGATTTCTTACTATTTTCTGAATTCTTAATTAAGCTGTTTTTTTCGAATCGCAACTTGTACAAAACTTTATTTTAAACCAATAAATTTAATAAAAAACGGAGATAATTTTACATTTATTCGTTATCTTGTACAACTTGCGGTTGATGGTGGGGCAGAATCTGGAATTGTCATTTGCAAGCGAAATTTTTTGTCAACGATGAGCGCATAGAGACGAAGCGGGGGACAGGGGTGCCGTATTAACGAGATGCGTCCATGTCGATAATATCTCTAAGTTACACGGTCGCGAAGCAATTTTGCGTTCATGTGCGGGCTGATACGGGCGCCCTCCTGTTACAGGTATATGGGGTAAGTGGTCTGTGCTCAGAGGCCTACATTACTTAAACAACTCTGCCAATATATAGGTTTGGTGACTAAACCACACGAGAAGATCTGAATCTGATCAAAATAGAGTTATATTACCTTTATTTTGGAATCATAGAGGGCATTTTTGATGACACATGCCAGGAATTCAATAGTACTCTCGGCGGCACTTCCTGTGTGGACCACGGCCCTATGGAATAATAATGGAAGTCATACTTTTTCTTGATTGAGTCTTCTCATGATATCATAGTGGTCACAATATCAACGAAAGAGCTTAAAGCCAAGGATACATTAGGGGACAAATGTCCTGCGACACGTGTCGCCAGGGACGTCGGGTGAAGTAGCGCGACGTTGCCGGACTTCGCGCGACATGTCTGGCAACCTGACGTCGCTACGGACATAAGTCGCGCGATGTCGCCAGATATGTCAGGCGAAATCGGCCGGCTTCGCTTGACATGTCGTAGGACATTTGTCCCCTAGTGTAGCATTGGCTTAAACTTTCTCGATAATATGCCATTACCTACTATCAATATCCACATTGTATATACGTATTCTGGAGTTAGCTTTTCCGGAACATTACAGACTCACAAACTCCGATTTGCCATCGTCGATCCGTAACCCAGGAGTTTATTTACGTCACACGACTAGAATTCCAAGCCAGCAAAAGTACTCCTAGTTGCCTACTGATCCTTTGATACTCTAAAGATTTTGGAGAGTGTGCAATGGAATTTACCTCGATTCCTGCCTCCATTCCACCTTCGGTTCACCAAACATCAAGAAGGGTTTTATCCCTCGTTGATCATTTATTTAGTCGCACGAATAAACATACTCATCCTTTATGATACGAATGACCAGAAAATAAAGTGGAGGGCAAGGCCTTTTTTAGGAGCTAAAATCCTGGGCTAACGAAATTGTACTATTTTTCGGGAAAAATCCGACATAGATGGGACATGAACTCTAGTAAAAATCGTCTCACCCCCGGCTTATGTCGGTGTTTCTTGAAATTAACCTTGGGATCTTCAAAGCAAGAGTAAATAGGCATTTGTTAGGCCCGCGTGCTTCATCATAGCCTCTTATCATCAGGTGAGGTCAAATGCGGGTTTAAGTCAGAAATTAAATACTCACTTGGTCAAGTACCGGTGTACGTCACACAGCATCACGGTAGTGACGTCTCCTGACCGGTCAGGGCCGCACTGCTCATCAGGATCACCAAGCGGCATACACTGCAACAGGAATTGGGCAACTGGGACCATGGGACGGAATAAGTGATGATGTCCTCCTCGTCATGTCCGACGATGGCGACTGCCACAAACTCCTAGCGTGTCCTCGAAGGTGGCTGGCGAATCCAAACTTCGTTTTGAAGACTCGGTCGCACCGAGCACTGAAGAGCTGTCCGGAACTGTTCGTGGTGTAGTTGCACGAAGGCTTTGACGGAATTAGTAATAGGGTACAGGAGCCACGAACGGGTAAACGTAGCGTGGGACGCCCCCTGACCAGATGGAAGGATGACGTTCGCAAGGCTGGCAGACTGGATGCAACAGGCCGAGATTTGTGTTGAGTGGCCTTTGGGAGAGGTCTACGTGCTGGAGCAGTGGAGTGATACGGGCAGGTAATGATGTATAGAACCTACACTGAAGAAAACTAATGAATGTAAATTTGTGCCTGGCCACAAGAAACAATTTCGCTCGCTCGCTTTACCTGCCATCTTTATTTGCCCACCGATATTCAACTAAGCGCGCGAATATGAACCGACTGACCAAAGGTTCGATCAAATCTATAATGTCAACGTCGTGCTTGGCGCGCCCACGGGGTCCAGGGATTGTCGGGTTTGGCGGGAGGGCAAGCGAGCGCGACGCGCACGGCTATGTATAGTAGTACCTTGGCCCCGCCACCCCTGTACCGCCTAGGCGCGGCAAGCAGGACGTTGACAGACTATAATTTAAGGAGGAAAATATGAATAAACTTACCAAAATAAAAATAGTTGCCGTCACAAACAGCAATGCCTTTACTATTCCCATTATTATTGCAGGCATGTTATATTTAAGGCCTGAAACTTAATAAATAATCATATTTCCGAAGAGTACTGTATCTTAATTTCGTTTGACTGTGGTAACAAATCTTGGTGACACTGAACCACAGACCACTTCCCCCATAGACCTGTAACAGGAGGGCGCTCGTGTCTGCCCGCACATGAGCTTTGCGACACGTGTAACCTAGAGATATTATCGACATGGACGCATCCCTTTAATACGGCACCCCTGTCCCCCGCTTCGTCTCTATGCGCTCATCGTTGACAGAATTTTTCGCTTGCAAATTTGTACCGATTTCATGTCTATTTGGTAAGTATTGCACAGACCGCACTAAATTCACAACACAAGGTCCCAAGTTCGATTAACGTCAGCTAAGACATGAAAAGCAAGCCTTCTCAAAGCAAGCAATCTCTGTACGGTCGGTTTAGACTGCACGACTTTCACCTCTGCAAATTTTCGGACCTACGAATTTCGACAGATCCAAATAGTCGACTTTACGTGTAGACTCAACTAATATTCTAGCCAATGGTATATACCTACCAAAGCCCAAATAAAGTGTCTTATTTTGTAAACAAATGTGATCGTCTATTTACCTGTTGTGATGTAACACTGAAGGAACTGATTGATTGAACCTGTTCATCGTTGCGAAAATAAAGTGATCCGATTTAATAATGTGAAAATAACTACGCAATAATCACAGAATAGCTTAAAATGTTAGTAAGGTACAGTGCGCGAGGCGTAAGGTCAGATTTACATTTGTGTGAGTGATCGCCAAGCTGCTAGCGGTACAAGAGGTGAAGTGCGGTGCGTGCGCGGCAGGGTGGCGTCGCGCCTCAGGCCGAATATCACTCTACACTATCTGTGTGCACTCACACAAATGCAAACCTGAGCTTACGCCTCGCGCACTGTAGGGTAGTTTTTGTTTACAAAATAAGACACTAGTTTTGGGCTTCGGTTTAGATAGAATGATTGAATAATATTACGGTTTATAGATTGAATTTCTATAGGTATCATGGGTTACAGTCCTGGCTAGCTTCAAGTAAATAACCTGGTACGGTCGAAGACAAAGAAAGGTGTACAGCAGAGTTTTTAAGGTTGAGATTATCTCAAAAACTACTTGACCTATTGCAAGAATTCTTTCACTTTTAGACAGATAAAAGTAGAAACTATGTAACTTTAAATAATTAATATATTTGGTCTTGTAGTTTTTGAGATAATCTCAACCTTATTGAGGTCCCCTGTATACTCATCTCTGTCTTCGACTGTACATAGGTTACAAACATACTAATTGTATCTCCACAGAACCGCTGAGCGGGTTCTTCCATCGTACACTAATGACGATATTTTTGTTGGTAAACTGTTTTCGGTTTTTATTGTGCGTCCCGCCGAGTTTTCAGATGCGGCGACACATATTTTCGTTTACCTTGCACTGTAATTTTACTTGGAATTTCGACTCATTTTCGACTCGACTGTTGATGTTTGTCAAGTATTTTGACGCACCAATCAAATGTCAGCGCGACTCATTTTTGGTTGCAAACTTGTTCTTGTTGCAAACGCCTTTCTTCGTTGTTGTTGTTTGTAAAATTCTTCCCAGAGGGAAAGGCAAAGCCAACTAGGGCATACAGCCTGGTCTGATATTAATAGAATGTCAGAATTCTTATAAATACATACGTCATACATATTTACGAAGATAACCTAACCTAAACCTACGCACAACCCTCCCAAACCCCTAAACGAAATAAATCAATGATCCACGCAACCATCAAGCTATGCAAAGGAAACCTTGCTAAGAGCAAAAAACTTCATAAACACGACTTCTTTTGAGCACTCCAACTAATAGAAACGTTCGCGGACATCTCCTGATTAACTTAACGTGATTAATCACTAAATACCACGGAAACTATTTAATTAGAATTTTCACAAAAAAGTAGCTAATGTCGTTTCGCGCGCTTAACAAGGAATCTTCTTGCTCTAAGTTTTATAGGGTTTTTTTACGGACAGTTAGATAAAACCAGTTTAAAAATTACGTAGCCGATGATACTTTGAGGTAAAGTTGTGCTGCGGCCTTCTGTCTTAAGGACGAAAGACCTTCCCACAGCACAAGAGAATCCTAGTTTGGGGGTCAGGAATAGTATTGTCACTTACCTACTATTTGTTAAAATAAACATTTCTTTTCAAACACTATAAAGAGACCAGATTCTGTTAACTTTTGAATAGACTCTGATATAAAGAGATGAGGCTAGGCTATGCGTCTATTTCACGACATCGAAAGTCGCTACATCGACGGGTCACTGTATCGACAGTACGCTATATCGATGGTACGCTACATCGACAGTACGCTATATCGATGGTACGCTGCATCGACAGTACGCTATACCGATGGTACGCTACATCGACAGTACGCTATATCGATGGTACGCTACATCGACAGTACGCTTTATCGATGGTACGCTGCATCGACAGTACGCTATATCGACAGTACGCTATATCGACAGTACGCTATATCGACAGTACGCTATATCGACAGTACGCTATATCGACAGTACGCTATATCGACAGTACGCTATATCGACAGTACGCTATATCGACAGTACGCTATATCGACAGTACGCTATATCGACAGTACGCTATATCGACAGTACGCTATATCGACAGTACGCTATATCGACAGTACGCTATATCGACAGTACGCTATATCGACAGTACGCTATATCGATGGTACGCTATATCGACAGTACGCTATATCGATGGTACGCTGCATCGACAGTACGATATCGATGGTACGCTACATCGACAGTACGCTATGTCGATGGTACGCTACATCGACCACACAAATCTCGGCCGTATACAAACAAACAATCAAGGCAGGATATAAGAGACGATATACGATAGATGATGGTCAAACTTCTTATTTATTTAAACCCACAACATACATTACTTCGTTCGTCCTTTCGGACAACCACTGAGACAAATTTTTCCTTTCTCAACACATTTAGAGCAAGATTTCTTGGAGTCTGATCTTGATGTTTCTTGTGATATGAGCGACTCGTCAATATCTCTAGTTGATCCTGCTTCAGCAATCATTGAACTCTTTGAAACACCCTTCTCTGATCCAATGGATTTCAAAGACTTATCAGATTTGCCAGATTTTATATTCCAGTGTTTGTTGCTGCTTGTTGATTGTCCGTCATTGGGGAATGCGAAATTATCGCCCGAAGTCGGTCTGATCATCTGGAAATAGATACATGTCAGTGGATCCTAAGGTATCCTGCTTATGTCTTCTGTGGTCCCTTCTTCACACGAAGGTTGACGTTGCTTATGCCAATCTTTGCGCTTTACGCGAACTTTCTTGCCGCGTACAAAGATACAGAGGGCCTCAATAAGGTTGAGATTTTCTCAAAAACTACTGGACCGAATTTAATAATTCTTTTACAGTTACACAGTTTTCACTTTTATCTATCAAACAGTGAAAGAATTTTTGCAATAGGTCAAGTAGTTTTTGAGAAAATCTCAACCTTAAAAACTCTCCTGTCACCTTTCTCTGTGTTGCATAATGTGGAATGATCTGCCCACGACGTCTTTACACGGAGCTATGATATGGGATGCCAAGGAAGGCAACAATCCAGGCACCCCTCCGTTGTTACGCGACCATGACCGCTTACCATCAGGTGGCTCGTTTAACCCCTTTCTCATAATAAATAGCCTGGTTCTCCTTCCGTTCCATTGGCATAAGTACATAAGCCATGCTATTCTTAATCTTCCCAGCCATCTTCTCCATGCTACTTAAATATTACTAATCACTTACATTAGTATTACCCACAGACCACTTACCCCATAGACATGAAATCGGTACAAATGACAATGCCAGATTCTGCCCCACCATCAACCGCAAGTTGTACAAGATAACGAATAAATGTAAAAATATCTCCGTTTTTTGTTAAAATTATTGGTTTAAAATAAAGTTTTGTACAAGTTGCGATTTGAAAAAACAGCTTAATTAAGAATTCAGAAAATAGTAAGAAATCGAAGCGATTTATTCATTGTTTTTGTTATTCTTCTATAGGAGTTGCGAGAGTAGTAGAAAATGATACTGATTATGATCATGCAATATGAAACCTGTAATAAGTCCCCAACAAAATGATAGGTACAGCTTAAATGGTCACGTAGTTTTGTAGGTGGGGCAAAGCTCCATTGAAATGTGGCAATGTCTTTTGCAAGCGAAAAATTATGTCAAGCGATAGGCGCAATTAGACGAAGTGGGGGGCAGGGGCGCCATATTAAACTCGTTTCGATATCTCAAGGTTACGCGTGTCGCGAAGCAATTTTGCGCTCATGTGCAGGCAGAAACGGGCGCCCTCCTGTTACAGGTCTATGGGGTAAGTGGTCTGTGGTATTACCTGAGCGTGTCTTCGACAAGTAACTCCACAGTGAAACACATGAATCACTGAATTGCATAAATCATTTAGCTGAAACAGAAAATTTCAACGACATTGTCATTTACGACCATCATTATCTTTTATTCAGAATGTAGTGATTAGAGAACGGTGTGGTCTGAAAGAAAATATAGTAAATAGGATTGAAAAGGGTATGTTACGTTGGTTTGGCCACTTAGAGCGGATGAGTGAAGGAAGGGTAACGAAGGAAATACACAGAGCGAATGTTACCGGAAGGGTCGGCAGAGGTAGACCGAGGAGAACGTGCGGCGACCAAATTGGCGATGTCTTGAAAAAGGGCCAAGTACGGTCTACTACAACTGACGAGCATGCATGAAGAGATTGATGAATGTGGAGGAAGCGAGAGTTGTGTGCCAGGATCGCAGCAGATGGAAGTCCATCGTTTCTGCCTCTACGGGAATCAGGCGTGATTTATAAATAATAATAAAAATTGTCTTCATGTTTTAATGTTGGTGACTATGATCTTCTCCTTCTGTTCGTGTGGTTTAGTGACCAAACTAATTGTTAGACTTGTTGAGGCAGCCTGTTGGTCTCTGACGTGGCCTAACAACTGCTGCCGAGCGACAGCAACCGGAACCAACTGCTTAACGTGCTTTCCGATGGGAGGGGTGTCAGATGAAAGTATCACTAGCGGTCACTCATCCAGGTACCTACAGACCAAGCCCAACTTGCCCCTTAACTATTTCATATTAAGTATTAATGTTATTTACCGTTTTCAAAATTATGTAGAGTAAATTGCCCAGCAAGCACATGAAGTTTGTGTAGATATTTGTAGCGGGTCTGCATGCTCTGTAAGTAAACAACTGTTTTGTTCAATCTGGGAACCATTGCTGATCGTAACAATATCTTTAACTTGTACAATATGAAGATCTCGGGAACCACATAAGCCCGGTACGTGCCTTGGCACGGAGCACTGAATGTACCTTGGATTAGGTTCATAACTCATTAGTGTCGCCGCACACGGGCCACACGCGACAGCCACAAACGCCGCCACGAGAAGCTAGAAGCTTGTAGCGTGTGGCCGCCACCGGCGACAACCGTGTGCGGCGAGTCCATATAAAATGTATGAAAATTACAGGAAATATGCCAGTGGCGGCGTTTTGTGGCCGGTGGCCGGTGGCCCGTGTGCGGGAGCACTTAGATACGTAAACAGAACACGGTTACATTCATACATTCATTCAGAGCAGCCGTTGTTTATATTACCGTTATCAAAACGATTAAATTATATCACGTCATGGCGCGCCGAACAGAGACGCCGCTACACCAATGCCATAGCACTGTCCCTTTCACGGCCGCTATGACATGGTATGATTTGACAACCGTAATAGCCCCACAGGACTCGGATAGGCATAGACTGTCCGACCCAGATAGAGACCCCAAGAAACCAACTGGTATTGAGTAATTGGGATACTCAAACGAATCCTAAAGTTATCATGAAATGATATGCGTGACAGAGATAGTGCTTAGCGTCAGTATAATGCCGGCCGCCGTCTCTGTTCAACAAGCCACCATCTCATAATATAATTTTATTGTCTTGAGAACGGCAGTAGCGGGCTGTGGGTTGAGCACCCATAGAAAGGAGAATTCCCAATTTTGGATCATAAGGGGAATCCCGGCGTGCCTGATCACGTGTTCAAAGGAGGAGCTGTGGTCCACTTTCCAGCGAGCTGGTGCGATCGCGTCCTTCTGAACCGACATTTAATTAAGACCATCAACATTAGTAGATGAAGGCCTAACCTGACGTATCATACCTGAGCACACTCTCAATGATGGTGCAAGGACAGGTCTCACAGACGCAGCGACTACTAGGTCCAGCACGCGGTCCTGACACCTGGGTATGGTACGCTAGGCTGCTGAACTCGTGCTGATTCTGCCGACATGCCAACCGACAGTCCCCAGCCCAGACGTGGCGATTACTGAGGCTGTCGCTGTGACCTGACGACGATAGCTAGACTGGAAATTATAAAACAAAATAAGAAGTAGAGCATCGATGGCTACATTTTTCCTCCACCTTTTCATACTAAAGGTCCCAGAGCTACAAGAGGATCTTGTAGCAATATTAGAACAGTACAAATTTTTCAGAGAAACCTGTCCGACAGCTCTTCTGAAGGATCACAAACACCAACTTCATCATCATCAGTCTATTTATATTGCCCCATTGCTCGGGCACAGACCTTCCCTTACATCGAGGGAGCTGGGGCCATGATCCACCACGCGGGCCCACTGCTCAGATTTTTTTCTACGGCATGCAGGTTTCATCACGATGTTTTCCTTCACCGTTTTGAGAGCACTCGGTAAATGTACGTAAGTTTTTCCTTCGAAAAAAACGAGGATAACTCATTGGTACATAGCTGCACTGGCTGGGAATCGAACCTGGGACCTCCATATCGAAAGTCTATTGCCCCAACCACTGAGCCATCGAGGTCTTCACCAACTTACATAGATATAAAGTATTATCAAATTACAAAGGTACAGATGAGACTTAAGACCATTTGTATAGAGCTTTTTGTTCCTCCTGAAATGAGAGTTTTGGAACAAGTTAGTTACGTAGAAAGGATCCGCCCTTCGTCTGGGAGCGGTCACCGATTATACGACACCCAATTCCATTTTGTCAATGTTAGGGTGGGGGTTGCCACGATATGTAGTTGTGGTTTGGAGGGAGGGTGTCAGTACCACACGTTCGTGGTCTCCAGTCTCCACTCACGAACTATCCTCACTTGTGTAATAGCTACTGCATTGCATAAGTATAATAAGGGCCTAAAACCTTGCGTAAATCTATTGGGGGTTCAAATTAGAAGAAACTGCAACGGTTGTATTGTTCAAGGGTGTTAGACCCTTACACCTTCATCCTCTTATGATTGTACAATAGGAAACAAGGTAATACGTGGAATAGGTAAAACCTACATGGTAAAACTTTAGAGCCACAGACCACTTACCCCATAGACCAACAGGAGGGCCCGTGTCTGCCCGCACATGAGCGCAAAATTTCGCAACACGTGCAACCTAGAGATATTATCGACATGGACTCCGATTTCATGTCTATTGCGTAAGTGGTCTGTGACTCTAGGCTAAAGGCCTTCATCCTCTTATGATGGTAAACTGGAATATAAGGTAGAACTTCAGAGCCAATACATACATTGTTTTAATCTCAATTCGGTGAACCTGCTAGTTAGCATCATAGTTACTCAGTTTTAGTGTTATTTTCTGGTAAATGTTACATGGCGTTACATACAATTTAGGCCATTATTGTGGCCTTGTGGGATTATTTCCATAGCTTCTTATTTCAGTAGATTTGTTAGGTTATTTGTCATTTCTGACATAATATCAAAGAGTAATATAAGGAGCTTAAACGTAGCTCAAAGGAAGAAGTAATAAGGAGTACTTATCCTTTTTCAAGCCACCTTCTTCAAAGACGTATCAAAGAGTCTTATAAAGAAGTTTATTATTAACTAGAATCTACAATCTTCAAAGAATAGGGTATTTTATTTGACTTGATTTTTTACAGAGAAAGATAGTGATGTAATAAAAAATATATAATATGAGAGTTGAGTGATCAACTCTCATATTCATAGAGTTGAGTGATCAACTCTCATTCATATTCCTGCTGAAAATAACTGTGTAATCAGTTTTTCGATATCTCAACTAATACCAAAGATATTAAGCGGTTAAGTCAAGTGCTGGGATGCTCCATCTCTTTGTAGCAAAACGGTCTTTAGTATGAAGTTTGTATGCTACCTCAGTACTGTACTGTTGCTGTCTCTTTCTAACACAACTTTTCTAAATGCCTGTAGTTACTCCATTTTTAAACTAATTAAAAAATCGAGAAACATTTAATTTTCGATAGGTACTTGTCATTTCTACCTATTATTAGTATTTTTCGTAGAAAACAAGGAACATAATGTAGAACTTATATCTCATTGATTAGAGGCCTAAACCTAGTTTCAAATTAGTTCCTCCTACAAGCATCGCTGAAACTTACAACTCCTGGTTTGCAGAAACCGAAGGTCTCAGCAGCGGCTGCGAAGCCAGCGGTGTACGAGAGGAAATCGCCCGGGACTATGCCGCCTTGCAGTCTCGACTATGTCGCGAGTTCTCCGACAGGCGCGGCAAGATGTACGCTGGTGAGTACTCCTTTTGTGTCCATTCAGAAGGGACGACGAGATAAAAGCTGTAGCAGGTGAAATATGGACAAGAAAAGCGTTCAACAAAGACCTATACAATCCTAGGCCACGCTCTCCCATCTCTAACCTGTGCAGACTCAGATTCACCCTCTCTTATCTCTAACCTGTGCAAACTCAGGCTACCATCTCTTTACTTTACTCTGTGCAGACTCAGTACCACCCTCTCTTATCTCTAACCTGTGCAAACTCAGGCTACCATCTCTTTACTTTACTCTGTGCAGACTCAGTACCACCCTCTCTTATCTTTACTCTGTGCAGACTCAGACCATTATCTCTTATCTCTAACCTGTGCAAAGTCAGGTCACCATCTCTTAATTTTACTCTGTGCAGACTCAGAACCACCATCTCTTATCTCTAACCAGTACAAACTCAGGCCACCATCTAACTTACAGACTCCGACCACCATCTCTTATGTCTAACCTGTGCAGATCAAGGTTACCCTCTCTTAGAAACTACCAGTTAGTTCCATCCTTTACGGGGGCAGGACGAAGAAGCCTTGACCATTGACCTCTCTTCTAGCATCTCGCCCAGTGGCCACCGAGGAACAACTGTCAGCGGACTTCAGGAAGAAGCTGGCTGAATGGCAGCGGCTGAAGGGAGTCCGGCAACCGCCGCCAGTGCCCGCCCGGCAGGACCTAAGCGAGGACTTCCTCAAGAAATGGGGTATAGTTGTGTTTTATACTTAGCTGGTCCTATTCACCATCATCAGTCTCTCTTTATGTCCCCGCTGCTCGGGCACATACATTCCTTACATCGGTGGAGCTTAGGCCATGATCCCCGACCGCTCCCAGTGCAGATTGGTACATTACAAATGCCTTAAACTTTATTATTAATATTGTTCTCCGGCAAGGTTTTCTCAAGATTTTATTCCTTCATCGTTTTGAGAGCTGTCAGTTTCCCAAAAAATTAGGAAAGTATAAAACAGTCACAAAACAATTAATTTCTTACACGGAAAGTAAACCACGACTAAGTACTAATTTTATTTCAGACGAATGGAAGCGCATGAAAGAAACTAAGTCCGTGCCTGCTTGGGAAGAAGAGGCCAAACCTGATGAAGTTCTGGTGCAAACTTCGACTGGTCTCTTCAAATTTCAAGGTACAATGGTCTTATTTTTATATAATGCCTTGAGATCTTTTGTGCGCTCTCTTTTCCTTTATACTTCTGTATCCCCCTAAAGATGTAGATGTCATACAATTTTGCCAGTCGTAAGAGCTCCTGCTCAAAACTGTCTATGCTTATCGGCCTTACATGCTTCTCTATTCTCTATTTATTACATTTTTCACACTTTTGTCTTCCAGGAATCTCCCGTTCCTTCACCCGTAAGCTGCACGAATGGGAGAAGTCCCGAGGCATCGCTCCTGAGGCCTCCACCTCCGCCTTGCTCCGTGCTGCGCGGGAGAGGGGAAAGGCTCCCCCGGCGACACTCACGCGCACGCAATCTGACGGGAGTGTGGCGCCGTCTGCCGGCGGCTCCGGACGCCACCACGCCTCCAGTCTCAGTGTCAATGATGCTGATGCCTTTGACTCGGATTATGAGAGAGATCAGTCTGTAAGTACGCCACGACGAGGGGCTCGTAGTCGTACCTACACGTTGAAAGCAACGTTGGACTAGGTTAGTAGGTACCTGGGTGGGTGACCGCTAGTGACATTTTCATCTGAGCCTCTCCGTGCCTCGGAAAGCACGTTAAGCAGTTGGTAGGTTGTTGTCATTCGACAGCAGTCGTCCATGTCGAGGCCTACGGGCGGTCTAACTCTGACAATTAAATAGGTTTGGTCACTAGAACACATCAGAAAAGTAAAGAAGAACCACTACACTCAGACATTACATTGACAGGAATTGAAAATCCCCCGAAAAGATGAAGGGATAATCTATGCTAGGGACTTGATGCATAAAGCCGAAAATATGGTCGAGGGCGCGCTTTACAAGAGGTACGTCCAGCAGTAGACTGATACAAGCTGATGATGATGGTCAACTGTGAAAAAAGTTCATTTGAAAATCAGATAGTGCGTAATGACGTCACGTCGTCTATACAAACTCCATGCTAAGGTCATTTTACCAAATAAGAATGATGCACGAATCACGTTTGCCCATAAACATCTGTGGGTTTAGCACGTGCTGCGTTAGCGATCGGCTAAGTAGTGTTAACCAATGTCAAACGCTTTGTAATAACTTCAATTTGATCTTTAGCATAAATCCGTGAGTTAGGCAATAAAAAGTCAAATACCCAATTACAAGTTCCAGGTCCATCATCATCATCAGCCCGTATCAGTCCACTGCTGGACGTAGGCCTCTCCCAAAGCACGCCACTCCACCCGACTCTCGGCTTTTGCATCCAGTCTCTGCCAGCCACCTTGCGAAGGTCATCCTTCACGTAGGATGTAATATATTTGCAGCTGGAAGACGACTGCGACGACACAAGAGGCGCAGTCCTGGTGGAGGTGGAAGCAGAGGAAGTATGCACAGCCGCACCGCTGATGGCCGTGTCTCCTCGACACACGCCTCAGAAACCAATCTATACCTATGGTCAGGCCGAAGCCAGGTTGCTCTGTGAGACCAGCTCAGCTGTCACCGGCACTGCTGTTCTGCAACCTAATGGCACAGGTAACTAGATTTCAAATCCATTACTAACAATCCATTCGATGTCATCAGAGAAGCTCGTAGTCCATTGAAAACGATCATATTCAAGTTAAGCAACATTTGGCGCGGTTGGTTCACATCAAAGCAGATCAAATGTAACACTTTGGACCCTTCGTATTATCTGCGTCGTAAAACGTGAAATCGTGCTGCAAGTGTTACCATTGATTTGATGTTGTCCATACCTGGATGAGTTACCGCTAGTGACAGTTTCGTCCTTACATGCCTCGGGGCTCACGTTCAGCAGTTGGTCCCGGTTTTTGTCAGGCCATGTCACCTGTAGACAGACCTGCATATCTCTGACAATAGGATTGGTCACTAAACCCCACGAGAAGAAGAAGAATTCAAATCAGGCATTTCTAGTTAACAAATTCATTCCAATATTAAAGTTTCCGTAGTCGTTCTTTCAGATTCCCGTGGAGTCAAGTCACGGGATCAAGCAGCTAAAACTAAGGCAGCTCGAGAACAGGTAACTTCATATTAATCAAATTAAATATAGTGACAATTTAAGGTTTAATAAAATCAAACTTTACAGTCAAAAGAAAAGAGCAATAGAAGAAAACTAGGCCGCCAACCCAGCATTGAAGAAGATGCTATGTTCATAAGAAAAACTATTGAAGAAGTAGAAAGAGGAAGTTCCAGGCATTTAAAAGGCGACAGGGAAGAGAGAGGAGACGAACTACCTAGACGTGAGAGGGAAAATCAAGATGATGGAAGAATAGATAAGGCATTGCCATCAACAAGTAAAGGTACCAGTAGAAACTCCAAACAAAGTGACAGTCTGAAAGAGAGACCGAAAGAATGTGATGAAGAACCAAAAGATGACTGCAAGCGTAAAGACGCGGATAAAGGCAATGGGAAAAAGAAATCTAAATCAAGAGCTAGATTAGAAAGAGAACAGTCCAAACCATCTGAAAGCGATACAGAGTTAGAAGTAGACACAGTGACAGTAGAAATACCTAAAAGAAGGAAACGGCCGCGACGACCGTCTGAAAGACCAAGGACTCCACCAACGTCTCTTCACTCTGATTCAGAAGGCGAAGTAAGTATTAAATAGATTTTTTTATATAAGTAAATATTATTTGACCAATGGTTATAACAAATCTGCTTACGGATATTTCTGTACAGGTTTTTGTACTAAAGCTGAAAGCTCCAGAAGGAAGAGATGGTTCCCCAGAAGTAATCGTCAAAACTACAAGGAAAATATTCTCTCCTGTTGTTCGGAGTGGTGAATCAATTCCTAGAGCTGTTATACCGGTTGACGTTGAAGATTTAGCTGAAGTTGCGCCTACAGAACGCACTGTCAGTAGAAGTACTGCGTCTAAGAAAAAGTCTGAAACGAAACGTGAAAGGAATGAAGAAATTAATAAGCGCTCAAAGAGTTCTGGCGATCTTCAAGAAAATGAGGAGCAGCGAACAAGAAGTCGACCCCCGCTGCCGTTGTCGCCGTCATCACAGAGGAAGCCGCAGCCGAAAGAAACAGCACCTTCTATTCGTATAATGATTCAACGGTACAATATGAAGATTAATGAGGAAGGTACGTTTCCTAGTGCTTCTTATTTGTTGTGATTCCTCGAATTGTCAATGAATTTATAATTTTGTGCTCAACTCATTATCGAAGGTCACACTTCTGGAGCTAGCAGCGGTGCCTCCTCGCCCGCCTGGCGGTCACCTGCATCTGAAAGAAAACGACCTCCCGATATGCCAGTTGGAGTTAACATTAGGTATCTGGATAATAAAATTTGCTTATTTCCCGTACACAGAATCTTCACTAAATATCTTTTTTGGAATTTACAGAGCCAACCCATTTCTCGAGAGGGAAGTTCAGAAATCTGCTAGCGCGTGCCAACTCTCCAGACGTGATCAGACATCATTAGAAAAACGTTTGGTGCCAACATCGCCTCAGAGCATAGATGGTGTTCTTAAATCGCATAGCGCAAACGCTCTCCACCCTGAGCAGTCAGGGATGGAAACCCCTCCTTTGCCGCACAAGAAAATGGAGGATAGTCAAGAAACCATCCATTATAACACTGCGAGCACAGATACCATTGTACCAGATCTGACCAGGAACTTACCCGAATTCCAAAGCCAAATCAGCTCTGATCCATCTCTGCCGGTTCTGAGGCAGTTATCAGATACGATAATTCCTAGCATTTCGAGATTTATATCTGAGAACCCTGGGTTCTTTGAGAGGTCAACATCGAGGGTCGGGTCTTCGATATCGTCAACGGAAACTGACGGTGGAGCTCAGCTTTCGGATCGGGCTGCGAAGATACGAGCAGCGAGGGAGCGGTTTTTGGCCTCACCGATGCAGATGAGGCGGGAGGGGACGAGCTCTGCTAGTGATCTGAGACCGGGTGATAGGTAAGTTTGATGAATACGTAGATGATGAATCTAAACACCATCAACTCAAAAGACATAGAGTATTACCGTTTGTGCACAAAAGATCCCAACGGGTCCAAATGTCGCCACTATGGTACCGTATCAGGATAAGATAAACAAGATAAACTTACTTACTTGTACTATAAGACCTAGCTTCTTGCATTTCATGATTCTAGGTCAACGGGAAGTGCCCTATAGGTTTTGGTTTTCTTGCATTGTCATACAAATATGCGAGAAAATGCGGCATAAACGGCCATATCTTTTGAATGCGTTGACGTAGAAGTTTGATTTTTTCACGGCTGCATGAGGTTGCGGACCTGAGTATTTTGTATTAATATCAACTTAATCCATCCACGCGTTTCTGAGATATAGGTCTTGACAGACAGACGGACAACAAAATCATCCTATAAGAATTCTTTTTTTTTCCTTTTGAGGCATGGAACCCTATCAATCGTCTATTTTCAACTTGGAAATGTTTTATAGGTCCAGCCGCATCAGCTGTGAGAGCGATGTGACGGAATCCCAAGGCTCCAGCAGTCAAGACACGGGGTTGGGGCGGAGCGCGTCCACAGGGATGGTTAATGTGGACAGAGAGGCGTGGCAAAGAGTCGCCGAGGGTGAGTTGATGGATTTTGTTGAGAAAGCTATACGGCTGATAGTAATTATTATACTGTTAAGGCCTTCATAGAGCCAACTAGCGCCGCCAATCTTAAAAAAAATAATATCTTCCAATATAATCAATTTTATTAAAAAAGCTATTTAGAAAATGTTTATTAGTACGATAAATACTATTTTTCAATATACAATACATGGCATAATTGCGACAAGCTAAGTTGTAGTTCACAAATGTGCCAATTACACAAAATGCAATTATGCGAACTACAACTTACCGACATTGAATCACGTTATAAATAAGCATTTAAAAAATAGTATTTATCGTAATAAACATTTCGTAAATAGCTTTTTTTAATAAAATTGATTATATTGGAAGATATAATTTTTTTAAGATTGGCGGCGCTAGTTGGCTCTATGAAGGCCCTTAAGGAAAGTGTATATGAAGCCGAAGAGGTGTATATTATTAGTAACTGAACAACTTAGTTCTACGACTTTTAGATTTTCGCGAATTTATTACTGGATTTTCATACATTTCTCGTACCGAGCTGATCGATTTGTATGAGACATTAATCTATTGGATTTTTTATTTGTATTGTCCAGGTGGTGGTCGTCGTGAGAGCCGTCGGTCCAGGTTCAGCCTGGCGCGGCTCGCAGCCAAGCTGAGGCGGAAGGATGAGGGTGCCGTGTCGCGCCTATGTCGACAGAGCTTGCTCGTACAGATTCGCAATAAGCCGTGAATAAATGCTTAACCTCTTTACTTCATTCCTTGTTTTTTTTCCGAGTATTTCCCATGCGTAGAGGCCCCATGCGTTCTTCCCCACGTGGGGGAAAAGATTCCTATCCTCTCCCAAGTCAATTTAGGCCCGTATTTATAAATCACTCTCAGCTCAAAAGTCAATCTTGAGAACGACCTAAAGATGGCGTACCTATTAATAAACGTAACTTAGGTACGCGTTTAGGAGTATCACGTGAGTAACGCCGTATTAAACAAAACTCAGTTCTCAAGAGAACTGTCAAACTCACACTTGAGTACGATTTTGAGCGTAAACTCACTCTTACAAGTGTCAAATTCCACAAACGTTTGACACACACACTTACGTGTTCTCGCGCAAAGATCGCGCTCGAAACTCGAAAGGTCGCCTAAGCACAAAATCGGGTCATTGTCCGTGGTCCACCTACGTAGCCTCCTGTAGTACGTAGTCACCTGGGTGTCCACCTGCAAATATTTTTTACCATAAATGTCCGTGTGTTCCCGTCCTCCCCCATGAAATCATTCTCTCCCCACGTGGGGGAGTATGGGGAAAAAATTCCCATCCTCTCCCAAATCATCCGAGAGCAGCTTGCGAGTCTAAACACCGCATGATAATGCAAGTAAATCTTAAGTAAATAGACTTGCGCGAGTTTACTTACAGGTGGTACGCTTCCTTAGATTAATGGGATGAAAACATTGATCTCCTATAAACAACTAGATACACAGTCTGCCTTCTAAAAATGTCCGAGCGCAAAGAAGGTCCAAACGGATGAATGGAACCCTCATTTGATTTAT
This sequence comes from Tachystola acroxantha, assembly GCA_963506565.1. Classification (NCBI taxonomy): domain Eukaryota; kingdom Metazoa; phylum Arthropoda; class Insecta; order Lepidoptera; family Oecophoridae; genus Tachystola; species Tachystola acroxantha. The sequence continues at coordinate 13,468,910 of OY735879.1, forward strand.
TGGACATTGGACGGTAACAATGGACCCTTATTGGACGTTTTTAAAATTGTTTTAGTAAGCCCTTTGTGTATCTAGTTGTTTATAGGAGATCAATGATGTGGACGAAGTGAAAATTGTGTACCAGGATCGCAGCAGATTGAAGTCAATAGAGTCTGCATATCGCTACGAGACAAAGGCGTGACTTTATGTGTGTAGACATATGAACTGACGCCTATTTTCATAGTACAAGACTATATCCTTCCAACTGCTGCAATCCTAGTATCCAACATTAGCTTCCTTCACAATCCCTATTAATTTGTTATTAATAGTGATTTTTAAAACATCGCTAATTGGTTCCACGTAGGTCCTCCCTCGGAGCTCGGTGGCTGGGTCAATGGGCTTGCGATACTGAGGTCCCAGGTTCGCTTCCCAATGGACTCTTATTTGGACGTTTTTAAAATTGGTAACACACATAGTCGGGCCGGCATAGTCGGTTCGGCAGTATTAGCCATTTTGTATCGGATTTTTACCGCCCGGCTGTGCCGATTAGTGCCGATTAATGCCGGCCCGACTATGTGTGTAGCTACCCTTAGACCTTTGTGTATCTAGTTGTTTATAGGAGATCAATGGATGAAAATGAAACAGCAAATATTTATTTTCAAATTTAATTTCGTTTTCAATCTTGACAATACCGCAGTAACAATCTTCGTCCGCATTCAATATCGTTAGTAACAATAGTCACCATATCAAAAGGGGGAAGTTGGAACTAATAATAATTTTATTATCAAAAACACTACGTTTCAGTAATTATTAGTAATAATAAGACTCAAAAGAACACTTATAAACAACATTAATGGGTAATTTGGTTGAGGTAGATTCAATTATAATTTTAATAACTAATTTTCTTGTTTTGTGGGGACATGTTTTTTTTTTTCAATTACAAATTTATTTTTCGGTGAAATTTTTGTCACTTTTCAATTTCGACAAGCGAAGCCAAATATGGATCGAACGACATTACCTATACATTCCACAATAATGAACAAGATAAATGTTATTTTAAAACTAACATATCCCCACAAAAAGGTTTGTAAATTCCTATATTAAATTATGTTCCTAGAAACTGGAATAATTTAGAAATTTTACTCAATATGTTAAATAAAATCGTAATGAATGGATATTGTATACAACTAAATTAAATACTTACTAAGTCCCTAAAATTAGTATTAAAAATACTTTTGTACTTTAATAGATTTAAATATATTTTGTCAGAATTTTGTATTTGTAATAATACAAATTTTAGGTAAAAAGGGGTTAGAACCTAATTAACTTTTAACCCCTTACCACATGCAAAGCCATATATGGCTGCTAAAATTTTAATTTATTTTTATAGGCTATAGAATCACCAAATGCGAAACATGTGGGATTTACTTGTGCTATAATGACAAACAAAACTGCTTCAAAAAATTTCACAAACCATGAATATTCACTTGATACGAAGCCATATGTGGCTTCGTGTTATAATTTCCAAAATAAAAGCTGTAAGTATTTTTTTTTTCACATTTCGTAATTGTTGTGTAAAGTAAATAATAAAAAATATCGGCAAAAAAAATTATAATGCGGTAAGGGGTTAAATACTAAACATTTTGATTTGGTAGTCAAACTGTGTAACTTATGAATTCTTAAACAAAAAAATTCTAAATTCTCTATAAAATGACTGAATTATTCCAGTTGCACTTAAATACACTTCTAATGGGTCGTGGCTATGAATATCTTACATCCGAAGTTGAGCCACCAAACTGGTCGTTAATTTATATTAATTTACACAACAACTTCTTACACGTAACTTACTATCCAATGCTGGGAGTTTTGCAACCATTTACAATAGAAACATCAATTCTAATGTTACATTCATAACGTAGCCATTTATAATGTTCGTCAAAGCGATCTTTTTAGGTTCAAGTCAATGGGAGGATGTTCCATCACTTTTTAGCAAAAAGGTCTTTAGTATGAAGTTTATATGGCGTTTATATACCCTTGGCCATCGTCTGGGTCAATTCATGCTAGCGCAGAGTCGAAGCATCAATATAGTTGTATCAGCGTTGGTGACTCGTAGACGCGCGTATTCCGTGAAATTCGCCCGTCTTTTAATCTCTGAAGAAATTATGTGCCTTACGTAGTGGAGATAACTGTTAACTTTTAAATCTACGCTTCGACGCGCTGCTATCGTGACGCATCGCTGTGCATGACCCATTGTGTATTGGTCTAGTTCTTATGACTGGCAGAGACTGCATGTAAAAGGCCGAGAATCATGTTGAGTCCAGCAGTGGACTGATACGATAGTGAAATGATAGTTATGACCATTAGAAAAGTATGTTTTCCTCTTGAAATAGTTGCAAACCCCATAAGCTCAGGGTGGTGCCAAAAATTCCTTTCTTGAACAAAATAGCATACATTACAACACAAATACAATCAAGACATGTTAACACTAGATATATTATAGTACCTAATAGGACCCAAATGGCGTCTGATTTCTCGAGACACTTTTCATTTAACCAGGAAATCAATTTTTCAAAAATAAAAAATATATATTATTGTACATTTGTTTTGCGTAAGTACATTAAAGAATTAGGCACCTAATTCGTTGGTTTTGGATGTTTATAACCAAAAAAATATATACCTGGTACTACCTATTGTAATTATTTGTTTTAGTTAACGACCGTTAGAAGATGTCAATGTAAAGACATTGGTTTATTAGATCACTAGCCGTTAGCTATAAACGTGACTTAAAGTGAGGTGGCGGTGTAAGCCATGGCTTAAAGATTTTCACTGGATATCCACATACAAAATCGGTTGTTCAGCAAGTGTAAATAAGCCACAGTTTAGCATTTTTATAACAAAAATTCTGTTTTATGTTTGCCTTATAATTTATTTAAAAAGCATTTAATTATTTTATTCCACTGAGCTCATAATTAACACACAAAAGTCGCAAAAGTCAACTATTCACCCTATGTTTAATTATGTCGCCGGTTCCGCATGAGGGATAAACTTACTAACAATAGTAATAGTTACGTACCTACATAGTTATTAAGTAATAATTGTATTATCATTATTTTAAAAGATGTGCTGCTGAGAGTTTTTTCTCCTCAGCGTTGGCACCTTTTCCTTGCAAAGTGGTGTAAATGTAAATTCAAAAAATATATTGACGTGCAAAAATGTACTCGACGTGCAATAAAGAAATTTGACTTTGATTTTTTGACTTATGTACCAAATACTTTGTTATTATTGTATATTTTAATAGTTATTTTTGATTTATTTCATGAATAATACTGATTAAATAAAAATATGGAACGAAAATCATCAATACCATTTGTGGTCCTATTTACAATGTTCACTTAAATTCACACTAACGATAATTACACATCTATTACATTATTTTATTTGGACGCTTCACATTCTAAGTACTTGCTATCGCTGTCACAAGAATCTGGGTTTTATGCATGTATTTTTAAGATGTAAAATAAATCAGTTACTATTTTGTAGTCGAACGGAGACACAATATTAGACATTGAAAAATTCGCCTTTTATAATACTCTTCCATTGATCTCCTATAAACAACTAGATACACAAAGGTCTTACTAAAACTATTCAAATAACGTCCAAATAAGGGTCCATTGTTAACGTCCAAATAATGTCCAATAAAGCAAATGAGCGTCCATTCATCCGTTTGGACCTTCTTTGAGCTCGGACATTTTAGAAGGCAGACTGTGTATCTAGTTGTTTATAGGAGATCAATGTATTATTCTCTTTTACACCTTTATCTCGACATAACTTTTAATACTGAAGTCAAATATACCAAAAAAATATCCGTAAAGTAAATGAAAATTCGAAATACATCATTCCGTGATAATTTATTATCAGAATTTTAAATGCGGACATATTACATTCGGTGGCAATAATGTGTGCCTACGAGTTTTATTAAAGGTTATGCGATAGATGCGATAGATGGAGTTGCGCAACATACCCTTTAGTATGTATAATACGATGAAGAATTTCGGTAGACGGGGCGTGGCCTGTGGTGGCTCAGTTGGTAAGAGCGTGTCATGGAATGACAAGGTCGCAGGTTCAAGCCCTGCCCGCAGCTACAAATTTTTCATCATGTTTTGTGTTATGCTCTATTAAAATTGATAATAAAATATTTAAAACGCTTTAATTTCCTGTTTAAATCACGCCATAATGAATCTATTTTCGACTACAAAATAGCAATAAAATGTTTTCAATCAGTCTATTTTATATAATGATGAATTATAACGAAATATATAATATAAACTAAACTATTGTTTCACGGTTACCGTATCGAGGCATAAACAATAATCAGACTAAATCTAAACAAATAATAAATTAACTGTAAGTATATTAAAATATATACAACATAAACAATGTATGTTTGGTATAAAGATCTATTGCAGTGGATTGGAATGTTGTGGTTACTGGTAAAATGTATTATTGAATGACCTACCAATTAATAGAGATGCGTTAACGAAAATCACGAAGAAAAGTGTCCATGTATCCCAGGCCCAGAAAAACATTGCGATTGAACTCGATACGAGTTCGGTCTTGTATGTCAGCGAGAACTTTGAACGCTTTGGGAACTAAAAACGTTGGCATAAACATTTTTACACTGAATTACTACTGGTCGAAGACAAAGAAAGGTGTATAGGAGAGTTTTTAAGGTTGAGATTTTCTCAAAAACTACTTGACCTAATGCAAAAACTCTTTCACTGTTAGATAGATAAAAGGTAAAACTATGTAATTGTAAAAGAATTATTAAAATCGGTCCAGTAGTTCTTGAGAAAATCTCAACCTAATTGAGACCTCCTGTATATTTATCTATGTCGTCGACTGTACAATAGAATAGAATATTTCATTTAAATGGTACATTAGGTATTATTATTGCACTGTTTAATTTGAATAATATCAACAATAATATCAGGTTGTGGTGCATACCATTTAAAATAGTTAAAAACGGTGTCTAACAGTTCTATTTTACTGTTTTGCTACTGATTTATAAATGACGAGAAACGTTTGTGAACAGCTGAACACCAGTGTAGGAGCAGCTTCTAGTTACTCTTTAGATAATATGTTTATACATATGCGATTGTTCCTCTTTTTGGGGCATGTATCTCTTTTTATTAGTAGGTCAATGGCTATTGATTGATATATATAACAAGTATTTGTATAAATAATAACAATGGAATGAATTATTGAACCCGTTTTAACAATGTTACAATATCGACAAATAAAAACGTTTTGGGGTAACATGCTAGCTCAGAGTCGAAGCGCATCGAAGCGTCAACTTCTTCACAATTAAAGCGAAGTTGTATCAGAGTTGGTCGCTCGTAAACGTGCGTATTCCGCCGAATTTGTGCGTCTTTTTTATCTCAGAAGAAATAATATGCATTACGTTGTGCAGATAAGTGTTAACTTTTAAACTGACGCTTCGACGCGCTTCGACTCTGAGCTAGCATGAATTCACCATTAACGTTCGTTTGTTTAAGCAAAAAGCAAAATATCAGTTGGTTATTTAATTTAAATTTTCGTGCTATTTCATATTTTAGATTAAACATAATACCTGAAATTCTCAGAGGCACGATATCAGGCTTAACGGTTATATTTTCCAAATAGTTTCACTCCAAGGACGGACAAGCCAATGTAAAAATGTATAAGTATGTACTTATTTTAAAAGAAGTTGTAAAAAATAATATTTAAAATTAATAACTGCATCATGTACCGAATCTATCGATACAACTACTCTCTACAGGGGGGTGACCGCGACTTCCAATCGTTATCGTTTTCATTTTGACACTTGAACGATACACATTGCTGCGTTTCGTTGTCATTTGTTAAAACTTGTAAAAACATAGCAGCAATGTATAGCGTCTATGTGTCAAATTGAAAGCGATAACGATTGGAAGTCGCCCCACAAAACATTTTAATCCATATTTTGATTAACATTTTTTTATATAGCTTCTAGAAAAATTGTAACAAGCCCAACTCATCTAGTGATCTTTTAATTGCAATCAAAATTTGAACTGCGAATGAATTACTATAAGTATTTATTATAATATAAGTTAGAAAAACATTGTACATTACTCAGGTATCTGTTATTGCGATGAATTATTAACATTTTGGAGAGAAAAAAAAACATAAAACATTCAACGGTGACATTTTATACAATACCATAAATGTTTAATATAATAAAAACGTTAAAAATAAATATAAGTAGGTAAGTAATCTTAAAACACAACCTCGAGTGAACTTGTGAAAGTTGATAACTTATATTATAAAATTAAAAGAAAAATACATAACTATTTTATTGTACAAAATTCTATGTGCATATTTTGAACTTGAACCGTTGTAACAATGTAACTTAGGAACCAAATTCACTTGGCAAATGAATTAAGTATTAAGTAGAATGCATAAAATCAAAAGATTTTAATAATGAGGGCAAAAACAATAATAAAAAAGGTCATACTAAACTTTTAATGTGATTTATCACAAAAAAACTGTAATATCATTTTTTGATAATTTACGTAACCGTCGATAAAACAAACATAACGTAATTTCAAAATAATTGAAATATCTTATTAGGTTGTAACAAGCTTGTAATATTATTATTTATACATCATTATTGTACCATTAGTCATATTTTGGCTATAGTTGGTCCTTATTCTGTAACTACGTCATATAATTACTTAAATACAAGGAAAACGTGAATGGGAATTAAACAGACAACAGCGAAATTCGCGCACGCAGTAAAGCAAATACTGTTTAAATAATATTATAAAGAATTACAAAGGAAACATCATATTCAATCATCGAGCCTAAGGGTGCCTTTCCACTGGGGATGTCCTACGTTGCTATGGATGTGTTTGATATCCACCAATCATAGTCATTGGTCCAGAAATCATAACACTGGTGGAAACGAGTTCAACTAAGCTATGTTTTTATATGGAGGGATACGTGCTATGGATGGAAGCTATGGCTGCGCGAGAGCCTTCCCTGTCGCTGCATCGCATAGCTCGAGCTGCGCATCTTCCTCGCACAGCTGCATCGCGGCGCATCTTCATAGAACATCTTACTCACTCCGCTATACAGCGCAGCATTTGGAAACGGTCACATACAGGCTGGCCTTGAATTCATTCGACAAATTGAAATTAAGAGTTATACTCATGATAAATATTAAATTAGTAAGGTTTTTAGTAAGTAAATCAAAATTGCAACAAACAAAAAAATCAGCTAAGTACATAAATGATAATAATTACCGGTAGGTCATATTCCGGGGAAAGAAATCATTGAAAAAGATTAAAACTACCCTAAAATATACATAAAAAACTCCAAAGCACATAAAATTAATATTTTGTTTAACAATTAAATTTATTGTAAATATTTTTTTAATTTTCTTTGAATTGTTTAATTTACTTAAACGCTGTGTAGAATTAATGTATGTCACAAGCCTAACCATCCACTTAATTTGGTCGAATGAATTCAAGGCCATCCTGCAGTTTCATAGCTTAGCTTTCGCATCATCGCAGCATAGAACATCTCTAGTGGAAAAGCAGCCTTATAAAGTATGAATCAAAAGTTAGACCCTGTGACGAAACCTAACCTTCCAAATAGACCTAACCCTACACCTAAGTCTATTTAACTTAGTGTAATTGAAGTTTCAGGTACATAGTCGGCGTTTCCCTTTATATTAAATTTAACTTTTAATCTGAGTTTATTTATAATACCTATTTACAGAGACAACAGGTCGGGTTTTGAAAAGTTTTTGTTTTTATGATTCAGTTGAAAAATAGTAATGGGAGCGCGATTCTGTCGTGTTTATACTAAAAGCTAACTTTTAATAGTTCTAAATGTAGTGCCATCCTTTTCATAACTTAGTAGTAGTCTTTCTGTAGAAAGAGAGGCAGCGAGTGGGAATTACTAACCAATGGTTATTTTTATTTAAGTAGGTATTTAAAACTTAATTCTTTTCATTATTCCTCAGATGATTTTGGTGATCAAATACAGTAACTTTATGTAATTATATAAACACGCACAACGTCCATTTTTTTTGGCAACTCGTATTTAAACAGACATCCCCCATGTTCTCTTATATCAGGATTACTTTGTTATTCCGTACCATGACGACCTTAAAGTAAGCTTATTAAGGACGTTATTAACGACGAAATAACAAACTATTATTGAAGTAATCCTGCTATAAGAGTTCATGGTAATGAGTTTCTGTACGACGATCTTTATCAAGCCGGCGCGGCGTCTCGTCTTGCATTGCGTTCTAAGGTCCGGTGCGCCCGGTCGCTAAGTACTGGCACCGCCGACGGTGCATGTGACGGCTGTAGCTGGATTTGTTGGTTTTACTTGACATGGAGTCACTGCCATGATAAATAACGTCAGTAAATAAACTGTCAGTCAAAATACCGGATTGAACCAAAAAAAAGTGACTGTTATCCGTGATTTTATATCAATTTTAGGCGTTTGGTTTATATAGTTTTAATTTTAAAGTACTAAAGTATGTCTATTGTTTCAATAATTCAACTCGTTTAAAAACTTCTCAAAACACCGCTGGGTCGATTACAACTTATAATTTTACAAATTGTACCTAGGTGCTTTAAACTCAATTAAAATCATCATTATAACTACTTAAAATAAGGTTTCATTTTCTACAAATTTTATTTGCAGAATGTAGCAGGGAAACGTGTATTAAGGTACTTTTATAAACCACTAAAAAGAAGTTGTTGGTAAAAGATAAAAAAAATGCTAGAAAAAGGGGTGGAAATGAAAAAAGGTTTTGCCTAATCCACTAGACTTGGGTGAGTAAGAGATATTATTTATATACTAAAGTAGTTTTTATACCTATACCTTTCTTATTTTGTAAACAAATATGCTCGTCTAATTACCTGTTGTGATGTAACACTGAAGGAACTGATTGATCGAACCTGTTCATCATTGTGAAAATAAAGTGATCCGATCTAATGTGACAATAACTATGCAATAATCACAGAACAGCTAAAAATGCTAGTGGGGTAGTTTTGTTTACAAAATAAGACACTTGGGCCCGCATTAATAGTCTGAGCTCAAACCCTCAAGAGCGAATTCAGCTGATATACTCTCAAGACGCGATCACATCTCAATTAAGTCATTTATTAATAAACTAATCTTGAGGGCGCATCCCGTGATGTCTTTCTCAAGTGACAGAACTCAAGTAAACGTCGCGGTTCTCCTGCAATCAGCAAATACGTTCTCAAGTGTGAGTTTGACAGTTCTCTTGAGAACTGAGTTTTGTTTATTAATACGGCGTTACTCACGTGATACCCGATTCCTAAACGCGCTAGGTGCGCTTATTAATAGGAACGTCATCTTGAGGTCGTTCTCAAGATTGACTTTTGAGCTGAGAGGGATTTATTAATACGGGCCTTGATTTGGGCTTCGATTTACATTAATATATTAGGCGGAATAAGGTATTTATTTAGTAATCAGAGTAGTATTTACAGCTGATTCGTTAAAATGTAATTTTATGTAATGATTGCGTGGAGTTTTTACGTTGAGATAAGTAATGCAAATCTAGTGGAATTTATTGTGCATTTAATACAGGGTGGTGTGCAATCACCGTTGACCTTAAAACTGGATAATCAGAATCGGAATCATTAATAGAAACTAAAATGGCATTAAAAGATAATAAAAAAAATCATTTTTATTTTGCCGATCAACCGATCGTTTTGTATGATACTAATTTATTTACTTTTGCAAATTATTATATATAAACGGATATCACTCACTTATATTGTTGAAGTCGGCAATTAGACCGACAGTGCGCGAAGAAACGTCACCGGCGACGCGGGCGTGGCGCGCTCACCTTGAAAAAGACCGTCGAAATCGGTCGAAACTGTCGGTCTAATTGCCGACTTATATCAGCCATTTTTATATCAGTTTTAGAAGCTATTATCTAACTAATTATCCGGTTTTAATGTTTACGGGGACTACACTGTAGTGAAAATCAATAATTATAATTACGTAAGAACTCAAAACTTTAGTTAGGTACTTAAAAATAAATAGAAAACAAAACACTAAAAACTAACTATCCAGTAAGTGCCATGTTTTAGTAGATCGATAATTATAACCACGGTTCGATGGGAACGACAGAAAACTTATTCAATTCAACATTAATTTTAACATCTAAAAGAACCTTACAAACGAAAAATGAGGTAGATATATTGTGATATGGAACAACTAACAACGAACTTCATTCATAGATTCAAAGTAAAAAGATTGAATTATCTATTTAGTTCCGTACATTGTCATAGAAAAAGTGTATAAATTATAAATAATAGCTATAACTTTTTTTTATTTTTTTTATTAAGTGTGTTTTTATTCATTTCAAGTATGTTTAAGTGCTCCCGCACACGGGCCACCGGCCACAACCACAAAACGCCGCCACTGGCATATTTCCTGTAATTTTCATACATTTTATATGGACTCGCCGCACACGGTTGACGCCGGTGGCGGCCACACGCTACAAGCTTCTAGCTTCTCGTGGCGGCGTTTGTGGCTGTCGCGTGTGGCCCGTGTGCGGCGACACTAAGGGCCTGACATAAGCCAACTAGCGCCGCCAATCTCAAAAAAATAATGTCTTCCAATATAATCAATTTTATTAAACAAGCTATCGCACCCTCGCATCTCAGCCTCACCATTCGTGCCGCTGGTTCTGCTGCCGAGGGTGCGGCCGAGTTAAAACGCAGCAAATACAGCCACCTCGCCACGCTATACGATTTTGTTCCGGTCGCTGTGGAGAGGTCCCCCGCTGCGTGGGGACCTGACACTATGAAGTTTGTTGCGGATTTGGGTCGCCGCTTAAGGGACAGTGGTAGTGACCCCCGCTCCGGGTCGTATCTCGTCCAAAGTATCTCCCTCGCAATCCAGCGCGGTAACGCGGCCAGTGTGATGGGGTCCTTTCGACGAGACACGACCCGAGGACCGCGCCGCATTTTACATTTTTTTTTGTATTTTTCATTCAAAAAAAATTTATTCTATAATTATAACTTTATTTATTAAAAATCTTTATTAGGATAAACACCATTTTTCAGCACACAATACATGGCATAATTGCGACAAGCTAAGTTGTAGTTCACAAATATGCCAAGAACTAAAACTTACCGAAATTGAATCATGTTATAAATAAGCATTTAAAAAATAGTTTTTATTTCGTAATAAACATTTTGTACATAGCTTTTTTAATAAAATTGATTATATTGGAAGATATTATTTTATTTAGATTGGCGGTGGCCAACTAGGCTCATGTCAGGCCCTTAATAATGATAACAAGGTGTGTTTTTATTTATTTCAAGTATTTTTAATATCAGCAGTTCGTTGTTATAAATTATTTTTTAATATATTTATTTTTTTATAATTATTTTTAAACTATCTACTTTTCTCTTATGGTTTTAAGTATCTAGAAAGAAACAGTAGGATTTGAAACATGTAAAAACGATTAAGTATTAAAATTATAACAGGAATACTATTAAAAACTGTGCGCTTTAACGTATACTTAATATAGACTTTTAAGTGACGTGCAATTGTAAGCAGGTATAGGTTTCAACGACTGGAATGTAAATATGAAGGTAACTGTTAGCTTCTGAGGCTTTAAATAAGAACTGTTTAAGAAAAATAAAACATAATAATATACTTAAATATTTTTTTCAACTTCCGTAAATATTTTCATGCTATTTACATGTGAATTTAGATCTTATGGGTGATTGGATAATATTTTGGTCTATATTTTGTACGATTATGTTGCACTAACGGTGACATCTATTTTGTAACTTTGTAAAGGATGTATCTAGTGCTTCCAGATGCACTGTAATGCAAAAATTTGGGGAAATTTGGGGATCGGTTGAACTATATGTAATGCTAAGCCATTCAGATAGTTCAACCGACTATTGTACATATAGTTTTATTTTAGTTTAGATATATTTTAGTACCTTTATTTTTAGTTTAATATTATATTTGTATATTTCAGTTATTTGAATAAATTTTAATAAACACTGTAATTTGAGTAGATCTACTGTGTAATTTTGACTGTTTTACTGTAATGATAAAAATACAGAGTACCTATGTACTGTAATTTTATATAGGCCACCTTTAAACTATTTTGCAAAATTTATGCACACACAAAATATACGAAAAACACGAACAAATTTTGAATTATTTCCTCGAGTCTCTAATTCGTTCGTACTTCGCGTGTGAAATAATTTTAAATTTACTTTCTTTATAAAATAAAATAAGTTATTACAATAAAACAAAATGACCGACCAATGTCTAAAGTCAATTGCTGTTATTCATAAAACTAGTTAAACCTGACTTCCATTAAATCGTGTTGCTATCCCTTTCACCCTTCGTTAAAAAAGGTTAAGATAGAAAGGGACAGGGGGCCTAAACGGTGGCGTAACATTAAGTCACGTTTATGAATACGCGCCAATAGGACCTGTAATATCATTTGGGATCTACTGTAATTTTTAGCTGGTACGGTGGAACACAGAGAAAGGTGTACAGGAGAGTTTTTAAGGTTGAGATTTTCTCAAAAACTACTTGACTTATTGCAAAAATTCTTTTACTGTTCAATAGATAAAAGTTAAAACTATGTAACTGTAAAAGAATTATTAAATTCGGTCCAGTAGTTTTTGAGAAAATCTGCCTTCGACTGAGATAAGTATATCCTGTAATTTTACTTTTGTGATCTGGAAGCACTGATCTAAGGTATCTACGAATACGGAGGCACAGTATTTCTATGTAGAAATAAATATATATACAATTACCTTGTATGTTGTGAAGTTTGCAGCAATGTTGCGTTGCTAACTTCTCGACGCAAAGTTTAGGTTTAATCGCGTCATTTCTAGTTTATTGTCTCAGACGCTTCTAATCTCAGGCCGAATCGAACAACGCTATGTACAAACGCTCTCAGACCACTTACCCCATAGACCTTTAACAGGAGGGTATCTGCCCGCAAATGAGCGCATTGCTTCGCGATACGTGTCACCTAGAGATATTATCGACATGAACGCATCTCTTTAATACGGCCCTGTCCTAAGCTTCGTCTCTATGCGCTCATCGTTGACAGAATTTTTCGCTTGCAAAAGACATTGCCACATTTCAATGGAGCTTTTCCCCACCTACAAAACTACGTGACCATTTAAGCTGTATTTATCAATTTGTTGGGGACTTATTACAGTTTTCGTATTGCATAATCATAATCAGTATCATTTTCTACTACTCTCGCAACTCCTATAGAAGAATAACGAAAACACTGAATAAATCGCTTCGATTTCTTACTATTTTCTGAATTCTTAATTAAGCTGTTTTTTTTTCGAATCGCAACTTGTACAAAACTTTATTTTAAACCAATAATTTTAATAAAAACGGAGATATTTTTACGTTTATTCGTTATCTTGTACAACTTGCGGTTGATGGTGGGGCAGAATCTGGCATTGTCATTTGTACCGATTTCATGTCTATTGGGTAAGTGCTGTGTTGTCGCCTAATACAGGCAATAACATGACTATTTACATTAATTTTAGTAGTCTTTACAGTAACAATTCAAAAATGTAACTTTAAATTCTATTGCAGAATGCGATGCGGGGTCAATAGTGATGATTTGGATTAACCCGAGGTTCAAGCGAGAATACCTTAACGTGGACTTCAAATTAGATTTATTTACGACCTGATTTTCTTTGTCACTTAATCAAAAACTATAAATTACAATACCCGTACTATTGTTTATCAAAAATCAGCCTTATTTAATTTAAAAATAAAGTCTATATTAGGAACAAAACACGCCAAGCTATCCTCGCGCAAACCCGTAACCAGACCGTACCGAGCCTCATCGTGTAACTATTTATAAAACGTTCTAATTAGTTTAGTACCCTCTTACATTAATCGTATATCCATTTAAACTCCGCCTAACAAACATTTAAAAAATCTGTACAAAATCTCAATCTTGTTTTAATTATAACACCACCAGAATTGACAGCACCGGTTTGGGCCGGTTTCAGGGGCCTCCTACCCCTAAATATATTTCTTGGTTTACTTTTGGGTCGGGACTCAACCGTTCGGTTGGAGCGTGGGTTGAATTTTGCTGTTGTCAAGTGCGAATGTACTTCTAGTTAGTTCTGAGTTCATGTTGTCGTCTGGTAGTTTGTTTTCACTGAGATGGGAGGATCTGGGGTGCTCTGGGCGGCGTGAGGTGTCCAGGAGGCTGTAGGCGGAGGAATCTGCTTCTAGAACGGTCTCGACGGTCGCGTTGGGGTCAGGGTAGCGAGACATGTCGAAGGTGGCTTCGTAGCGGCGGCCTTTCATCTTACCGTTCGGTGTCTTTGACTGTTGATGCAAAGAATGTAAGAATTATATTGTGACTACGACAAAGGTGCTGTTATTACCTCACTTCCCTTAAATTGTGTTAATATCCCTTTCACACTTCGTTAAAAAGGTTAAGATAGAAAGGGAGCCTGAAACGGCGTAACTTTAAATCAAGTTTATGAATAACAGCCAGGATATCCTACTAGTGAATTTGTGACTAGAGTATTAAGAGCCTTCATAGAGCCAACTAGCGCCGCCAATCTTAAAAAAATAATATCTTCCAATATAATCAATTTTATTAAAAAAGCTATTTACAAAATGTTTATTACGATAAATACTATTTTTCAATATACAATACATGGCATAATTGCGACAAGCTAAGTTGTAGTTCACAAATGTGCCAAAAACGGCCGTTTTTCGCAATTATGCGAACTACAACTTACTGACATTGAATCACGTTATATATAAATAAGCATTTAAAAAATAGTATTTATCGTAATAAACATTTCGTAAATAGTTTTTTTAATAAAATTGATTATATTGGAAGATATTATTTTTTTAAGATTGGCGGCGCTAGTTGGCTCTATGAAGGCCCTTAATTATTAGGAATGTTATGTACAATTAAAATTTCATTTCATTGTTCAAATACGAAATACCAAAATAAATAATAGTAGCAATTATGTCGTATGTTTTCTAAATTCTAAGCTAACTTTGACAATTCTAAAAGTAGTCTAATTTTATACCTTTGGGGAAATACAGTATTTATTAGACTTGTCAGATTTATAAAAGATTTTAACAAATGCAAGCCAGAATTACTCCCAATTTCTATTAAATCTTGTAAATCAAAAAGGGTGTTACAATTGTTGCCATGACCAGGATATATCGATTTTTTAATTCGAATGATTTATTTCAAAGACAATAAATTTTTGACAGATTTTTTTAGTAGTCTATAAAATTCAATTACAATCGCACAAATTATTAAAAAACCATACAAATATGCATATAATTAAAACTATGTTAGTGGTTTCCTAAGGTGTATTACGAGCTATTACATGCGACTTAGGTCCGACTCGTGAGGCCCCGGGACATGTAAATGTACGCAGTGTCTCAGAATCGGACTGTACATACCAGTACGGAGAACAGCATATCAATGGTAACACTTGCAGTACGATTTCAACTCTTACGACGCAGATAATAAGAACGGCCTAAAGTGCATTGATGTGTGCAGGCAATACACATCCTTTAGGTTCCTATTAAGGCTGCTACGAACCCGCCAAGGACGCAGCCGTTTGCCTTTTTATAATTATCTCAAAAGTCGAGTTCTAAGCTAATAGAGCGAATAGCGTGACTCACCGTAGGGTTCTCAGTAATGTGGACGTGTCCGTTTAGTAACGGCTCACCAGCGTCTTTGGAGCCGCCGCCGTTGGCCAGTCGCCCGCCGACGTTCTGCACACGTCATAAAATCTTAAAGATATTATAAGCTTGTCAGTTTGTAAGCTTGTAGATTAGTATTATAATTGATTTAAAAATACTAAAACATTATACGAAACTGACAAGCACGAATGAACAATTTATTGTACAATATTTAAGAAGACCACTTCCCCTATAGACCTGTAACAGGAGGGCGCGTGTGTCTGCGCACATGAGCGCAATATTGCTTCCCGACACGTGTAACCTAGAGATGGACGCATCTATTTAATACGGCACCACTGTCCCCCGCTTCGTCTCTATGCGCTCATCGATGACAAAATTTTCGATTGCAAATGACAATGCCAGATTCTGCCCCACCATCAACCGCATGATGAACACGATAACGAATAAATGTAAAAATATCTCCGTTTTTTATTAAAATTATTGGTTTAAAATAAAGTTTTGTACAAGTTGCGAGTCGAAAAAACAGCTTAATTAAGAATTCAGAAAATAGTATGAAATCGAAGCGAATTACTCATTGTTTTTGTTATCATTTTCTACCACTCTCGCAACTCCTACTGATTATAATTATGAAATATGAAACCTGTAATAAGTCCCCAACAAAATGATACAGCTTCAATGGTCTCGTAGTTTTGTAGGTGGGGCAAAGCTTCATGAAATGTGGCAATGTCATTTGTACCGATTTCATGTCTATTGGGTAAGTGGTATGTGAAGGTAGATTACTAAAGATGTTAATTTTAATACCGCTTACCCTCATTTCTGATCCGTCCTCTTCATTGCCCTCGGTAGCCGCCACGTTTCGCCGACGTGATCTGTCAATAATGATTGTCAAACTCTGGCTTAATACGAGTAATATAAAGAGTTTATAATAATATTAATTAGATAAAACGGGAATTACCGTGTTAAACATTTATTATTGATGTCTCGATATTTCGACAGCATTGCAGCCACCATGGTCACGAGTAGACTGGTCAATAATAAATGTTTAACACGGTAATTCCCGTTTTATCTAATTAATATGTATACAAACCGTGAAAGTTTAAAAAGTTTATAATAAGTTTTATTACTAGATTAAAAAGAATGTAGCCCACGACTATTTAATACTCTTATTGGCGTTATTTATTATTATTATTATTTATTTAAATCTAACAAACAAAGGTCCTTTAATTGGATATCTGTGGTATATTGTGCTGTTCTATTATTCGATATTAGCAACCTATTAACTATTATTACTATATTTTATCATTCTTACAAATAGGACTACAAATTATACTTTTGTAAGAAAATTATGTAAAGATGAAATAAATGAAATCTAAATCTATTCATATACAGTGTGATTGGAAATTCGATACATTCCTTGAAAGGGATGATACTAGAGGTGGTTTGCAACAAATTAGGCCCTATTAACGAGGGGTCGAAAATGAGTGGTTTCTGAGTTACGGTAGTTTTAATTTTATTTAGGAATTTAACGACTTGTTCACAAAAAAAATGGATGTTCGAAAACTGCTCTACTCTGAGCATTGAAATAATACTTTTCTAAAAGCTGATAAAGTAGAGATTACCTTAAAAAATGCATGCCTAAAATTCCGATTAACTCAAAAATAAAATAAGTCATAAATCACGACGTTTGAATTTTTTTATCAATGTTATGTTTAAATCGATCAAGACTACTCTAAAAAAATGTAACTTTCGACCCCTCGTTAATAGGGCCTAATTTGTTGCAAACCACCTCTAATATCACCCCTTTAAAGGAATGTATCGAATTTCCAATCACCCTGTATAATGTGCCGTCGGTTTTCCATTGTAAATAAAATAAAATATATAATTATGTGTACCCTTGCTCTGCCTGCTTCAGATAGAGAATTCTAGCTAGACTTGGGCATAGCTTAGTCACATCTAATTTTAACGTGTAGGTATTTAATTTATGTACAACTAGCTGTACCCCGCAACTTCGTTTGCGTAGAGGAGGAGGATGGAGGAGATCAGGAGGCAGATCTTCCTCTCTTGATCCTTGTTTCCATATCACATACCGCCTTATAGCCTATGAGCTGTCCGGATATTTCAGCTATCTCCTAGTGAAACTCCCATCAAAATCCCTTCAGTAGTTATGGCGTGATACTTGCACAAAGTCACAGACAAACAGACAAAAATTCTAAAAATTTGTGTTTTGGCATCAGTATCGATCCTAAAACACATTACAATTATTCTTTTCAAAAAATATCCAATGTACAGACACAACTTTTTTACAGTCTTATTATATGTATAGATTAAGAATACTATTATTCTCACCTCACAGGCGACCGCGCCCGCTTCCGCTTCCGCCAGATGCAGATTGCACCAATTGCAAGTAGGCAAAGTACACATACGCCCACGCCGATACCCAAGCCTGGGAAATGAAAAAAAAATCATTATTATAATATGTGAATTCAGGGATTCCTTGAAAAGCGCGCGAAACTACATTAGCTACTTTTTTGTGAAAATTCTAATTAAATAGTCTCCGTGGTATTTAGTGATTAATGATCACGTTAAGTTAATCAGGAGATGTCCGCGAACGTTTATATTAGTTGGAGTGCTCGAAAGAAGTCGTGTTTGTGAAGTTTTGTGCTCTTAGCAAGGATTCCCTTGCATAATTCAATAACTGCGTGGATCGTTGAGTTATTTCGTTTAGGGGTTTGGGAGGGTTGTGCGTAGGTTTAGGTTAGGTTATCTTCATATATATGTAAGTATTTATAAGAATTCAGACATTCTATTAACATCAGACCAGGCTGTATGCCCTAGTTGGCTGTGCCTTTCCCTCTGGGAAGAATTTAATTAAAAAAAATATGTGAATTCATATTCATATATATTAATCGGCCAATCAGAGGCTGGCTTCAAAACTCTGTTGATGGACTTTCCTTAAATGCGTCCCTTTCACACTTAGTTATAAACGTTAAGTTGGAAAGGGACAGAAATCTAAACGTAATAACTTTAAATCACATTACCATAATACAGGCTGTAGCTGTCCCTGGGCCGCGGCGGTATGGTGAGCATGGGGCTGTTGCGCGGCCGGCTCGGCCGGGTCACCATCACGTACGTAGGCAGCGACGGGTCCAGGTCGCTCAGCTGATCACAATACATACAACACTAATTAATATCAAGATCGGTGAGATAGAGGCGTTGTCACTCATTGAAGGGCGTCGCCAAGGGAGGGCAGGTGGCCCTCCTTCTTACTTTAATAAGCAATCTTACCTCAAAAGGCATCAATTCTTACCTCAAAAGGCAACAATTATTACCTCAACAGGCATCCCATCTTACTTCAACAGGCTTCCAATCTTATCTCAACAGGCATCAATTCTTACCTCAAAAGGCATCAGTTCTTACCTCAACAGGCATCCATTCATACCTCAACAGGCATCCCATCTTACTTCAACAGGCATCCAATCTTATCTCAACAGGCATCCAATCTTATCTCAACAGGCATAAATTCTTACCTCAAAAGGCATCAGTTTTTACCTCAACAGGCATCCATTCTTACCTCAACAGGCATCCCATCTTACTTCAACAGGCATCCAATCTTATCTCAACAGGCATCCAATCTTATCTCAACAGGCATCAATTCTTACCTCAACAGGCATCAATTCTTACCTCAACAGACATCAATTCTTACCTCAAAAGGCATCCATTCTTACCTCAATAGGCATCCCATCTTACTTCAACAGGCATCAAATTTTATCTCAACAGGCATACCGTCTTACATTTCACTTACATTACAGCATTTCAGCTGAAACATTCCTATTACGCATATTATTTTAAGTTAGTTCTAAGTGTATAAAATATAAGGTTGTCACCTTGTAAGTATGTGTAATAAATATTTTTCATTTCATTTCTTACTTCAACTGGCATCAATTCTAACCTCAACAAGCATCCATTCTTACCTCAAAACGCATCAATTCTTACCTCAACAGGCATCCCGTCTTACTTCAACAGGCATCAATTCTTACCTCAATAGGCATCAATTCTTACCTCAAAGCGCATCAATTCTTACCTCATGAGACCATCAATTCTTAACCCAATAGGCATCCCTTATTACCTCAAAAGGCGTCAATTTTATCCTCAATATCCTGTATTCTTACCTCAATAGAAGGCTGTGCGACAGTGACACACGCCCACTGGTCTATGGGCATGGTCATGTTCTGGGCATGACACACCTTCCTCGACCCGAGCACGTCCCACCACACTCGGATACCAGAGTTGGTGGACTCATGGTGGACGTCTTTCACACCTGTAATATTCGTTATAATTATTTTATTTCCTATTACAACACATTTGATCTCCTATAAACAACTAGATACACAGTCTACCTTCTAAAAATGACCCGAGCGCAAAGAAGGTTCAAACGGATGCATGGACCCTTCATCATTTGCTTTATTGGACATTATTTGGACGTTAACAATGGACCCTTATTTGGACGTTTTTTAAATTGTTTTAGTAAGACCTTTGTGTATCTAGTTGTTTATAGGAGATCAATGTGTATAAGTTCATTAGCTTACAATTTAAAGCTACATGCCAATGGGGTATTAGATTCAATTTTGGTTCTCTTGAAATTGGTGAGAAACGACGGTGGATGATTCATGCAAGATCTGAAGTTTCGTGCTAAAGTCAAGAGTCCCACTACGAGCTCGGGAGTGAACGTAACTGTCGAGCTGCTTCGTCCAGAGTGATGACGCTACGGCGACTCCTCTGGAGAAAGAGAAGACTATGATATTTTGAATATTCTGTAACATGACATTGGCAAATGACGATAGTCCCACTACGAGCTCGGGAGTGAACGTTACTGTCGAGCTGCTTCGTCGCTCTGGACGAAGCAGTTCGATAGTCACAGAAGACTTTATATTTAAAATATTCTGTAACATGACATTGGCAAATGACGAACTGTCGAATGCATTAATAAATAAATAAACTAACTCAGATCCTCAATGGAGACGTTGAGGATACGGCTGTAGAGCTGGGTGTCCACATCGGTTACCATGATGAACATCTCACCGGTAGGCTTTGGAACGGTGATCTGAAAATAAAATAAATTGAAAATAGTCTGATGGATATCTCACTCGATGTAAGATTCTTCATTCAAAGGATGTGGCCGTTTATGTCGCATTTTCTCGCATATTTGTATGAAAATGCAAGGGAATCAAAACCTATAGGGTAGTTCCCGTTGACCTAGAATCATGAAATTTGGCAAGAAACTAGGTCTTACAGCACAAGTAAAGGAAAACAATTCGAAAACTGTAAATGACAATGCCAGATTCTGCCCCACCATTAACTGCAAGATGTACAAGATAACGAATAAATGTAAAAATATCTCCGTTTTTTTAATTAAAATTATTGGTTTAAAACAAAGTCTTGTACATCTAGCGAGTCGAAAAAAACAGCCTAATTAAGAATTCAGAAAATAGTAAGAAATTGAAGCGAATTATTCAGTGTTTTTGTTATTCTTCTATAGGAGTTGCGAGAGTAGTAGAAAATGATACTGATTATGATTATGCCATATGAAACATGTAATAAGTCCCCAACAAAATGATAGGTACAGCTTAAATGGTCATGTAGTTTTGTAGGTGGGGCAAAGCTCCATTGAAATGTGGCAATGTCTTTTGAAATTACATCCTCCCTAAAATATTTTTTTGTTATTACTAAAATGTGGTGATGGATTATGGCCCCAGCTCCCTCGATGTAAGGGAAGGTCTGTGCCCGAGCAGTGGGGCAATATAAATAGACTAATGATGATCCGTTTTGTATAATAATTTGTAGTTGCTCACTATAGTTTTAATTCTAAAGGTGGGTATAGACTACAACATTTACTTGTAACAGAACAACGAGCCGCTGTATGATATGTTCTAGTGTATCATCCTTTTACGAACTAAACGTCGAGCACGTTCGCCTCTTTGTTATAAACCAACGAGCATATTGGTGTAACATTTCGTCGAACGTATTGGTGTAACATTTCGTCGAGCCACGAGTGCGGGCGATGCGCGGTTGCGGGTGACGCGGAGGCAGAGGGACGAAAGACGCACGTAACACAACGCCGAGCATTCGCAGGAACGTTACATTACATGGAAATGCTTTGGAAACTGAGCTTTTGCCTGTATTGTACCATTCGTAAGAACGTTACATTACACATAATTTTGTTAACCTATAAATTGTCCCACTGCTGGGCAAAGGTCTCCCCCCTCCTCTTCCATCCATCTCTGTCCTGAGCCTCTTCCAGCCACCCATCCCTGTATCTAACGACATCGTCTCTCCCCCTACGCCGCGGTCTGCCCCGACGCCGGCGACCGTCCGATGGCACCCATTCTGTGCCAGTCCGGGCCCCTCGGTCCGGCTGCATGCGGCACAAAGAGCCCGCACAGTGACACTTTAATGTGGCTGCTTTGCGGGCCACGTCTGCTACGCCAGTTATCGATCGCAGGGTTGTGTTTCGATGCTCCAGAAAATTTTGTAGTCTATACCCACCTTAAAATTCGCTATTCTCGTCACCGTACCTGAATGCTCGTCTCTGTCGTGTTGACCGCGTCCCAGTCCGTGATGGGCAGATTGAGCTTGACGTTGTAGTGCACGGTGAAGTTGGCGCGCGCGCCGCCCCACGACGCGCGCACGCACGACTCGTTCACGAAGTAACCGGTCAGGTTGCCGAAGCGGAGCTGACCTAAGAACGGAGGAAGACATCGTTGTGTAAGTAAGAAATGAGTATATCAGCCAGAGAACAAAAGTGGTTGACATTGCTCATAGAATCAGCAATGAAGCAATGGGTTGGCCACGTCTGAAATGAAATGAAATTATTTATTTGCCTTGAATGTGGTTACAGGGTTGTTACATTAGTACTTATGTCCAGCACACTCAGTCATTACTGACATGCAAATATTATGGTCACATATTCACTTATTCCTATTATATTATTTACATTTCAATGACTGTTATAATTATAATTCAATTATTTCCTATTAAGAGCCTTCCATGAACCAACCAGCGCCGCCAATCTCAAAAAAAGCACCGATAACCAATGGGGTAGACACACAGACCACTTACCCCGTAGACCTGTAACAGGAAGGCGCCCGTATATTGCTTCGCGATACGTGTCACCTAGAGATGTTATCAACATGGACGCATCTCTTTAATACGGCACCCCATAGACATGAAATCGGTACAAAAGACATTGCCACATTTCAATGGAGCTTTGGCCCACCTACAAAACTACGTGACCATTTAAGCTGTACCTATCATTTTGTTGGGGACTTATTACAGGTTTCATATTGCATAATTATAATCAGTATCATTTTCTACTACTCTCGCAACTCTTATAGAAGAATAATAAAAATAATGAATAAATCGCTTCGATTTCCTACTATTTTCTGAATTCATAATTAATCTGTTTTTTTCGAATCGCAACTTGTACACAACTTTATTTTAAACCTGTAATTTTAATAAAAAACGGAGATATTTTTACATTTATTCGTTATCTTGTACAACTTGCGGTTGATGGTGGGGCAGAATCTGGCATTGTCATTTGCAAGCGAAATTTTTTGTTAACGATGAGCGCATAGAGACGAAGACAGAGGTGGCGTATTAAAGAGATGCGTCCATGTCGATAATATCTCTAGGTGCCACGTGTCGCGAAGCAATGCGCTCATTTGCGGGTGTCTACCCTCCTGTTACAGGTCTATGGGGTAAGTGGTCTGAGAGCGTTTGTACATAGCGTTGTTCGATTCGGACTGAGATTAGAAGCGTCTGAGACAATAAACTAGAAATGACGCGATTAAACCTAAACTTTGCGTCGAGAAGTTAGCAACGCAACATTGCTGCAAACTTCACAGCATACAAGGTAATTGTGTATATATTTATTTCTACATAGAAATACTGTGCCTCCGTATTCGTAGATACCTTAGATCAGTGCTTCCAGATCACAAAAGTAAAATTACAGGATACAGAGATAAGTATACAGGGGGCCTCAATAAGGTTGAGATTTTCTCAAAAACTACTGGACCGAATTTAATAATTATTTATTATTATTAATATTATTATATTATTTAATATTTCTAGGTTACACGTGTCGCGAAGCAATAATGCGCTCATGTGTGGGCAGACACGGGCACCTTTTTTTTTTATTAATGGACTCGACAGTTCGTCATTTGCCAATGTCATGTTACAGAAAATTCAATGTATAATAGTTTTCTATCTTCCTCCAGGGGAGTCGCCGTAGCGTCATCACCCTGGGTAGCCGCGTCTTCTTGTCTTCATCCACAGGAGACGCCGTAGCGTCAATCACTGTGGACGAAGCAGCTCGACAGTCACGTTCACTCCCGAGCTCGTAGTGGGAATCTTGACCATGGCGCCAAACTTCAGATCCTGCTTGAATTCTCCAATAACTTCACCATACTGTCATTCGCGAACATTTTCTGATTAATTTAACGTGATATTAAACACAAAACACCAACTGTAGACATTATACTGAAAATTATTAAATAATTTCGCAACCGTCGTTTCCCGCCATTTTCAAAAAGCCCACGGGCACCTTCCTGTTACAGGTCTATGGGTAAATGATCTGTGCTTGTGACGTACAGGAGAGTTTTTAAGGTTGATATTTTCTCAAAAACTACTTGACCTATTACAAAAATTCTTTCACTGTTTGATAGATAAAAGTTAAAACTATGTAACTGTGAAAGAATTATTAAATTCGGTCCAGTAGTTTTTGAGAAAATCTCAACCTTATTGAGGCCCCTTGTATACTTGTCTTCGATTGTACATAGTTAAAAAAAATGCAGTTTTGATTTACTTAAAAACCTTACCAATTTAATATTTATCATGAGTAATACCCCCGTTTCAATTTGTCGAATGAATTCAAGGACACCCTGTATATGTGTATATTCTTTATTGTACATAATCTTAAAAATTAATACACAATTGGAAAAAAAGTAAACAATGGCGAGCTTAACCCTATGAGAAGAGTTCTCTTACAGCTAACCTAAAATTAAAGCGGTGATTGCAGTATGAGTAGGCACACTGAAACTATACCTACGTATATACAATATATATTAGTATTTTATTTATCGTTCGGTCATCAGCTGTCACAACACAGCGTGTAGGTCACAAAGGCAAAATCTTTTTTAGCCACGCGATGGCTTCGTCGTCCGCCATGTTTATTTTGGCTAGTCCTCCCCCTATAGGCCAATTTGGGCAATCGTTCGCGAGGTGAGCCATGCTCTGTATCGCTCCACAGGTACATTTCGGGTCGTCTCTGTAGCCCCATTTGTGCATCAGCTCAGCGCAGCGCCCCTGGCCGACCCTCAGTCTATTAAGTATATATTAGTGTGTTGTTTTTATTTTATTTTATTAATGGACTCGACAGTTCGTCATTTGCCAATGTCATGTTACAGAAAATTCAATGTATAA
Source organism: Tachystola acroxantha (assembly GCA_963506565.1). Lineage (NCBI taxonomy): Eukaryota > Metazoa > Arthropoda > Insecta > Lepidoptera > Oecophoridae > Tachystola > Tachystola acroxantha. Next base: position 13,494,146 of record OY735879.1, read on the forward strand.
TAAATAGTCTTCTATCTTCCTCCAGGGGAGTCGCCGTAGCGTCATCACCCTGGGTAGCCGCGTTTTCTTGTCTTCATCCACAGGAGACGCCGTAGCGTCAATCACTGTGGACGAAGCAGCTCGATAGTCACGTTCACTCCCGAGCTCGTAGTGGGAATCTTGACCATGGCGCCAAACTTCAGATACTGCTTGAATTCTTCAATAACTTCACCATACTGTCATTCGCGAACATTTTCTGATTAATTTAACGTGATATTAAACACAAAACACCCACTGTAGACATGAAACTGAAAATTATTAAATAATTTCGCAACCGTCGTTTCCCACCATTTTCAAAAAGCCTAGTGTGATGTTATGACGCGTGCGTTACCTTCCGACTGCGTGGTGACTAGTACGGGCGCACTGAACGCGCCCGCCAGCGCGCGCCCGCGCACGCGCGCCTGCACGCGCACCTCGTACGTGGTGCTCGGCAGCAGGCCTTGGAACGTCACGGAGTTCTGGTTGCTGAAACATAGTAGAACATTGGTTTAATGTGGGAAAATAGGCACTCTGTACGTTTTGTTCTTTCTCTACGTCAATTTTTGTTGTATGATCTTCTGTTTTATGCTCCCACTTCACATGGTTATTCGTATACGCTATTGGATGTTTGTCGTATTTGTCAAAATATTTGACGTACATACAAATATGCAAATACAGACAAATACGACCGTCCACACATGAGAGCCAAATATAAACACACAAACATCGTGGCGTCGAAACCGACAAGCGCGCGGAAACGCGTATTTGGTATGCTGTTTGTCGAATAGGCAAACAAGACGAATAATTTATCACACGTACTATCACACATCGTAATTATTTGTCAAATATAACAAATACGCAAATACAAATAGTCGTGTGAAGTAGCATTACCTTCATTGCTTTGCTACTAAATATAATTATTTCGAATTTACATCTCACGTTGGTTTTCATTGAGATTCCACAATATTTGGCTATCGTGACAGGACATTCATTAAATATAAACTCACGTTAATTATCCTTATGGGCTACTCAATCTATTAGGATTTTGAGTATTTACTGCATATATCCGAGTCATCCCTGTACTATGTATAGCTCCCCCCCCCCTCCCCCCTGCGCTGGTGAGACTGCTAACTTGTCGCCCCAGTCCTATGTACGACTCACTGCTAACTTGTCACAACTGTCCTATGTACGACTCACTGCTAACTTGTCACCTCTGTATACTATATACGCGTCACTGTTAACTTGTCACCTCTGTCCTCTATACGACTCACTGTTAACTTGTCACCCCTGTACTACACGACTCACCTCTCCCTGCACTGGTGCGCGCCCCCCGTCCACTTGACGCACGCGAGGAACACGTAGTGGTCCGCGGACGCCTCCGCCTCGTCGCACTGCCAGCTCACGGTGAAGCCGCGCACCACCACATCGTCCACCTTCACGTGGTGAGGCACAGCAGTGTCTCTGTATAGCGATATGAAAAAAAAAAATGAAAATATATTTTTTATTATTTTTATTATTAATGGACTCGACAGTTCGTCATTTGCCAATGTCACGCTACAAAAAATTCAATGTATAACAGTTTTCTATCTTCCTCCAGGGGAGTCGCCGTAGCGTCATCACCCTGGGTAGCCGCGTCTTCTTGTCTTCATCCACAGGAGACGCCGTAGCGTCAATCACTGTGGACGAAGCAGCTCGACAGTCACGTTCACTCCCGAGCTCGTAGTGGGAATCTTGACCATGGCGCCAAACTTCAGATCCTGCTTGAATTCTCCAATAACTTCACCATACTGTCATTCGCGAACATTTTCTGATTAATTTAACGTGATATTAAACACAAAACACCCACTGTAGACATTAAACTGAAAATTATTAAATAATTTCGCAACCGTCGTTTCCCGCCATTTTCAAGAGAACCGAAAATATATTTATTTCTTTCTCAACTAGTCTAGGGATACACTGTTGCCGGGGCTCTCCTGTTAAGTACCAGGTACCTGTGTTAGGAGGCCCCGCTCTTCCACCTTACGGTCATTCTAAAGACAGAGTTGAATGTTCTTAGAGTTAGAGATTATAAAATTATATAATTAAAAATATGCAAATCTTAGGCTTACGGTGAGTGTGAGGGTGTGTTGTGTGTGCGAGGGTGGGTGAGGGTGTGTTGTGTGTGAGTGAGGGAGAGTTATGCGTGTGTGTGATACGTGTGTGAGTGCACTTGTTCGTGAGTGTTTTGTCGATAGTGGTCATTTGATATGGCACGGTTAAGGTAATTGTAATTGACTAACTTTAGCTAAGAATGAGATGTATTTGGGTTGAAAATATGCCATAAACTTCGAGCCTTAGTCTCGTCATAGTTGTATCGGGGTTAGAACGAAATTTTAGACTGGATCAAAGGCGCATGATTGATTGATTGATGTTTGACGTGACCCTGCCGGAAGGCTGGGCGTGCGTGGATTTTAAGTTTTTCTACGAAGGCTACGGCACTAACTACTAAAATTAAACGCCTGAAAAAAATATATAGCAATCTTGGGGTGTCTATTTAGAGACTGATGAATACCGATACACGACTGGACAAACTACGCTCGATAGATAAAAATCATTATTCCATGTCTTTTAAAACGAAAATAATTATATCTAAACCGAAATAGTTATTCATACAAAATATATATCAAAATGAAGCCTTGAATGAGACCTTGTTTTAAAATATTCGGATTTTTATTTCCATGCCAAAATTCATCCAAAAGTCATAATAATACAAATATGGATATGTGCCGTGCTCTTCACTCCGTCGCTGCGGGACATCTTCTGTCACACGTTTATATGAGACCATAGCCTATCTGAAGAACTATCTGAGTCACAGTCGGTCGCATGGAGTGATCCACTGTATTCGCTTTTATAACAAGTTGCCAGAAAGTGTCACGACGTTGACAGAGAGGAAAAGCCAATGGGCGTTTTTGGAGCCTTTTGAAATTTTCGCAGCCAGAAACCAAATATGGTTATTTAGGTACATATTGGCAAAGTAAATAAAACATATTATGGCAGCTCATCTGTAACCTCAGTCCGGGCCGAGATATTCAACTTTAACTTTTTACTTCCGTTGAACTCAAATATCTCGGCCCCGGTGGAGGGTAGAGACGTCGAATCAACATTTTTACATGCACTATGAGGTCGTCTACAAGAAAATGTTGTTCCTGGATTTTTACCTTCAGTCAGAGCAGAGATATTTAACTTTAAGTAAATGACAAATGTGAGAGAGGGGGAGGATATGCTCATTTTAGATGGTGCACCGGCCATCTACTATAACTTTTGTTATAATTCATCCCGACTGGGCCACTAGAACTCCGGTTCTTTTTAGATGGCCGGTGCATCATCTAAAATGAGCACATCCTCCCCCCCTCTCACGTTTGTCATTTACTTAAAGTTAAATATCTCTGCCCTGACTGAAGGTAAAAATCCCGGAAGGTAAGAATCCTCTCACATCCGGTGTATCTTCTACACCACACCCCCTCTCAAGTTTTATGACTTTACTTAAACTTAAATATTTATACCCTGACTGAAAGTAAGAATCCCGGACTTCACGATAAACGTAAAAATGTTGCGTCTATGTTTCCCCACTCATCCGGAGCCGAGATATTTGAGTTTACGTAAAGGAAAAAATAAAATTGAATATCTCGCAAATTCCCATGGTTTTAAAGACCCTACTGTCGTCGAAAGGCCACGACTCAGCTGTTATAAATAAATACTTTCTCTTTCATGTTACTTTAGTTTGTCATTTTATTTAAACTCTAATATCGCGGAGACTGAAAATATTTTAAACAAAGGTTCCTTTTTTCTCTATTGAGGTAAGGAACCCCCACCCCCAAAACAGTAAAACTTTTTCCGGTTCCCCTAAAACATCCAATAAAGGATCCAGACGATCTCAGTCGTTTATCAGCATCGCTTAGCTAGGATACATAATTATTATGCTACTATCACGAACCCCTAACATTTAAAGAAAAGTATACAGAAGCGTTAAACACGTTGGACATAAACACACGCTGACTCATATAACTATATCCAGAGTCCGACATACACAAAAATAAACTCTTAACTCCCAAGCACACCCCTAAACATAATAAAATATACCTAGACACTGAAACACGTTTGAATACGCCACCTTAATACAAAAACAACCAGATAAACATAATTAGAGTCTCGCACACAAATTACACCCTGATATATACACACCCTACGATACAAAAACCCTATTTAACGCAGAAAGAAGCAAACACTCAAAACACAACTAGAAACAAAAACGCACCCATCTACACACAAACATACCTTTACGAACAACACAAAACACAGGCAACTGCATTTGTAACACACAAAATACAGTCATCTTTATGCATAAGCACACAGCCAAACAAAAATACTCTTTAGCGTACAAAATCCAATATGCAAATACACACAAATACGCCCCACAAAACACCTAGAATCAACAACGCACTCCTCAAATACAAACATACCTTTACGCAAAAAAAATACATAGACAAACGAAAACTGTGATTATTTCGTGTTCTAACATAAAAAAATGCTCCCAAATACTCACAACACACTCTATGGTACTTACATTCAGTTTCAAAATACACTACCATACTCAGACGCGCAAAACTAATTAGTACGATATCTAGGGGAATTTTTGTGTGTAAGAGAGTTTTTATGTACCAGTATTTTTGTGTTATTGAGGGTGTGTTTTGCTCATCCGAGTGTAATTTGTGATTTACGGTATCTTTTTAAATATTACATCGCGACTGGGATTCGAACCAGAGACCTTGCCATTCTTTTTCAACTAATGTTGAGCTAATGCTCTGTTGAAAACCGTGACTCGAACCATGGTGATCGACGATATTAGGAATAGTATCTTTTTGTATTTGGATCTCGTTTGGTGTAAGTTTGGGAGTGTTTTAATATGTAGGAGTGTTTATGTATGCAAAAATATCCTCTTACACATACAAACACACAGAAGTGTAACATACGCCGCAACAATCGATGTACGGTCGATAGCACATCAAGCGTATCGCACTGGCACCATACGCAGGAGTTATACGATATATTTTACAATGGTTTCTTTTAACAAGCCACTGAGCTACTTCTGTGTATTTTTTTCAAAAGGTCCTAACTTTTGTGTACAGTCGACGGCACATCAACCTACAAAAACCAAACTTTGCAAACTACGTCGTATAACCCCTGCGTAGCGTGCCAATGTGATACGCTTTATGTGCTGTCGACCGTACATCGATCACCTAGCCAGAGGATGCTGAGGAACCATTTAGTGTAGTTCAGTTCGTCAAGTTTACACGAAGAGAATCCAACTACACCGGACACAAGTTACACCAAGGAGGATAATTATTATGGGAAATGAAATAAATATGTTTTTTTACGGGGGGAGGAGGAAAAAATAATTTAACATCAAAGGGGAAGTGTATTATAGATGGCAGATGCGACGCTTTATGAAATAAACTACATTTCAATTTATTTTTAGGTGAGGGGGAGGATATTGTTCAATGTACATGTTGAACCGGATTTCCGCTTTGGTTGACCGCAAAAAAAAACGTTTAGGGGGAGTGTATTGAACATGGCGGATGCGACATCTTAAGGAATAATAGGAAACACAATTTCTTTTTGGTTTGGACGGGGGTGGGGGTGGGGGGGGGGCAGGTATATTGCACATGGTGCACCGGATTTCCGCTTTTGAAGACCGGAAACCAATAAATTGTCGCAAAGGGGAGTATATTGTAGATGGCAGTTGCGATATTCTCCTCTCTTTTGGTAAAAGTTAAACTCTATTATCTCGGCCCGGACTGCGGTTAGAACCCCGGGAACAACTTTTTTTCTCTTTTTGTATGGTCTCCTACACAGCAGATATGAAACTGATTCTGGCCGCGCGAAAAAAAAAAGGCACCACCCTCCATACGAATGTGCCCATTGGCTTTTAAACAAATTCATTAAAGGAACACTTGTTAAGAAGACGTATTACAGGATAGATGACTATTTAAACGATGAACATGCATGGTGTGTGTCGCCGGTTCCGCATGAAGGATAGAGTTTAGATTACTAATAATAGTAATAGTTGTGTAATACCTAATTAATTATTGTTACTTTAAAAGATGTGCTGCTGAGAGTTTTTTGCCACTTTTTCTCCTCAGCGTTGGCACCTTTTCCTTGCAAAGTGGTGTAAATGTAAATTCAAAAATATGTTGACGTGCAATAATGTATACAACGTGCTTACTTGAAATAAATAAAAATGACTTTGACTTTGACCAGTCAACTGCTCACCCGTCATGCTGGTAGTCGCTGGCCGCGGCGGTGGACGTCCAGGGCACGTGCGTCAGCGGCTGCTGCAGCCACGCGGCGGTCTTGGAGCCCAGCACGCGCACCAGGATAGGCTCGCTGCTGGAGGCTGCAACAGTGGTGGAAAATTAGGCATTCCGGAAGTACTGTGGCTCTGACTAGGCAAAGGGAATCTAACCCAAACAGCCAAGAAATACATTATATATTTGTTTGTTATGTACTTTTTCTGTAATATTATTATTTATCCTTTTATATGTAGCTGTATTATTCCTACTCTCTGTGAATACCATTTATTTGTTTATTGTTTTTCTTTTTATTCTTCTTGCATTTCTAGCTCTACCTCTCGCTATTTAAAATTCTTAATTTCCCTAAATAGTTGGTTGCCTGGAAGAGATCGCTTTTAGCGATAAGGCCGCCAAAATTGTACATTATATTTGCATTATTCTGTAATCTTAATTGTTGTGTTTTATGTACAATAAAGTGTATTTGAATTGAATTTTTCAATGATTTCTGTGTCAGAATCATATTTGTCGAGTCCACAAGTAAAATGTCAATGACCACACTCGTACAAATACCGAAAACGTCCGAAACATGGGTATTCAACGATTTTGGAACGACACTATTTCCGTAATGTGACGTCATCGTGACGTACGCTCTTTTTAATTTTAATTTAAGGGCCTTACATGAGCCAACTAGCGCCGCCAATCTTAAAAGAATAATATCTTCCAATATAATCAATTTTATTAAAAAAGCTACACATTGTTTATTACGATAATTACTATTTTTTAAATGCTTATTTATACCATGATTCAGTGTCGCCAAGTTGTAGTTCGCATAATTGCGAAAAAATTTGAGAACAACAACTTAGCTTGTCGCAATTATGCCCTGTATTGTATATTGAAAAATAGTATTTATCCTAATAAAGATTGTGTACATAGCTTTTTTAATAAAAATGATTAATTTGGAGGATATTATTTTTTTAAGATTGGCGGCGCTAGTGCCAACTAGCCGTTATTTTAATAATAGAAAAAAATATGGGTCCCTTTATTTTACTCATATTTTCATAAAAAAAATTAATAAAAGGGGTAAAAATTTTAGACCTTGTCACCCGTAGATAAATTACTTACCCCTCAAAGAGTAACTGTAGACCATTCCGTCCAGAGTGACGTTGTGTTCCTCGCTGTTGTTGCCCTTGTACTGCAACAACCACTGTTTCACGCCCGGCGCCTGGCTCGCGAAGTGCTTCCACGACACCAGCACGGAGCCGTGGCCGGCCTTGGCCAGGGTTAGAGGCACTATAATCACATACAGTACCACCAGTTACAGTTTATTCCCAGAAACTATAGGTCTTGACAGACAGCCGGACAACAAAGTGATTCTATAAGGGTTCCTTTTTTCCTTGAGGACGTACGGAACCCTCCGTACCTCAAGACGAAAAAAAACGGTTAATAGTTGATATCAATGCCACTATAGTACGGTGGAACACAGAGAAAGGTGTACAGGTGAGTTTTTAAGGTTGAGATTTTCTCAAAAACTACTTGACCTATTGCAAAACTTCTTTCACTGTTTGATAGATAAAAGTTAAAACTATGTAACTGTAAAATAATTATCAAATTCGGTCCAGTAGTTTTTGAGAAAATCTCAACCTTATTAAGGCCCCCTGTATACTTATCTCTGTCGTCGACTGTACGTACGCGTTAGATGACTTAGACATGTTGCGGAGCGAGCGGATAATTGAAATAATAGATATGTGAGAATAGTAATGGGTATATTTCATATAGATCAGATAATTTTGAAATCTTTATAAATAGTAAAAATTGTAAAATCAACCATTTCCAATCTAATTCCGTAAAAAAGGTCCAAAAGTCACAGCTTTTCTTTTTAAAATTTTTAACATTTTTCTTTTGCCTTAATGGCAGTGGCAATCGTCCGTTATGGACATTTTTGCCAGCGTCACGTCGTTTTATATATTATAAAAATCAAAGCGGTATCGAATATTATTATTAGTAGAGGTCTAGATCAGTATTTAAAAACATTCTTATCAATTTTAAATTTAGACGGCCAACCACAAGATGCGGCCAAAAGAGACCGCATAGTAACAGACAAATGTGCTATAAGAAGATAATTTGTCAACCGTGGATAGACGTGCTCTTATTTATTTATTTTATTAATGGACTCGACCGTTCGTCATTTGCCAATGTCATGTTACAGAAAATTCAATATATTCAATAGTCTTCTATCCTCCTCCAGGGGAGTCGCAGTAGCGTCTTCGCCCTGGGTAGCCGCGTCTTCATGTCTTCATCCAGAGGAGACGCCGTAGCGTCATCACTCTGGACGAAGCAGCTCGACAGTCACGTTCACTCCCGAGCTTGTAGCGGGACTCTTGATAAAAGCTTGAAACTTCAGATCTTGCATAAATAATTCAATAACTTCACCGTACTGTTCGCAAACATTTTCTGATTAATTTAACGTGATATTAAAAACAATATAGTCCCTGTAGACGTTAAAAGAAAAATTATCAAATAATTACGCAACCGTCGTTTCCCGCCATTTTCAAGAGAACCCGACGTGCTCTTTTTTTCACTATTTTCTTAACGCGTACGTACTGTAGTATCTCCTTACCTCCTTGCCCCTGGCATGTGACCGTGCGTGACATGTCGCTGGCCACGCTCTTGGTGCTGCCGCTCGGCTGCGTGTACGCACGCACCTGCAAACATACAAGTACGGTGGAACACATAGAAAGGTGTACAGGAGAGTTTTTAAGGTCGAGATTATCTCAAAAACTACTTGACATATTGCAAAAATTCTTTCACTGTTTGATAGATAAAAGTGAAAACTATGTAACTGTAAAAGAATTATTGAATTCGGTCCAGTAGTTTTTGAGAAAATCTCAACCTTATTGAGGCCCCCTGTATACTTATCTCTGTCTTCGACTGTACATAGTGTGAAATTGTACACTATGGAGAAATTGTTAATACACCACTTGCGTAGAACAGGTCCATTAAATGGTAATTCAAATGACAATGCCAGATTCTGTCCTACCATCAACCGCAAGTTGTACAACGTTTTTTTATTAAAATTATTGGTTTAAAACAAAGTCTTGTACAGTCGAAGACAGAGATAAGTATACAGGGGGCCAAAATAAGGTAGAGATTTTCTTAAAAACTACTGGACCGAATTCAATAATTCTTTTACAGTTACATAGTTTTAACTTTTGTCTATCAAACAGTGAAAGAATTTTTGCAATATGTCAAGTAGTTTTTGAGATAATCTCAACCTTAAAAACTCTCCTGTACACCTTTCTCTGTGTTCCACCGTACATCTAGCGAATCGCAAAAACAGCCTAATTAAGAATTCAGAAAATAGTAAGAAATCGAAGCGAATTATTCATTGTTTTTGTTATTCTTCTATAGGAGTTGCGAGAGTAGTAGAAAATGATACTGATTATGATTATGAAATCTGTAATATGTCCCCAACAAAATGATAGGTACAGCTTAAATGGTCACGTAGTTTTGTAGGTGGGGCAAAGCATTGAAATATGGCAATTTCATTTATAATAATATCCCCAAATACATATAAAAAAAATCAGGAAAAATCAGCTGCATTTGAAAACTCACTTTAAAAAATACCTAATAAGTAAAGCCTTTTATAAGTTAAGTGAGCTGTTTGACGACAATTCGACATAATTCGAGCCAATTATAACTATTGATTTAAATTATTAAGTACTTCCAGAATAATAATTCTAAATTATAAGCCTTCAAGAATTAGACATACATACAGTCGAAAAACATAACCCTCTTTCTTGCGCAGTCGGGTAAAAACGACATGTATTGTTTTTTGCTGCAACTTTGAACGAATTTTGACCTTTTTGTCGATAGTTTCTCAATAACAAAAATCACAAATTGTGTCTCATTATTCCGCCTCACCTGGAAAGTGTACGGCGTGAGCGCCTGGTCGAGGGTGACCAGCTCCTCAGTGTTCTTGTGGGGCTGGCGCGGCAACGAGATGGTGCCCGGCTTCGCGTCTGCAACGGAGATGCAACAGTTATCACAGCTGTTCGCTTTAGGCTGCCTTTCCACCAGAGATGTGGTATTGTACGTTGCTATGGATGCGTTTGATTGATATCCACCAATCATATTCATTCAGCCAGTGCTATGCTATGTGGACCAATGAATATGATTGGTGGATATCAAACGCATCCAAGCAGCATAGCATAGCACAGCTCTGGTGGAAAGGCAGCCTTAGAATGGTACATTATGTATAGGTATCTTAATAAATATTTTTGATAACATTTTCCTTGCAAAGTGGTGTAAACGTAAATACATAATATATGTTGACGTGCAACAATGTACACAACGTGCCTACTTGCAAATGACTATGCCAGATTCTGCCCCACCATCAACCGCAAGTTGTACAAGATAGCGAATAAATGTAAAAATATCTCCGTTTTTTTATTAAAATTATTGGTTTAAAATAAAGTTTTGTACAAGTTGCGATTCAAAAAAACCAGCAAAATTAAGAACACAGAAAATAGTAACAAATCGAAGCGATTTATTACTTGTTTTTGTTATTTTTCTATAGGAGATGCGAGAGTAGTAGAAAATGATACTGATTATGATTATGCAATATGAAACCTGTAATAAGTCCCCAACAAAATGATAGGTACTGCTTAAATGGTCTCGTAGTTTTGTAGGTGGAGCAAAGCTCCATTTAAAAGTGGCAATGACTTTGACTTTGCAGCGTAGCATGTGTCCTGTCGTATACCGTAAGACAGGGCTTCCCAAACTGTGCGGCATTATCCCAAGGGCGTCGCGAGGCGTTCTACATAGATAGATAGATAGATAGACTCTTTATTGTACAAAAATTATTACATTACAAAAATTGTTAGGTACAGATTATATTATTGTACAAAGGCGGCCTTATCGCTCAGAGCGATCTCTTCCAGGCAACCCCCGGCGAAAGGAGATGCATAACAACGAACAGTAGTATAGCGCAGGGAATCCACACATTACTCTGATAATTACAGTAATTTAAATGCAATAAATGTATATTATAAACATACTTAAATAAGTAGACATACATTATACAATGTAAATGCTAACACTAAATAAATAAATAATATATATATATATAAATATTACACGATAAATAATACATAAACTACACACTAAAAAGTCAATAATTACATAACCTACATAAATATATAGATGCACGACTAGAATTATGAGAGATAATGGTTTCTAAGGCGTGTCTTAAACACGGCTAGTGACTCGGAGTGACGGATGTGACGAGGGAGATTGTTCCACATGCGGGCGGCCTTTACGGCAAAGGAATAGATACATACATTGAATACATAGATTGGATGTCTGCATTAATCAATGGCAATTTCCAAATTTGAGCCCTGTTTTGAGAAGCTATGGTCAGAAAAGCAAACACATCTGTCTCATTAACAGCCAGCAAAGTGAAAGAGAGCTCGGTGGCTCAGTGGTTGGGTCAATGGACTTGCAATATGGAGGTCCCAGGTTCGATTCCCAGCTAGGGCAGCCATGTACCAATGAGTTATCCTCGGTTTTTTTCGACGGAAAAACTTACGTACATTTACCGAGTGCTCTCAAAACGGTGAAGGAAAAACATCGTGATGAAACCTGCATGTCGTAGAAGAAAAAAAAATCTAAGGCATGTGAAATCCGCCAACCCGCACTGGGCCCGCGTGGTGGATTATGGCCCGAGCTCCCTCGATGTAAGGGAAGGTCTGTGCCCGAGCAGTGGGGCAATATAAATAGACTGATGATGAAAGTGAAATATTTCTTTTCATTCTCGTTCTTATGCTTTTTTTCTCATTTTCTAATGAAAATTATAGAGGTTATTAGGAGTTTATCTGATACTAGGCTTGAACTTTGGTAGGTACATTTTAGCTAGAGGGCGGGGCCCGCAAAAAAATGGCAAAATCCCAAGGGTGTCACAGTAAACTAAGTTTGGGAAGCCCTGCCTTAAGAAGTATGTAATAGTGAGTGACCTTTAGAGCTGTGACAAACCGTATGTATTCGGTACTGAGTAACGGGTGCGCCATCTAGTACGAAGTAACGAAAAGTTACACACGAATGCATTTCGTTACTCGCACTTTTCGTATGGGTACCTACACTGTTTCAGTTCACGCAAGTTATGTTGATATATCGTTAGAATGTTGTTTAAATTTTATTGTCAATAAATAATTTTTGACACCTATTTGTTGCTTTTTCATTATAATCGATGCGTAATGTATTGCGATGTCATACTGTACGCGTACGCAATACGTTCGTTGCTCTAACATAACATAGCATGGTAATATGTCATGGTGTCAGAAGTAACGAGTAACGTAACGATACGGTAGTAACGAGTACTAATTGTTAAAGTAACGAATACATGCGGGTACGCTTTTTTTCGTTACTTTTACACCTCTACTGACCTTCTGGCAAAGCATGCACGGTGTACGCTACGATGGCCTCTGCCGCCGGTTGTTCCCACTCCAGGCGGACGTCGCGCGCCCCCTCGGGCCAGCAGCGCACGGCGGCGGGCGCGGCCGCACTCGCGCCGCCCACGCCCAGCGCGCCCCACGCGGACGACACGCCGCCCACGTTGCCGGCGAAACACTGGTACACGCCTGGCCAATAACAATGGTGACGTTAAAATTGTGACGGAACCAGTAAATCTGCAATTTCTCTGGTTTAAGTAGCTTCTTACATTTGCTGTACGAGGTTTTGTCCACAAGCTAGGTGTCGCAGCTCCTTGCTCTTTTATGTTTTTTTATAAAAAATGATTGATTGACTTATTATTTACTTATTAGAGTAGATTTTGTTTTTGTGTTTGGCTGTGAAACGTATATTTTCTTTAAAATTGAAATATAATTTGTTCATTTCATCAGGATTGCAGTTTTCATTAGCTTCCTCATCAGCTCCGTATCACTAGGCATTATTTATTTATTATTAATAATATATAATTTGCACCTTAACAGCTACTAGCCAAATAGTACGGTGGAACACAGAGAAAGGTGTACAGGAGAGTTTTTAAGGTTGAGATTTTCTCAAAAACTACTTGATCTATTGCAAAAATTATTACACTGGTTGATAGATAAAAGTTAAAACTATGTAACTGTGAAAGTATTATTAAATTCGGTCCAGTAGTTTTTGAGAAAATCTCAACCTTATTTTGGCCCCCTGTATACTTATCTCTGTCTTCGTGTGTACCAAATAACTTCTCGATTTTTGAGAATTTCTTAGCTGGCAACTGGTTGCGAATCGAGAAAAAAAATATTCATCTATATTTATCTCTGTCTTCGACTGTACAAACATAAAATAAAACAACAATTAAAATTATTATTACTACTAAACACTCATTCCGTCAATCGAACTTTTAGGCATTCTTCTTTCTGCTACCCTCTTATTTATTTATTTATTTATTTTATTAATGGACTCGACAGTTCGTCATTTGCCAATGTCATGTTACAGAAAATTCAACATATTCAATAGTCTTCTATCTTCCTCCAGGGGAGTCGCAGTAGCGTCTTCACCCTGCGTAGCCGCGTCTTCTTGTCTTCATCCAGAGGAGACGCCGTAGCGTCATCACTCTGGACGAAGCAGCTCGACAGTCACGTTCACTCCCGAGCTTGTAGCGGGAACTCTTGATAAAAGCTTGAAACCCCAGATCTTGCTCAAATTATCCAACAAATTCACAATACTGTCACTCGCGAACATTTTCTGATTAATTTAACGTGATATTAATCTCAAAATAACCACTGTAGACAATAAAACAAAAATTATCAAATAATTTTGCAACCGTCGTTTCCCGCTATTTTCAAGAGAACCTCTGCTACCCTCTTACACTGCCATCAAACAGCCCAGCGCACTCATAAAGGCGCAGGCATATCAATAACTAATTAGTATAACTTTGTTCAATTAGTACTTACCCTTATCATCTGAAGTGACACCACTGATGACCAGTTCATTGCGCTCGCCGTCAGTTGAAGTCCGTATATTGATCTGAAAAGTGACGAATTCGAAATATCAAATAGCTACATGTCTTAATATCTACGATCTGTCAAGGATATTATCATGGATTACGTCACAGTGAAAGAACTCATCCGTAACTCATCATTACTCTCAGTCATCGTTACATTGAAATAAAAGAACTTACTGGTACACTCACATGTCGTTAAAAGTAATACAACTCATGTGTCGATTACGTTCAGTTTTCATTACATTGCGCTGACAGAACTCATCCGTCCATTATGCTCAATTACCGTTACATTTAAATGGCAGAACTCACCCGTCCAGGCTTATTTATCGTTACATTGAAATGAAAGAACTCACGGGTCCAGACTCCTAAATCATTAAAATGAAGTGACAGTATTCACCCATGCATTTTATGCTACCTTATCGTTACATTGAAACGACAGAACTCCATCATCCACTACTCGTTACCATTACATTGAAAGGACCTAACTACCCGTCCACTGCGCTATGTTATCATTACTTTGCGGTGTGGGAACTCACCCGTCCAGTGAGCAGCAGAGCCTGGCCGTCCTTATACCATGCGATAGAACTCGCCCGTCCATAACGCTTCGTTAACATTACATTGCTGTGTCAGAACTCACCCGTCCAGTGAGCAGCAGAGCCTGGCTGTCCTTATACCATGCGATAGAACTCGCCCGTCCATACCGCTCCGTTATCATTACATTGCGGTGTGGGAACTCACCCGTCCAGTGAGCAGCAGAGCCTGGCCGTCCTTGTACCATGTGACTCGCGGCGCGGGCTTGCCGGTCGCCGTGCAGTTAAAGCGCACGGTACCGGCGCGTAGAGCCTCTTTGGATGTCGGCGGGATGGTGATCACGGGAGGCTCTATTATCGTTACGTTGAATATCTGGAAAAGAAATATTTTGGCTATTATTAAACGAAAGAAAAATAGGTATAAATAAGCACCTATAAATAATATATCTGGTTTCGTACATAAGAATAGTAAAGAATATGCAAGTATTTCTTTAACCAGCACATGAGTGATTTGTTTGCTGACAGAAGGTAGTGAGAGAGTGTGCTAAATATTGTGAGAAGAACTACAAATTGCATTCGTCTATTGTATAATTAAAGTCAAATATAAATGACAATGCCAGACTCTGCCCCACCATCAACCGGAAGTTGTACAAGATAACGAATAAATATAAAAAGATCTCCGTTTTTTTATTAAAATTATTGGTTTAAAATAATGTTTTGTACAAGTTGCGATTCGAAAAAAACAGCTTAATTAAGAATTCAGAAAATAGTAAGAAATCGAAGCGATTTATTCATTGTTTTGTTATTCTTCTATAGGAGTAGCGAGAGTAGTAGAAAATGATACTGATTATGATTATGCAATATAAAACCTGTAAGAAGTCCCCAACAAAATTATAGGTACAGCTTAAATGACCACGTAGTTTTGTAGGTGGGGCAAAGCTCCATTGAAATGTGGCAATGTCTTTTATATATTCGATAATTTGATTGAAATCTAGCTGAATGGTATTCGAACTAAATTCCCTAGTTCAAACAAATTCCTGCTCAGTATTATATTATAGCAAGCAATTTGAGATCACAAGTCTGACGTAAAGAGATCTGTCTTTGAGCGCAATACTGCCGAATTCCACGGAATTAATTTGATATGTTTCGTCAAAACTTTACATAATATGAAGATAATCAATATCACCACTCGGCCAGCGTATATCGCTGGCTATACAACGAGGTAACGTCGCCAGCCTTTTGGGCACTCTCCCACAGGGTAGCGAATTGGCGTAATTTTTTTATTTATAAGTATTTATCTCTCTAGGTTTCACGGGTTTAAGAAAACCCGTGAAACCCAGTCAGCCGTGGGCACTTGAGCAGGTAGCACGCGTACACAATCATTCATAGTTATCAGGGTTGCTCAACCTTTTTTCTGTCTAACATAGTTTTATACATTCCATTGAAATTATGAACAAGTGTTATAAATGTAAAGAGTCGTTTCGGGATGGAGTTAAGTGTGGGTCGTGTAAGAGGTACTATGACTTTGGGTGTGCTGGTATCACTGAGGCGGGGTATCGGAAGCTAGGCGCGGACCGGAGAGCAGCGTGGAAATGCTCCCAGTGCCGGGTGCCTCCCCCATCTTCTAGTTCTCCGTCGCTGAATATTGCCGTGGAGAAGGGCTCGGGCGCAATTACCGGCGTTGGTGTTAACCCAAGCGCGGGCAATTCCGCCTCAGACGATGATGAGACTAGCTCGGGCGTAATAGGCACCCTGGCGCCGCATCCAAGTTCTGAAGCAGAACACGGCGCCGTCGTGAGCCAACCCATCACACTCGAATCTATAATGACTCAACTTCTTATCATGAAGGGGCAACTGGCCGGCCTGCCATTATTGATCCAGAGCATCCATTCAATTAAGGAGGAGTTAGCGGAGTTAAAGACATCTACTGCCAATGATAGTAGCAGACTTCACAAGATAGATGCGAGGCTGGTTAAAGTCGAAAAGCAGACGACCGAAGCCCAGCAGTTACACGAAGCGCTCCGTAGCGCTGAGAGTGACATCGACAGTCTCAAAAAGGAACTCGCCACTAAGGAGCAATGGTCGCGTCTAAACAACGTCGAGATTAAAGGCGTCCCTTTAAAAAAGGACGAAAACCTGTTCTCCGTTACCGAGGCCCTGAGCAAGGCTGTTGGTTACAACTTTCCTAAATCCCAGATTAACTACATCGCGCGAATACCTACTCATAATGGTAACGAAAAATCCATCGTGATAGGGTTTTTAAACCGTTATGTAAAAGAAGACTTCGTGGCGGCAGCGCGCGCTAAGAAGACTATCCTGGCCGGTGACATCGGGTTCGCGGGCAGTACTCTGCGTATATTCGTGAACGACCACCTGACCCCGCAGCAGAAGGGTCTACTAACTAAGACGAAGATTACTGCAAAAGAAAAAGACTACCGATACGTGTGGGTTAAACATTGTAAGATACATGTGCGCAAAAACGATGACTCCAAGGTACTGATTGTAGCTAAAGAAAGTGATTTAAACAGAATAATGTAAATTGTTACTTACTTGGTCTAAGTAACTTTAATTTACCTTTATTATTTATATGTAATGATTGTGAATATGTTCACTTGATCCGCGTATTAAGTGACTTTGTAGATCAATTTACGATTGTTTTAACTTATCCTAATTTCGCAAGTAATGAAGAGTTGTTAACCACTGCATTTCATTGCTCGATGCTTCGCTATTGTCTGAACCGGTTGTGCGGTGTCTCGGTGGCCCGCGCGCCCGAACTCGCCTCGCTACCTGCCTATCCATTTGATGCACACGCATACAGCGCTCGCCTGTCCGGTTTACGCTTTTACCTAAAATATATAATTGCTCACTCGCTCGCTCAGATGCCACCAATTAACTTATATCACACTACTTACGCACGAATTATCACTACCTTCAATTTATTCCGAAATTTATCACACATTTACTGTTATTATTTCATACTATTGATGTCGTTTGGTTCGGTATCCCCGTACATTTTACTTTATTTTTGTCATTTGATCAAATGATAATAATGACTAAAAATATAAATATATATTATCAGAATGTGCGGGGCTTGCGGACCAAGACATCAACATTTTATCGTAATGTGTGTAAGTGTGATTACGACGTCATCATAACTACGGAGACCTGGTTGTTGGATGGGATACGGGATACAGAGCTGTTCGACGGGCGCTACGTCGTGTGGCGCCGGGACCGCGACTACGCCGCGACGGGCCAGGCGCTGGGGGGCGGCGTGCTCATAGCCACGCGCAGGGACCTCGCCGTCACGCCTCGGCCCACATTTCAATCACAAGCTGAGGACCTATGGCTCACACTATCTGTTAAACCAAGTGGTAGTAAATTATCATTTAATCTTCATATCTGCGTTCTTTACTTGTGCAGACAGAACTTAGGCTTTAGTTTTTCTCAGCAATTATCCAATTTTTTGACAAAACTTAACGAGTTAGTATTACAGAATCCAAATGATAAATTATTAATAGTAGGCGATTTTAACATGAGCAACATTGTATGGGCTCCTATCAATGGTGATATCTGTTACGCCCCTACTTCATTCAACACTAACGACGAGTGCCTGTTAGTGGATGAAACTAACACCCTTAATCTAAGTCAATATAACGGGATACTTAACAGCCACGGTAAGATATTAGATCTAGTATTAGTAGGGTATTATTGGGCATTTCAAAACACATTCCATTCCTTCGCAAACGTTCGTTGACACTCACGTTGCTCGGATAATCATGCGTTTCGAAAAACCCAAAAATACGCTACCGTAGTGTGACAATTTTCACGTTGAAAACGCTAATGCACAGTATCGCAACATGTCATGACTGTCTGCAGGTTAACGTAACACAATAAGACAATAAAAATACAAGTACATAACGGATTCGTTATGATTTATAAACACAAAATTCTTATCTAATGTATAAAAACATTCGGAAATTTACACTCCCATCATTTTGCGTAGATCATCAAGCTGTTAAGTACTTAATTCACGTAAGCTATCTGTTTAAATGCAAACATGAAATTTGTGAAACAACCTCATTCTTTGAAGCTGGAGAAAATTTGTGTTCAAGCCAACAGAAGCATAGCCCGTCATGGAAAACTTTTACCTAATTCAATTCGGTGTATTATTTCTGGACCTTCTAACTGCGGTAAAACTAATTTAATGCTTGGACTACTTTTACATGAAAATGGATTACATTTTCGAAACGTGTACCTGTATTCCAAGACTTTATTTCAACCAAAGTACGTGTTTTTAGAAAAGGTGTTCCAAAATGTATCAGAGATATCTTTTATAAAATATCGTGATAACGAGGAAGTTTTGAGTCCTCATGAAGCCGCTCCTAATTCAGTTATAATTTTTGACGATGTTGCATGTGAAAATCAAAACAACATACGTGATTATTTTGCTATGGGCAGACATAAAAATATAGACTGTTTTTACTTAAACCAAACCTATTCAAAAATTCCGAAGCAGTTAATTCGTGACAATGCTAACCTCGTTATTCTTTTCAAGCAAGATGATGTTAACCTTCATCATGTATACGATGAACATGTTAATACAGATATGACATGGACTCAGTTCCGAGATATGTGTTCGGAAATATGGAGCAACCCTTACAGTTACTTAGTAATAAACAAGGACTGTGAGAAGAATAAAGGCTATTATAGAAAGACTTTTGATACATTCATAAATTTTCAATAGATGTTTATAATAAACATGTTATGGTTTTTACGGTCATTGATAATTTCAACGCTGTAAAGTATAGTGCTAAAGTATAAAGTATGAACGAAGAGAAGGAGTTGAAAAAACAGGTTCTGAAATCTACCCAATCACTTAAAAAGAAAATTCAAATAATGCGCGACATCAAAACTAATAATGATATAGTCATGGAGTCCGTTTTAAAACCGATAACAGATCCATTAAAACAGTTATCAATTAAGAATTCTAAGACATGCGATGAAATAGTAACTCCAAAAATAAATAAAATTATGAAGAGAAAGGTCAGTCGTACCCCTACACATACAGTAAAAAAAGGTGTTCGCGATCATGTATCAGAAGATGATGATTATCCTTATGATGGAAATAGTAGTTCTAATGACAGCAATTATTATGATGCTCCTGTAAAAGGTAATACGTCTGATGTTCAAACTGAGGAGGATGACGAGTTAAGTGATAGTGATGATTCCAAACATGATACAAGCGGTACATCTTTCAAAACTAGCAAAAGTATTAGTCCACGTCCTTCATCATGGTCAATGTCAGATATCGTCGATGAAAATATTCCTTTCGGTGTCAGAAGAGAAAGAGGAAAACTTATGATGGGAATATCATCAGTGTCTTTAAATGATTACCATATTATAGTTGGTGGAAAACCATACGTTAAAACTTTAGGGCTAATGGAACTGTTATTTAAAAAATCACCAGATTTAAGTTTAATAAAAGAAGATGATAGACTTAACTATAAGAAAATGTTAATAGTTACTAATGCTCATCGTCGTGATTACGATCCCTCAAAACCAATTAAAAGTAACAAGGGAAGAAAGTATACGCAGATAATTAGACCTCTATTCATAAAATTAGCTAAAAATTGTGTTAGCACGGAAAGCATGTCGCAAGGATCCGGATTGTCTGTAATTAAGAAACTTAATCCAAACGTGGATTATGTTTATTGGGATGATCCCAATGAATTGGTTAATCGGTTAAAGTTATTGGTAGCTTCTCGAGATGCTGGTAACACTGGATTAGATAATGAAATAATATCCATCATTGAAGAATTACGTGAAAGTGGTTTAATTAAATAAATATTTATATGTCGGATTTTTCTATATTAAGACAGTCAACTATCAACTATCGGTTAATGCAGTTCTGAGGGGAATGAATATCGATAAATTCGGTCATCACGTTCATAAGCGTTTGCGTACATCAGTACAATTGAAAACTGATGATTTATTAAAAATCGAAGATGGCGAAATTAATATAAATTCAGTGAGATTAAAAGGAGTTAGCATCCCATTAGAAGCTGACGATGCTGTGAATAAGGAATATGTTGATAAATTTATTAATCAATTTTGGACAAGTCAGAAAATAGTAGACGAACTGAACAAATTAACATTTACAATCAAAAAATATCTGCAGACTTACTATTATACGAAATCTGATATAGATTCAATCATTAAGATCCCAAAAGTGTAGGTAATGAAATGAGTAAACAACAAGTTGTAGATGAAATTCATAGAGCAGCAAGAAAAAACTTCATTCGACGGTATGTGTGTTTAAAAGGTATTGATGATTTATGGCAAGCTGATTTAATTGATATGCAAAGTTTAGCAAAGGATAACAAAGGTTATAAATACATTTTAGTTATAATAGATGCCTTCTCTAAATTTGTTTGGGCAATGCCATCTAAAACGAAAACTAAGTCGGAAATTTCGAATTTATTTAATATAATACTTGTTTCTTCTGGTCGAATACCTGTTAATTTGCAGACTGATTTAGGTAAAGAATTTTATAATAATATATTTCAAAATCTGATGGCTTCAAACAAAATTAATCATTATTCTACATACTCAACTAAAAAAGCTTCCATTGTGGAAAGAGTGATTAGGACTTTGAAAGGCAGGCTTTATAAGTATTTTAGTTATATTGGTAATTATAATTGGTTTAGAAAACCTTTAGAAAACATTGTTAACTCCTATAATAATACTGTACATCGAATAACTCACTATAAACCTATAGACGTAAACTACAACAATGAATCTACTATCATGAGTAACATTAAACTGTCACAGAAGATGTCTATCATAAAAAAATGTAGTAAATTCAATGTTGGAGATCATGTTCGTATTAGCAAATATAAAGGAGATTTTCAAAAAGGATATACTCCAAATTGGTCCGCTGAAATATTTACAATTACAAAAGTAAACAATACTAATCCGATTACTTACCGAATTGAAGATCAGCGAAAACAAATGATTTTGGGTACATTTTATGAACAGGAGCTTCAAAAAACGATGAATGGTGACATATACTTGGTGGAAAAGGTTTTAAAAAGGAAGGGTAATCAATTGTTTGTAAAATGGTTGGGTCTTAATGATACTGAAAATAGTTGGATTAATAAAAAATCTATTGTATGAAACCTATATAACGTGTATGTATTTATTGTAAGATCATTATATTTGATGGTTATTGAAGGAGGAGGACTTCTCAATAGTGTAATTAATAATTTGCCATTTGAATTACATTTACCTGGATACAATTATTGTGGACCTGGTACTAGACTAAAAGAAAGATTGTTACGGGGTGATAAAGGTATTAATCCGTTAGATAACGCTTGTATGCAACACGATATAGCATATTCCAAGTATTCGAATTTA
This sequence comes from Tachystola acroxantha, assembly GCA_963506565.1. NCBI lineage: Eukaryota > Metazoa > Arthropoda > Insecta > Lepidoptera > Oecophoridae > Tachystola > Tachystola acroxantha. The sequence goes on from OY735879.1 coordinate 13,516,426, forward strand.
GAAGACCGTCATAAGGCGGATTTAGAACTACTAAACATGGCTAAACAAAGGGTTAAGTCGAAAGACTCACGCACAGGAGAAAAAATTGCCTCGTGGTTAGTAAACAAAGTAATGAAAACTAAATTAAAAGCAGGTGCAGGTATTACGGGATTTAAAACCGCCGTATCAAAAATACGTAAACAATTACGAAAGCAGAAACCTAAGAATCACAGATCTGCTATAAAATATGCATATCTTGCAGCTAAAAAACTACTTTCAAAAACATCAAGAGTGAGGTTACCTCGTGTAATACCCATTCCAAAAACTGGAGGTATACTACCTTTAATCCCCATATTTGCTGGTTTGTCGGCTTTAGGTGCGCTAGCGGGAGGTGCGGCAGGTGTTGCGAAAGCTGTTAATGATTATAAGTCATCTAAACAGAACCTAAGGGAATCGGAACGCCATAATAAAATGATGGAATCTATTGCCTTAGGAAAAGGTCTATATATCAAACCATATAAAAAAGGAAGTGGATTATTTCTAAACAATTTAAAAAAAAACTGAATCATAGGCTACCTAGGCGTGCTCTTACTAATATAGATATTATTGAACATGCTACAAAAATCCCATACTTTAGAGGTGTTTATATGAGAGATAAGTTGCCGCATAAACCAAAGAAAGTAGAGTGTGCTATCATCAATTTAGATGATCATAACAATAATGGAACGCACTGGGTAGCCTATGTTAAACTAAATAATTATTGCGAGTACTTTGATAGTTTTGGGGATTTGAAACCTCCGTTGGAACTTGTTAAGTATTTAGAAAATATTAGTGACATCTTTTATAATTACAATAATTACCAAAGTTTCGATTCTGTCAACTGTGGTCATCTATGTCTAAATTTTTTAAAAAACTTTTGGAAAAGACATTTAAAATGAAGTTATCATATTTATAGTTATCATTACAAAAATGAACTTCACGCTATCAATATCTGACACCAAGTCATCTTTGACAACTAATTATTCCCCTGCTTTACAACTCGATGGTGATTATGAGTGCGGTCTTTTATATTTTTCGGCATTCAACTCAATACCAAATATAGATAGCAGAAATAATAAAGTATGGTATGGTGAAAACGGAGTCGTAGAAATTCCAGAAGGTTCGTACGAACTTCAAGATATTAGTGACTACTTAAAGGAACATATTAAGGATTGTGTATTTAAATTGAAATGCAATAACAACACATTAAAAACAACTATTTTTTGTTCAAAAGATATACATTTTGAAAAGGAAGGATCGTTAAATAAAATATTAGGTTTTGGAAAAGAAACTCTAAAAGCTAATATAATACACGAATCTAGTTATCCGGTATGCATTCTGTCGACAACCGTGCTGAGGATTGATTGTGATATAGTTAGTGGATCTTATGTGAATGGAAAAACTAGCCATATTATTCACGAATTTGCACCAAATGTTCCTCCAGGTTATAGAATTATCGAAGTACCTAAAAATATAATATATTTTCCTGTAAATCGTAAAAACATAAGCTCTATCAATATTAGAATATTGGATGTAAACAATAACTTAGTTAATTTACGAAACGAAGAAATTCAACTCTATTTACATCTCAAAAAAAACAATGATCGATTTTCTTAAATACTCGCGATCTGTCATTAAAAAATATAGTACAAATAGTGCTGTTGAGGGAATAACACCTTCTAAACAAATTAAGAAAAATATAAAACCTAAAAAAGGTCTTACAAAAGAAAACGTGAAATTTCTCAAACTTATTGGTTTAAAATGAGTATCCTAAATATAACAGAGCAGCCAACTTATGACAATTCCATCGAAAGTTATGAGTTTCATTCGTATAATCCATACGTCACCAGTTTTAATATTAACGATGAGATCCGCATACCCATTAATCAGCAGGACTTATATGTTTTACCTTCTGCCAGTACATTATACATAGAAGGAAATGTACAGGCTTATAACAGAGAATCCAAAGCAAAATTAAGTCATATTAATTTTACAAACAATCATGTACTTTTTCTTTTTCAATCGATTTCATACCAAATCAATGGAGTTGTAATTGACACAGTTCGCCAACCTGGAGTTACTACGACTATGAAAGCTCTATTGTCAATGAGCGAAGGGGAATCTAAAATATCTAAATGTTGGGGGTGGAATATCGATGGATCATCAAACTCGGGAAATAAATTTGCGGTATCATTACCTCTTAACAAAGTTTTAGGTTTCGCTGAGGACTATAATAAAATAATTATGAATTGTAAACATGAACTCATCCTAATTCGTAGTAATACTAATTTGAATTGTTTAAAATTAGGCGCTGGAGAATATGTTCATGATATTGAGATTACTAAATTAGTATGGCGTGTTCCTCACATAAAAGTTTCCGACCGTGAAAGAATTAACCTGCTTAGACATTTAGAAAAGGACCGTGCAATTAATTTAGTATTCAGAAATTGGGATTTGTACGAATATCCTTTATTACCTCAAACTTCAAAACATACTTGGTCGATAAAAACATCTTCACAGATTGAGAAACCTAGGTTTGTAATTTTAGGCTTACAAACTGATCGTAAAAATCAGATACTTAAAGATATGTCTCAATTTGACCATTGTAATTTACGTAACGTTAAAGTATTTCTGAATTCAACTTATTTTCCATATGAAAACTTAAACATTGATTATGCTAATAATAATTATGCTTTAATATATGAGCAATACGCAAAATTTCAACAGTTCTATTATGGACGTCGACCTGATCCGTTGCTAAGTTATAACGATTTCAAAACTAAGGCACCCTTATATCTAATAGATTGTAGTCGACAATCTGAAATAATACAAACAGGAAGTGTGGATATACGGTTGGAATTGGAAACAGATACTCCCTTACCAGATCAAACTACAGCTTACTGTCTTATATTAAACGATTGTATTATTGAATATAAACCCTTAAGTAATATTGTAAAAAAGATATCATGAATCAAGATTGCATAATTGTTGATATACAAGGTTTTTCTGATTGCAATAATAATTTTATAATTAAAGAACTGGCTCTGGCTACACAAGAATATACCCAGGTATTTCTAGTTAAACCTCCTTATTCTTTTTGTAACTTATCTTGTGAAGAAAAAAAGGGTATTCTCTGGTTAGAAAGAAACAGAGGTATTTTATGGAGAGAAGGTTACATCGACTATCGTGAGTTTAAAAGAATAATTTCACCTGTATTAGCTTATAAAAAGATAATAGTTAAGGGTGAAGAGAAAATTAAATGGATTGCTGATTTATGTCAAAATTGCTCAATAATTACAGACGTGGGTGAAAATGGATGTCCTAATTTATTAACGTTGCATAAAAAATACTGTAATTCTACAACTTACTTAAACTGCTTAACTCATAAAAAATATTGTGCTTTAAAAAATGCAATATGTATAAAAAAATGGTGCATTGATAACAATTATCTTTGGTAAATACCAATATTGCATATTATTATGTTTAATGTAGCGTAAGTTTAACTTTGTATGTTTTCCTATATTAAGTTAAGTATAGATAATAAAACCAATTTTTTAACAACATTTTATTTCATTTAAGTGAACTAAGAAATTACAATTACCTCTTACATTTTTTACTAATTAGGTACTACAGAATATCACTTCATATTAATGCTAATGTCGAACTATTTTTTTTCACACTGCTGTTCGTAGACTGTGGCTACCTGAAACAAGAGATATTAACAATTACTATATAAAACATTACAACCCACATCGCTTCATATAAAAAACCTGCAATAGCATCTATAACAATACTTCCGTTATTAAAACAAGTTAAGTTTAGAAATAGGATACTTACATAGTTGCTGTCTGCACGTTCTCCCAATTCCCTTGTTATTAAAAATAACGTATGCGTGGCGGACTGCATTACTTGGTCTTCGTTATCGTAGACGAGGTAGTTGGCTCGGGTTACGGTGCGGTCTTCAATAACTGTTTCCTTCTCCGTGAATTTGCACACTTCAATCTTTATAGAGAACTTAGGTAGTCTTGTATCTGACAGTGTTGTTATATAGTTTGCTTTTGGATAATAGTTGCGAGTTGAGTTAGCCGACATTATTAATTATCGTCTCTTTGTATCGTCTCTTCGAGTGTTAAATATTGACTACTTAAATTAATTTATTAGCACACACCAATCGCGCGAATGAGCTTCGTCATCAAAAACTTGTCTAGACATGCCAAGGTACTCGCAGCGAGGCTCTTCGCAAAGCGTCAGTGATTTTATTTTGATGTGGTTTGCAAATTATTGTTGTGTGTGATTATATTACTGAATGTCATGAATGGTTTAGAATAGGTTTATATAACGAAAAAAAAATACTGAGTACCCTTTAAAATAATATATTTATCAACCATATTTTACATTATTTAAGTAATACTTATAGAAATCTTATCGTTAAATTAAGTACTTATAATTATTATAGTCAATTGAATACAAATTTTGTGAACCAATCAATTGCTAGAATAGCCATTTCTTTTTCAACCAGTGAATAATCGTTAGTGTAATAATCCAATAACGTCTCAATATTGGATGGCGATAAATACGTATTCGTAAGCACAGATTGAATTTTGTTCACAGTTGGCTTTACCTTTAGGTATTCTATTTCTAGACTTTTCAATCTTATATCTATACAGTGACCATACATATTAATAGCAGAAAATACTTGGTGTACATAATAATCAGGACATCGTTTATCACAATACATGAGTCTATACAACTTATACTGACATGAGTCATAGTTACTTTTATATTGTCCGATCATTTTAAACTCATTATAAATAGTTTCCCATTCTTCTGGAGACCAAAATATACAGTAATTTTCAAGCTTCACATAAATTTGTGGTAAGAAGTCATTAATTGGCCAGAGTCCGCTTGTTATTTCAATATTAGAGTAATAATAAGAATGTTTCAGAATTATAATATCGGCTAAATATCCCTCGGCCATCTTAGATAATTATAATACAATTTTATTAGTGAAATACGTTAAGCGAATTCAAAATGTGCTCTGATAATGACCCCAAGAACGGGTCGACGTTTTGTTTTTTAATATAATGCGTTTATCATCGTTAGCTGAAAGCGCTATTTTATTTAATTCCTGTGTGAATACTTCATGCTTCAACGATTTAAAATAAATGTTTTTTCTTCTAATGACATCGTTGGTTTTTAAAACTTTATTATAGTCATTGTGTGTTAAACCTTTAACAACACATTTTTTTACACCCTTTGCTTTCTTAATCTCGGAATTTTCGGTTTTTATAGAATATAATTTGGATCGTAAGCCTACGAATTCAGCTATATTTTCTCCGCCGAACTCATCTTTAAATAAACCAGGAATTTTGTTGTTGTCACATTTGATTCCGTACAAATTATTAACCGAGTAATTACTGGTATCAAAATATGGTTTGAATTTCATGTTAATATCCTTATATATATCTTCTGTCTCTATAGAATATAGAAAGCTATCTGTATCTGTATAACATAATTTAATATTGTCTTTGTAGTATGGTTTCATAACAGTGTAATGGAAATCAAACATATGGCTTTTGGATAACTCTAGAACGGTGAAACCGATGTAAATCGGTTTGTCTAAAACCACTCGTTCAGGTTTCATTTGAACAGCTACGAAATTTTCTGAGAAAATTGTCACACTATGAAAATTCGGTCTCGATATGTATCTATTGGCTGTATATTGTTTTTTGGTGATATTGGTACTGTCCTGCCATTGATTGACTAACTTTACATCAACCCGATGTTCTACATTTTCCAAAGTTTTGCCAAAGATACTATTATTCAATAATTTAAAAAAGTCTTGTTCGAAAGCCGAGCGTGCACTTTGCCTTAATTTTGTATTTAGATCAATATATTCCTTCAAATATGGACTTTGCTTGAATTTTATTACCCTGTGTATTTTTTTTAATATTAATCCATTTGCTATACACGTTTTTAAATGAATATAATGAATTACGTATCTATATTTATCGTATAAATTTGGAATAAGTTTAGAAGAGTTTGAGCCTGGAGGTTTGAATTTTTGTGGGCAAAAAGGAAAATCATTATGTAAATTATGGAGGTATTCTGGATATTCTAAGTCCACTTCTAAAATATAACCATGCATGGAATCATTTGGCACTGTTAGAATGTTGAGGTTATTAATGTCTAACTGGTTCATTAAAACAAAATCAGAATGTGGTAAATAACCACACATAGCAAATCCATATAAATTATTGCAGTCTATGTATATTAAGTAGCTACTACGACTGTCCGGGTCATAGTGAGATAAATATTTGTTATTTGCCTTAGCATACCGAGTTGAACATAAACAAACTCCTCCGCGTATACCGCTCTGTATCATACGAATTATCTCTAAATCATCAATAAGATGTAATTGAACTTTAGTTTTAAGTAACATAGCATCAAAACTTAAACTTGGAGCTGTTAAGTAAAACGATGGGTCCAATTTATAATTTTTTGTGCAAGTTTTCCTGAAACTTTCGAAGATATCTGTTAGTAATAATACGTCACTTTTTAAGTACAAATCGGTATATTCGCCTAAATTGCGTAAACCAAATATGTTCCATACATTCAAGGCGTGTTTATAGTCAGACTCAGGTATATCTTCATTCATTAACTTATTAAAGAAACGTTTTCGCGGTGGTAGAGAAGTTTCTTTGTATATGTTCCAGCCAGTTATATATTCATACGGATACACCCCTTTACATCGCATTAAATCAAATTGCAGTGGATCTGAAAAAAATCGTGATAGATGTATAAAATCCTCTTTGTTTAAATTTTCTGCGAGTTTTTGTAAACTAGTAGCTAAAAAATTGAATGAATCAACGAAACGAACAGGTACTAGCCCTCCGTCCTCTGTAATGAATAGTTTTGTAAACGATATGTACTTTTCTTTATTTTTAGCTACCACTTTCAATGGACCTTTCATATCACCTAGTTCCTTTATAAATAAATGACAGTCGTAGCCTGATAGGTTATGAAAATAGACCGGGATGAATTTAGGTAAAGCAAATCGAATGTTACAGTAGGTGTGCGTTGCGCCTCTGTACACCCCTGTCAGGTGACAGTGATAGCGGACTCGTTCGTCAAAAAGCATTTGCGAACATATATGACAGACTTTTGCGTTATTAAAATTTTGTAAATCGATGTCGGTAAATACAATTGGTTTGTTAGTGTTCAATATCTTATGAATCTTTATAATATCGATTTGAAGATACTCAGTGAATTTTTCGGCACAATTAAGACCTCTGTATGATCTGTATCGGTTGAGGGTATTGTCATATGAGCACACAATGTAATAACCAAAAGCTGCTGGAACATGTTTTTGAGTTGTAGTTGTGAATGTAGAGGTGGAAGTGTCGCTCGTACAAGGCTCTAAAAATGACTCGAAGTCAGCGTAAATAACAAAAGGTATATGCTGCATCCTTTCAAAATGCTTAAATTGAATTATGGTCCCCTTGTTCGGAAGAACTGTCGCGACACTACCACATACATGTGAATTTAATTTACATTCGCTGTCAAAAAACATCAGACAGTCATCGCAAAAGTATATTTTACCATGATGTTTAGTTAACTGTGTTCTCAATAAAATGTTCAAATGTTTAATTAAACAATAATGTGAACGAGATCCGTTTTCTAGCAGTAATAAATTAACATGATGATTTTGCCGACAGTGCGTTTTGTAAAGCGGTCCGACAATATGTTTGTTATTACTAATACCATACACGTTCACACTCACATTACGATTATTTTTTTCGAAAGTTTTTATATCAGAAAGGGAAACCGGAAAACTCATATTTTGCACATTTAGTATATCCTTAAAATGAGGATAAGAGGATACTCTATTCGGGTTATTTTTTGCAGGAAAAAGAGATGCTATCACACTCCATAAGAAGCAGAAATTATCATAATTTTTTATATTGACACATGATCGCTTATGTTTTAAAAATTTCGGCAAAGCGATAAAACTAGAAGCCCTCAGCGGAGTGTATTTGTTAATATTTACTTCAAGATACAGATTTCTTAGAAAAGTCCAACCGCTATCTCGTTGTTGAAACTCATCCATTTTTTTACAAATAATATTTTTCATGTTCCGAAATACTTCTTTAAAATCATAATTTCGACATAGAACTATATTTTCCGTATTGAAAGACTTTGTTTCCTTTGAATCATTTTTTGGTAAAGCGTATTCAGAAAACAGCTCTAAATTTACCTTTATCGCATTGTAAGAGCTGATTCTAGCGTCGAATAGCTGACGTACTAACGAACTGAGTTTATTTAGATATTCAACTGGCAAACAACTAGTTGTCTCGTTCTCACTCCCACGTCTAGTAGGTGATGGATGTCGCAAACGGTATGATGCAATGCGATTTCTAAATGCAGATTGAATTTTATCAATGTTTTCATTTATTTGTACAGCATTATTGTTCTTATGTTGTATGCTTTTTAGATGACCTGAAAAAGCCTTGCTTTTAATTGATTGATCACAAACCGTACAATAAACGGATTTGTGGGCCATAATGGTATAGGTTTAATATAATGATATTATAATGTACAAATAGTATGAAGTAATATTTATTTGAATTTTAATTTATAAATACTTGTACGGAAATATAAATTATAGTAATTTTAGAGTTCTTCATCTATTTTCGATCTGCAAAAAATTTTCCTTCTTCCGTAAACTTTTTCTTCACTTCCTTCAAAAAGTTTCTTAGTGATTCCAACTCTAGGCTGTCATCACTTACGCGATATTTTAGGCTTACGCTCGCTTTTTCGTGTCGGTTCCTAGGGTCCACTTTCGCAATATCCGCGGTGTTGTACACCCGAACCTCGACAAACAAATTGCCCTCCAGTTGCTGGTATCTCCGCAGAACCCCGTCGGCAACCCTCCGCGACAGCGCTGACGTAAGGTTCGCTCTCTCCAACGCGATACTTCTCGCACTCCTCGCCTCACTTTCGTCACCGCTGTCAAAGACCTCGGTGAAGGCTTGTCTTTCGTTGTCAAGGGTAGCACGTTTAGGAGCAGGAGCAGGAGCGTTGCTTGCTTTTGATTTCCGCTTCGGAGCAGCAGCGATCTTCTTTGTCATCGATTTAGACTTGGGTGTTCCGCGAATGCTTCTGAAAGGGGTAACAATAAATTAATTAGACATAATGGATTCGAATAGAGCATATCGAAATGATGATCACGTAATGTTTACATTAACATAGCACCTAATATATTTAATGTAAACTTACACTCGTTCATCGTCATCGGAGTCGAGGGTTGCGAACCGATGTGCAGGTTCTTCGTGGCTTGACTTCGCTGTGTTCACGTTCTTGCGCACGTAATATTCAGAGTCAGACCTGTAAAATGAAATAAAATGTAAAATAAATAATTTAATCTCTACATTCAGAGAGGTGCTGTGTTTTATTAGGAATATCAGTGTTCGATCCATGAGTTATCCCTGATTGTTCGTCAGCGACATATTTACAAGAAATAAAAAAATAAATCAGTAACAGTAGTAGGATTTACGTACTTACATGATTTAGATGCACCGGATTCTGAGTTTCACAAAAAATACTTAGTTAGGTAGGTACTAGGTCGAGCACTTCTTCACTTTAGGGTAGAGTAACCTTGCTGAAGTTCACTTGAAGACAATTTGGATGAGCTAATTCGTTAGCACCATTTAAACACGAATTTCGGGTGACGCTGACAGGGGTCGTCAACATTTTATTGATCATACTTTTTTTAAGTGTAACACTTTGGACTTTACATCGTTCTTATTATACGCGTAATTTTTTCTGCGTTTGAATGGTTAATTAACTCAGGGCAGATATTACATACGAGTTTGCTAGCTAGAGATTTATTAGGATCTTTTATAATTCTAAAGGGATGATCCACTTTGTAAAAAGTCCAACCCTATTTTGCACGCACACAAGAATATGCTGTGTTTTGTTGGTTTCCTCACGATGTTTCCTTATGTCGCAATAACTTATTGATACAATATTCATTTATAGGTCAACATAGAGCTCATTAATAATATTAAGAACAAGTAATGAACAGATAAACGTGTTATGTTACAACCGTATATCGTAACCAGTCAAGTAATCTTATTCATTCGTTTCTACTTCTTAATAATTCATTTCTAATATTTTAATTATTTTGACTTTGACTTTGACTTTGACTGAATTCATTTTTATGAATAAAAGGTTTACTACACCTTACATGGTGCTAAATAAGCATAATTTATATTTTAAATATATTTAAGGAAAATGTGTCGCAATGACCTAATTAATTTAAAACCGTACACTAAACGCACATCGTATTGCACTTCCGTCAGCGTTTTCTTTGAGGATACAGTCGAGCACATAATTATGTATGTATAAAATATTAAAATAATATATTATTTATTTATTTATTTAATCTTTGTTACATTTTATGTATCGAGCGAACTTAATGCCTTGCGGCATTTTCTTCCAGTTTACCTTAAGGCATGCAGAAATTGTATATTACCTATTATAGATCTATTAGAGAATTCGTGAAATGTATTTTATACTTTTATCGTCACTAATCAATCTTCACAAATGTTTCAAACATGACTGTGTTATTACCGAAAAATTATATACAGTCCTTTGAAAGACTTTATGAAACAAACATTATTGATAGGTAATTAATTATAGAAGAATTTGTGTCTGCATTTGAATAACCTGAATAACAATAAAAAAAATTATTTTGCAAGAATGCTATAAAAAGATTTTATGTTTGACTGTACTTATAATATGTTGCAATGATTAAACCGTTTACATATCATAACATGAATACCTAAGGGATATCGCACATGGTGATGCTATAATATTTTATGTTACGATAATATATTAAGAAATCAGAAACAGATAAGATAAGATAACAGGTATGAAATCTTATCAGTCTCTTGAAAGCCTGCTCTAATACGCCTTTTGTTTGATTTATAGTATACAGGTATACCGCTTTACTATTAGATGCATTAGACAGCTCATCAGATGATGATTCTGTTCAGCAAGATGAAAATGTACATTGTCTTCACCATTTATGCGATGATTCATGTGGATTGTATAGTAAGCGATATTTTATCTTAAGGTAAAAATAATTATAACATCCGCTGTACAACATGCTTTATGCATAACCGTTTACTTAGCAAAAATGGTTTGCGCAACATGCGTGGCAAAAGGTTGTCGCACATGGTGATGCTATAATATTTCTGTTACTATATATTTTAAGTATCACAAACAGGTAAGATTATGTTAATGTATTATGAAATCATTTCAGTCTCATAAAAGCCTACTAGTACAAACTTTTTGATCGATTTATATAAATACAGGTAATACGACTTCACTATTAGATTTATTAGACAGCTCATCAGAAGATGGTTACTTACTTTCTGTAAGATGAAAATGTACAATTGTTTTCACCTTTTATGATAATCTATTTAAATCCTATAGTAAGCTATGTATCGTATATAAGTATATTATCTTAATGTAGACATATATTATAGCACCCACTGCACGACATGATTTACACGTACCTAACACGAGGTGCGCCAATGTTGATGCAGCAAAAATAGTATAGGCAGCTTACTTATTATAATGTCTGTCAGCAATTTTGATCTAAGGATGTACAGTCAATTGGGAAAATATGTAACCTTGTAATAAAAACTCAATGTTTTTATTTAACTTTTTGATTCATTTTGATTATTATTATTATCACACTTTAAATGTGAAGCATAGAAAATACTTTCTCTGTGGGAATCGCGCTCAAGACGTTCAGCTTATGCGCAGCCTAACCTACCGCACATTTGGTTAGGATAGGTCTGATGTTATGAATCTAATTGAGTTTACTACTTCATAGTTAACTCTTTGCTTTATATAATTTAGTGGTGAATGGGTGAATTGTAATTAATTAAGTTACCATCGTCGACTTGGGTGAAAACCTGTAAAGGCGCTGGGATTTTGATCTTTAATGAAATAAATAAATAAATATTATTATTACAAGTATTATTGCAAATATACATAATACATTTATAATGATTTTAAAATGTAGTCAAATAAATTGTTGTATGTAGTATATACTCGTATTCAATTGAAAATGTATTCAACAATATACCTTGTTTATACATTTTTATGTTTGACTGTACTTAGAACAATCGCTGACAAATTGTTGTTGTCAGTGACAATGCTTACATTAACTATAGATGTAATGTTAGGGAGCTGGGGATAGTATAACAAAAATTGCACTCCAAACTCTGATAGTGCAATCTACTTGTCCTAGTACATATCAATGTGATGCTTGTTACAGCTTTTCAACATTCATTTTTGCAGATTTTCGCATTAATGTCGATGGCATACAATTTGAGGACCCTCACATATACACAGTAATATTTTACCATATGTTTTAGTGCAATGTTCAGTGTGCTAATATCTATAGTGTTTTTAGACAAATATTGTATAAAACGATCACGCAACCAAACTGGTTATTGAATCGTATTTTTAATTTTTCAGTGTATAGTCCGCTTACAAAGTGCAGTTAACTCAGGATGAAGAACTTAAAATAATAATTAGATAATTTGAAATGTTTGTGTTGTATGACTAGAGTCGACGGTCTAATCATAACCAATTCAAGAAGGTGATTGTATTTGAGGTTGAGTAGTTCGATGGAAGTCTAGATATCGGCAGATCGAGTCCGTGATGGAATGATCCTTTATTATATCTAGACTATCCGTATTCTAACGAAAAACTAATAAAATAATCATCGACTTGGGTCTCGGTCACATTATAGACATTGTGAAAGATCTAGTGAAACAAAACAGTTATGTTATACGAATAAGACTATAAAAGTGTGTGTTATGTGATTAGAGTATAGGTCTAACTCTTCCCAACTCGAGAAGGTGGTTGTCTTTGAGGTAGTCAGATGGAGTTCTAGACATTAACAGATCGAGTCCGTGATGGAATGATCCTTTATTATTTCTAGACTATCCGCATTCTGACGAGAAACTAATAAGATAATCATGGACTTGGGTCTCGGTGACTTTATAGACATTCTGAAAGATCTAGTGAAACAAAACAGTTACTTTATAGAACTCTAAAGTTTGTGTTGTGTGACAAGAGCAGAGTTCTAAAACCAACCAACTCGAGAAGATGACCGTCCTTGAGGTTGAGTAGTCAGATGGCGTTTTAGACATTGGCATATCGAGTCCATGATGGAATGATCCTTTGTTATTTCTAGACTATTCGCATTCTGACGAAAAAACTAATATGGTAATCATCGACTTGGGTCTCGGTGACTTTATAGACACTCCATCTAGATCGGGGAGTTTTTAGTCCGTAGGTCACTGAGTCACCTTCTCAGTGAAGTCGGGCATGCTATCGCGTACGGGCGCGGTGTATCCATGAGGATTTTCTCCTCGCACGGAAAACAAAAAAAAAAAAGATCTAGTTGTTGTAGTTATGAACTTGTGAATCAATCAGCAGAGAAATTTGGGTATGTTAACATTTTATTTATTTCTATCACCTATATCCTACAACCAACACGTCTGTTAACAGTGTTACGTTAACGAACATGTTCCATAATAGCGTATGCAACGCAAACGATATCCGTTAATCTGCAGACATTCGTAACATTTTTACGATCCCATGAAAATTGTCATACTACGGTAGCGTGTTTTTGGGTTTTTCGAAACGCATGATCATCCGAGCAAAGTGAGTGTCAACGAACGTTTGCGAAGGAATGGAATGTGTTTTGAAATGCCCAATAATACCCTACTAGTATTATGTAACGACTGTGTTTCCGTCACCGACTGCAGTGGCGACCCACTGGTGCCAACTGACCCTCACCACGGCGCTCTCTCGATACGAGTTAACTTCGCTCACCACGTCCCCCTTGCCAGTACCCCGTTCACTAGGTTCATGTTCGATAAGGGCGACTACGAATCCATCAACAGGGAGCTTTTGGACATTGATTGGAATAGTGAACTCTTGAGTAAAACTATGGACGATGCTGTTGATTGCTTTTATAAAATATTCCTATCTTTAAGGAATAAATATGTTCCTTCCAAATTAATGGTAAATAACTCGTTCCCTAATTGGTATTCTCCAGCTCTTAAAAGAGTTATAAAGGAAAAATTCAAATACTATCGAAAATTTAAAACTTACGGTAACCGCTGTGATGAGGAAACATACAAGTTGCTACGTGAACGAGTTAAACATTTAGAGCAGGCCTGTTACCGGAAATACATTTCCTTAGTTGAGATATCCATTGAAAAAAATCCTAAATATTTTTGGTCCTACATAAAGTCAAAGTCAAAATCTAATGCAATGCCCAGTAGTCTTCAGAATGGCGGTTGCATAGTGAATACGGGTGAATCGATATGTAATGCCTTTTCTTCTTTTTTCCAGTCAACCTTTTTAAGTTCAACTGTCGATGATGAACCTGAATTTCCCATATCTCCGTTCACTGGCCATGTTTCTGATATATGCTCCGTCTCGATTGAAGTGGACACGGTAGTAATTCTGCTCAAAAAATTGGACCCTTCCAAATCGGCCGGACCGGACCTACTGCCCGCTCTTTTTCTCACCAATTGTGCGGAAACAATAGCTGTCCCACTAAGTATCCTGTTCAGGAAATCCTTGTCTGATGGCTACGTTCCCTCAATCTGGAAACAAGCCTTTATTACCCCAGTTCACAAAAAAGGACCAAAGACTGACATTACAAATTACCGACCTATTTCCAAACTATGTATTATTTCTAAAGTTTTTGAAAAAATTATTTATAATCAAGTCTATACAGCGTTAAAAAATTCATTCAGTAAAAGCCAACATGGATTCCTCAAGGGTCGATCAACAGTGTCCAATCTTGTAATCCTTAACAACGCGTTGACTGAGGCTATGGATCATGGTCTTCAGGTCGACGTTGTGTACACGGATTATAGCAAGGCGTTTGATAGAATTCAGCATAGGCTACTCCTAAGTAAGCTGCACAAAGTTGGTATTAGCGGCGATTTGCTGAGATGGTTCTCGTCCTATATTCGCAATCGCTCTCAAGCCGTAGTCGTCAACAATTATATATCTGGGTGGATCACGGTACCGAGTGGTGTTCCGCAAGGCTCTCTGTTGGGACCTCTGCTTTTTATTGTGTTTGTAAATGACATAGACCATTGTTTTCAGACTTCTAATTTACTTTGTTTCGCAGACGACATGAAAATATTTGCCAATATTTCTTCACTCGCAGATACGGAGGCCCTACAAGCAGACCTTATACGTCTTGAGGAATATTGCGCAAAAAATTATCTCGATCTTAATCCATCCAAATGCTCTATCGTAAGTTATAGTCGTAAGCGCAACCCGATACATTTCAATTACAGTTTAAAGGGGGAGGTCCTGCAGCGTGAAGCAGTCGTCCGTGATCTCGGGGTTTTACACGACTCTAAGTTGTTATTCGACTCTCACATAAATAACATCATCAAAAAAGCTTCTAAGTCATTGGGATTTGTGATGCGTAGCTCAAGAGACTTTAGTCAGGCTAAAACTTTAAAAATACTGTATTGCACTTTTGTTCGTAGTATCCTTGAGTACGCATCACAGGTTTGGAACCCTAGGTATGACACTTACATAACACGTATCGAAAATATACAGAAGAAATTTATCCGCTATCTGTGTTATCGTATAAAGGACAAGTATAAATCAAACCAGTATCATTGCATTTGCAAGAAACACCATTTGCTTCCCTTAGTAAAACGGCGTGAAATTGCTGATTTGATATTTTTACTTAAAATTACTACAAATTGCATCGACAGCCCAGAACTTCTTTCAAAAATTTATTTTAACATCCCGTCTAGGACTTTTAGAACTAATCCCCCCATATATTTACAACCTACCTCCACTAAATACAGAAGAAACACATTTCTCTGGCGTGCGAGTGACAATTTTAATAAACTGTCTGACAAATTTGATTTGGACATTTTCAACACCGGTTGTATGACAGCGAGGCGGTGGTTGAGTACAATGTTTTTCAATGAGTGATGTAGTGTAGGTATGTGTGTGAGTGCAAATAGTGCCTAGTTAAGTGCTTGATATAGTTAATTTAGTCTATAATCTAACAGCGAAAACCTGTAATTGGCTATCAGTTTTATATTGTGTAACTTACCCTTTCATAATTGCCGTTGGTTTTCCAATAAATTATAGCCGGATACGGGATCTGGGTGTGACGCTTGATAGCGGGCTCAGTTTCATTGGCCACTGCGAAGCAATTACAGCTAAGTCCTTCCAGATGCTTGGTTTTATAAGGCGAAACTCTTCAGACTTCAAAAATATTAAAACTCTAACTGTACTGTATAACGCGTTAGTTCGTAGCCATCTCGAATTCAGTAGTGTTGCATGGAATCCCACTTATCAGTCGCACATAGATGGACTCGAACGCGTGCAAAGGGCATTCACACGACAATTAGCTTTCTTAACACCTAATTTTAGCTACAGAAGTGATTACATCAATCGACTGAAGAAGTTTAAGTTGCAGTCACTTGCCGATCGTCGATTGACACTTGATCTAGTATTTCTACATAAGTTGTTGCATGGTGTAATAGATTGCCAGGATGTTTTTGACAGGATAAGTTTTGCGGTGCCTAGACCGAACGCCAGGAGAAAGCTCACCGATACATTTGTTGTGCCCCTCATGAAAACCAACCTCGGTAGGCACGCTCCCTTTCACAGAATGGTTCGTAGTTACAACACCCTCAATAGCAAAACCGATCTTGACATTAATCATGACTCTCTTTTCAACTTTAAGTCAAAGATACAGTCCTCTTCTCAATAACTTATTTAAAATAGACTTACTGTTATTTTCTAAATTGTACTATATATTAAAGTGAATGATGTGTTCACCTATAATTGGGTTGCATGTTAGAACATAATTTATATCGTTTCCATATGTAAGCTTACATGTAATCTGTTGGTGTTCCAATAAATAAATAAATAAATAAATAAATAAATAAATAAATAAATAAATAAATAAATAAATAAATAAATAAATAAATAAATAAATAAATAAATAAATAAATAAATAAATAAATAAATAAATAAATAAATAAATAAATAAATAAATAAATAAATAAATAAATAAATAAATAAATAAATAAATAAATAAATAAATAAATAAATAAATAAATAAATAAATAAATAAATAAATAAATAAATAAATAAATAAATAAATAAATAAATAAATAAATAAATAAATAAATAAAAAATAAAATAAAATAAAATAAAAAAATAAAACCCGGTCCTTTGAAAGGCTTGCACGGAGACATAGGTCCAACGCGTAGAGGCCCATTAGAGAACTTTAATTTGAAGGGATATGTGATGCACCTAGCGGGACCCGTCTCTGAGCGCATCTGAATGCACTCAATGACAGACCCCGTCAGGTGCATAAACTATTGCAGTGATTGGAAATTACATAAGTATTTATTATTATTGTTGTTGTTAGTAGTTGTTTCATATTTACAATAAATGATATCATCTACAATTTAATATCACCGGCCTTATCGTGTCTAAGGCCGAGATTCATAGGCTTTTTTCGTGTGGTTTAGTGACCAAACCTATTTGTCAGAGTTCTCTTTGGCCTCTGACGTGGCCTAACGACTGCTGTCTTGAGACAATCTCAACCTTATTGAGGCCCCCTGGATACTTATCTCGGGTAATAGACTGTACTTAGAATACAGAAAACTAATGCATGATCTTACATGATTTAGTCAACTTTTATAATAGCCTGCAATGTCCCACTGCTGTGCAAAGGCCTCCCCCCACCCCTTCCACTCATCTCTATTCTGCGCAGACTCAGACCAATCTCTCATAAAAACGTCAAGTTCGTCTCGCCATCGTTTGCGGGGGCCACGTGGCCTTTTCGCGTCCATTCGGTGGCGATTTTTGCCAAGTCGCTCGGCATCCGACAAACATGGCCCGTCCAGTTCCACTTCAGCTTTTAACTTTTTTTACAAATTAATATTATCGAATAAGTTGACTATAAACAGCCAGTTTATAGTCAACTTATTCGATAATATTAATTTGTTAGGCCGCTTCTATCTAATTATACAAAATCAGAACAAAAAGCTACGTAGGTAGGCCTATTTAAATCGTAAATAAGCAGTATCAAATAGATCTACAAAACATTAATTTATCAGACAAAAGGCGGTGAAATTTTGCCCACTTACAAAACAACACAAACATTAAGGCCTCGGTACACGTGTAAAGGAGCGTGCACACTAGCAATTTATCGACACAGTGTTGACCGACACTCCACTGGCGGCCATTCGGTTAATATAATCGAGGCAGAGGTTCGGCTAATCCGAGGGCCTCCTAGTCGATAGTGCACCTGCCATCTGTGCGAAAGATTCTCAAGCAGACGAGCCACCTGATAGTAAGCGGTCATCATCGTTTAAAGCCACTTGCAACACCGGAGGCTTATTAGAATTGCGTAAGAGGCGAAAAATTGTATCTACTTTTAATATTTATCATAGCGACGTATCATCAATTTCAGTCTATTTATATTGCTGCTCGGGCATAGACCTTCCCCTTACATCGAGGGAGCTGGGGTCATTATCCACCACGCGGGCCCAGTGCAGATTGGCGGCATAGCGACGTATATGCAAGATAAAACCAAACCCATCAAACGCGTCTATACGACAAAATTCGAAAAACCCATAGGAAAATGGATCATATTAATATCCGGCGAGCCCATAGGCAAAGGGTATTCTTCAAGGCCCGAACTTCTGCCCCGAAGTTAAAAAATTGGTCGTCGTCGCCATGAGACATTGTCGAACAGGTCCCGCCTGTGAACACGGTCCCTAATGGTGCTAGAACATGTTCGTGTTATCGTTAACAAGGGATATAGCACAGCCCACGGGTTCATTCGCTTTTAATGAGAAACCGAACCGCCTCCAGCGAGAACGGTACGAGTCATAGGCGAAAGCGGACGCGGTAGCGGAGAGCGGATGACAAAGGAAAACTGTTTGCTGACACTTCATCAGTATTCATCATCATTATCAGCCCGTATCAGTCCACTGCTGGACGTAGGCCTCTCCCAAAGCACACCACTCAACCCGATTCTCGGCCCTCTGCATCCAGTCCCTGGCATCCACCTTGCGAAGGTGGATGACCAAAGCCTTTGCCGTTCTCAAAATGATAAAATCATACCATATCATATCGTGCGTGACAGGGACAGTGCTATTGCGTTGGAATAGCGGCGTCTCTGTTCGGCGCGCCATGACATGAATTCATCATTTTGAGAACGGTAATAGGAGTTCTGGTCGGGGGGCGTCCCATGCTACGTTTAAATATTCGTGGCCTCCTTTCAGTTATCGGTTCTACGACAGATGTGCCAGCCCACTGCCACTTCAGTTTACTGATTCTATGAGCAATGTCAACCACTTTTGTTATTTGGCGGATATACTCCTTTCTTATTCTATCTACCAGAGAAATGCCAAGCATAGCTCTTTCCATAGCTCGCTGAGCGACTTTGAACTTGTGGGCCAGTCTCACCGTCAATGTCCACGTTTCGGCTCCGTATGTCATTACTGGTAGGACGCACTGGTTGAAGATCTTTGTTTTCAGGCATTGTGGTATAACAACAATAATATTGTGAACAATATTCTGACAATAGTAATCGTTTGCAATTTGACGTGACTCCTGAATAAACAAAAGATTTTTATTTTATGGAATCTTTCTCTTCTCGTGTGGTCAAACCGAGTCAGAGTTATTCAGGCCGCCCGTAGGCCGCTGACGTGGCCAACCCCAGACCGCTTACCCCATAGACCCGTAACAGAACGCCCGTGTCTGCCCGCACATGAGCGCAAAATTGCTTCGCGACACCTAGAGATATTATCGACATGGACGCATCTCTTTAATACGGCACCCCTGTCCCCCGCTACGTCTCTATTGTTGACAGAATTTTTCGCCTTTTCGATTTCATGTCTATTCGAGATGTGACCTAACGACTGCTACCGTGATTTTTTTTTGCAAAAGTTTCCAAATACGATGACTTTCTACGTATCATTCTAAAACGCTTCAGTTCATAACTCACATCTTACAATTTCCTGTAAGTACTCAAAACCTTGTAGGTACCTAAACCTTTCTTATTAGAGATTAAACTTGTGTTTAATGATTATTGTAGCAATATTACACAAGTAGATTAGGTACGTACTTATCTATATTATAAGCACATTAATGGATAGGGAGGTATAGGGTATTTTTTTTATTTTTTTTTATTTACAAATTCTTATTTTTCGATTCGAGCGACAGCAACCGGGACCAACTGCTTAACGTGCGCCCCGAGGCACGGAGGGGCTCAGATGATAGTGTCACTAGCGGTCACCCATCCAGGCCGACCTCGCCCATCGTTGCTTAACTTGTACGATCGTTTTCAACGTGTACTCGCAACTGGACTACA
Source organism: Tachystola acroxantha (assembly GCA_963506565.1). Taxonomy (NCBI): domain Eukaryota; kingdom Metazoa; phylum Arthropoda; class Insecta; order Lepidoptera; family Oecophoridae; genus Tachystola; species Tachystola acroxantha. Next base: position 13,536,932 of record OY735879.1, read on the forward strand.
AACCCCTCAGGGCAGGGCCTGGATGCAGAGGGCCGAGAATAGAGTTCAGTGGCGTGCTTTGGGAGAGGCCTTCGTCCAGCAGTGGACTAATACGGGCTGGTGATGATGAAGAGTTGAAATCGTGCTACAAGTGTTACCATTGACATGCTGTTGTCCGTACCTTGACGAGCTGGCTGTTCCCCTCCACGCCGCACGTGTACACGCCCTCCTGGTCGTACTCCAGCCGCGTCAGCACCAGCACCTCGTCCGTGTGCTCCAGCTCGCTGGTGCGGCCCCCGGGAGGAGTCAGCTCCCAGATGAGCTGCAACACAGAAAACTTCATTAAAGATCTTTAAGAACGTCTTAAATCACAACTGACTTGCCCTTTCCACAAATGACATTTCATTTCTTACACTGTCGTGTTAGTGGTGAAATGATTTTTTTTATTGGTGGCCAAGGCTATTACACAATCCAGCAGGTTATGTCAATCTATAGATTGCCTTTTAATTATATCGAACCCGTCTGCGTCTGTCAGCATTTATCTGCGTCTGTCCACACTTCAGTTACCTTAGGCCTGACCGGACAGGGTGCGGCGCTGTCACGTTCCCCGGATGCTCAATGTCCAAGAAGGTCTACATCTGTCTGCGTCTGTCAGCATCGGTCTACGTCTGTCTGCATCTGTCTGCGTCTGTCAGCATTGGTCTACGACTGTCTGCGTCTGCCATCATCGGTCTACGTCTGTCTGCGTCTGTCACCATCGGTCTGCCTGCCTGCCTACGTCTGTGTACGTCTGTAAGCATCGGTCTGCCTGCCTGCCTGCGTCTGTGTACGTCTGTAAGCATCGGTCTGTATGCCTGCCTGCGTCTGTCTACGTCTGTCTGCATCTGTCTGCGTCTGTCAGCATCGGTCTGTCTGCCTGCCTGCGTCTGTCTACGTCTGTCTGCATCTATATGCGTCTGTCTACATCTGTCAACACCTCAGTTACCTTAGGCCTAGGCCAGCCGCTGACCGGGCACGGGAGCACAACCCTGTCCCCTCGCGGCGCCGTCACGTTCCCCGGGTGCTCAATGTCCAGGAAGGCCGGCGCGTCCTCGCCCCCGCCTCCAGCGCCCGCCCGCACGTCCAGCAGCCCCACCGGGCTGACGCGGCTTCGACCCAATACAGAGTTGGAGGCTGTGCATCTGTTGAGCAGATAGGTTAGATAAACAATTGGTTTGCACCAAATGCATAAGTTATAACAACTTGTAAACTAAACAATACGGTATAAACAGTACGGAGGGGCTGGTAGTCCAGTTGCGAGTACACGTTGAAAACGATCGTACAAGTTAAGCAGCGTTGGGCGAGGTCAGTACCTGGATGGCCGGCGGAGTCGCGTAAGTAATTCGCAAGTCTCCCCGTGACTCCGTCATAGGGCGGCGAGACGGAACACCGAGGGGTTTTTAGTCGGTAAGAGTCCGACATAACCTTCCTCGCCTCCCCGTGGCAAGGAGGTATCATGATATCTAGATGATTTTCCCCCCGAAAAAAAAAGGTCTGGACCTGGATGGGTGACCGCTAGTGACACTTTTATCTGAGCCCCTCCGTGCCTCGGGGAGCACGTTAAGCAGTTGGTCCCGGTTGTTGTCGCTCGGCAGCAGTCGTCAGGCCACGTCAGAGGCCAAAGAGAACTCTGACAATTAGGTTTGGTCACTAAACCACACGAAAAAAAACTAAACAATGTTTTTAAAATAATCAAAGTGGGTCAAAAGCTGATAAAAAATTATGAAATCGGACTTTCGTACAAAAGTGAGTTAAGTGATTGTATGAGAGCGTTGTAATTTTTCAATTAAGAGACAAGGTCCCATTACATCATCGTCACAATTTTCACAATCTTAATTTATTTTTTAAATAATGAAAACGCCGTTATTTTAATAAAAGAAAAAATATGAGTCCCTTAACTTTAAATAAAAAATATAATAAAGAGGGTTAAAAAAAATTACATTGTCAATTAGTGTGCGGATTCTAGAATTCGCACTATTAGCAAATGATAAACAGTCGGGTCTAAACGTAAATAAATACAACAAGTTGATTCCAACACATCACCTACTTGTAAGAGCCGGTGTCCTCGCTCCTCACGTCAGTTATCAGCAGCTGGCTCGACAACACGTGGTATCTGGAATGAAACAACATACCGTTACTCAACTTGCAATAACCTGCCCTTGTAGCACGAGTCAGCGTTAGCGATCGACGCAATGCCGCGGAGCTGTCATAGTGACATTATTACAAGGTGTTTGACATTAGAACATGATGAAAAAATTATTGCCGTGGGCAGGACTTGAACCTGCGACCTTGTCATTCCGTGACACGCTCTTACCAACTGAGCCACCACAGGCCACGCCACGCCCACCGAAAATCTTCATCGCTTTATACATACTTAAAGGGTATGTTACGCAATTCCATCTATCGGACAATAGTAGTATTATTCCGACAACCATGTCAAAAAGTCAAAGTCAAATTTCTTTAACTAACTTTCTCTAACATTCGGTTAGAAACATGATTTATGATGATGCGCTCCTATTTTTACTCAGAATTTGACATTAGTTTGACAGCTCCGCGGCGTGGCGTCGATCGCTAACGCGACTCGTGCTAGCCCCGCTGGCATAGTAAAGGTGTACAGGAGTTTTAAGGTTGAGATTTTCTCAAAAAGTTATTTGATTGATTTTGGAAAATTCTTTACAATGAGGGGTTTTCAAAGTGACGATTCTAAGGGGGAAAAACAAGCTTTTGTAAGTTGATAATAGATGGCGTTGCACCGAAGTGCGATATCATCGTTAAAAAAACACAGCACAATGAAAAAAAAATCAAGAATATTTTATTATTATTGGTTTGTTTGTGTAATTTAAACAGTACAGTACAAATTAATACTAGGTATTAAATACGAAAAGCCCAAGTTACAAGCAATAACAACAAATTACAAGCAATTATAACGCATTTAATGTTGACATCAGACCAGTCAATGCCATCTACCGGAGCTATCGGTACTTTCTTTCTTTTTTAAATGTAACCTTGAAAACCTCATTGACTAAAAACATAACATTCTTTAATAAAATACCATTTCAAGATTTGTCTCTCTGAATACGTAGAATTTTTTTCAGAATTTTTTCGTAAATAAATTCCGAGCCAAAAATATGTCTGTAAAATTAGGCATTCCGGAAGCTGTGGCTCAGACGTAGTAGGCAAAGGGAATCTAACCCATACAGACAAGCAATACATTGTATTTTTGTTTGTAACACTTTTTCAATGCTTTCTAGGTAGTCAGAATCATATTTGGCGAGTCCATAAGAAAAATGTCAATGAACACACTCTTACAAATACCGAAAGCGTCCGAAACATGGGTATTCGCCGATTTTGGAACGACACTATTCCAGTAATGTGACGTCATCGCCACTTACGCCCTTTGTAATTTTCACGATCTAAATGACATTGCCACATTTCAATGGAGCTTTGCCCCACCTCCAAAACTACGTGACCATTTAAGCTGTATCTATCATTTTTGTTGGGGACTTATTACAGGTTTCATATTGCATAATCATAATCAGTATCATTTTCTACTACTATCGCAACTCCTATAGAAGAATAACAAAAACAATGAATAATTCGCTTCGATTTCTTACTATTTTCTGAATTCTAATTAGGCTGTTTTTTTTGACTCGCAACTTGTGTTACACCAATAATTTTTCAAAAAAACGGAGATACTTTTACATTTATTCGTTATCTTGTACATCTTGCGGTTGATGGTGGGGCAGAATCTGGCATTGTCATTTAATTTTTAAATAATGAAAACGGTGGTAAAAAATGAGAGAGAGGCTTCGTCCGCGGGTTTTAAGTTTTCCCCTATAAAACACTCCACAGAACCGTATTACCTATCGTTTTGTGGTAATTCCTGTTCATCCTTCAGCCAGGAGACGTCAGCCTGTGGCGCGGACCTGATGCGGCAGTGCAAGGCGAAGGGCTGGCCGGACACCACGGTGGCATTCTCGGGGGACATCCATAACTCTTTCTCCATTGCTGAAACAAAACGTTGGACATATAGGCGCGTATTCATTAACGTAATTCGAAGTTACGTCACCGTTTAGGCCCCCTGCACCTTTTTGAATCACGATATAATTGAGCATTTTAGAAATACCTAGTATTTATCGTAATAAACATTTTGTAAAAAGTTTTTTTAATAAAATTGATTAAATTGGAAGATATTATTTTTTTAAGATTGGCTTTTTCATCATCATCATCATCAGTCTATTTATATTGCCCCACTGCTCGGGCACAGAGCTTCCCTTACATCGAGGGAGCTGGGGCCATAATCCACCACGCGGGCCCAGTGCGGGTTGGCGGATTTCACATGCCTTAGATATTTTTTTTTCTTCTACGACATGCAGGTTTCATCACGATGTTTTCCTTCACCGTTTTGAGAGCACTCGGTAAATGTACGTAAGTTTTTCCGTCGAAAAAACCGAGGATAACTCATTGGTACATGGCTGCCTTAGCTGGGAATCGAACCTGGGACCTCCATGTTGCAAGTCCATTGACCAAACCACTGAGCCACCGAGCTCTCTAAGTTTGGCTCTATGAAGGCTCTTAAATAAATAAATACGACCGTATTATGGCGGGAGTCCCACATACTCACCGCGCGCCCCTCCTCATTGGCGCGGTGACATGCGAAAAGCATTTCCCCAAGTAAAAAAGGTAGGTACATTTTCCCTGAGGTACACTGTGGGAATGTACCTACACTGCATACCGACATTACTAGATCACAAGCTATGAATATTAATTCCGTAAACTCACGCACGATTTAAATAGAATCCGATAAGATTTATGTTGCCCTACGATAGTCGAGGCGTAAACATTTTTTCACTCAACACGTGGCATAGGGTCAACGAACTCCATCCACGTGGATACTTTCAATATAGAAATAGCAACCGGTTATTTCCAGAAAAGTAAATACGGCTCAATCAGAACATAAATACGTTTTAATAGGACCCTGATATTGATATAAAGTTTGTCTAATTATGTGGTATACCTATATTTGATGATAAGAAAAAATAGTAGCTTTTTTAAGGGTTCCGTACCTCAAGAGGAAAAAAGGAACCCTTATAGGATCACTTTGTTGTCCGTCTGTCTGTCAAGACCTATATCTCAGAAACGCGTGGACGGATCAAGTTGAAATTAATACCAAATACTCAGGTCTGCAACCTCATGCAGCCGTGAAAAAATTAAACTTCTATGTCAACGCAATCAAAAGATATGGCCGCTTATGTCGCCTTTTCCCGCATATTTATATGAAAATGCAAGAAAACCAAAACCTATAGGGTGCTTCCCGTTGACCTAGAATCATGAAATTTGGCAAGAAGCTAGGTCTTGTAGCACAAGTAAAGGAAAAAATCTAAAAACTGTAAAAGACATTGCCACATTTCAATGGAGCTTTGCCCCCCACCTACAAAACTACGTGACATTTTAAGCTGTAGGTACCTATCATTTTATTGGGGACTTATTACAGGTTTCATAATCATAATCAGTATCATTTTCTACTACTCTCGCAACTCCTCTATAGGAGGTTATTCTTCTATAAGAATAACAAAAACAATGAATAAATCGCTTCGATTTCTTATTTTCTGAATTCCTAATTAAGCTGTTTTTTTCGAATCGCAACTTGTACAAAACTTTATTTTAAACCAATAATTTTAATAAAAAACGGAGATATTTTTACATTTATTCGTTATCTTGTACAACTTGCGGTTGATGGTGGGGCAGAATCTGGAATTGTTATTTGAAATTACTTTCCCCAAAAATATATTTTACATAGGTACTTATAATTTCTCGGGAGAGGCCCCTAGAGAACGCGTCCCCGGTTTTTTTTTGAGATTTGGGATCCTAATGTGAAATACTATATGAAATAAATATTGTTTTATTGAATTTCGATATGAGCCTTGTGAATGTTGTTTATATGCGCAAAGTAGACTCCCCTAATTGCGAGCAGTGTGGAACAGTAGAAGATTTACAACACATACTGTTGGATTGTGTCCGCTACGCGTCTAGAAGACAACATTGTGTTGTAAGCTTGGGGCTGAGTCACTTGAATGTGGGAATGTATCACGGCATACTGTCTAACCCAACTTCAAAACCCGCTGCGATACTCTATAATGTATTTAATAATAAATAGGAACAATGCTAGTAATAAGGCACGATGGGATTGACATCGTCAATTGTGACAAAAATCCCTAAACTTATAATAAAGAAAAAAAATGTTGTTTATAAATTACTATTGCATTTAAATAAATAGAATACCGGAGCAGATTGGATTTTATTATATTATCCTTAAACTAAACACCACAGCATAATTTGTTGCGAAAATCGCTTGAGTGAGCAATACCTACCAGGGTAAACCTATACGCGGAAGGGTACTAATATAAGGGTATAATAATTTACTTTTGTTTACAAATAACAACCCCTTATTAAAGGAAACGTTTATTTTGCTCAATTTGTGAATAAGGTCGCGCGTGTAAGCCTACGCATCATATTATTTATAACAAAATAAATAACTGGTATATTCGGGAAGGAATTTATGAATAAATTATATGTTACATGCATTGATCTCCTATAAACAACTATACCGCAGCCCAATTCAAGTGTCTTATTTTGTAAACAAATATGATCGTCTAATTAATTACCTGTTGTAAAGTAACTCTGAAGGAACTGACTGATCGATCGAACCTGTTCATCATTGTGAAAATAAAGTGATCCGATCTAATAATATGAAAATAACTATGCAATAATTACAGAACAGCTTAAAATGATAGTAGGGTAGGGAAGTTTTTGTTTACAAAATAAGACACTTGATTTGGGCTTCGATATAGATACACAGTCTGCCTTCTAAAAATGTCCGAGCGCAAAGAAGGTCCAAACGGATGAATGGACCCTCATTTGCTTTATTGGACATTATTTGGACGTTAACAACGGACCCTTATTTAGACGTTTTTTTTAAATTGTTTTAGTAAGACCTTTGTGTATCTAGTTGTTTATAGGAGATCAATGGTTACATGTGAATATTTATTTATACATACATGTACGGTGAATGAAAATATGGGGAAACCAGCATGACTGATTGAAAAATCAAACACGAATAGATTGTACAGTCGACAGCAGATCAATGGTAACACTTGCAGCCCCCTTACCATGAACTCTTATGGCAGGATTACTTCAATAATACTTTGTTATTTCGGACCATGACGTCCTTAATGAGCTTACTTTAAGGTCGTCATGGTACGATTTCAGTGAGTGTAGCGCTGACATTGGTGCTACGGTGTAGCGATGCAGCGAGCTACGCCGTAGCTAATGCTACAGGGCTGTATCGCTCTCAGAATTTTAGTATTCTGAGGCCCGTATTAATAAATCACTCTCAGCTCAATAGTCAATCTTGAGAACGACCTCAAGATGGCGTTCCCATTAAAAAACGTAACTTAGGTGCGTGTTTAGGGCCCGTATTAATAGTCTGAGCTCAAACCAAGAACAAGAACTCAAGAGCGAATTCAGCTGATACACTCTCAAGACGTGATCATCTTGACCGGGGCGGGTTTGAGCTCAGACTATGAAAACGGGCCTGAGGAGCCTAAATCTGTCGTCGAATCATAAGTTTTACTACTGTCAGATTTTACTAATTGTGCAGTCTTAAGTGCTTACACTAAGATCTCACCTGCGAACTTGACATTGAGCGGGTATCCCAGCACGAGCCCCGCCGCATGGCGCTCCCCGCACTGGTACACCCCCTCCGCATCCCGGCGCCGGGACACCTCCAGCGAACCGTCCACAGATACCCTGGGAACAACACAAACACCATCATTTAAAAAACCGGACTTTTGAAAATGGCGAAGAAGTGCTTCCCAAACTGTGCGTCGCGACGCCCTGGGGCGCCGCGGCACTATCTATCCTAGGGGCGTCGCAAGGCGATCTACATAAATAAGCTGTCTGTATCAATGGCAATTACCAAACTTGAGCCCCATTTTGAGAAACTATGCTCAGAAAAGCAAGCACATCGTTCTTATTAATTAATAGACAGACAACAAAGTATAATAAATATTTCTTTTCATGCTCGTTCTTCAGGTTTTTTTACTCTTTTTCTAATGAAAATCATAGAGGTTATTTGAAGTTTTTCTGATAACTTGTTACTAGGCTACGGCTACAACTTTGGTAGGTACTTTTTGACCTAAGGGCGGGGGCGCGAAAAAAGTGGCAAATTCCCAGGGGCGTCATAGTTAAAATAAGTTTGGGAAGCCCTGGTCTAAAGTATTTTGTATTTAATATCATGTTAATTAATCAGTAAATGTTCACAAAACATTAGAATGTTGGATTTTTTGGACGATTTATGCAAGATCTGCAGTGCTCATATTAACTTCATCAACTAGAAAATGACGATATTCAAATCGCTAAAGAGATTTCAAAAATCATGCCTCGATCATTCGAGCTCGGTGGCTCAGTGGTTGGGTTAGGTCCCAGGTTCGATTCCCAGCCAGGGCCATGTACCAATGAGTTATTATATGACAGCACCCGGGACCAACTGCTTGACGTGCTTTCCGAGGCACGGAGGGGTCAGATGAAAGTGTCACTAGCGGTCACCGATCCAGGTCCAGACCTCGACCAGCGTTGCTTAACTTGTACGATCGTTTTCAACGTGTACTCGCAACTTGACTACGAGCCCCTCGCTAATTAAGCTTACGCTAATCTTAATCCATCTCCTCCATGTTTTTTTTCTTTATCCTCTTTCTTCTAATTTTCTCATACCTGTTAGGGTTGATTAGTATGTTCTGGTGTGTCCACGTGACCGCGGCCGTGTCCTGTCTGTCGTCCGCGTCCAGTGGGGGCGGCGGCCTGCGCGCGCGCGCCCGGACGCGCTCGCGGTCGCGCGCAGGCGCCGCGCACGGCAGCACGGCGCGCGACGCGCACCACGTCACGCTCACATCTGCGGGGAGATAAATAGTAATATAAGTATACATGGGGAGACACAGGACACATCTTAGTATGTATACCACAGCTCAAATAGTGTCTTATTTTGTAAACAAATATGATCGTCTAATTACGTGTGGTGACGTAACACTGAAGGAACTGATTGAACGAACCTGTTCATCAGTGATCCGAACTAATAATGTAATATATTGACGTGCAAAAATTTACTCAACGTGCTTACTTGCAATAAAGAAATTTGACTTTGACTTTACACGATCATATTTGTTTACAAAATAAGACACTTGTTTTGGGCTTCGGTTACAGATTCACTTTTTTTTTAATTTTTCACATATTTTATAATCCGGGGAGGCTCGATGGATTCAGAAAAGGTTGGGGCCTGGTTTAGTAAGTTCCACGGTCCAATGCCGAATTTTCTTTCAGCAACCAATATGTCATAATTAACACTAAGTATACCATTACCGTCCATGTGAAACCGGGGCTCGAACATGGAAGCTCCGCTTTCTGTGATATTAAATAAACTTACCAATACAGTTCGTAACAAATTCTATAAATAGTAGGTATTGTTTTATTTTGCTTTAAACCTTTCGTAGCAGAGTACTGTAGTCAGAAGTCTATGGACAGTAAGAACGAACTCACACTAAATTAACGCTAAAAATATCTGTAAATAATACAGCTCGGCCAGGCCTTTCATGCTCCATGAGCGCCGGCCGCATACCGCGCCACACGGCGCTCAACGATATCATCCGCCGGGCTTTGGCATCCGCTCGGCTCCCGCCTGTCCTGGAACCGAGCGGACTGCGCCGCAATGACGGAAAAAAGCCTGACGGCATGACGTTAGGCCCGTGGAAGCTCGGAAAGTCGCTGGCACCGTCCCACATCCCGGCGACCTCCTCGCCGCCGCGGAAAGCCTCAAACGGCGTAAGTACATTGGGCTTGGCCAAAGCTATCTATTTACGCCGTTTGGGGTCGAGACACTGGGGCCGTGGGGGCCGGACGGTCGACAGCTCGTAAAAGAGCTGTCCAAGCGGCTGGTCGAGGAGTCCGGCGACCAGAGGGCTGGCAGCTACCTCAGGCAGTATTGCGTTGGCAATACAGAGAGGGAATGCTGCCAGCCTTCTGGGCACCGGAACTCGCGATGCCCTCCTAGAGGATATAATTTATTTATAGATAGTTTAAGTATTTAGGGTTAGTTTTTAGTCACTTTATTATTTTAGGTTTTAATTTAATGTAATTATATAAAATAAAAATGGTAAGTACATAAATACAAATAAAAGTTTTTCTATTAAAAAGTTACGTGCGTTACGTGTCAAAAGTTGTTATATAACAATATACTTATGTTATTCAAGGTGATTCTGAAACGAATCGAGCAAGTTACTATACTTATGTGGAAATTTTCCGACTTCCTAAACAAATTATATACACACATATCAGTAAATTGAGGGTATTTTTCCTCCCTAGATAAATGATAAAGAACATTTTCCCGGAATAATTTGGAGAAAAGTTTGGAATAAATAAGAAAATTCGTAGTAACTAAATTCGGCAGAGAGGAAATGAACGAGGAATGACAAAGGAAAACTGTTTGCTGACACTTCAAGGAAAAGTGGGAATAATATTCTGACAAGAGTACCTAATCGTTTGCAATTCGACGTGACTACCTAATAAACGAAATATTTTTTTTATTTTATTTAATGGACTCTCTTATGTGGTACTTCCCGTTGACCTAGTATCATTTTGGCAAGAAGCTATGTCTTATAGCACAAGTAAAGGAAAAATCTGAATACTGTAAATGACAATGCCAGATTTAAAATAAAGTTTTGTACAAGTTGCGATTCGAAAAAAACAGCTTAATTAACAATAATTCAGAAAATAGTAAGAAATCGAAGCGATTTATTCATTGTTTTTGTTATTCTTCTATAGGAGTTGCGAGAGTAGTAGAAAATGATACTGATTATGATTATGCAATATGAAACCTGCAAGAAGTCCCCAACAAAATGATAGGTACAGCTTAAATGGTCACGTAGTTTTGTAGGTGGGGCAAAGCTCCATTGAAACGTGGCAATGTCTTTTACGATTTTGACCATTAATTACCCCTATCATCATTCACCCTGGGTAGCCGTGTCTTCTTGTCTTCATCCAGAGGAGTCGCCGTAGCGTCATCACGAATAAATGTAAAAATATCTCCGTTTTTTATTAAAATTATTGGTTTAAAATAAAGTTTTGTACACGTTGCGATTCGAAAAAAACAGCTTAATTAAGAATTCAGAAAATAGTAAGAAATCGAAGCGATTTATTCATTGTTTTTGTTATTATTCTATAGGAGTTGCGAGAGTAGTAGAAAATGATACTGATTATGATTATGCAATATGAAACCTGTAATAAGTCCCCAACAATATGATAGGTACAGCTTAAACGGTCACGTAGTTTTGTAGGTGGGGAAAAGCTCCATTGAAATGTGGCAATGTCTTTTGAATTTACATCTCCCAATTTTTTTTTTGTTGTTGTTACAAATTTATACTTGCAGATGATTAACTAATCAGGAGTATGTCGATGTATGGACATAATATTTTGATAAAGGAAAAGATAAGTTGGTCTCTAAATCTAGCTTATTTTTTCTTTAGAGCAATACGGGGTTAAGTTGCGTTGCACGGAAGCCTCGGTGCGAGAGTCCGACTCCCACTTGGTCGCTTTTTTGACAATTTTGAGTACGACATGGATTTTGATTTCGATCTTACAACTGTCAGTTTTCATAAAATTTTGACAGTCGTAAGTGCGAGCTCATGCTGAGTTCGTGCTCAAAACTATCTATGACTATCTATCTATGAGCCCAAAACACAATACTAGATGAATGTATTCGGAGATCATTTCCAAAAATTTCACAATTAGCAGGCAGTAAATTCAAAATCACCATACTCGTGTGAATATAAAACCGAAAAAAGTCAACTGGCGTGTTCACAGAGAATAAATGAATGGGCAAAATGTTTTATTGCCGTGAATAAGGAATTAATTACCCTACACGTGCTCGGCCAAGGCCTTGCATACATAACCCGCACAACCATGGAGCAAGCAATCGCAGACGGAGTTAGCTATACCTAAATTATTGTTGTATTGTAGGAATTGTTCAACGAATTGGGAGTTGGGACATGTGTTGTAATGTTGTGACAGAGTCTATACATAATATCGTCTTCTCTTCATCCAGGGGAGTCCGTAGCGTCTTCACCCTGGGTAGCCGCGTCTTCTTGTCTTCATCCAGAGGAGACGCCGTAACGTCATCACTCTGGACGAAGCAGCTCGACAGTCACGTTCACTCCCGAGCTCGTAGCGGGACTCTTGACCATAGCCCAAACTTCAGATCCTGCATGAATCCTCCAATAATTCCACCATATTGTCATTCGCGAATATTTTCTGATTAATTTAACGTGATACAACCATAGACATTACACTGAAAATTATCAAATAATTTCTCAACCGTCTTTTTCCGCCATTTTCAAAAGCCCGATGTCTCTTTCTGATGTGTGAGGCGACAACAAGGGCGCAGGCCTATCGGCTTAGTCGCAAACTCGCCCACAAAATAACTGGTCTGCGGGCGAGTTTCCCTTTTGTAAATTTTCACGTAGTAAACTGGCCCACATGCTTTAATGATACTGGGCGAGTTGCTTACGGGCGAAAATTACAATAGTAATGTCGCCCAAATGTTGGATTCTATAACTTTTGATAGACACACCGTTGCCAAAATGACAAGAACCGTCAAGAATGACAGGAACTGTCAAATTTGACAATAACTGTCAAAAGTCTCAACAACTGTCAAAAATGACAAGAACTGTCAAAAATATACTTTAGACTCTCTCCATGGGCGATGCGTTTATTCCTTCATGCGCACAACACAATGTTGCAGATAAAGATCAATCAAAATAAACATTTTTGGGTAACTCCAGCTTTTAAATAATATCCGGGGGAAAACACTGTGACAAGGGTTTGCCCGGGTCGAGGCGAGAAAGTCGAGAGAAATTAAAACAATTACTGTACGATTACCGTTGCTGTATTAAATTAGCGAATACGTAAAAACGGTAGCCACAAGGTTTTTGATTACTTAGTGGATTTTAAGCCTCAACGCAATGCATAAGGGTACTTATAAGTTATTTATTTATTTTATTAATGGACTCGACAGTTCGTCATTTACCAATGTCATGTTACAGAATATTCAAAATATCATAATATCGTCATCTCTTCATTCAGGGGAGTCGTCGTACCGTCGTCACCCTGGGTAGCCGCGTCTTCATGTCTTCTTCCAGAGGAGTCGCCGTAGCGTCATCACTCTGGACGAAGCAACTCGACAGTCACGTTCACTCCCGAGCTCGTAGCGGGAACTCTTGATAAAAGCTTGAACCTTCAGATCTTGCATAAATAATCCAATAACTTCACCGTACTGTCTTTCGCGAACATTTTCTGATTACGTGACATTAAACACAAAATAGTCCATGTAGACATTAAAAGGAAAATTATCAAATAATTTCGCAACCGTCGTTTCCCGCCATTTTCAAGAGAACCTTTCAAATCATTATCGGGGTTTTAAAATTTAATCTAATAGTTACTGGTCCACTACTGGCCGCTATAGAAAAAGAAAAAAAATAGACAAATAAAAATAACAAAACGTTAAAACGGGCACTCATCACGTGAGCTCCGACACAAAGACAGAGAGGCCAATATAAAATATGCTAGGTGTAAGAGAGACACGCGATAACCTTGACCTGTAGTGGATACCTTCGTGTAGGTATTATAAATATTTCAACAACGAAATGAGCTATCATTTTGGTAAGAGGAGTGCTGCGATTTGCATGGGAAGTCACACATTTACGTACGCGAGACATCGTAAGGAGAACTTGAATTATTTTAACTCTTTTGGCGTTGAAAATAAGGATGATTTGAATGGTCTTCGACCTAACAGGAGAGTCAGGCCGAGTGATTTTGACTTTCGTTGTCAACTCTAACGGAATAGAAAGAAAAATGTAAGTGATGGGTTCTCTTGTAAATGGCGGGAAACGACGGTTGCGAAATTATTTGATAATTTAATTTTCCTTTTAACGTCTACAGGGACTATTTTGTGTTTAATATCACGTTAAATTAATCTGAAAATGTTCGCGAATGACAGTACGGTGAAGTTATTGGATTATTTATGCAAGATCTGAAGTTTCAAGCTTTTATCAAGAGTTCCCGCTGCAATTTTCAACTTATCCTATCCGGATTACTTGAAAAGCGCGCTAAACGCAAAAAAGTTCTAATTAAATAGTTTCCATAGTACCTACCTACCGCAAACATGTCATTCCATGTCTTTTAAAATAAAAATTATATCTAAACCGAAATAGTTATTCATACAAAATATATATCAAAATGTAGGGTAAGTACTATAAACACGAGATCTTGTTTAAAAAAATCTGATTTTTGTTGGCGTATTTTTATTTTCCTGCCTAAATTCATAAAAATACGAATATCGAGGCATTGCGCCGTGCTCTTCACTCCACCGCTGCGGGGCATCTTCTGTCTGACTCTTGCTTTTGACAACCATAGAGCGCCTTAGGGTGGTCACTTATAGTGTGAACAAAACAACAGCCTGTATACAGTAGAAAAGCTTTTGAATTAAATATTCAATTCTGTGTCAGGCCCTGTCTGTCACGAATTGACGCGATGTCAGGAGTCAAACGACAATTGACCCCTCGTCAGAGAAAGCCGTAAGCAAAGGGAGCATCTGAATTGACGTGGCCTTCGCATGATAATCACAGGACAAAAAAGCTGATCCTGATGATTAAGAGAATGATGATTAATTATATATTGTGCACTTATGTATGTCTATTGTATCATAAATTATATTTTCTCGATCCCGAACAAGCCAGGCTGGAAGAAATCTCTTTATTAGAGATAAGCTCGACCAATGCGTTTGTTCCCGTTGAGTCACACCATTTTGTGTGACACTGTTACCCATTGGTAAAAAAATTACCGATTAGTAACACTGTTACTCAATGCCACATTTTTTCCCCCATTTGAGTGACAGGTGTAACTCAACAAAACGCTGTGTTCCCGTTAAGTAACACCTTCTTTTGTAAAATTATTGTTCAAATACATACATTATCATGTAAACATTATCTTGTAAGTAATAATTTTTGTGTGAAATAAAGTATGAAGAATGATGTTGAAGAAGAGTAGTATTACATTATTAAAAAAATAATGTGGGAATTAATTGGATTTATTACCATTTTAAGGGTTCCGTGCCTCAATAGGAAAAAAGGAACCCTTATAGGATCACTTTGTTGTCCGTCTGTCTGTCAAGATCTATATCTCAGAAACGCGTGGACGGATCAAGTTGAAATTAATACCAAATACTCAGGTCTGCAACCTCATGCAGCTGTGAAAATATCAACCTTCTACGTCAAGGCAATCAAAAAATATTGCCGTTTACGTCGAATTTTGTAACGCAAGAAGCTCAAAATCTTTAGGGTACTTCCCGTTGACCTAGACTCGTGAAATTTGGCAAGAAGCTAGAATAGCACAAGTAAACCAAAAACTTAATTATTCAGCTGATATTAACAATATTTCGTTCATGGTCCATGTGTATTTTTAGCGTAGACTGATTTTTAGTGATCCACGCCATCTATTATCAAGTTTAAAAGCTAGTTTTTTTTGCCTTTGAAATGTCACTTTGAAAACCCCTCATTGGCGGAAAGTCGAAAAATCAAGAAAAATTACAATCCTGAGAAGTTTTTACTAGAGATGCCACGAATATTCGGCTACTATTCGGTATTCGGCCTATTCGACCACATTTTTCGGCCGAATTACAATACGTTAGTAAGTAGGTAAAATTGATCAGTGGTAAGTTGTGATGGATAAAAACAAGCTTATCACTTTTTAAACTTTCACGGTTTGTATACATATTAATTAGATAAAACGGGAATTACCGTGTTAAACATTTATTATTGATGTCTCGATATTTCTCGATAGTCTACTCGTGACCATGATGGCTGCAATGCTGTCGAAATATCGATACATCAATAATAAATGTTTAACACGGTAATTCCCGTTTTATCTAATTAATATAAAAACAAGCTTTTCAGCATTTGTCGGTAGCAACGATTACGATTTTCGTCGTAAATGATACCAGCTTCAGAAAATAACCTCTCACTATACACGCTACTCCCAAAAGACGAAAGATAAACTTCAGCAAATTTCGAGAAGTTTGGGAATTGTTTTTCGTTTGCTGACCACCACTTGTTTACACGCTCGACAAGTATGTATTTTGTGCCGAATATTCGGCGGCCGAATATTCGGTATTCGGCCAAATCACTATATTCGTGGCAACTTTAGTTTTTACCATCAAATGTCGGTTCAGTGGAACAGCAGTTCTTCGGTAAATCATGCTTTCGAACAAACGTTCGTCGCACAAAAGTTCTTTCGAACTGCAATTCTTCGATTAATCGTTCTGTCGATCAAACATTCATCGAACAATTGTAGATCGAACTTGCATTACGCACCCGTCAAACACGTGGTACCACAAATCGTTTACAACACGATAGGCAATCGTCCTTTGCCGATAACAGCCAGGATATTGATGGCGGGAACATGGAAGGTTGGGCCTGTTGGGAGCGTGCCAGGAAAGTTGAAACGGGTGTTACAGTTAGGCCTTCAACATTGAAGGCACGTTTCGGTGTCGTTATTGGAAACTGCTACCAGTTCAATCGAATTACCAGTTTTTAGAACATAATTTCGCTTTTAGTATTGCCTGTATGTACACGAACAACAGCAGATCAATGGTAACACTTGCACTACGATTTTATCTCTTACGGCGCAGATAATAAGAACGGTCCAAAGTGTTACACTTGATCTGCTGTTAGCGTACATATATCGCAGCCCAAATCAAGTGTCTTATTTTGTAAATTTTTATTTTTGAATTTACATTTACACCACGCAAGGAAAAGGTGCCAACGCTGAGGAGAAAAAGTGGCAAAAAAACTCTCAGCAGCACATCTTTTAAAACAATAATAACACAATTACTTATTAACTAGGTATTACACAACTATTACTATGTAGGAAAAATATTTATTTCGAAAACAATAAAAAATAAAAATAACTATTATAATATTAACCTAGAAAATATAAACTAAACTAAAATATGTATACAATAGGTATACAATACTATTACTATTATTAGTAATCTACACTTGCGGAACCGGCGACACACCCAATGTTATTCCTATACTTACATTTTTAATTCTACTCTACTAACTTTAACGAAACTCTTGGCTCTATAAAGATTTAAGTAGGTCAGATTCAAAATACGGCATTAAGTATCTCCAGTATCCTACCAGTATCTTTGCAAAACAGCACAGCTTACGACTAAACTAGGTACTAAAATTAAACTAATATCATTCCATTCCTCGGAGCTCTAACTGACATCGTTACGAAGGAGTATAACCAGTAACCAGTTGTTCAATAAATTCCTTGGGCTGACCGGTCCTAGAGCGAGCGAGACAGACAATGTTTACACACGAGCCAGACAGGGATAGATGCACTGACCTACATCAATAAGTGGACATTTTGCTCAGGAAGAATGCTGCAGTTATTATGTACGGTCGGATGCATGTCTTTGAGATACACAACTCTTACTGCTTTGGTTTTAAGGTATATTTTGAGACTAAAAGTTAGGCTGAATAGCTTGTGTTGCTTGTCTATGCTATCGTTGTATGCAGTCTATTGCCTTCCTTAGAGCATTTTGCATAATGTCGTTATGCATAGGAATTGTAATGTTGAATTCGTTAGAATCGATTGGAAAATGGAACGTGTAGGCTTCTGAAAATAGCGGGAAACGACGGACGGTTGCGAAATTATTTGATAATTTACAGTTTAAACTTTAATGTCTACAGTGGTTGTTTTGTGCTTAATATCACGTTAAATTAATCAGAAAATGTTCGCGAATGACAGAAATTATTGGTGGATTCATGCAGGATCTGAAGTTTGGCGCTAGAGTCAAGAGTCCCGCTACGAGCTCGGGAGTGAACGTGACTGTCGAGCTGCTTCGTCCAGAGTGATGACGCTACGGCGACTCCTCTGGATAAAGACATGAAGACGCGGCTACCCAGGGTGAAGACGCTACTGCAACTCCTCTGGAGTAAGATAGAGGACTATTCTGAATTGAATTTTCTGTGACATGACATTGCCAAATGACGAACTGTCGAGTCCATTAATAAAATTGTATACTCTGTGGTTGGATTCTTGTAAAGCGCGAAAATCGACAATTTAGTTTTTTTTTTTAATTATAATACCTAATGAATTATTAGGTACCGTTAGTTAACTGTAGTGTATAACGTTGTTAATCAGGAAAAGTCCTAAAATGTCTCTATTTCGTCCAACCATAGAGTAATTTTTATACTAAGTAAATAGGTAGGTATAGTGTATAACTTAGTTTAGGCACTTGTACGGACAACAGCATATCAATGGTAACACTTGCAGTACGATTTTAAATCTTACAACACAGATAATAAGAACGGTCCAAAGTTCAAAGTGTTACACTTGATCCGCTGTTAGCTGTACTATTATTTCTTATGCAGTTTAAGTTGATAGTTATAATAGTACGAGAGCCCACGACCAAAACCATGTCTCATAGCAATACGGCAAAAACCCTATAAAATCGTTAGATTGTATGATTCTGAACCCGACTAGGTGTGTAGTAACGGTCGAAAGTGTAGCAACTGCGTGGGAGGCCATTTCTGCTGTGTCAAAAAAAAAAGGCAGTCGGTATTATAGCAATACGTCTGATAGTGAAAATGTACATAGATTTTATAATTGTATTACGAAAAAGTTTGTTTTCAGACATTTTGCGCGTAGCACATAGCCTGAGCGCATTTTTGAAAATGTCAACAAATTTAGCCGACCTGTATCATAGCAATACGGATAATTTTTTTTTTTAACTTTTCGTATTGCTGCCATGATTACCAAAAACCTGTTTTCAGACACTTTAAGTGTAGCATATACTCCCAAAAACGTAACTTTGAATAAACCGTTTTTTTTTTTCAACTTCATCCCAGTTTCCTTTTGTGCGATTTATTTCAGTCCTTCAACTTCAATGTTACGGTTTCGGGTAAATTCTTTGTTAATTATCATCTAATAAATTCAGGGTCGCAACGTATTCATTGGTTTGTAACAGAGAATTCAAGATGCCTCAATACGATTTTTAAATGATATCTGAGTATCGAAAAGTTGTCTGATAGAGAAGGTGCTACACTTAATTTGTCTGATATAAATTTTTCGCACATGTGGACAACTTATTTTATCATGTTCAACAATTTTCAGACATATTGCTATGATACCGATCGGTAAAATTTGTTAACATTTTCAAAACGGTCTCAAAATTTAATGCGTTCACATTTCCGTCTGAAAATGGTTTTGTTCGCATCAAATAACCAAAATTTACTAATAAAAATGATTTTCAGACGTATTGCTATGAGACATTTTTTTTGTCTCATTTTTAATTTTTTTAAGTGATTTTACGGGTTTGAGCTACACCACTAACGTCTGAAAAATATGTTTCCGGTATCTCAGAACTATCATTCAACTACAGTCTGCAAATCAGACATATTGCTATGATGCAGTTCGGTAAAATTCTTTGACAATTTTTAAAATTCGGTCAGATCAAACGCTACGCGGAAAATGTCTGAAATTGGTATTTTCGAGTTCAGGATAATCGTATCTATCGATTTGATGCGGTTTTGGCTGTATTGCTATGAGACAAAAATTTTGGTCGTGGGCTCTCATACTATAATATTTGGTACAGAAATTGATAAACTTTAAAAGTCTTTAAACCGGCTTTTGACCGGCCTGCACGCACCAGTATGTACTAACATAGTTATTTAAGTATTTACTAACAAAATATGGATATTAATTAGATAAAACGGGAATTACCGTGTTAAACATTTATTATTGATGTTTAACACGGTAACCCGTTTTATCTAATTAATATGTATACAAACCGTGAAAGTTTAAAAAATATGGATGTAAAAAAGGCTGAAATAATTTTTTTTTAATTTTATTTTTTATTTTTGTTAAACTCATTTTAGGTTCCCAGCAGTGGTAGATGGTATGATAAGAAAATAATACGAGCAGATTATAGACTTAAGGAAGGTTTATGGAAGATTTAAACTCTCTTTTGTTCGATATTTGTGGTTAAACGGTTTAAAAACACAAGGTAGTCGTAAATTATGTAAGAATGATAGATTATAATCTCGCATAAGTTATGTTTGTTTACCGACAATAAAACACAAGAGAAAGTTCGCCGATTAAATATGTAGTTAATGAGTTAATAAAAATCTCCGGTTTTATGACGACTATATGCTGACTTTGCCGCTAAGAAAAGGAAATAAAATGATTTATTTATTTATTTTATTAATGGACTCGACAGTTCGTCATTTGCCAATGTCATGTTACAGAAAATTCAATACATTCAATAGTCTTCTATCTTCCTCCAGAGGAGACGCCGTAGCGTCATCACTCTGGACGAAGCAGCTCGACAGTCACGTTCACTCCCGAGCTTGTAGCGGGAACTCTTGATAAAAGCTTGAAATCTTGCACAAATAATCCAATAACCTCACCCGTACTGTCATTCGCGAACATTATTCTGATTAATTTAACGTGATATTAAACACAAAATAGTCCCTGTAGACGTTAAAAGGAAAATTATCAAATAATTACGCAACCGTCGTTTCCCGCCATTTTCAAGAAAAAAATTACTAAACCAAATATCGCACGCAGTCCGTACGACCAAACAAGGTGCGTCATTTAGCTCGGCGCATGCGATTTGCGCTCATGTCATGTCAATGTAACAATGCAGCGGTGACGCAACCGGCCGGAGTGCAACGATCTTATTGTGCGAATGAATTAGCGTGCGAGCTTAATAGTGGCTCCTGGAATGTACAATCGACGGCATATCAGCACTTTGTGTGGTCCGTGCAGTATCGCATTATACAGGATGCCCTTGAATTCATTCGACAAATTGAAACTGGTGTACTCAATCATGATAAATATGTAATTCGTAAGGTCTTTTAGTAAGTCAAAACTCTAAAAAAAATTAACTAAGTACGTCACAAGTCACACAATGACCTTAGAAATGACCATTAGGTCAAATTACAGTGAAAGAAATCGTTGCAAAAAATTAAAAATTCCAACTCCAAAGAACAGTAATGGATGCCCATTAAATAAATAAAAAATTATAATTGAATTTATTGTAATTTATTTTTATTTTTCCCCAAATTGTCTAATTTAATTTACTTAAACGCTGTGCAGAATTAATGTATGTCACAAGTCTAACCTTCCATTTAATTATGTCGAATGAATTTAAGGTCACCCTGTATAGATGATAAGTACTAACTTATTTTCAAGAATTACCTACCAGGCTTTTGAAAATGGCGGGAAACGACGGTTGCGAAATTATTTAATAATATTCAGTTTAATGTCTACAGTGGGTGTTTTGTGTTTAATATCACGTTAAATTAATCAGAAAATGTTCGCGAATGACAGTATGGTGAAGTTATTGGAGAATAGAAGCAGGATCTGAAGTTTGGCGCCATGGTCAAGATTCCCACTACGAGCTCGGGAGTGAACGTGACTGTCGAGCTGCTTCGTCCACAAAGATTGACGCTACGGCGTCTCCTGTGGATGAAGACATGAAGACGCGGCTACCCAGGGTGATGACGCTACGGCGACTCCCCTGGAGGAAGATAGAAGACTAATTGAATATATTGAATTTTCTGTAACATGACATTGGCAAATGGCGAACTGTCGAGTCCATTATTAAAATAAATAAACCTACCAGCTAAGTGACGCCCCAAACCTTATAAAATAATGACGAGCGGGAGACGGAATACGTACCTTACCACTCCTATTTCTCCGAATAGGCTAGTTGACTCATATTGAAATTCAATAAAACAGTATTTCATACACTATTTCACTTTGCACCGGGTATGACAAGGGGCGGGTTATTTGACTGACGAAGGTTTACCAGATATTTTAGTTTTAAGTTTGACATTGTATTTTATATAATAAATTAGTAAACTATAATACCATATAAAATAACGATTGTGTACATAGCTTTTTTAATAATTTCACATTAGGATCCCAAATACTCACTTTTTTTATTACATAAAAGTAGAGATTGAAACATGGTGCGGTCGAACACAGAGAAAGGTGTACAGGAGAGTTTTTAAGGTTGAGATTTTCTCAATAACTACTTGACCTATTGCAAAAATTCTTTCACTGTTAGATAGATAAAAGATAAAACTATGTAACTGTAAAATAATTATGTCGGCCATAATGTGTGTAATCAACTGTAGTGCGATCGAACGTAATGTCGGCCAAATGTCTTTCGGGCGAAAGTCATGTCGATCAACTGTAGTGTCGATCAATAGTAATGTCGGTCATACGTTGTTCGGGCAACTATTTGTCGATCAGAAGTTCTAGAATCATTAAAATCGGTCCAGTAGTTCTTGAGAAAATATCAACCATATTGGGACCTCCTGTATATTTATCTCTGTCTTCGACTGTACCATAGAGCAGACATGTACCTACTTACAAAGCGCCTAACTTATCTCAATAAGAGATTTGTTTCCTAAACTTTTTTTAAACCCGCTATTTTAAAAAAAACATCATTCGATGCCATATCCGTAGGAAGTGGTTAGACATTGTTACTTGCATGACGTCATCGGGACCTTTGGGAAGAGTGACGTCAAAGCTAACAATATGTTAGAGGCATATTAATGATGTAATGTGCGTCGAACAGGATTATATATTTCACATTCATAAGGTTTATTATAGTAACAAATGAATTACTTATTTATTTATTTTATTAATGGACTCGACTCCACAAGTTCCAAGTCGCTCAGCGACTATGAAAAGACCTAAGCATGGCTATGCTTGGCATTTCTCTGGTGGATAGAATAAAAAATGTGCATATCCTGAGAACAAAAGTGGTTGACTTTCTCATAGAAACTGAAGTGTCAGTGGGCTGGTCTCATCTGTCGTAGAACCGATAAACGAATGAGGTAAACGAGTTCCAGAATGGGGGCCACGAACGGGTAAACGTAGCACCCCGACCAGATGGAGGGATGACCTTTGCAAGACGACTGGCAGGGATTGGATGCAGAGGGCCGAGAGTAGGGTTGAGTGACGCGCTTGGGAGAGGCCTACGTCCAGCAGTAGAATGATACGGGCTGATGATGAAGACAGAGATATCTGATAAGTAGGTACCTGGGGATTTTGAAAATGGCGGGAACCGACGGTTGCGAAATTATTTGATAATTTTCATTTTCATGTCTACAGTGGTTAATTTTACGTTAAATTAACCAACATCCTTGATGGAGGGATAACCTGCGTAAGGTGTCTGGCAGAGACCGGATGCAAGAGGCCAAGAATCGTGAGCTTTGGGAGAGGCATATGTCCTGCAGTGGACTGACACGGGCTGATGACAAACAACCCAAATATCAACACACAAAATAAAAGCAACAAGTCGTTTTGAAATCCTAAAATAATAAGGCGACCGGTATTTTCTGTTTTAGGTATTATGAATGTAACTCCGCATAATCGGGGCCATGGTTCGGAGTGTCTCTAGATTTGTTGTCTGCGGCTCTGCGTACGCGCATAATATTCGGCGACGTGAACGGCCTCGCCCAAGGTTGTCTACTCACCTAGGGTTAGCTCTAGAATGACGTACGACCCCCATAGACAATTGGATTTAGCTTTCTTTAACGCTAGTAGCATAACGAAAAAGCAACAACTTGGCTATGGAGCGGGTGTACAATCAAAATCATCATCAGTCCACTGCTGGATGTAGGCCTCTCCCAACTGACAGAAAGGTTGGCAAGGAACAAATCCACGCCATGAGGAGGTATGAGGCAGTGCCAAGCGTGCCGGTGTGTACGAGGCGCTGCTAAATGAGGGCCCGGGCACGAGGCAATATGGCTCGAGGCCCTGAAGGGGAGGAGGAAGGTGATGGATGAATGGATGATGAATTGAAGGGAGTGCTCGGGGCGCCAGTCATCATCAATCTAATCGGGAAGCAGCCCACACTACTTTTCCCAGTTCGTGGTCACCCCCCAAGAACTCGTCTACCCTATCGGTTATCGGTTCTACGACAGATGTGACCAGTCCACGGCCACTTCAGCTTGCTGAACCTATTTATTTCCCCTTTGTAAGGGGTTCTAGGTATAATTCCCAGCTGGTAACGTGCTTGTACATGGTCCTACAGTTCTTTCCGAGTGTGCATGGATGTAAATTGTGATCGTGTATGTCACTGCCAGTTTAGCTTACTGGTCATCAGTACCGTCTTTACCATAAGGGCATACGGGGCCCGTGCCCAGGCCCCCATCCTCACGGGGGCCCCGAAATACCTATACACTTTACAAATTATTTTCTATTTTTGCCCATTTATATTTGAGCTGCACTAATAATTACCGCCACCATTTCTAAGTCAAAATGTTAATCGGACACCAGATCAGTTTTTCTTCTAAACAGTGATTTTTTTTTGTCATCTACTTTTTATTTTCCAATAGGGTCCTATATACTTGTGTGCCCAAGGGCCCCGGAATGGCCTTAGGGTTAGCGTACAACGTCACGGCGCGGCGGCCGCCGGCGCACGGCGGACGCTGTAAACCGCGTCTGTGGACGGCGCCGCCCGACACGACGCTATCTACTCAACTATATATATATATATATATATATATATATATATATATATATATATATATATATATATATATATTCAACATATATATATATTCAACTGGTGTTATGTGCATGATAAATAAATTTCTTTTCTTTCTTTCTTTCTTCTTTCTTTCTATCCGCCGGTAACTTGCGCCGTCCGACAACGTGCACCGGTGGCCGGTGCCGATGGACGCCGTGCCGTCGCATGGCTTGGCGTGTCACTGCCGGCCCCTTCTAGCGGTGCACGATGTCGGCCGGCGCCGGTTTCAGGCGGACAGCGTCGTGCCGGCGGTCGGCGCCGGCGCCGTCCACTGGCGCGGTACACGGCGTCGTCTGCCGGCGCCGTTCTGTTGTACGCTAGCCCTAAGACGCTGCTGATCTTAGGTTTCTTAAATGGATTTTAGATGGCTTATGTTTGAAGTATGATTATAGTTTAATTTTGATCAAATATCGTGAACTGACATATGGGATACTGTCATTCTTGACGGCTCTTGTCATTTTGGCAACAAACGTGTGTGTCTATCAAAAGTTATAGAATCCAACATTTGGGCGACATTACTATTGTAATTTTCGCCCGTAAGCAACTCGCCCAGTATCATTAAAGCATGTGGGTCAGTCAGGAAACTCGCCCGCGGACCAGATATTTTGCGACTAAGCCACATTTTATGCCAAAATAAACTGTCGTGTTTTTATATATTTCTTGCATGAAGCAAGGAACCCGACGAAGTATTTCCATTTATGGTTTTTCTAAAATGAAAAGTAGGGTGTTTTAATTTCGGTTTGAAGCAGATTAATATAGCAACCCTACGTGCGCCTGAGTTGATGCAATCTAATATATGGCAGTATAGGAGTTTCCTTTTCCATATTCCGCGCTTTTGTCATTGATTTGATAATGTACGACGTGTTGTTTTGAACCCGACGTGACAAGCCGTGATAATACAAGATAATTTTAGTTTTTTATTTAAATAAGTAAGTACCTAAGTACATAGTATATTGCTTTTACATTATTTATATTTTAAAGATTCTTTGAAAAGCGCGCGAAACGCCATTAGCTACTTATTTGTGAAAACTCTAATTAAATAGTTTCCGTGGTATTTAGTGATTAATGATCACGTTAAGTTAATCAGGAGATGTCCGCGAACGTTTCTATTAATTGGAGTGCTCGAAAGAAGCCGTGTTTGTGAAGTTTTGTGCTCTTAGCAAGGTTTTCTTGCATAATTCGATGATTGCGTGGATCGTTGAGTTATTTCGTTTAGGGGTTTGGGAGGGTTGTGCGTAGGTTTAGGTTAGGTTATCTTCGAATATATGTATGTATTTATAAGAATTCAGACATTCTATTAACATCAGACCAGGCTGTATGCCCTAGTTGGCCTTGGCTTTCCCTCTGGGAATAATTTATTTAAAAAAAATATCCATTTATCATTTAGATTTTCGTTTCGCATAGCGCATATGCAAGAAAATATCAAAACATATGAAAAAGGAACGCGTCATCAATTAAAAACTTGCGATTGACGGTGGGGAGAATCTGTCATTGTCATTTGAACGTTTGTAAGAGCGTGCTCAAGCTAAACTCGCGCTCAAAACAGTCTATGAATCTCGGCCTTAATGTTCTATTTATAACCTGTTTGCGCACATCTAAAAATGGGCATTGGATTACAGCTTATGAATTGACGTGGGAATTAGGCCTCTGTAGCGATGCCCGGATTTCCCGGGTAATATGCGCAATATTTTCCGGGTAATATTCCTGGTATATTCCCGGGTTTGAAGGGCGTGATTTGCCCGGGCCTCAAGGACGTCCGCTGTTTTCTAATTTCTATTTACCTGTTGATTTATTAACGAGCCTTCGAAGATGATTTCATCTCTCCTATACATTTGTATAGGAGATAAATTATTATTTTGGACAACAAATAACATTTTATATTAAGAGCGTTCCATGAGCCAACTAGCGCCGCCAATCTTAAAAAAATCATATCTTCCAATATAATCAATTTTATTAAAAAAGCTATGTTCACATTGTTTATTGCTATAAATATTATTTTTTAAATGCTTAGATATTTGTAACGTGATGCAATGTAGGTAAGTTGTAGTTCACAAATGTGCCAGAAACGGCCGTTTTTCGCAATTATGTGAACTACAACTTACCTACATTGCATCACGTTACAAATGAGCATTTAAAAAATAATATTTATAGCAATAAACAATGTGAACGTAGCTTTTTTAATAAAATTGATTATATTGGAAGATATTGTTTTTTTAAGATTGGCGGCGCTAGTTGGCTCATGGAACGCTCTTAAGGGCCTGATATGAGCCAACTAGCGCCGCCAATCTTAAAAAAATAATATCTTCCAATATCCAGAATTTGAATTACGCATTATCCATGCTCGGTGAATAAGTTAGAACATGATGAAAAAATTCTTGCCGTGGGCAGGACTTGAACCTGCGAACTTGTCATTCCGTGACACGCTCTTACCAACTGAGCCACCACAGGCCACGCCACGCCCACCGAAAATCTTCATCGCTTTATACATACTTAAAGGGTATGTTACGCAAATAAATACTTAAAGGGTATCTATATTCCAATATAATCAATTTTATTAAAAAAGCTATTTACAAAATGTTTATTACGATAAATACTAATTTTTAAATGCTTATTTATAACGTGATTCAATGTCGGTAAGTTGTAGTTCGCATAATTGCGAAAAACGGCCGTTTTTGGCACATTTGTGAACTACAACTTAGCTTGTCGCAATTATGCCATGTATTGTATATTGAAAAATAGTATTCATCCTAATAAACATTTTGTAAATACCTTTTATTTTTTCAAGATTGGCGGCGCTAGTTGGCTCTATGAAGGCTCTTAAGTGCTTAGCTACAAGTGACAAATGTCAGCTATTCAAAGTGGACATATTTATTATTGAAGTCTTATGGTATTAATTCATATTACAATCTTTGCTATTTAGTTATCATTTCGCCAAAGTTAAAAACTTAAACTTAGTAAAATGGGGTTCTCTTGAAAATTTCGGGAAACGACAGTTGCAAAATTATTTGATAATATTTATTTTAATGTCTACAGTGGTTATTTTGTGTTTAATATCACGTTAAATTATTCAGAAAATGTTCGCGAGTGACAGTATGGTGAATTTATTGGATAATTGTAGCAAGATCTGAAGTTTCAAGCTTTTATCAAGAGTCCCGCTACAAGCTCGGGAGTGAACGTGACTGTCGAGCTGCTTCGTCCATGGTGAAGACGCTACGGCGACTCCTCTGGATGAAGACATGAAGACGCGGCTACCCAGGGTGAAGACGCTACTACGACTCCTCTGGAGGAAGATAGAAGACTATTATATATTGAATTTTCTGTAACATGAAATTGGCAAATGACGAACTATCGAGTCCATTAATAAAATAAATAAATTTATCTAGTTCTGCAAAAAACGTGACGTAAGCAACTGTTCCATATTGTAACAAAAACCGAATAAATGTATGAGAATGAGCATAATACGAAGCAAATATAACGAATCATCATCATCATCAGTCTATTTATATTGCCCCACTGCTCGGGCACAGACCTTCCCTTACATCGAGGGAGCTCGGGCCATAATCCACCACGCGGGCCCAGTGCGGGTTGGCGGATTTCACATGCCTTAGATTTTTTTCTTCTTCTTCTACGGCATGCAGGTTTCATCACGATGTTTTCCTTCACCGTTTTGAGAGCACTCGGTAGATGTACGTAAGTTTTTCCGTCGAAAAAACCGAGGATAACTCATTGGTACATGGCTGCCCTAGCTGGGAATCGAACCTGGGACCTCCATATTGCAAGTCCATTGACCCAACCACTGAGCCACCGAGCTCTTCAAGTAAATATAACGAATAATAAAAAGAAATCATTCTCAGAACTAGACCTAGCCTAATTCCTGTGTAGAATTCCTAAATACCTAGGCATTTCGCAAAAAATAGGAACCGCTTCCGTTTTTTTCGAACAATGGTCGTACGTGAGGGGAATTGGCGCTAATTCAACACTTATTTGGGCGAATGGCTTGTTTGATAGCTATCTGATGTCTTTGATTACAACGGAGGTGCCTTAAATGATGCCTAGGTATCTCTCTTCAATTACGGGGACTAAGGATGAGACTAAGGGGAAAGCTAAGGATTTTTGGCATACAATTACCTACTATCACTTTTTAAACTTTCACGGTTTGTATACATTACATATTAATTACATAAAACATATACTTAATATTATTATATTGGTATATGAACTGTATTTTGATTGTATTGTAATTTTATTTTATTTAATAATTGTACATTCAATACTTCAATACTTCATTTATTCAACCTTAGGAGCTCTAGGGAACACTTGGTTATGTCATACATAATGTAATAATTTACAATAATATAAGGTACAGAATACAAACTAGGTTACGGCTGGATGCACGAACAGAGAAACAGGGCAAAGAACCGACCCATGGGATATGAACTAATTGCGGCTGTAAAGAGGCCTTGTCAATGTTTTACAATTTAGAGCAAGTTTTTAATGGATTCACAATAATAAAATTAATTGCACTGAATGTCAAAGTAAGTTTCTGTAAAAATAAATGAATTTAATTTAAATAACATAAAAATAATAGTCGGCTGTAAAGTGGCCACGTCATTAAATAAACAAGTTCAAATGTCAGGAAATATGCGGCTGTAAAAGGGCCGGCCGTGTCAAAAATATAATACTACATGTCAAACAATTCGTAATATAGGCATGTCAAGAATATAATTGGAAATAATTGATTATGTTTGATTAGTTTTTGACTAAAATATTTTATTACTATTGTATGGATACAATTTCGCTTTGGAACTTAATCTGTAATTGAATTGAATTGAAAATTGAATTGATGCAAAGTATAGCGTAAACAAAAAGACTTCAACGCGCACCGTTGTACTTCAGCAAACGGATATAAATCCAATTTAGTCCGAAAACCTACCCCAACAGTGTATATTTACGTAAAACCTTAGGACACCTACGAGCAGTTACGTAAGTCCTATACGCGTGACGTAAGCGTCCTATAGATAGGACGCGGAAAACAATATGGCGGATGTCCTAACTTACTTTATGTAATGCTGCGCCCCTTTAGGCCATGGCTATGTTAAGGCTTCGTATGCGCGTATTTTCAGTTTTTCTACGAAGGCTACGACACTACTGTAATTAAACGTCTGAAATAAATATACAGCTGTTAAGAATCCTAAAATCTAATGGAATTGGTATTAGAAAAGATGATGATGACGATGGAAATGCTATAAGGCTGTATGATCTTTTGGCGCATTTGCCTTACTAAAAAACGCAACAACAACTGTCATTCTCACTCTCGTGGTTCGCCTTTCGCGCGAAAAACCGGTGGTGGTAATTGTGATTCGAATTGGTCAAAGATGTGGTGCTCATTGATGTAACTCAGAGAATATTGATGTGGGCAGTGTGGCTGTGGGATGGTTCAGGTGGGCCTATCTTTGTGACGACAGCGGAGCTGCAATTCGGTGAGATCAATCCAATCTAGTATTCCTTGCCATCTCCCAGAGACCATACCTCGTAGGATGGCTGCCTTTTACACAGCAATCTTGGGGTGTCCATTTAGAGATAGATGAATACCGATACACGATTGGACAAACTTCGCTCGATAGAAATAAATGGCAAACATACCCCTTCCATGTCTTTTAAAATGAAAATTATATATAAACCGAAATAGTTACTCATACAAACTATATATCAAAATGTAGGGTATTATAAATACGAGAGCTTGTTTTAAAAAAAATGATTTTTGTTGGCGTATTTTTATTACCCTGCCAAAAGTTCATCCAACATTCATAAAAATACGAATATCGAGGCACTGCGCCGTGCTCTTCACTCCGCTATTGTGTGACATAATTTTACGCTTGCAAATGACAATGCCAGATTCTGCCCCACCATCAACCGCAAGTTGTACAAGATAACGAATAAATGTAAAAATATATCTCCGTTTTTTATTAAAATTATTGGTTTAAAATAAAATTTTGTACAAGTTGCGACTCGAAAAAAACAGCTTAATAAAGAATTCAGAAAATAATAAGAAATCGAAGCGAATTATTATTTTTTTTGTTATTCTTCTATGGGAGTTGCGAGTAGTAGAAAATGATACTGATTATGATTATGCAATATGACACCTGTAATAAGTCCCCAACAAAATGATAGGTACAGCTTAAATTGTCACGTAGTTTTGTGGGTGGGGCAAAGCTCCATTGAAATGTGGCAACTTTTGTACCGATTTGATGTCTATTGGGTAAGTAGTCTGTGGTATCAAGCTACGAGTATCACCCGCTCGCGCTCCCGCTACCGCTTACCAGCATGTCCTCTACAGGCATGACATCATCATACCGCGCCGGAGCGGGGCAGGTTTCCCTAAAAACTGAAGGAATCAAATACATATAACGCAACATATTATACAGGGTGTTATTGAAGTCATTCGACAAATTGAAACTGGGAGTTGTACTCATGATAAATGTGAAATTGGATAGGTTTTTTAGTAAATCATAACTCCAAAAAAAAATTTAACTGAGTATAACACAGTCACAAGTAACACCTTAGAAATGACCATTCATAATTCATTTATTGCATATCACACACATATTAGGTACGGTGGAACACAGAGAAAGGTGTATAGGAGAGTTTTTAAGGTTGAGATTTTCTCAAAAACTACTTGACCTATTGCAAAAATTCTTTCACTGTTTGATAGATAAAAGTTAAAACTATGTAACTGTAAAATAATTATTAAATTCGGTCCAGTAGTTTTTGAGAAAATCTCAACCTTATTGAGACCCCCTGTATACTTATATCTGTCGTCGACTGTACGTCACTAGTTGGCTAACATTCGGCGGTATCGGTCGGTATAAATAAATACAAATACTAATACTCGGTTCGGTGGTTAAATCGTGCAATAATATTATACTTTGTGTATTGTGAACTGTGGTTTAAGCACATTTGAAGACAATTTACGCTTCTACTACTACACCATTGAAAGCTAGAGCTGCCGCCGCCTGCACCCTGCACGTATGAGGGTGAGTGGGCAGGCACTCTAGGTGCGCAAACAATTTCTTCGTCACCTTAGAAATGACCATTAGGTCAAATAGTAGTGAAAAATGAAAATACCTTAAAATGTAAAAAAAAAACTCCAAAGCAGTAACGATGCACATCAAATTAATATTTGATGTCGAAATTATTGTAAATAATTTTCCTTTTTTTCCACAAATTGTTTAATTTACTTAAACGCTGTGCAGAATTAATGTATGTGACAAGCCTAACCATCTATTTAATTTTGTCGAATGAATCCATGGCCATCCTGTAGATAGAGGCCCGATACGCAATAACATTGAAATACTAGGGTGAGGGCACGGCAAAGTGTTAGGGTGTAAGCATACCTGTACGATCGACGTTGGGCGATGCCAATGCAATCGTTCCACGTCGATCAGTGCACTTGTTAATAACATTACGTACGTACATTGTGTAATCTTGTTTTGGCATGCACTATTTTAAATTTAATGTTATCATTGTGTACTTAAATACTGTAAGATTATCTGATAAATAAATAAATTACAGGTATGGAAAATTAAATGCTTTTCATTATTTTTACAAAATAGGCACACATAACATGATGATCAATTGTCAAAACAAAATTGAAATTAGTCGTAAAATACAATTATTACAGGCATTTAGAAAAGCTGAATTAGAAAGAGACAGCAACTATACAGTCAAGACACGAAGTATTGTGACCGTGACGTCATAGTTAAGTAGCGCCATACAAACTACAAACATACCTACTAAGAAGCCCCTTTACCACAAGCTTGCTATTTTGCTAAAAAGAGAAGGAGCGTCTCCTAACCACTTACGGTATTAATTAAAATATCTAAAACCAATTTTGAGAGTGAGCTCTCTCTTACAACTGTCACATTTCGACTTTTGATAGATAGTTAGAGCGAGCCTTACGCTAAATCGACAATAAATTGAATCAATTTGAAATTTTGAAGGATCAACCGTCGTTTATTACGCTAAAATAATCAGGGGTGCTAGCACGCGCACTGTTAGCGATCGACGCAACGCCGCGGAGCTGTCAAACTAATGTCAAACGCCTTGTAAACACGTCAGTATGACACACAGACCACTTACCCCATAGACATGAAATCGGTACAAAGCAAGCGAAAAATTCTGTCAAGCGATAGGCGCTATTAGACGAAGCGGGGGGCAGGGGCGCCATATTAAACCCGTTTCGATATCTCAAGGTTACGCGTGTCGCGAAGCAATTTTGCGCTCATGTGCGGGCAGAAACGAGCGCCCTCCTGTTACAGGTCTATGGGGTAAGTGGTCTGTGGTATGACAGCTCCGCGACGTTACGCCGATCGCTAACGCTGGCGCGTGCTAAAAGGGCTGTGAATGCTGTGATCAACATCGATTGTTGGTGTATCTTTAATCATCAGTCGTCATGAGTTTTTACACCAAACGATCGACGTTGAGCAGGTATAACTACACCCTTATGTTAGAGTACGTATGGATTTGCATTTACGAGTTATGCCCGGTGTTCGGCACCCGGTGCTGACTGCGACGCAAGTTGATCGCCCGGGGGGTGAAGCACTCATCTCCCGGGACTCCTTCGGTGTAGGGGGCACCGGTAGGGTACTGAGGAGATCCCGGAGCACTTAGAAAAGCGTGAGGTTGGCCATCGAGGGATTTTAGTGGGATTTTTTTTACAAATCCCGGTATTTTAATTCGCCGTTAAGCGAGGCGTCTCGCTTGCTCTTACGCGATGTAGCATATGAACGACAGAGACAGTTGCATTTAGGTTTAGACTTAGTGTTAAAGATATAGCTACAGTAAGAAGTATTCATAAATGCGATATTAAAAGAATAAATTTGATGTAATTGTATAGCTATGTCGTTTATTTATTTAAATTCAATTTCGTTATTTAGGTATTACTGGAAGAAATCCCTCTTTAGAGATAAGCAACACCTACATTAGTTTTTAGTTTTAATATATATATCTTCCTTCGTGTACGGTGGAACACAGAGAAAGGTGCACAGTAGAGTTTTTAAGGTTGAGATTTTCTCAAAAACTACTTGACCTATTGCAATAATTATTTCACTGTTCAATACATAAAAGTTAAAACTATGTAACTGTAAAATAATTATTAAATTCGGTCCAGCAGTTTTTGAGAAAATCTCAACCTTATTGGGGCCTCCTTTATACTTATCCTCTGTCTTCGAATAATAACTTTAGAAGCAACCCCTTAATATATAAAAATCCTATTTTATTTAGGTATCGAACTACACCTAAAGCCATTTTGTAAGTACCGTATATTCGTATAACACAATATGATAAAGAAAATGATTCTATGATAAAGAAAAAGTCAACATCAGAGCCGGCATACAACGTCACGGCGCGGCGCCCCGTGCCGTCGCATGGCTTAGCGTATCACGACGTCTGCCGGCACCGTCTACAGTGCGCGAGGCGTAAGCTCAGGTTTGCATTTGTGTGATAGCGGTACAAGAGGTGAAGTGCGGTGCGTGCGCGGCAGGGTGTATTTTGTTGCGTTTGTATTTGTATGCGTAGAACGCGTCGCGCCTCAGGCCGAATATCACTCTATACTATCTGTGTGCACTCGCACAAATGCAAACCTGAGCTTACGCCTCGCGCACTGTACCGGCGCACGATGTCGGCCGGCGCCGGTCACAGGGGCGGACAGCGTCGTGCCGACGGGCGGACGGCGCGGTACACGGCGTCGTCCGCCGGCGCCGTTCTGTTGTACGCTAGCCCTTACAGCCGATTACGCACTTAAGTCTAGAAAAATAACTATAAAGTAAACAAAGGGGTTCTCTTGAAAATGGCGGGAAACGACGGTTGCGAAATTATTTGATAATTTTCCTTTTAATGTCTACAGGTCACGTTAAATTAATCAGAAAATGTTCGCGAATGACAGTAAGGTGAAGTTATTGGATTATTTATGCAAGATCTGAAGTTTCAAGCGTTTATCAAGAGTTCCCGCTACAAGCTCGGGAGTGAACGTGACTGTCGAGCTGCTTCGTCCAGAGTGATGACGCTACGGCGTCTCCTCTGGAGGAAGACATGAAGACGCGGCTACCCAGGGTGAAGACGCTACTGCGACTCCCCTGGAGGAAGATGGAAGACTATTGAATATATTGAATTCTCTGTAATATGGCATTGGCAAATGACGAACGGTCGAGTCCATTAATAAAATAAAGTAAACAAAATGAACAGCGCGTAACCTTGACCGCCCTACTTTTGTGTCTGAAATACCTTTACTCCCCAGACCTACTAACGGTGCAGACGGGTTCTGTATAAAATCTAGAAATAGCTCATAAACTTAAGCCTAAGGATAGGTCAGTTTAAGGACGGGTGCCTACGCTTGTTAAAACTTTACGTCACCCAGGCTCGGATCTAGGGGAACAAACCTGGGCGGCTGTTTCAGGGGGGCGCCGGTTAACTATAAAGGTGTAGTGGGCTTTTGAAAATGGCGGTTGCGAAATTATTTGATAATTTTAATGTCTACAGTGGTTATTTTGTGTTTAATGTCACGTTAAATTATTCAGAAAATGTTCTCGAATGACAATTAGGTGTAATTATTGGATTATTCATGCAAGATCTGAAGTTTCGAGCTTATTATCAAGAGTCCCACTACGAGCTCGGAAGTGAACGTGACTGTCGAGCTGCTTCGTCGTTCGTTAAGGTGGAAATGGACAGAATGCCTAAACTGTGTAATAACTTTAAATCACGTTTAAGGCTACGCACACCATAGAGTTTAGAAATACATCTTATTTGTTTTCCTAAGGTTACCTACCGTTTGCTATGTCACACAAATGAAAAAATAATAAATATGGTAATAAAGACTGCAATTACAATTATTATCCCGAGCACATATGACACCTAATAGGTGTGTAAAGAGCCTGGGTGACGTAAAGTTTTAACAAGCGTAGGCACCCGTCCTTAAACTGACCTATCCTTAGGCTTAAGTTTATGAGCTATTTCTAGATTTTATACAGAACCCGTCTGCACCGTTAGTAGGTCTGGGGAGTAAAGGTATTTCAGACACAAAGTAGGACGGTCAAGGTTACGCGCTGTTCATTTTGTTTACTTTATTTATTTTATTAATGGGCTCATACATACTTGTGAGGTAATTTTACCAATTTTATTGACATCGAACTGTGGAGAGAGGGGCGCCACGCCACTATAAAGTCAAGTCCTGCCCTGGTTAGAAAACATGGTAGATTCGGTGCTGCGTCACACTAACAAAACGGCGGAGTGTGGGAGCGGTTTTATAACTTTTTCAGTGTCAGTATTTTGTTGTGTCAGGAAAAGTTAGGTAGATGACAAAGTAGGGACAAATTGAGAAGACCTATAGGGAATTAGGTAAACTAATTTGAGTAATTTAGTCACAGCAATGGCTCAATAGCTAAGGGGTGAGACTAGTGTTGCCAGACCTACGGGAAAATCCGTAGATCTACGGAAATCAACGGCAAATCTACGGTTATTTTCCTCAACAAAGCCACATAAAAATACAACGAAGCCACTGATCTCCTATAAACAACTAGATACACATAGGTCTTACTGAAACAATAAAAAACGTCCAAATAAGGGTCCATTGTTAACGTCCAAATAATGTCCAATAAAGCATAAGTTATACAAATAACACTCATTATCAAATTCACCTAACAAGTTATAAATGTAAGTAAGCGTAAAGCGCCACTTCATGTAATATTCAGACCGGAAACGACACCACGGAGCGGCGGGGTGGGGGGAGGAAGGCAGGGGGCCAGTGGGGAGGGGGGGGGGGATATATATATATATAAGACTTGAATGACAAAATTAGAGAGTACAACAGGAAAAACAAAGAATGCGTAGAAGATTGCGAGATACGATGAATTTGGAGGAGGTGTGTCTAATAGCGGCGTAGATGGAATTCCGTCTGACGGGCTGATTATGTTGGAAATGAATGTAGGACTTCACAAATCTTAATCACTAAACACCAGGTAAGTTGGCCGAGAGATTTGTGGTCGAGTGGTCGACTTCACACCTACCTTTTTTCAAAAGGTGGCTGCTCGACCGTCGGCCGAAATTTGTGCGGTCGAGCTGCCACCCAACTCGATAATTAGGTATACCACAGCCCAAATCAAGTGTCTTATAGCATTTCAGCTGATCACAGTCCTGTTACGCATAATATTTTAAGTTAGCTCTAAGTGTATAAATAAGGTCACCTTGTATGTGTAATATGCGTAATAAATATTTTTCATTTCATTTCTTATTTTGTAAACTACCCTCCCCTATTAACATTTTAAGCTATTCTGTGGTTATTGCATAGTTATTTATACATCATTAGATCGGATTACTTTATTTTCACAATGATGAAGAAATTCAATCAATCAGTTCCTTCAGTTTTACATCACAACAGGTAATTAGACGATCATATTTGTTTAATACTCAATATATTTATTGCATTCCATAAGTTATAATACAGATGTTCACATACTTAACATTAAAATGTTACAATGTTCTTTATGGACCTTGTTTAGGCACTCTAGCAATACAAGAGAGAGACGACATTTCTTCTTCAAATATAAAGTAAATTGTAATAACTAAGAAGTACTACTAGGTAGCGATTGTTTATTATATTTTCTCATTTAGAAATTCCTCTACTCTGTAATAGCATTTAGCATGTAGGTGTTGTTTTAGCAGGCGTGTAAATGTTTTTTCATTTGTTGCATTTTTTATTTCGTTTGGAAGATGATTATATATTTTTATGGACATGTTCAATGTACCTGATAAGTGGAGATTCAACCGAGAGATTGTAACTGGTAGGGTAGGGCGGGGCTAAAAGGTCCATTTTGCGTATATTGAGTCATAACTACGTACGTTTAAGGTTCCTGTGAAAGACTTTAATAATAATAGAAAGCTTAATCCTTCACCTATAAGTAGCAATAGTCGAATACGGCCAGAATTTACCAATGCGCCAAATATGGGCAATACAAAATGTTATGTCGAACGGACCTTTTTACCTCGCAGGTGGGGTAAAAAGGACCAGTCATGGGGTAAAAAGAACCAAGACAACTAGATCATATTTTGTGGTCAAATATAGGACATAAATAAAAGTAAATAATCTTTATGTTTATTCAGAAAATCAACAGATATATTGAGACTCTATATATTATCTATTTAGCACTGGTTATTAAGTTTTATAATTATGGCACAGTTAAAATCAGTCTTAATAACAAATCTTAAAATAACTCTTTGGTCACAAAACCCACAACATCTTGATAAAGTTAAATTATCGGTAACATCTTTAGCAACATTATTTATTTTAAAAATTTAAGAAAAGTTAATAAAAAAATTATTATTAATCTTCATCAGACTGACAGTTCCTACATTCAAATGCAAGAGATGATGAGTGATGTTTGGCACACTTATCGTGGGCCCAACCTTTACAGGCACTGCCTTGAATCCAGCCTTCTCCAGCAACGCTGTCAGCATATGACTCGCAGCATTCCAAACAGAAGCATTCTTTTTCTTCAGAACTCGAGCTCCTATCTTTTTCTTGTAAAACCTTTATTTTTACTTGTTTATTTTTATTTTTGTCTTGTAAAACCTTTATTTTACTTGTTTATTTTTATTTGTATCTTTGTCTTGTAAAATCTTTTTTTCACTTGTTTATTTTTCAATATGACAGCATTTTTACGAGAGACCATTTTCTTCTTCTTTTTATTTTCTTGTTCCAAAGACAACGCTTCCTTTTCGGGTGTGTCTGTTAATATGGCTGTCTTTCGTCGTTTCCTGTTGGTAACTATACGAGCTGCAGCCCGAGGGAAAGGCCTAATTCCGGAGAAAATGTTGATAGCGGAGCAAACAAGGATGAAGCTGACGTTGATGGCTGAGGCTCAATGTTTAAAAATGGAACTGTTGTTAATGGCAGATATCCTTTTTCAACAGCAGCTGTAGAAGACAATGATGGGTCATTTGAGGACAGCAAAACTTAGGCGGTAGAAAACTGAGGCTTTACTGTAGACAGCTGTGTAGGAGATACAGGAGATATACTTGCTGAAATAACTGCTGCAACTTCTGGTTCGGAAGATATTAACAAACTTGGTGAACCTGGAGAGATAGATTTTTGTAATTTCGCATCCTGTAAATAAAATAGAAATTACATAAAATCAAAACAGTTCGTGGGGTTAAAAGGTCCACCTCGGTCCTTTTTGCCCCAGTGGTAGGTGGACTGCTCTTTTAGGTTAGGTAGAAAAACAAAGCGATACAAACAAAAAACAATGTCACTACGTGAAACTTGATACCACTAACCATTTATAAAGAGAAGTTATGCTTCGTATGTTTTCAAATATAACCGTGAGACTAAAACTAAGTAAAATCTAAAACATTACTTACGTGTAATTTTCGCACTGCGTGCGCGTGCACCCTCAACGGCTCTAGGGAACTCACTGCGCAAGGCGGCATGCGAACCCGTCCCCCGCCCACTTCATACACCGGTCACTCCGTTGTCTAACGGACATTTAGTTTCGGAGATAGGCATGGTGGACCTTTTTACCCGCGGACCTTTTAGCCCCGCCCTACCCTACTAGTTTTGTTTTGCGGTTTGATCTGAGTGGATATTTAGTTTACAAAATAAGACACTTGATTTGGGCTCCGGTATACCTACTATGAATTAGAATTTGTGTGCTTTTCTAGCATTTCTACATTTCTACTACATAATACGTCTCTATGATTCTACCACAACTCTATATCTTGTCTCTACGTTATTTAGACTGTCGTCAGAAGGGTCAAGTCCGATATAAACGACATCGTTTCTTTGTTGCGACCTTTTATTGCAATTTTATTTCTTTGTTTTTATATGAATTTTATTTCATCGATTTCACGGCTTTACTTTTATGTTAGGGTTCATCAAATAAAGTATTTTAAGTATTATTATGTTGATCTATTTATTATTTATTTATTTTATTAATGGACTCGACAGTTCGTCATTTGCCAATGTCATGTTACAGAAAATTCAATATATTCAATAGTCTTCTATCTTCCTCCAGGGGAGTCGCAGTAGCGTCTTCACCCTGGGTAGCCGCGTCTTCTTGTCTTCATCCAGAGGAGACGCCGTAGCGTCATCACTCTGGACGAAGCAGCTCGACAGTCACGTTCACTCCCGAGCTTGTAGCGGGAACTCTTGATAAAAGCTTGAAACTTCAGATCTTGCCTCTACCTCGAAACTTCAGATATTGCTCAAATCATCCAATAACTTCACCGTACTGTCATTCGCGAACATTTTCTGATTAATTTAACGTGATATTAAACACGAAATAGCCCCCGAGACATTAAAAGGAAAATTATCAAATAATTTCGCAACCGTTTCCCGTCATTTTCAAGAGAACCCACTGCGACCTTAAATGTCTGTAGTGACCATCATCATTACTATCAGCCATTGATCTCCTATAAACAACTAGATACACAAAGGTCTTACTAAAGCAATTTAAAAAAACGTCCAAATAAGGGTCCGTTGTTAACGTCCAAATATTGTCCAATAAGCAAATGATTCGTTTGGACCTTTCTTTGCGCTCACACATGGTAAAGTTGAACACAGGTGTTTTACCCGCGGATATATCGCAGTTCCCGTGGCTCGCTAACAATGGCACGAGGTGGAACACCGCAGGAAGTTTAGTCGGTATTCCGCCCCTTCAGGGCGGCGAGCCCGACATAATCAACCCCGGGCGTGATGGTACACGTAAACGTGTTTTACCTGGGACAAAAAGTCGCCTCTACCATGAAGAATGTAACGTCATTGTAACAAGTATTGGTATATTACTAGCATACGCCTGCGTTATAGCATGCATGTAGTTAACGCTTGCATTACAACCTAGTCATAAAACAGGGCATCATGTGCTTCTACCACGGAGCAGGTCACGTTATTATAACAAGTGTTGGTACGGTGGAACACAGAGAAAGGTGTACAGGAGAGTTTTTAAGGTTGATATTTTCTCAAAAACTACTTGACCTATTGCAAGAATTCTTTCACTGTTTGATAGATACAAGTTAAAACTGTGTAACTGTAAAATAATTATTAAATTCGGTCCAGTAGTTTTTGACAAAATCTCAACCTTATTGAGGCCCCCTGTGTACTTATCTCTGTCTTCGACTGTGCCTATCTTTTTTTTCTCGTGTGGTTTAGTTTAGTGATCAAACCTATTTGTCAGAGTTATTCAGGCCGCCCGTAGGCCTCTGCCGTGGCCTCACGACTGCTGCCGAGCGACAGCAACCGGGACCAACTGCTTAACGTGTGCCCCGAGGCACGGAGCGGCTCAGATGAAAGTGTCACTAGCGGTCACCCAGCCAGGTTCTGACCTCGCCCAACGTTGCTTAACTTGCACGATCGTTTTCAACGTGTACTCGCAATTGGACAACGAGACCCTCTACTCTAGTACTAGTACGCCCTTATACAGCCGCAATCATTTATGTAAGTTAAATGT
The DNA here is from genome assembly GCA_963506565.1 of Tachystola acroxantha. Classification (NCBI taxonomy): domain Eukaryota; kingdom Metazoa; phylum Arthropoda; class Insecta; order Lepidoptera; family Oecophoridae; genus Tachystola; species Tachystola acroxantha. The sequence goes on from OY735879.1 coordinate 13,578,170, forward strand.
TCTTATATTTTGAATTTTATTTGTGACAATGCCCCTATATAGCAGCTATTTTCTTATTTTATCTTTCGAATTATTGGGTCATTTAATAAATACATGGATTTTTTATATATAATTAAAATATAACTAAATTGGATCAAGTGTTACCTACACTTATCAAAGATTTAAATCTCTGATGTGAGTTCTATTCTTCGCCTAAATAAGTTTGGCGCCCGGTTTCATTGTACGATACCAAATTGTTGTTGACATAATCAAGTGCTCTGTAATGTTCCGTATGGTTAGATATATAGTATATGAGTATATGCCTGCGTTATAGCATGATGCATGTAGTTAGCGCTTGCATTACAACCTATAGTCACAGTACAGGGCGTCAGGTGCTACCACGGAATGGGTCTCGTTATTGTAACAAGTGTTGGTCAAATTGTCGAAATTCAGGTGTAATGCGAGAATCTATACTGAGCTATATAGATTCTTGCCAAATGACATTGCCACATTTCAATGGAGCTTTGCCCCACCTACAAAACTACGTGACTATTTAAGCTGTACCTATCATTTTGTTGGGGACTTATTACAGGTTTCATATTGCATAATCATAATCAGTATCATTTTCTACTACTCTCGCAACTCCTATAGAAGAATAACAAAAACAATGAATAAATCGCTTCGATTACTTACTATTTTCTGAATTCTTTAAGCTGTTTTTTTTTCGAATCTCAACTTGTACAAAACTTTATTTTAAACCAAAACGGAGATATTTTTACATTTATTCGTGATGACGCTACGGCGACTCCTCTGGATGAAGACAAGAAGACACGGCTACCCAGGGTGAAGACGCTACTGCGCCTCCCCTGGAGGAAGATAGAAGACTATTGAATATATTGAATTTTCTGTAACATGACATTGGCAAATGACGAACTGTCGAGTCCATTAATAAAAATAATAATACTTTTCTCTGAGTTAGGGCTCAGAGAAACGAGCGACAGTGCGTCGCGCGAAAGCTCGCGACACCTTTCGCGGAGGGTTGCCAGCTGTCACGCGACCCTCAGCGACGCAACGACAACGTCGCGAAAGGTGTCGCTCTACACAATGTCGCTCGTCTGTCTAAGGCCTTAGTGTCTGGGACTGTCCCATATGCGTACTATTACAAGGAAGGTGGCAGTATTGCAGCCGTGAGTGCCTACAACAGTAGTTACAAGCCCATTCCCCACGTACCTCCACGGTGGCCGAGCGAAGGCATGCTCGCGGGGTGGTCTCCTCGGTTATTGAACTCACTCCAATTACTCCCCGTCCCCCGCCCCCCACTCCCCCCAGAGTCCCTACGGCCGCATGGCACGCGAGGTGATAAAACGTTGCGTTTTTTAATGACCCTCGAAATGTCAATACGCCTGCGGTTTGTATTGAAGTCTGAGTGCCGCATGAATGACCGCCAGTAATGACGTTATGCGTTGCATGGCATGGCTGGTAATTAACGTATTTAAGTACTCGCTAGCGAACGAACTTTGAAGAAATTCATGGTAGGGCAAACTGAGGCTGTTTCGATTTCCTTACTCGTCGCTTTTTCTCCTCAGCAGAGGAGTAAGTTTAGGCCCAAAATCGGCCTTTCTTTATTGCAAGTAAGCACGTTGTGTACATTTTTGCACGTCAACATATTTTTTGAATTTACATTTACACCACTTTGCAAGGAAAAGGTGCCAACGCTGAGGAGAAAAAGTGGCAAAAAACTCTCAGCAGCACATCTTTTAAAATAATGATAATGCAATTACTTATTAACTATATTAGGATAACTACTATTTTTTAAATGCTTATTTATAACGTGTATAAATTTCGGTAAGTTGTAGTTCGCATAATTGCGAAAAACGGCCGTTTTTGGCATATTTGTGAACTACTACTTAGCTTGTCGCAATTATGCATGTATTGTATATTGAAAAATAGTATTTATCCTAATAAAGATTGTGTACATAGCTTTTTTTAATAAAAATGATTAAATTGGAAGATATTATTTTTTTAAGATTGGCGGCGCTAGTTGGCTCATGGAAAGCCCTCGAAATACATTAAATTATTGTTTTTTTTCATCATATTTTGTGATCAGTAAATATAAAGAAAGAAAATCATACTTATTGACGTATTTTACCGATCACAGCTGGCCCAGAAAGGCAGAAAGTTTCATCGTGTTATTCTTATTAGTTTTAGATTGGAGTTACGCTAGAACGGTTTTCGTGAGACTAAACTTTTTCAGTGCAAAAAGTCGCTCTTTCCGGGGGTTTCCCGCGAACATGCCAACGAGTTCAATGACCCCGTAGTAAATAAAGTAGGACGCACACTTTCACAGTCTCTTGTTTTCTATACTTTGAATGGTAGAAGGGGTCGGTGGGGCTTTTGGAAATGACGGTTGCGACATTATTTTATAGTTTTCAGTTTAATGTCTACAGTGGCTATTTTGTGTTTAATACAACGTTAAATAAATCAGTAAATGACAGTATGATTATTTGTGCAAGATCTGAAGTTTCGTGCTAAAGTCAAGAGTCCCGCTACGAGCTCGGGAGTGAACGTGACGTCGAGCTGCTTCGTCCAGATTGACGACGCTACGGCGACTCCTCTGGAGGAAAAGAGAATAGTATGCTATCTTGAATAGTCTGTAACGTGACATTGGCAAATGACGAACTGTCGAGTCCATTAATAAAATAATAATGGATCTCTAGTTAGGATGTAAAACCATATAATGTACGTGCTCTAAGTGCATTATGTCACAAAAAAAAACGCCTAAATGGCGTGGGCTTAACACGGGTTCAGTTTAGCCCGCGGTTGGTGCAAGTGTTTTTCCTCTCAAGTTATTTTTTACTAGGTTTATTGGCACTACAGTCATACGAGAGACAAAAACTTCTGTATTTATAATATTACTATAAAGTAAATATGCTTAAACTAATATTTAGACAGGTGACTGACTGCTAAGAGCACATTTGTAGATACATTTATATTTTGCAACAAACAACTGCGGGTGGTCCTGGATATTTGACAAGTGATTATTTCGCCGCGATCTCTATGGAAAGAGATTTTCGCGTATTTATTTTTTGACTTTTCATACATTTCGTACCGGTCAGCTGATCGATTTGTATGAGACATTAATTTATTTTGATTTTTTATTCGGAAATTCGTAGTACAAAAGTTGTTCAGTTACCGATACTGAACACCCTCCCTTCGGCTTCATATACCCTTTACGTTACATCCTGTATATTCGATTTTCTATTGAAAATTCAAACAAACTAAAATCCAAATAAAGACACTGTAACGACAAATTGAAAACGAGGCTGTATGGCCAAAATCCCTTGCCTGACCATAAAGGCAACATTATCACTATCGATATGTCACTTAGAGGAAGGATTCCTTGAAAAGCGCGCGAAACGACATTAGCTACTTTTTTGTGAAAATTCTAATTCTATAGTTTCCGTGATATTTAGTGATTAATGATCACGTTAAGTTAATCAGGAGATGTCCGCGAACGTTTCTATTAATTGGAGTTCTCGAAAGAAGTCGTGTTTGTGAAGTTTTGTGCTCTTAGCAAGGTTTCCTTGCATAACTCGATTATTGCGTGGATCGTTGATTTATTTCGTTTAGGGTTTGGGAGGGTTGTGAGTAGGTTTAGGTTAGGTTGTCTTCGTATATATGTATGTATTTATAAGAATTCAGACATTCTACTAACATCAGACCAGGCTGTATGCCCTAGTTGGCTATGCCTTTCCGTCTGGGAAGAATTTTACAAAAAAAACAGAGGAAGAAATATGTCAATATTTTCCGCTAAATGAAGCATCTCTCCGGCGCCTGTCGAGCGAGTCCAAATACCTGTAGGCAAAGGAAATATCTATCCTGCCCAATTTCACGGCACGCTGCCCGCTGCCCCGAGCCGACACGCCCGCGACCGACCAGAGACAATGGCGGAGCCAGGGACGCACGCAGGAGGGGCCCTGGACTCGTGACCCACGTGGAAATAAGGGATGTTCAAAGACAAGACGTCTCGCTAAACATGAATTTAGTTTAATATTTGTGGCAGATTTGTGCGGTTCCTTTATTTAAGTAACAAAAATTCTAAAAAGTACATTTATTCATTCCAACTGAGAAATAGAGACATGGGTACACCGCGAAAATCTATCGATTTGATTTTGACACATGAATCATATACGTATCATCATCATCATCAGTCTATTTATATTGCCCCACTGCTCGGGCACAGACCTTCCCTTACATCGAGGGAGCTCGGGCCATAATCCACCACGCGGGCCCAGTGCGGGTTGGCGGATTTCACATGCCATAGATTTTTTTTTTCTTCTACGACATGCAGGTTTTATCACGATGTTTTCCTTCACCGTTTTGAGAGCACTCGGTAAATGTACGTAAGTTTTTCCGTCGAAAAAACCGAGGATAACTCATTGGTACATGGCTGCCCTAGCTGGGAATCGAACCTGGGACCTCCATATTGCAAGTCCATTGACTCAACCACTGAGCCACCGAGCTCTGCATATCTATACGTATACCGCAGCCCAAATCAAGTGTCTTATTTTGTAAACAAATAAGACACTTGATTGTAACATTGAAGGAATTGATTGATGGAACCTGTTAATCATTGTGAAAATAAAGTGATCCGATCGAATAATGTGAAACTAACTATGCAATAATCACAGAACGGCTTAAAATGTTAGTAGGGTAGGGTAGTTTTTGTTTACAAAATAAGACACTTGATTTAGGTATACATTGTTACGTGTCCTTATCGTTTAATAAAACTTGCGAAAATATTGCAGTAATTATATCGCGACCATGTGTCAAAATGAAAACGAAAACTATTGAAAGTCGCAGTCGGTACACCGAACAACTTTGACAATAGGTTTGATCATCATACCACACGAAACAGAATATTGGACCCCCCAATAAATCACTGCGTGCGTCCCTGTGAGATATTCATACAGCAGTTTGTTCTTCGTGAACCATTTTATCGGTAAATGGCGGAGGGGCGATTGGTGTGGGAAATTCGGACGATTAGTATTTAGTGCCACCGTTAGCCAATGTTCATTGTTTTCGCTAATCAAATCACCGTGGCACCGAGTTTCCGCTAAACTCAACTTTCCTCAAGTTGATTAGTCAGTTACCCGACTGACGGACCGAGGGCAGTGTGTTTTGTATGTGCCTTGATGAATTTTGATGCTAGAAGACGCAAGTTAATATAATATAGAAGTGAAATGGCGGGGGAAAGTACGAAAATCAAGCTCCTTTATCCTCAGTCAGTAAACAAAAAGCCTTTCCATAATTTTCCCACCAAAATCGTGCCGTTTCATTATCTCGATTGCAACTCCACAATTGCTTTATAATTATCTGGCGAAACCGTTAATCGCGTCATAAATCTTAGTGGGCAGGTGTCCAGCCACCTGCCGATAACTTAACGGTAATCAGATTCACGTGAAGTTAGGCCTTCCGGAAATATGCGGCTATTTCCGGTGCGATCCAGATATCTGGTTGAGGAATGTTTTATTGATGTTTTTAAAAAGGCTTTGTAGTGGATATTAATTGCCGGTTTTGAGCACCGGCTTACGACTGTCAAAATTTTATGAAATCTGACACCTACAAGACCTAACTCAAACTCCACTCGTACTCACAACTATATCGGCCTAAATATTAGGAGCAGTTATCGCGGTGTTTAGTGTTTAATAATCAGGTTAAGTTAATCAGAAAATATCTGTGAATGTTTCTATTTATTGGAGCGCTCAAAAGACGACTTGGTGAATTTCGTGCTCTTATTAAGGATTGATCGCATGATTCAGGTGATGGAGGATCGTTATTTCTTCTCGCTTGATAGCAGTTCTTAGGTCACGTCAGGGGCTAGAGAACTCTGACAAATAGGATTGGTCACTAAACCACACGACAAAAGGAAGTCGCCCATCATTATCAGTATCCATATTTGGGCTGCATCACTGGTAAACATATTTCAAAGGGGCAAGGGCGTCGTCAAGTTAGAAAAAGTATCCAGCCAAATGCAAAGAGGCACCGGGAAGGCGATGAGGCGAGAGCGAGCGGGGAGAGGAGAGTATGTTTTGATATTTTCTTGCATATGCGCTATGCGAAACGAAAATCTAAATGATAAATGGAGAAAAAATTTCATCACGACCGGGATTCGAACCCGGGACCTCGCCATTCCGTGGCACGCTCTATTCCAACAGAGCCACCGTGATTCGTATCCAGATCAATTTTGTCTCCATATTCTCCCATATATATGAGGTCCCGGGTTCGAATCCCGGTCGTGATGAAAATTTTTCTCCATTTATCATTGAGAGGAGAGTACTACTGTCTCTCCTATTCCGTCCACGCTGCCGCGTCATCGCCTGTTCTCACACACATTTGTAATTTATATCGGGCATGCAACGGGGCCAATTTAAATACTGGGCCCCTTCCCTTGATCCGTGTCTGGTAAACTTCACTAAAAGCGTATCAAATTCAGGCCGTAATTCAGAACCTAACGCCCGTGCTAAGGCTACATCCGCTCGGCACATATTTAAACAAAGGTACCTCTTACAAATTGGGTGCTTAAATAAATTATTGTTATGTTGTTATGCTAAAACAAACATGCTTCGTACAGTCGAGAACTGAGAAAATAATATTTTTAATTTTTTTATTATTTACATAATGGACTCGAGAGTTCATCATTTGCCAATGTCATGTCACAGAATATTCAAAATATCATAGTCTTCTCCCTTACTCCAGAAGAGTCGCCGTAGCGTCATCACCCTGGAAATCCGCGTCTTCTTGTCTTCATCCAGAGGAGTCGCCATAGCGTCGTCACCAAGGTCGACACACAAAATAACCACTGTAGACACTAAAATGAAAATTATCAAATAATTTCGCAATCGTTATTTTCCGCCATTTTCATAAGCCTCAAGTATAGAATTCCTAATAGAATCTTAGGTTGCACAAACGCCTTGTGTACACATTGACCATTTAAATAGCCAATAATGATTAAATGCACACATTAGTTACATACTTGAAAGCAAAGGGCAATGGGCATTTTTGTATGGAGATCATAATACTGTTTAAATTAGGTACAATAGTATTTTAAAGATGGGACTGTCGACTATGGACATGGTATAGGTTATCTATAACTATGCATTAAGCCCGGCTCTTTTTATATACCTACTTAAAATGACAATGCCAGATTCTGCCCCACCATCAACCGCTAGATGTACAAGATAACGAATAAATGTAAAAATATCTCCGTTTTTCATTAAAATTATTGGTTTAAAATAAAGTTTTGTACAAGTTGCGATTCGAAAAAAACAGCTTAATTAAGAATTCAGAAAATAGTAAGAAATCGAAGCGATTTATTCATTGTTTTTGTTATTCTTCTATAGGAGTTGCGAGAGTAGTAGAAAATGATACTGATTATGATTATGCAATATGAAACCTGTAATAAGTCCCCAACAAAATGATAGGTGCAGCTAAAATGGTCACATAGTTTTGTAGGTGCAAAGCTCCATTGAAATGTGGCAATGTCTTTTATAACGAATGTTGAAATTTTATTTATTTTATTTGGAGACAAACAGGTGTTTTAATATCTTAATACTAAATAAACTATTTCAATTCATAATCTGCAAATGCATTAAAATACACAAATAACATTTCCCCTATAAGGAATCCCTATTATTTTGCTTTCTAATATAAAATACCAGTCCTTCGAACCCTATGAATTAATGGTTAAACCGCCGCTACAAGTACTGGCCAGCATTCCTCAGCCGCACGAGGCTCTCCCACGGCCCCTCCTCCCCCGCCCCGCCCAGTGCCCCCTCAGGAAATGCCTGCGCCCGCGCATGCAAAGCCTAGGTGGGGTGAACGACCGGCACTGCCCAGCGGAATTAGGGGTCGTGGTATGAGCGTACGCGGATAAAACCTAGCTCATCGAGTACATACTATGGATTATCCTAATGGGCATTGGGCACTCATAGTACAAACTTTTAACTATGGAGGGGTTGAAAAGAAAATTAGTATGGTGATAACATTGATGTTTTTGTGTATTTAAATAAGAATAAAGAAGTAAACAAATAATCCAGCTACAGCCCTCGAACGCACCGTCGTCTGTGGGACAAGTCATTTCGGAACGTCCCAGAGGGCACTGATCCGTAGTGCGAGAAGAAACGTCACCGGCGACGCGGGCGTGGCGCGCTCTCCTTGAGAAAGACGGTTGTAAATTGTAATCGGTCGAAACTGTCGGTCTAATTGCAGACTTCAACATATAAGTGAGTGATATCCGTTTATATAATAATAAGTTATTAGTAATAAGCACACTGTAGTTTTAATTCTAAAATAATGAAGGGATACAAGAGAAGGTGTAAGTTGAATGTGTGTTATACGCCTATTTATCAGAAAAAATATACATCTCGTAGGTACATAAAATTCGAACAGCTGATCTTTATAAAATATTTAGAAATGAAAAATATTTTTTCTCGAACACGTTTTTTTGTGATAAAAAAGTCGATAACCAACCCATGTTGCTCGATGAGATAAGTATTTACGATGGGCACTCGGTCTCGGAAGTTGCTTGCATATCTTTGCGATTAGGTAGACTACCTGTACAAGGCACAGGTAAAAGAAGAAACAAAATTAGATCCTATATTACCCGACTATCGAAAGGAAATAGTATGAATGTCGGTTCTTGGTCTCCTATAGACCACTTACCCAATAGACATGTAATCGGCACAAATGACATTGCCACATTTCAATGGAGCTTTACCCCACCTACAAAACTACGTGACCATTTAAGCTGTACCTATCATTTTGTTGGGGACTTATTACAGGTTTCATATTGCATAATCATAATCAGTATCATTTTCTACTACTCTCGCAACTCCTATAGAAGAATAACAAAAACAATGAATAATTCGCTTAGATTACTTACTATTTTCTGAATTCTTAATTAAGCTGTTTTTTCGAATCGCAACTTGTACAAAACTTTATTTTAAACCAATAATTTTAATAAAAAACTGAGATACTTTTACATTTATTCGTTATCTTGTACAACTTGCGGTTGATGGTGGGGCAGAATCTGGCATTGTCATTTGCAAGCGTAAAATTCTGTCAACGATGAGCGCATAGAGACGAAGCGGGGGACAGGGCTGCCGTATTAAAGAGATGCGTCCATGTCGATAATATCTCTAGGTTACACGTGTCGCGAAGCCATTTTGCGCTCATGTGCGGGCAGACACGGGCACCCTCCTGTTACAGCTCTATGGGGTAAGTAGTCTGTGCCTGTAGCCTAAATGGCTTGATAGTAAATCCATTGATCGCGTAAGAACTAAACTCAGAGAAGCTCGAAAGAAGATTGATCTCCTATAAACAACTAGATAGGTACACAAAGGTCTTACTAAAACAATTTAAAAAACGTCCAAATAAGGGTCCATTGTTAACGTCCAAATAATGTCCAATAAAGTAAATGAGGGTCCATTCATCCGTTTAGACCTTCTTTGCGCTCGGACATTTTTAGAAGGCAGACTGTGTATCTAGTTGTTTATAGGAGATCAATGAAGAGAAGTCATTTTTTCTCGGAGGAACTAAACGATGCATTTTTTTTTTCAACACATTTTTAATATATTTTATAAAATTTCCACAAATAGGTAAAGTTAATTAATTGAAGATGTAGTAATAAAATAACAAAGTAATAGGCGATGTGCTAATGAAACAAACGATGTTCATTCAGTGGTTTTTATATTCTCTTTTTTCGCACGCTTCGTTCATTCATTCGAGAAATATTCAAATAAGCAAATGTAAAACGTCTCATTCAATTAAAATCATGTTCTTATCGTTTAAGAGCCTTCATAGAGCCAACTAGCGCCGTTAATCTTAAAAAAATAACATCTTCCAATATAATCAATTTTATTAAAAAAGCTATTTACAAAATGTTTATTACGATAAATACTCCTGTCTCCTAGGGCCTCAATAAGGTTGAGATTTTCTCAAAAACTACTGGACCGAATTTAATAATTCTTTTACAGTTACATAGGTTTCACTTTTATCTATCAAACAGTGAAAGAATTTTTGCAATAGGTAAAGTAGTTTTTGAGAAAATCTCAACCTTAAAAACTCTCCTGTACACCTCTCTGTGTTCCACCGTACAACAAAGGTAAGATTTCCAAAATATAGCAGCTGTAAAAGTCTTGTCAAGTCAAATATAAATAATTTTACAAGACCCAACATTTTACTATCGTCTATATACATTTTTATTTTTTAACTCAAAAGCCATATGAGTTGTGGGAACACAATTTTTTTTATAGTTATAGTCATTATTTTCTTCATAGTTTTATCTAGATGGACGCGTTATGGTAATAAAATATTTTATGAGTTTTTTAAAAGGACAATATTTACCATTGTCCTTTATGAAACCCACTTTACGCATAAACTCAAAAAAATAATTATACCTACTCATATCTAGATATTTTAGGGTAGGATTTAGGTAGACAGTACATTAATGGTAATTGGAGTGCGATTTCAACTCTTAAGGTGCAGATAATAAGAACGGTAGGTCCAAAGTTACACTTAATAATACAATTAAAATAACATTTATTTGCCACATAATCAAGACATACATAAGTTTAAATAATAATTAAATTATACAGTCAGACTGTAGCAAAAAGGCTGAGAGTGGCTCAGTACTAAATGTAGCATGTAATGCAGACATATAGTTATACCAGTGAGTAGTAAGTGTTGAGTTTCGGAACGCATCTTTAAAATAAAAGTAAAATGTCAGTTGTCAAATATCGCGAGTCATGGTAGAATTAGTAGATTTGAATAAACGATTTTCTATTGTAACATAATTCCGTTTTTTACATTAAATATCCATCGAAAAGGACTATATTTTACATTGTGGCGACCGTGACAGGACTAGAGTCATGGTAGAATTGGTAGATTTGAATAAACGATTTTCTATTGTAACATAATTCCGTTTTTTTACATTAAATATCCATCGAAGAGGACTATATTTTACATTGTGGCGACCGTGACAGGACTAGAGTCATGGTAGAATTGGTAGATTTGAATAAACGATTTTCTATTGTAACATAATTCCGTTTTTTTACATTAAATATCCATCGAAAAGGACTATATTTTACATTGTGGCGACCGTGACAGGACTAGAGTCATGGTAGAATTGGTAGATTTGAATAAAACTATTTTCTATTGTAACATAATTCCGTTTTTTACATTAAATATCCATCGAAAAGGACTATATTTTACATTGTGGCGACCGTGACAGGACTAGAGTCATGGTAGAATTGGTAGATTTGAATAAACGATTTTCTATTGTAACATAATTCCGTTTTTTTACATTAAATATCCATCGAAAAAAACCATATTTGACAGTAAGTACACAGGTAGAACGGAACACATACATTTTTTATCTTTTAATTCTTATCTTAGCCATTAACTTGACGTGCTGCCGACTGTACATGCGTACAAAAGTAACATATCAACCTACGAACATTAAAATAATGGTTGTCTATCTAGCTAGATCAACGTTTAAATGTGTCATAAAATATTTTATGACATTTTTATGACAATGACATTTTTTACGAAAATTTTATGACTTTTATAATACTAGCCACGGTCTGTACTGTACATTTTCTGGATATATTTTTGTTACTGCATCCGGGTTATGTTCTAGGTTTATTTTTTTATTTTTTTAATGGACTCGACTGTTCGTCATTTGCCAATGTCATGTTACAGAAAATTCAATATATTCAATAGTCTTCTATCATCCTCCAGGGGAGTCGCAGTAGCGTCTTCACCCTGGGTAGCCGCGTCTTCATGTCTTCATCCAGAGGAGATGCCGTAGCGTCATCACTCTGGACGAAGCAGCTCGACAGTCACGTTCACTCCCGAGCTTGTAGCGGGAACTCTTGATAAAAGCTTGAAACTTCAGAAATAATCCAATAACTTCACCGTACTGTCATTCGCGAACATTTTCTGATTAATTTAACGTGATATTAAATACAAAATAGTCCCTGTAGACGTTAAAAGGAAAATTATCAAATAATTTCGCAACCGTCGTTTCCCGCCATTTTCAAGAGAACCATGTTATAGGTTGTATTGTTACTTTAAAAGAGAGGAGTGTGGGAGAGAGGTACGATGGAACACAGAGAAAGGTGTACAGGTGAGTTTTTAAGGTTGAGATTTTCTCAAAAACTACTTGACCTAGTGCAAAAATTCTTTCACTGTTTGATAGATAAAAGTTAAAACTATGTACTGTAAAAGAATTATTAAATTCGGTCCAGTAGTTTCTGAGAAAATCTCAACCTTATTGAGGCCCCTGTATACTTATCTCTGTATGTAATGCATGGTGCGTGTCACCAGTTATTAGGTATGTCGAATGAATTCAAGGACACACTGACAGGACAGGGTGTCCTTGAAACATTCAGTCATTTAAATCCCTCTTCTGCCTCAAAGTCAAATTTCTTTATTGTAAGTAAACACGCTGTGTACATTTTTGCTCGTCAACATATTTTTGAATTTACATTTACACCTCTTTGCAAGGAAAAGGTGCCGACGACGCCGAGGAGAAAAAGTGGCAAAAAACTCTCAGCAGCACATCTTTTAAAATAATGATAATACAATTACTTAATAACTACTTATATAGGTACATAACTATTACTATTATTAGTAACTTTATCCCGCATGCGGAACCGGCGACACACACCATGCATGTTCATCGTTTAAATAGTCATCTATTCTGTAATACGCCTTCTGCGTTCCTTTAATGAAATTTTGAATTTAAAGGCATGTCCGGTGGCTATCGTATGGTGACGAAGCCCTAAGGTATTTAACCATATCCGCTCTGATCGATAGCTTTAGAATAGCACTTTTTGTACAAAGTTTGTTTGCTTTTCGTTCTAAGGAATAATGAATCATCCATCAGTACAGGTACAGTCGAAGACAGATAAATATACAGGCCTCAATAAGGTTGAGATTTTCTCATAAACTACTGGACCGAATTTAATAATTATTTTTAGAGAGGTAATGCAGCCAGCGTCCTCGGCACGATGCCCTGTGGAGGGGAGCTGCACGACGACGTGTACCTTTTATAATGTTTTATTTACCCATATTGATTATTTTAATTTTAATTATTTTAAAATTTATGAATAAATGATTTATCATGGTAAAAAAATATTTTACAGTTACATAGTTTTAACTTTTATCTATCAAACAGTGAAAGAATTTTTGCAATAGGTCAAGTAGTTTTTGAGAAAATCTCAACCTTAAAAACTCTCCTGTACACCTTTCTGTGTTCCACCGTACGTCAAATTTTTCGTACCTACTTTCGAAAGAGCTCAGCAGTCACGTTCACTCCTGAGCACAGACCACTATGTATCGATCGCAAACATTTTCTGATTAAGAGCCTTCCATGAGCCAACTAGCGCCGCCAATCTTAAAAAAATAAAATCTTCCAATGTAATCAATTTTATTAAAAAAGCTATTTACAAAATGTTTATTACGATAAATACTATTTTTGAAATGCTTATTTATAACGTGATTCAATTTTGGTAAGTTGTAGTTCGCATAATTGCGAAAAACGGCCGTTTTGGCACATTTGTGAACTACAACTTAGCTTGTCGCAATTATGTCATGTATTGTATATTGAAAGATAGTATTCATCCTAATAAACATTTTGTAAATAGCTTTTTTAATAAAATTGATTAAATTGGAAGATATTATTTTTTCAAGATTGGCGGCGCTAGATGGCTCATAAAGTGACAACACAACATCCACTATGGACACAAATAAAATTGAATAATGAAATAATTAGACAACTGTCACGCTCCCGCCATTTTGAAAAGTCCCATAGGTAGTTATTACAACTTAGCGTGTCGAAGTCTAGAATTCTAGATATCTAAATGGACAGTGAAAGTAGTCGGTGACGTCACTGGGTGAACGAACTCGCTCGTAAGATACTTGGCAGCCAATTGGCGGTCTTTAGTTGCAAGGCTCTGTTTTTGTAGCTGTAAATTTAATTTAATACAAATAATTTGTTAGTGACCAGTAACGGGGGCACGCTCCCTACTTGTAGGTCAAGTAGTAGTGAAGATAGATTGTGGGCTTTTGAAAATGGCGGGAAACGACGGTTGCAAAATTATTTGATAATTTTTATTTTAATGTCTACGTGGGTGTTTTGTGTTTAATATCACGTTAAGTTAATCAGAAAATGTTCGCGAATGACAGTATGGTGAAGTTATTGGAGAATTCAAGCAGGATCTGAAGTTTGGCGCCATGGTCAAGATTCCCACTACGAGCTCGGGAGTGAACGTGACTATCGAGCTGCTTCGTCCACAGTGATTGACGCTACGGCGTCTCCTGTGGATGAAGACAAGAAGACGCGGCTACCCAGGGTGATGACGCTACGGCGACTCCCCTGGATGAAGATAGAAGACTACTATACATTGAATTTTCTGTAACATGACATTGGCAAATGACGAACTGTCGAGTCCATTAATAAAATAAATAATAAATAGATTGTGGGCTTTTGAAAATGGCGGGAAACGACGGTTGCGAAATTATTTGATAATTTTTATTATACTGTCTACAGTGGTTATTTTGTGTTTAATATCACGTTAAATTAATCTGAAAAAGTTCGCGAATGACAGTATGGTGAAGTTATTGGATAATTGTAGCAAGATTTGAAGTTTCAAGCTTTTATCAAAAGTCCCGCTACGAGCTCGTGAGCGTGCGGTAGTTTTTGTTTACAAAATAAGACACTTGATTTGGACTTCGATTTACATTAATATATTAGGCGGAATAAGGTCTTTCTTTTCAAAGTCGAAGTTACAATATTTATTTTTTGTATATTTATGTATATTTATGTCTTTAGTAATCAGAGTTACATCTGATTCGTTAAAATGTAATTTTGTGTAATGATTGCGTGGAAAACATTGTACATGTACTCAAGATACTCAACGTGCTTACTTGCAATAAAAAAATTTGACTTTGATAAGTAATGAAAATCTAGTGGAATTTATTGTACGGTAGTTTTTGTTTACATACATACGTACATTTACCGAGTGCTCTCAAAACGGTGAAGGAAAACATCGTGATGAAACCTGCATGCTGTATAAGAAAAAAATCTAAGGCATGTGAAATCCGCCAACCCGCACTGGGCCCGCGTGGTGGATCATGGCCCCAGCTCCCTCGATGTAAGGGAAGGTCTGTGCCCGAGCAGTGGGGCAATATAAATAGACTGATGATGAGTTTTTGTTTACAAAATAAGACACTTAACTTGGGTTTCGGTTTAGATTTTTTTCACGTACCTAAACATTATTATTTTTACTTTAAATTTACACCATTTGTATGAGATTGACCTTCTGTTTCTAAACTCTTTGCTATAATTACATAACAAAAATGATTAAAAGTATTACTCATTCGCTTTCATAATCCAAATTAAATATTCATATTGTTCAAATATTGTGGAGGTTGCGTGAGTCACCGATCGGGGATCTGTTTACCGACGATGACTGATATTTAATTATAATTAAGGTGCAACGCTAGTCCTTGTTCTGCAGACAAAACTATCGGCATAAACTCACGAAGAACACGTTAGTTGTCAACGTCTAAAAATTATTAACATCCTAAAAGAAAAATACCATTTCAAGATTTTGTCTTTCTGAATACGTTGAATTATTTCGTAGAAAAATTCCAAAAAAAAAAAATTCTGCAAAATTAGGCATTCCGGAAGTACTGTGGCTCTGACGTAGTAGGCAAAGGGAATCTAACCCATACAGCCAAGTAGATAATACATTGTATTTTTTTGTAACATTTTTTCAATGCTTTTTAAGTAGTCAGAATCATATTTGGCGAGTCCACAAGTCAATGAACACACTCTTACAAATACCGAAAACGTCCGAAACATGGATATTCACCGATTTTGGAACGATACTATTTCAGTAATGTGACGTCATCGTCACTACGCCCTTTTTAATTTTCACAATTTTAACTTAATTTTTAAATAATGAAAACGACGTTATTTTAGTAAAATAAAAAATATGGGTCTCTTAATTTTACCTATATTTTCATAATAAAATACAATAAAGGTGGTTAAAAAAATTTAGATCCTGTAAATTTTCGTATGTCCCTTAATAATGTATAATTGAGCGGTTTATTTAATTGTATTCGGTTTCGTTTGTTTTACAGAAGGTTATCATTATTACAAGGATGACAACGATACAAAATAGTTTTATTGCGCGTTAATACTGTAGAGTTGCTTCACAACAACAGACTTTATGAATGAATGAACGAATCATTTATTTGTCAGATTCTGGTTACAAATTAGGTGTTTTATAAATATAATAGAATCACAAAAATCTGCCATTTCTGGCGTACAAATATTAAATTTTCATTTTAAATTGTCACTATGTTTGTTTTTAAAATAATTCTAATTTTATACATTATTAATCATCATATTATAATTGCCAACTTCAACAATATAAGTGAGTGATATCCATTTTATATAATAATCATTATAGTCAATACAAAGTTAAAATGTACACCCAACATCGATACTATGGTTCTTTGTAATTTAAATATTCTTTTACGGAATAGAAGCATTTACTCAACAGCCATCTATACAAATATTTTATTTATTTACTTACATACGATATAGGTATTAAGTTCTTTTTAATTTCTCCTTCAGAAACAGAATCTCTGTTTTCAAACGTACCGCTTTCAAGTGAACTCCGCACTAGGTTAAAGAATAAACTTAGGATATAGGTAATACTAGGATATAGGTAGAATTTAAAAAATCAGTTAAGTATTTTTTGGAAAATTAATTTCAACATTAGGTCAAGTAGTTCTTGAGAAAATGTCACCCTTATCATGGCCCCCTTTTCTCTGTCTTCGACTGTACTTTATATTTAATAATAATATTTTTTTATTTCGCAACAACAGTTTAACATAAAATAGGCACAAGATACAAGAAAAATGTATTATTCATGTTTGTATGTTTGGACCCTGGTCTCCACAATAGGATTCCCTGTGTTGTGGAGACCAGTGCCTTCCAGTGGGGTTCCAAAGCTGTACAGTGTTATGAAAAGAATGAGGGTTTAACAATATAAATTGAGGATCAGTTTCTGTTTGTTTACAAATATAGGTAGGTAGTGTATTAAGGTTATTCTCGTACATATTTACTTTAGATTTCCTCGAACATTAAAAGGTAGTCGTAAGAACAATGAAAATTACGTAAAGTATGGTAAAGTGCAGCCTATTGGGGGTCAGTGAACTTTTGACGCAGCGGCCATGTTGCAAGATGGCCGCGCATACCCCGAGAGCACTTATTTCGATTGCCTCTTCACTATTTTTTATAAAAGCTTGCGGTTTTAAGTAATTTTTCTTGCTGGTTTTTGAGTACCGTAGGTAGGCGGGAAAAACGGACAGTTACAGTATTCAGGAAATTGTTATTATTAGTTATTATTACAAAATAAAAAAGGGTTTTTTTTTTTACTTTTTCTAAAAATATTTATGAAACCAAGAAAGATTTACTTATTTATTAGACAAATAAAATGTATTTTTACACCGTAATCTGAGATTTTCAATTTTTCATCAAATACGGTACCGACTAGTAAAATTAAACGACTGAAAACATACAGAAATCTTGAGATGTCTATTTAGGGACTGCTTTCGATACGCGATTGGACAAACTTCGATCGATAGGTAGGCTTTTCGAGCGAAAGCCTACACAGTCCATGCCAGCCTTTTTTTTTTTTTTTTTACTTGGGGAAATGCTTTTCGCATCTCACCGCGCCAATAAGGAGGGGCGCGCGGTGAGTATGTGGGACTCCCGTCACAATACGGTCCTATACCCACTAAAACCCCAAGGTGTTCAACTCACCGCGTTTGGACGAGGTTGTGGGAACGCAGCGCCAAATACCACAACCTCGTCGGCGGCCGCCCGCGTGGGCCCGTCTTCGGGTTTATACCCCTAACCCTCCGCTTAAGGCGTCTCGGAACACAGGACGAGACGCCTTACAGCTCGGGACCTCTAAGCGAGCGCCGGACCCCCCGACCCGACGCCCGCAAGTCCCCGTTAGGGCGGCAGGCGGCGGACATACGCCCGTCGCCTGCGGCCCGCTCGCCGTCGGCGGATCGGATGCGAGAGAGGGTCGACCTCGCGCTCCCGTTCCGCCGACTCTTTCGCCGTCATGATGGTGGCGCAGAAATCCGCCACCATCTTCCATCCTTCCTCGCTGCCCATTGCTCGCACTATGGCGGGCAGCGAGAGGTCGCCTCCAGTGGCGGCCGCAATGGCTCGCCGCGGCTCGGCCCATGCGGGGCACACGGCGCGGGTGTGATGCGCCGTGTCCACGTCGGCACCGCAGTGGTGACACCGGGGGTCCGGCTCTCGACCCAGCACCTCGCACAGGTACCTTCCAAAGCAACCATGCCCCGTCAGGACCTGCGCGAGGTGGTAGGTCATAGACCCGAACTTCCGTTCGACCCATGGGCGTAGCACAGGTCGAACGGCCTCCAAAAGTTCCCGGCTCACCACCGGGTCGACCATTCTCTCTGCCCAGTCGCGGAAGAGGCTATCGCGCGCCAGCTCGCGCCAGCGTTTGACCTCCTCCGGGAGTGGGGGAGAACCCTCCTCACGCGCTTCCGCGCAGCGCCGGTAGACCATCTGCAGGACCCCGGCCTCTAGGTCCCACGGCGGGCTACCGGCCAAGACGCAAGCCGCCTCTCTGGAGACGGTGCGGTACGCTCGGGCCGCCCTGAGCGCTATGGCCCGCTGCGGGCGTCGCAGCAGGACCGTTGTTCGGGCGCTCAGGGAGTCCGCCCATATTGGCGCTCCGTAGAGTGCCATGGAGCGAACTACACCGTCGTACAAACGGCGGCACGCTCCGCTCGGACCCCCGATGTTGGGGAGTAACGACCCGAGCATCCCGGCGAAGGCCACCAGCTTTGGCGACAGTCGCCGGAAATGCTCCTCGAACCTCCACCGCCCGTCCAGGACGACGCCCAGGTACCGCATCGCCTTACCGACGGCAATGGAGGTCCCCCCAACAACTATTTGCGCCCCAGCCGGAGGCGCGTTCCGAGGTCCGTGGAATGTCAGGGCCTCGGATTTGTGCAGCGCGACCTCCAACCCTAGCGCAGAGATACGCCGCACCACGTGCGCGACTCCCGCCGTGGCGAGAATGGCCGCCTCCCTGTGAGTGCTGCCGCGAGCGGTCACGAGGGTATCGTCTGCGTAACAAGTTACGTCGACCCCCCGGAGATTATCGCCGCGCAGCACCCAGTCATAACCGATGTTCCACAGGAGCGGACCTAGGACCGACCCCTGTGGGACGCCGCACGCCATCGCCTTTCTCGCCCAGCCGCCACTGGTCGGGTACTCAATCGCCCGGTCGGCGAAATAGTCCGCCACCACGTCTCGCAAGTATTGCGGGACGCGGTGGAAGACTAGTGCCTCCTTGATTGTGGGCCAGGGAAGGGTGTTGAAGGCATTCTTGATATCAAGAGACACCGCCATCAACACCCCCCGCTGGGCCACCTGCTCTTTCGCGATCGCCATCACCGCGGAGATAGCGTCGATGGTCGACCGCCCTCTGCGAAAGCCAAATTGGCGGTCACAGAGGTTCGGCCCCACCTCCTCGAGGTGCTTGACGAGACGGGCTGCGACGATTCGTTCGAACAACTTGCCCGTCTCGTCAAGCAGCACAATTGGCCGATAGGCCGAGGCTTGTTCGGCCGGACGACCCGCCTTGCGCAGGAGGACGAGGCCACCGGTCTTATATTTTGCCGGAAATCGTCCTCCCCGCAGACACGCCGTGAAGTGGCGCAGGAATTGGGCCTCCAACTCCACGGAGGCCAGCGCCAAGACACGGCCCGGGATCCCGTCTAGGCCGGGGGCGGTCTTTTTAGCACGAAGCTTCAGCACCGCCACTCCAAGCTCCGCCTCCGACACGGGTGGCACTTCCTCCTCCTCGTTTAGCCCCTCCGACTGACCCATCGACGGAGGTACCCACCGATCTACACTTTGTGGAAAGAGGGTTCCCACGACCTCTTCCACAAAGCGTGGCTCGAGGCTCGTGGTCAATGGGGGGGCCCAAGGTCGGAGCTTTTTTGTCACGGCCTTATAGGGGCGCCCCCACGGATCTCTGTTGAGCGTATCGAGCCACTCTTCCCAGGCCTCCTTCTTTGCCTCCTTGACGGCATCCTGGAGGGCGGTGCACGCGCCTCTATACGACGCGTATAGCTCGTCTTCGAGACTCAGGTCTCGGACACTTCTTCTTCTGCTCCTGGTGTACCGGCGCCGCGCCGCCACACATGTCTTCCGCATTTCGCGAAGCTCTGGACGCCACCAATACACCTTACGCCTCGGGGGGACCGAGTCCATGCCAGCCTACAGCCAAAACATGAGTAGGTAGGTAAGCAATGTTTTATTTTAAACTAAACAATCATTTGTTTAGTTTTATCTAATTAATAATGAGACTTTCTTTTCCCATGAAAAGAAAGTCACATTATTAATTAGATAAAACGGGAATTACCGTGTTAAACCATCGATCTCCTATAAACAACTAGATACACAGTCTGCCTTCAAAAAGTCCAAACGGATGAATGGACTCAACCTCATTTGCTTTATTGGACATTATTTGGACTTTAACAATGGACCCTTATTTTGACGTTTTTTAAATTGTTTTAGTAAGACCTTTGTGTATCTAGTTGTTTATAGGAAATCAATGAGTTAAACATTTATTATTGATGTCTCGATATTTCGACAGCATTACAGCCATCATGAATGGTGAATTTATTGGATAACTTGAGTAAGATCTGAAGTTCAAGCATTCCATTCCATTTATCAAGAGTTCCGCTACGAGCTCGGGAGTGACCGTGACTGTCGAGCTGCTTCGTCCAGAGTGATGACGCTGCGGCGACTCCTCTGAATAAAGACAAGAAGACGCGGCTACCCAGGGTGAAGACGTTACAGCGACTCCTCTGGAGGAAGAGAACTATGATATTTTGAATATTCTATTCTGACATTGGCAAATAACGTACTGTCGAGTCCATTAATAAAATAAGTAAGTATGGAAGCACAAATTTCCCAAGCGTATAGTTTCCAGACTACACATTTTCATCTCGTCTTGAAAAATACAAATTATTATATTTAATGTGCACTGGGCACACTCAGATCATGACAGTTGACTCTCAGGAGAGTAATAAAACACAATTGCTCTTTTTTAGTTATTTCTCTGAACTAAAATATATACAATAAGTATATTATTTTAAGTCAAGTAGGTACGGTCTAACTGTATAACAGAGATAAAGGTGTACAGGAGAGTTTTTCAGGTTGAGAATTTCTCAAAAAGTACTTGACAGATTTTGGAAAAGTCTTTACAATTACATATCATCATCATCATCAGCCCGTATCAGTCCACTGCTGGACGTAGGCCTCTCCCAAAGCGCGCCAAACAACCCTACTCTCGGCCCTCTGCATCCAGTCCCTGCCAGCCATTTTGCGAAGGTCATCCCTCCATCTGGTCGGGGGGCGTCTCACACTACATTTACCCGTCGTGGCCTCCATTCGAGAACTCGTCTACCCCATCGGTTATCGGTTCTACGACAGATGTGATCAGCCCACTGACACTTCAGTTTACTTACTGATTCTATGAGCAATGTCAACCACTTTTGTCTTCTGGCGGATATACTCGTTTCTTATTCTATCTAACAGAGAAATACCAAGCATAGCTCTTTCCATAGCTCGCTGAGCGACTTTAAACTTGTGGGCCAGTCTCACCGTCAATGTCCACGTTTCGGCTCCGTAGGTCATCACTGGCAGGACGCACTGGTTGAAGACCTTTGTTTTCAGGCATTGTGGTATGACAACAATAAAATTTTGAACAACATTAAGACAAGAGTAATCGTATTATATACAATTACATAGTACTCTAAACTACTAATAGTAGTAAGATGCAATGAGTCAAGGAGTTCTTGAGAAAATCTCAAACCTAATAACTCTCTTAAACAACCTTTCGCTGTATTAGACCTGTATTGTACTTATATAAATATTTAAGTATTTATGTTTATATGTTGATTGATACCAAACATGAAGGCTGTACCGCGTACAGTTAAATCAATCATGGTGCCCTTGACCTCGCCCGAGGGGACCAGTTGAACCCCCTCGATCGATCCCCTGACCACCCCATCGATGGCACAAAGAATGCGATATGATACGATGGCATGCCATAAGGAACGGTCACACAGAAGGGTATGTACAGTCGAAGACAGAGATAAG
Source organism: Tachystola acroxantha (assembly GCA_963506565.1). NCBI lineage: Eukaryota > Metazoa > Arthropoda > Insecta > Lepidoptera > Oecophoridae > Tachystola > Tachystola acroxantha. Next base: position 13,600,458 of record OY735879.1, read on the forward strand.
TATACAGGGGGCCTCAATAAGGTTGAGATTTTCTCAAAAACTACTGGACCGAATTTAATAATTCTTTTACAGTTACATAGTTTTCACTTTTATCTATCAAACAGGGAAAGAATTTTTGCAATAGGTCAAGTAGTTTTCGACAAAATCTCAACCTTAAAAACTCTCCTGTACACCTTTCTCTGTGTTCCACCTTACAAGGGAGAGTCGGTTGCTATTTTCTCAAGAACTGTTAATTTCTGAATCATTAATGAAATAAATAGACCTCGGCGTAGGAGAGACGATATCGTCAGATACAGGGATGGGTGGCTGGAAGATGCTCAGGACAGGGATGGATGGAAGAGGAGGGGGGAGACCTTTGCCCAGCAGTGGGATAATTTATAGGTTTACAAAAAAAAAATTAATGAACTCGACAGTTCGTCATTTGCCAATGTCAGGTTACATAATATTCAAAATATCATAACGTCTTCTTTTCATACAGAGGAGTCACCGCCCAGTCAACCACTTTTGTCTTCTGGCGGATATACTCGTTTCTTATTCTATCTAACAGAGAAATTCCAAGCATAGCTCTTTCCATATTATATTGTCTTCGGTACCTAATTGCTAAATAACAATTTCACCTACGTGGAACTACGTCGGTTTTTGTCATATAAGTAATTTTCTTGTTGACGCCTTCTTTCATAGAAGCTGACGCCCTTTTGATCTGACTCACACGTAACCAAAGCCAACGAATCGAACACAAACGACACCTGTCAGGCCTCTCCACATTCTCAAGAAAATCAACTCACAAACTTATATTTTGCGGTCAATATAACAACACCTACAGGCTTCGTTCATCAATTCCGTATTTGTTCAGCTGCAAAACCTTGGCCTCATAGAGTCGACAACATTACGTTTGCTGTTCACTTTAAGTTTGTTAGTATGTTGTTGTTATGGGCGGAGGAGTTAGCCAACCGTAAATGCCTAAAAGCAGCGGGCCTCACTGCGGCACTCGTGATAAAACAGACGATAGTGCGAGGTCGGGCCTCACTGTGACGCATGCGCGAATATAATACGCACACGTGAGCTTGTATCTACTTTCAATAAAGTACGGTGGAACACAGAGAAAGGTGTACAGGAGAGATTTTCTCAAAAACTACTTGACTTATTGCAAAAATTATTTCACTGTTTGATAGATACAAGTTAAAACTATGTAACTGTTAAATAATAATTAAATTCGGTCCAGTAGTTTTTGAGAAAATTTCAACCTTATTATAACAAATGCCTCAATAAGGTTGAGATTTTCTAAAGTAAGTATAAGTTATCATGTCGTCGTGTGTACTAATGGAAAGGCAAGTACAGTTTCTTATAAGTATAAAAAAGAGCTCGATAATTTTCGTTTCCAACTAAACGAAATTTTTTCGATTGACCGTGCATTTTGTCAATTCGTTTAACCCGCAGATAAGTATACAGGGGGCCTCAATAAGGTTGAGATTTTGAAGAACCACTGGACCGATTTTAATAATGTTTTTACAGTACATAGTTTGAACTTTTATCTATCTAACAGTGAAATAATTATTGCAATAGGTCATGTAGTTTTTGAGAAAATATCTTCCTTAAAAACTCTACTCGATTCGAAGGTACACCTTAACCTGTCTTCGACCGTACTATGAGTAGGTAACCTAACAACTTACTCAAACCAAGAATAAATTCTGAAATAAATAATATTTTATTCGTAAACTCTATCTTTGAAAAAAATACTTTAATCATTATCCAAAAAAATCTCGTTCCATAACATTAAATTAAAATCGATAGCCAATGCGTCATTAACTAACAAACAAGTTTGATATTATAAACATTTTTACCTACGCCGCTATTACGCAGCACAGTGTGAGTTAAATTCGCGCCCTTCCTCCCTTAAGTGCCTCCCATACTCGACCGAATTGAGAATACGCTCGCCACGCGTTACTCCAAGTTGTTTGCTAACATCTAATTTCGTTTAGGCTGTTTCATACAAGGTCACTTGGCCTAAAACGCTCGTGCGTAAGACATCAGAAAAAAAATACTTCATTAACGATCGCTCGCGTGACGTACAGCCAAAGAATAGATGATTAAGCCTCCCTTGGCGAAAGTTGTCCTATTGTGCCTATTTCAACACGGAATTACGAGGCTAGAATCCTGGTCGTGGCGAAAATTATTTACATGATAAACTCCAGTTTCGAAAGTACCTATCATTTAGATTTGGAAACACGTCTATGTAAAAAGTAAACAGAAAAACAAAATTAGTAACAATTTATGCTTAAATGGCCGTTTATGATGTTTAAACTTTGACTTTCTGTCATCAGCTATTTACATACATATTGGGAAGAATTTTATTTAAATGTCCGAGTAGCAGAGGTCAGCAGGCAGGCCACTCGCTAGGCAGCCAACTGCAATTTAATACAATTTGATACATATATAAAAAAATTAAATGACACTACTTTAGGATTAATTACGAAAGTATTTTAAGGTAGTTAATACTTCTACTATAAAGCTGCAGACAAATATATTTTTAAAATAATATCCCTACGCGTATAATTACGTAGTAATAACTAAAATTATATGGACAGCAATTAGCCGAAATAAAGACTTGCTTCATAAAAAACCTTTTTTTTATCAAATCTAAATTATCGAATAAGTTACTATACATAAACGGATATCACTCACTTATATTGTTAAAGTCGGCAAGTGATATCCGTTTATGTATAGTAATTTGTAGTAATGGCTCACTATAGTTTTAATTCTAAAATCGAATAAGCACTAAAATGTTTAATATATTCTACTTATTAGGTGTACCTATAAAATAGGCAAAGAATAAATTATCGACCCGATTTTGAACCCAGAACCTCCGTGACACGCTTTTCCAGAAGCTTCACTTTCGGTGCGAAAAATGACCAATGACCTAATTGTGAAATGTTGTTGCCCATTGTCCCATCTGCGTAGCTTTACTCTATGCGGTGTCAGTTCATTGTCCGGGGCCGCGCACGCCGGGTTCGAGCCTAAACAGTCAACGCCATGTGAATTAAGCAACACAGGCCAATGGTGTACACGTTACGATAGTGATGAGAATTTAGGCCTGCCTTCAGGGCCCTGCCTTCAGGGCGCCTGCCTTCAGGGGCCTGCCTTCAGGGCCCTGCCTTCAGGGGCCTGCCTTCAGGGGCCTGCCTTCAGGGCGCCTGCCTTCAGAGCGCCTGCCTTCAGGGGCCTGCCTTCAGGGGCCTGCCTTCAGGGGCCTGCCTTCAGGGCGCCTGCCTTCAGAGGCCAGCCCCCTTACCATGTAGTCCTATAGCAGGATTACTTCAATAATACTTTGTTATTTCGTACCATGACGTCCTTATTAAGCTTACTTTAAAGTCGTCATGGTACGAGATATCCCTGAGCGGGATAAGTCCGCCTTTGTACTAATTTAGTTTCTGTCTGTATTTTGTCCATTTACTTTTATATATATATATATTCTTTATTGTACATAATCTTAAAATTAATACACAGTAAACAATGGAAATACTTTTACAATAAAGCGTAAATAAGTATACAAACAAACAAAATTAGTCGCTTCACCGCCACTCCATCGGATAGATAATCATTTATTCGTTAAACATATTGTAGAGAAATACAAATAAGCCTAGTGATACAGGCTTATTCCACTTTGGTCCTAGTAGACTTAGGTCACACCTTGGAATGCTTCCACGTAGGTCACACCTAACAAAGTTTAAAATATTACGAGTCGATTTTGGTCACACCCATACTTTTAGATTATAGTTTACCATTCACGGAATGAATGTGCAGCGTTTTGAATTTAAAAAGGACCCATAACCTGTACCAGATATTCCTTACACGCCAAGTCCAACTAGTCAATAGTTTACATTCGTATGTAAGTTTGGAAACAAAGACAATGGTTATACAAAAAAAAAAATGGAGGAGCAAAAACATTCAACAAAAAAACATTCAAAACAAAGTAATAAATATAAAATAAATATGACTTAATATAATCTCTACGGAATAGTCCGAAATTTTTCACACCTATGACTATATTCACGCTCAGAGAAACCGCGTTTCATAGGTAATAATTCCGTAATTCTAAATTCTCATTATCATAATTAAACAACAAATAATGTAGTTTTTATTTAAATACAACGTCAGATTCAAACATTTAATGTAAGTATTAATTAGAATTAACTCCGCTAAAATTATACTAATGGCTTTTTAAGTAAATAGGCGGATATATAAATCATCGCAAAATACACAATAGATAGCTAAGACGAGTCTAGTTTGAAACTAAAGCATGCATTGGTTCGTCCATTGTTTGTCACTGTATTCGAATTTCAGACCTTTTTTAAAATACTTAGGTAAGTACTATTTCGCCAGCAGATTCGCCAGGTGGCACTAAGTTTAACACTGATAATTAGGAGCTCCCAGATTTAAAATTATGTATAAGGGTTTGTAAAAGTGGTTGACATTGCTCATAGAATCAGTAAACTGAAGTGGCAGTGGGCTGGTCACATCTGTCGTAGAACCGATAACCGGTGGGGGAGACGAGTTCTCGAATGGAGGCCACGAACGGGTACACGTAGTGTGGGACCAGATGGAGGGATGACCTTCGCAAGATGGCTGACAGGGACTGGATGCAGAGGGCCGAGAGTAGGGTTGATTGGCGCGCTTTGGGAGAGGCCTACGTCCAGCAGTGGACTGATACGGGCTGATGATGATGATGAAGATGTATAAGGGTTTTAAATTAATGTAAGTTTGTGTTTGAAATGAGACAATAAAGCTTCTCAGAATTTGAATTACGCATTATCCATGCTCGGTGAATAAATTAGAACATGATGAAAAAATTCTTGCCGTGGGCAGGACTTGAACCTGCGACCTTGTCATTCCGTGACACGCTCTTACCAACTGAGCCATCACAGGCCACGCCCACCGAAAATCTTCATCGCTTTATAAATACTTAAAGGGTATGTTACGCAATTCCATCTATCGGACAATAGTAGTAGTATTCCGACAACCATCAACATTCGGTTCGAAACATGATTTATGATGAAGGTCGCAGGTTCAAGTCCTGCCCACGGCAAGAATTTTTTCATCATGTTCTAATAAAGCTTCTGTATATAATCATCCCTCTCTTCAGATATTTATACAAGAATATAGAACATACCCGTTTCAATACCCGTTTCAATACTCAACTCGTGTATTTAGTCATTTGTCATATCCTACGCTATACGCCAAACAGTTGAAAATCAATACTAACCTAATTTATTCCAAGGACGGCCCATTTTAATCCCAAACCTTAATAGTCATGCTGAAATCATAACAACTAACGCTAACTAAGGCCCGTATTAATAGTCTGAGCTCAAACCCGCCCCCAAGAGCGATTTCAGCTGATACACTCTCAAGATGTGATCACCATCTCAAGTATGCCGTTTATTAATAAACCAATCTTGAGGGCGTATCACGTGATGTCCTTCTCAAGTGGAAGAACTCAAGTAAACGGCAACAAATAGGATACCAATTTATTTTTTTATTTAAAATGAGAACTCTACAATTTTATTTGTGAAATAGTACCTAAATAGGCTATATTAGAAGAAAAGAGTAGATAGATACAATCAATGAGAGAAAAAACTGGAGAGAGACTAGAGAGAGAAGCCTCATTATTTATTTATTTTATTAATGGACTCGACAGTTCCTCATTTGCCAATGTTATGTTAAGAAAATTCAATACCTAATAGTCTTCTATCTTCCTCCAAAGGAGTCGCCGAAGCGTCATCACTCTGGACGAAGCAGCTCGACAGTCACGTTCACTCCCGAGCTTGTAGCGGAGACTCTTGATAAAAGCTTGAAACTTAAGATCTTGCTCAAATTATCCAACAAATTCACCATACTGTCACTCGCGAACATTTTCTGATTAGTTTAACGTGATATTAAACACAAAATAACCACTGTAGACAATAAAACAAAAAATTTCAAATAATTTTGCAACCGTCGTCGTTTCCCGCCATTTTCAAGTGAACCATAGACTATATTACAAGAAAAGAGTAGATACAATCAATGAGAGATAAACTGTAGAGAGACGCTCATTGAAAAAATGTAAATAAAAAGAAGAAAATGAAAGCAAGGAGATGAGAAGAAAAATGAAGGAGAATATTCCCTCTACGGCTCATCATCAGTCTATTTTTATGTCCCCACTTCCTGTAAGGGAGCTCGCGCCATGATCCACCACGAGTCATTATACGCCATTGCAGATTGGCGGATTACACACAGCCTAAAGAGTAATAAAATACGGGTCGTTCCCGCTGACTCCAAATCTATTGTTCTCGAAATTTTATAAATCCATACATTAGTTCCCACCGACTCGACTTCAAAACGTAATAAAGAAAATATTTTTTTATTCCGACCGGGTCCAAAGCTTATTTCATACATTTGGATTATGATACTAATGCAGTAAATTAAAAAATCTTAGATTACGACAATCTTAAACTGAACCCAAAAAATTCGCTCGAAAAGATATCCTGTTAGCCTCTAATAAGAATCGTTCCCATAATGTCGTCTCATACAATACAACTGAATAGTGAAGGGCGCAAAGTAACCTTGTGCGTAGTTAAAAATAAAATTTACTGGGAACCATACCTATTTTTCTATAAAATCTAAGGCATGTGAAATCCGCCAACCCGCAGTGGGCCCGCGTGGTGGATTATGGCCCGAGCTCCCTCGATGTAAGGGAAGGTCTGTGCCCGAGCAGTGGGGCAATATAAATAGACTGATGATGATGATGATGATACCTATTTTTAACGCCAGTGTTAGATATTACAATAGTTTAAAAATATTAGCATAAGTTTAGATAGTTTCTGTTGAACGTAATAAGCAGCATTCCCACTAGGGAAGGGAACTAGGGAAGTCAAAAACAATATCGATATAATTTATTTCATGAAATATATTATAGTTTTAATATTGGAAGAAACCAATTACAATTTACAAAACTAACAGCTACAAATAATAAGTAAATCAATATTATGTATTCATAATGTATCGATATT